>OY757018.1:23767720-24407720 GCA_963580285.1 Lucinisca nassula
TCTAGGTTGTGCAAAAGAGATAAAAAATTGTGCGAACAAGATAATATCTTGTGCGCACAAGATATTATGTTGTCCGCACAAGATAATTTATGTTGTCCGCACAAGATAATATCTTGTGCACACACAAGATAATATCTTGTTCACAAGATAATATCTTGTTCTCACAACATTTAAAAAAAAAAAAAAATTCAATGTCCCTTCTGGGTTCCGTAGGTACATGTATAAGGTGAATTATTTACAGACATTGGTTTTAACCCGAATGTCAAACAGACAAAACATTTTCAAACATTTTTGGACGGGTTTTTAAAAAAAATCCGTCCTTTAAAATAGCGATGTCCGGGCGGGCGGGCGGGCGGGCGGGCGTCCTGCGGGCGGGCGGGCGTCGTCCCAGGTTTACCTTTTGGTTAACCTTTTTTTCAAAGTGATATTTTTCATCTATTCTGTAGCAGATTGTTTTAATATCAGGACTGATGCATAAGTGGAGGTACCGCTTTCATGTATTATCCATAAATGGCACAAAAGACTAAAATTTTGGCAGAAATTGTCATTTTTCAAACTTGTGTTTTTCAGGTTTACCTTTTGGTTAACCTTTTTTCAAATGCCAGTGTAGTGGATAGAGTGCTGGACTACGAATCCTATTGTTGACTATGAATCTGTGGGGCGTGAGTTCAAACCCGGTGGAGACTTTTTTTTTTTTTTTTTTGTTCTTTTTTTTTTTTTTTTCATTCTTTTTTTTTTCTTTATTTTTCTTTTCTTCTCCATAAACACATATGAACAATTATTATCTTCCTCCCCTGATAGTTGCTAGTAATAATACATACATGCATGCACAGGCATGGAATTTTTTTTTTTTTTCGTTCTTTTTTTTAGCTCACCTGAGCACGAAGTGCTCAAGGTGAGTTGATGTCCGTGGTCCGTCAACAATTTCTTTAAACGACATGACATCTCCTCCTGGGATAATGGCCCGATTTCAAAATTATTTTACAGAAATGTTCATTAGGTGACCCTTTTTCAAAATTGCTAAAATCAGTGGCCACTAGAGCTAAAAATAGAGCTAAAAATAGAAAAAAAACTTTATTTCCTTTTTCTTCGTAAAACACATTAACAAATCAACCCCCCCCCCCCATAGTTTTACATACATACAGAAATGTTCATTAGGTGACCCTTTTTCAAAATCGCTAAAATCAGTGTCCACCAGAGCTAAAAATAGAAAAAAAAACTTTATTTTTTTTTCTTCTTAAAACACATAAACAAATCATACCCCCCCCCCCCACCCCTCCACAAAAAGTTGTTACTGGGTTAGGATATTGCATTTGTTCTGTACATACATGCATACTTAGTTTTACATACATACCCTACCCACCCCACCCTACCCTAGCATACCATACCCCACAACCCCACCCCACCCCCATCCCAAAACAACCCCAATCCACCCCCAACCCCACCCCATCCCACCTTACCCGACCTCACCCCATCCCATCCACCCAAGCCCACCCCACCCCACAACCCCACCACACCCCACCCCACCATAAATTCCACCCCGTCCCACCTGACTCCTAACCTATCCCACCCTACCCCACACCAGCACACCCCACCCTACCCCACCCATGCCACCACCATCCAAACCATACTGAAAAAAAAAACCCGTCCATAATGCCATTAGGCATTTTTCTTGTTGTTTTATAAAAGGCAAGTCAAGGGTGACATGACACTTCTCACAATGTGTTTGCTACCCTGAGATGCACCTGCCCATCAGGACTTGGAGAAATAGATTGAGCTGCATGGTGCTTTTTAGCAGAGCTATCGTCTGCTAAATTTTTTTTTTTTGCAAACTTCTTAAATATATTTTTGCATACAGCCAAACAGTGTGGACCCAAATCAGACTGCTCCTAGAGGAGCAGTCTGATTTGGGTCCACACTGTTTGCAAAAATGACATTTAAAGTAACCAGCAGACGTCAAAGCAGATGACAGTTGTCGTGATTACGACAATTGGCATTTTATGGGTTAAAACTAGAAGACCATGACCCAATTTCAAATAAATTTCACAGAACTATGTCAAAGCTTTCTTCCAGAATTGCTAAAATGTTCCTGCTCCATTTAAAAGATGTCTTCCAGAGCTAAAAATAGAAATAAAATTCATATCCGCTTATCAATATCTCTATCATTCAGGGTTTTGAAATTCTCCACAAAAGAAGCATCTCATCACGATAGCATGTCCGTGAAATATAGTGCATCAATCATTTCCTATCTCAAAATTGGTTATTTTTCTAACAAAAATTTGCAATATTTTCCTTATTTATACTCCAAACATAGGTTGTGGGTGCTCATTATCTAACTAGTACTGACAACCTATGTCTTTGAACAAAAATAAGTAATAAATAATATGAACCCCTGTTAACCCCAGTTGTCTCTATATAATCTGTTGTATAGAGGGGTGTATATTTCATGAATTAGTTAGCGTGATACGTTCCGTGCTTTTAACCTTTTTTATACATGAAATTTTCCACCTTATATATAGTAGAAGTCCATTTCAAAATTTAGTGGTACCAGGTTCAGTTTAATTAGGAAATTGATGTACAAAATATCTGAATTTGCTGCAAACAGTGACCGACCTGATCATAGGCTGCATTCTGCGGCATCTGATCTATGCCTGAAATGTTCGCAAGTTACCCGTTTTGGGTTTCCTACATAAATGGGTTAACTTGTATTTGTGTAGTGTCTGTGGCTTTGTGGTGTTTTGTGGTTTTGCACATTTTGTAGTGTTAGTGGCTTTGTTTTTGCTGTGGATCTAGAATTTTACTGTTGAAGTATTTACTGCTACTTATCCCTTATCCTGCTGAATACATTAATTTGGCCAATAAAATTTTGTCACACCCATTTCTGACTATCAACCAATCAAAATACAGTAAAATTCCACTGTTAAGACCACCTGAAATTATGACTAAATCAGCTTTTAAAAGCTTAGTGAGAAGTTTCAGTTATTCTTTCTTTGGGGTTTCTACACCTGTCTCCTTTAAAGAGACCACCTATGGGACTGTTCAAAAGTGGTCTTAAGACCACTTTTGAACAGTCCCAAAGGTGGTCTTAAAATTGGAATTTTACTGTACTTGATAAAAAAAATGTTTCATTCAAATTTGCTCAATAATTGACAAACAGTGTAGATCCGGATCAGATGGCTTCTTCAGAAGCCAGCTTATCTGGATCTACACTGGTTGCAAAGGTAGGGGTTGTCATGTTCAGCCCGATAAGGTTATCATCCTGTAGTTTTTGTTGCATAATTATACATGTAATTTGCACTTTCAGGCGCTAGATGGTGGCTGTGAATATTTATGAAATTGAAACTTCTCTAATAGAAATAGTATAGCTTTCAGGTTATGGTTATGTGTCCAAGTTCTAGCCACAATTGCCAAATGTGTCCAATCTAGAGACAGTTGCCAAATGTGTCCAATCTAGAGACAATTGCCAAATGTGTCCAATCTAGAGACAATTGCCAAATGTGTCCAATCTAGAGACAATTGCCAAATGTGTCCAATCTAGAGTCAATTGTCAAATGATTCCAGTCAAAGAGACAATTTTCAAATGATTCCAGTCTAAGAGACAATTGCCAGACATTTCATCTATGTTGATGCTATTTTCTTAATCCAAGGGCTAGATAATCTCTATGTCCAATCATTCAGTCTTTGTTGAATTTGGATTGATCTTTTGGGAGGCATTGTTAGAAAAAGTTTGCAAGCAATCATACAGTACAAATCCAAATAAAATTTAACACATTTTTGTCATAAACACTATTGGTTTCATAGGGTGATAGGGCTTGAGATGTCATTTCATCTCATTGTTGGGTAAAATTTGCACAAAATTGGAAGTAATGTCTCCAAAAGGACCTATACAGTGTTTACAGGTACGTTAAACCTAAAATCAAACAAACACATTTTGTGTGTGTTCGGGGCGGGTAGGGGTGGGGGGTGGACCCCAAAATGGGGCAGTGACTAGCATTGCAGATCCAGAGCAGACATCTGATCAGGACCACCACTGTTTGTAAAAGAAAAAAAATGCAGAAATTTTTCAAATAAAATTCTAAAAATAACTTAATATTTGAAAATGAACTCCTGCTGTATAGTTAGCAGTAAAAAATAAACAACTCTTGTCCTGCACTACCTATGGCCCCCGCCCATCGGGGCTTGAAGAAATATATGGGCTGCATGATGTTTCCACGCAGAGCTGAAACCGACTCGCAAAAGAGGACTGGTAAACCGCTTAGAGGATCTAAGCCTGCTCAGGCAAAGCAGTGCGGGTCGGCCCGTCCTTGCTTATAAACCCTATTGGTTTCATTGGGCGGCAGGGCTTTAGATGTCATTTCATCTCAATGTCGGGTAAAATTCTCACAAAATTGGAAGCAAACGTCTCCAAAATGACCTCTACAGTGTTGACGGGGACGTTAAACCTCAAATCAAACAAACAAATCCTGCACTACCTTTTGTGAAAAAATTACATCAAGTCCATCTAGTAATCTGATTTGTTGGCACTCAGAAATGGTGTGGAATTGGGAATTTTCTATGTTAAAAAACTAGAAAAAAATTAGATAAGCTGCCTGGTGACTGTCTTTGACAAAATAATGACTTTAAAAATAGATACGCTACCTAATAACTGTATTTGACTAGAAGTCCCCTAGATCCAGAGTCTGCATCTTGACATGACTGATTTTTTGTTGACTGGGACATTTAATTATTATTAATTATTACTAAGTAACCACTCAATATCTCTAATGTAGCCTGGTAGGTGTGATATTGGTAGCATAAAATTTTACGAGTATTTAGTTTTAATTTATACTTGTGTTATTAAAGCTTTTTCTGTAGCTTTCAGCTAGGTAAAGCTTTCATTTGCGGAATTAGAAAGAGCTAAAATCACTTTCATATACAGCTGTAATTGTATAAGTATGCTGGTGAAGGATTTTTGATACAAATACTTAAAAAAAAATTTGTTTACTTGCTTCAGCCAAGAAAATTATTGACTGTATAAAAAAAAAAATTAGATAAGCTGCCTGGTGACTGTCTGTGACAAAATAATGACTTTAAAAATAGATACGCTACCTAATAACTATATTTGACGAGAAGTCCCCTAGATCCAGAGTCGGCATCTTGACATGACTGATTTTTTGTTGACTGGGACATTTAATTATTATTAATTATTACTAAGTAACCACTCAATATCTCTAACGTAGCCTGGTAGGTGTGATATTGGTAGCATAAAATTTTACGAGTATTTAGTTTAATTTATGCTTGTGTTATTAAAGCTATTACAGTAGCTTTCAGCTAGGTAAAGCTTTCATTTGCGGAATTAGAAAGAGCTAAAATCACTTTCTTATATAGCTGTTATTTTTTTAAGTATGCTGGTGAAGGATTTTTGATAAAAATACTTAAAAAAAATTTTTTACTTACTTCAGCCAAGAAAATTATTAATTGTATATAATTGTTGTACTATTAACTGTATTTTGTTGTACTTTGAAATGCAATTTTACCCTTAAGGACATTATTCTGCTGAAAACTACACCCCCCACTTTTGCAGACAGTGTAGATCCTGATCAGATGGCTTCTGAAGAAGCTATCTGATCAGGATCAACACTATTTTTCGTGCAGTTTGTGAATTGAAAGAAAACATGATATCTAGTAATTTGATTGCTTGATAGACAGCAACAGATATGGCTAAATTAATTTATTCAACAGGATTAGGGTTGTACCAGGTCATGAGAAAAGGGTGCTTTGTGCATAGGAGATGAGCAAAATTAAATGCTCAGATGGGTCTGTGCATATGCGCAGTCTTTTCAGAGCCTTTGCTTCCCATACATGTTGAGATAGCTTGTAAGAAATCAAGAATGACTAGCCCTATTTGTGCCCCTGCCCATTGGGGATTGGAGAAATAGACAGGGCTGCATAGTGCTTCTGCGCAGAGCTGAAATAGACTGAATGTAATGCATACGTCTATGCCTGCCCAGTAAAAGTGTTACTAGTCGGACTGCTGCTTAAACGCTAGCGGTTTCTTTGGGCGGTAGGGCTTGAGATGTCATTTCATCTCACTTTTGGGTAAAAGTCCCACAAAATTGGAAGCAGTATCTCCAAAATGACCTAAATAATGTTGATGGGGGCGTAAAACTTGAACTCAAACAAAGACTAGCCCTATATTTGATGGCTACACAGATGTCATTTCATCTCAATGTTGGGTCAAAGTCCCACAAAATCGGAAGCAATGTCTCCAAAATTACCTGAATAGTGTTGACGGGGATGTAAAAGCTGAACTCCAACAAAGATTGGCCCTATTTATTGGCTACACAGATGCATAAATCAGAGAATAATCAAAACACCGACATTACGGTTGGGTCATTTGTTTCTGAGCGTGGAAAGTAGTTTCTCAGAATGTGGCGTCTGATCTGGGTCTAAACTGTTTGCCAATGTCCCAGCCCATGCTCCACATCAATGTTTTTACAACAAGCTTTCTTTCACACAGCACTCTGACTTCACAATGACAACAATATCATGGCTATTTTCTATAAGTAACTGTTACCTGGATTTCTTGCAAATCTGTGATAGTCAGGTGGACATCAGCACTGAGGAGCTTCTCTGCCCAGGTTGATGGACAATCGATCCAAACAGGGCTCTTTTCTCATATGACAGTTAAGATATTTTTGCAAGATGTATATATGAGCAAACTATGTCATTAACCCTTGTCCTGCTGAATATTTAATTATGTCACACCCACTACTGATTATCAGCCAATCAGATTACTTGATGCAAATTATTGCAACAAATTCATAAACTGGATGGCAAACAATGAAGATCCTGATCAGATGGCTTCTTCAGAAGCCATCTGATCTGGATCTACATTGTTTCAAAGATAAGGCATATCCGGACTCAGCAGAACAAGGGTTAAGTAACAGATGTATTATCTAAATATGTCATAAGGAAACAGCTTGAACTTAAATATTATGTTTATTTTCATTGATTTTAGGGGAAAAGAAAACATGAAGTCAGATTTTCACCAGATGTGCGTACTTGCACCAAGTTCTGATGACTTTTAATCTGAGTGTTGTTTTGCCATATACAATCTTTGAACCCTCTTAAAATTGACATTTTACAACGAAAAATTTTTTATTATTATTATTATTATTTAATCCTTTTTCCTGCTGAATAAATTAATTTCCCCACCCCCAGTCTGACTATCAGCCAACTAAATAACTTTGTATAATGGTCTTGTTCATTTTCACAAACTGAGTGTGAAACAGTGAAGATCCTGATCAGATGGCTTCTTCTGTTTTCAGTGATAGGTTTGTTGTGTTCAGCAGGGCAAAGGTTAAGTTTAAGCTGCATAAATTAAATTTGCCACACCCATTTACATTTCTACCAATCAAATTACTTGATGTAATTTATTCATTCAAATTCGCAAACTGAATGATTTACAGTGTAGATCCTGATCAGAAGCCATCTGATCTGGATCTTCACTGTTTGCAAAGGTAGGGGTTGTCATGATCAGCTGGATAAGGGTAAAAACAGATCAGGGATGATGGTATCATCAACCATATCAAGGTGGTTCTAACAAGTATACCTGGTCTGTGTTTGAACATCATCGCTCCATAGTAATACCGTGAAAATTCAGACATTAACGACTTGCTGTGATTCTTCTAAATTTTTGTCAAATTTGTTTCAGTCCAAAAGGTGCAGACAGAATGGCAAACAGTGTAGACTCTGATAAGACTGCTCCTTCAGGAGCAGTCTGATCTGGGTTTGCACTGTTTGATGGGCCTATCTGTCCTAATACAGTAGAACTTCGATGGCTCGAACACGGATGGCTCGTTTACCATGGGTGAGTCGAACCCGTCCTTGAGCCCCTAGGGAAATTCTCGACATAAGAAATAGTGGGGGATAATTTAGAAGATTTTCGTCTTTTATCTTGCAAATGTATGCTGTGTGTACTCATTAGAATCGCCTCGATGAGGCGATTCTAATGAGTACACACAACATACATTTTCATTATAAAACACAGAAAAGATATCCAAAAGTATATCTTATTCGTCCTGGCAATCTTCCTCAGTGGCTCGAACTACCCCTGTCTCGAACAGCTTTTTGAGGTCCCAAAGGTGTTCGAGCCATTGACGTTCAACTGTACTTAGGATCTTTGCGGTACACTTAAAGCGTGGAAATTTGCTGGCCTTGGTAGCTCTGTCGGATGTGCATCTGCCTGTCGATCAGGAGATCGCAGGTTGGATACCAGCTTGATCCGTAATTATAGTGGATTTCTAATGGTTTTTAGGAAATCTTAAGGCCTTTTCTGGATAGCTTCAATGTTGAAAGTACAGACAGAGCTTTTGCACAACTCCTAACATTGACATCATCAAAGATCTTGGTCCATGTTCAATGCACCTTCATCTTAATAAGCTTGTTAGTGGTCCAAATGTCAATGGTTCTAGCAATTACAATGTCTTATACTGCGGTATTTGTGCTGGAAAAAACGTGAGTAGCTTTTTGCAAATACAGTCTAACTTCAGTGGCTCGAACACCTTTGGGACCATGAAAATCTGTTCGAGACTTGGGTAGTTCGAGCCACTGAGGTTACTGTCAGGTGGCATAACAAAATACTTTTAGACATCTTTTCGTTGGTCTATAATGAAAACGTATGGTGTGTGTACTCATTAGAATCGCCTCATTGAGGCGATTCTAATGAGTACACACAGCATACATTTGCAAGCTGAAAGACTAAAATCTCCTTAATTACCCCCACTATTTCTTAAGTAGTTGATTTCCCTAGGGGCTCAAGAATGGGTTCTACACATCCATGGTAAAAGAGCCATCGGTGTTCGAGCCATCGAAGTTCTACTGTATAGAAACTACTCACATTTTTGCAGCAAAAATATGGGCATATTGGCCAAATTAAATGATTATGTTCTAATGATATGCTAACTAAAAACTGATAGAATAGCATGATGCTAGATATCACTGCCCTGCAGCCCATGACTTTGAAATCAAGGTCTGGAGCTTGGAAACATTATGAAAACATGCCTATACAAATACATTGTAAACTTTACCGCGAAAAAAAAAAGAAAATTTTAAGATGAATTTTTTTTCTTATTTTTGCTCATAATATAGATTGAGGTGGTTCTAACGAGTACCCACAATCTGTATTTTAGAGCAGAAATAGGAACCATAAGGTTCACCCCTGTAAACCCCAGTTTTACTATATAAAAGTGGGGTTCAAGGGGGTCAAGATTATATAGGCATTTTTCGTGATGATTCCATGCAATATCGAGCCATGCTGTCAGAAAATGCAACTTGTTTTGGATTCACTAAATGTCAAATTGCAGCAAGCCTTCTTTTTTTTTTTCAATCTCCTGTTCTTACATGTATCTCCTGGCATTTGGGACTGAGTGGTAAAGTTTTCACATGATAACTCTGTTATTTTGATGGCTCTGGGTTAAAATGGGTTTTCTGGTGTAAAACTGAAACAGTACCCAGCATTGGGTGTTTGGGCCTTTTTCTGTGAATATGACTCAAATTTGGTGTTCATGTTTATTTTTCCATTAATACCATTTTGCTGAAATGAATTTTCAGAGGAACACATGAGGATAGATCCAACATATTTCTTTGTTTTCCATATAAATAAATTATGTTATGCATCATAATGATCCTAAGTATTGGGACAGATAGACCTGAGCAAACAGTGTAGACCCAGATCAGACTGCTCCTGAAGGAGCATTCTGATCAGGGTCTACACTGTCTGCCTTTCCGTCTCCACTTTTCAGACTCCTTGCTGGATTGCAAAACAAACTTGTAAAAATTATAGGAAAATTACACCAAGTCCTTTGGGTGTCCGAGTCTTTAGGATTTTTACGGTATTAGAATTGATTCTAACAAATGCATGAGGCAATTGAATTCTAACAAATGCCTAAAGATTAAAAGATTTTCCCATAATGCATCCTTTCCTCAGTTTTTAGCTCAACTTAGCACGAAGTGCTCATGGTGAGCTATTGTGATCGGTCAGTGTCTGTCCGAGTGTCGTACGTCGTGTGTCATGCTTCGTGTGTCATGCATGCGTTGTCAACAATTTGCTTTAAATGCTAACTCCTCCTTCACCCTTGAGTCAATTTCAATAAAACTTCATAGGAATATTGCTGAGGTGACCCTCTACAAAAATAGTTTAAATTGTTCTGCTCTGCTGAACAAGATGGCCGCCAGAGCTAAAAATAGAAAAATCTTTAAACGACAACTTCTGTACCTTAAGGCCAATTTCATTAAACTTTATGGGAATGTTGCTTAGGTGACCCTCTACCAAAATAGCTAAAACGTTTCTGCTCCGGTGAACAAAATGGCCGCCAGAGCTAAAAATAGAAAATTCTTTAAACGACAACTCCTCCTGTACCCTTTGGCCAAATTAATTCAAACTTCATAGGAATGTTGCTTAGGTGACCCTCTACTAAAATAGCTAAAACGGTATTGCTCTGATGAGCAAAATGGCCACCATAGCTAAAAATAGAAAAAACATCGTAAATTTGCTTCAAACACAAACTCCTCCTCAACCCTTGGGCCAATTTGATTCAAACTTCACAGGAATGTTACCCAAATGACTCCCTACCAAAATAGCTAAAATCGTTGTGCTCTGACAAACAAGATGGCCGCCAGAGCTAAAAATAGAAAAAAATCTTGAAACGACAATTACTCCTGTACCCTTTGGCCAATTTTGTTCAAACTTCATAGGAATGTTGCTTAGGTGACCATTTACCAAAATATCTGAAAAGGTTCTGCTCTGATGAGCAAAATGGCCGCAATAGCTAAAAATACAAAAACATCGTAAATTTGCTTCAAACACAAACTCCTCCTTAACCCTTGGGCCAATTTGATTCAAACTTCACAGGAATGTTATGTAGGTGACTCCTTAAAGAAATAGCTAAAATCATTCCGCTCTGACTAACAAGATGACCACCAGAGCTAAAAATAGAAAAAGTCTTCAAACAACTACTCCTCCTTTACCCTTAGGCCAATTTCATTCAAACTTCATAGGAATGTTGCTTAGATGACCCTCTACCAAAATAGCTAAAACGTTTTTGCTCTGATTAGCAAAATGGCCGCCATAGCTAAAAACAGAAAAAACTTTGTAAATTTACGTCAAAACGCGAACTCCTCCTCAACCCTTGGGCCAATTTGATTCAAACTTCACAGGAATGTTAGTTAGGTGACTCCCTACCAAAATAGCTAAAATCGTTCAACGCGGCATACAAGATGGCCGCCTGAGCTAAAAATAGAAAAAATCTTCAAACAACAACTCGTCCTTACCCCTTGGGCCAATTTGATTCAAACTTCACAGGAATATTATGTCGTTGACTCTCTTCCAAAATAGCTAAAATTGTTCTGCTCTGACTAACAAGATGGCCACCAGAGCTAAAAATAGAAATATTCTTCAAACAACAATTCCTCCTTACCCCTTGGGCCAATTTGATTCAAACTTCACAGGAATAATATGTTGTTGACCCTCTACCATATTAGCTAAAATGATCCCGCTCCGATTCACAAAATGGCCACCAGAGCTAAAAGTAGAAAAACATTGTAAATTTGCTTCAAACTTTACAGGAATGTTGCCCAGGTGACTCCCTACCAAAATAGTTAAAATCATTCCACTCTGATAAACAAGATGGCCACCAGGGCTAAAATTAGAAAAAATCTTCAAACGACAACTCCTCCTGTACCCTTGGGCCAATTACATTCAAACTTCATAGGAATGTTGCTTAGATGACTCTCTACCAAAATAGCTAAAATGGTCTCGCTCCGATGAACAATATGGCCACCATAGCTAAAAATAGAAAAACATTGTAAGGAACTCTTCCTAAACCCTTGGGTCAATTTGATTCAAACTTCAAATAAATGTTGCCTAGGTGACACCCTACCAAAATAGCTAAGATCGTTCCACTCTGATCAACAAGATGGCCACCAGAGCTAGAAATAGAATGTACTAGAGACAGTGACATTCAGGTGAGCGAATCAGGGCTGTCTGGGCCCTCTTGTTGTACATGTTTGAGGTATATTTATCTGAATTTTTCTAATCTACACCTTAATTGCCCTGCTGAAATATTTGCAGTGTAGATCCTGATCAGATGTCCATCTGACCAGGATCTGCACTGTTTGTAATTTTTTTTTTGTATTTTTTTTTTTTTTTTTTTTGCTAAATTGATTGAGTACTGTACAGAATATCAAGTTATTTAATCTGTTGATGGGGCAAAATTATTTTTTTCAGCAGGACAAGTTTTGATGTATGAACAGATCAATCTGTACATGTGGCCAGCAAAGGCTGATCAAACACAACATACCTTAATGATCCTAATTTGGGTAGATAGGCCTGAGCAAACAGTGCAGACCCAGATCAGACTGAAGGAGCAGGGTCTACATCGTTTGCCATTCCGTCTACACCTTTTTGACTCCTTGCCAGAACATGAAACAAATTTGTTAAAATTTTTGGAGAATTACAGCAAGGTCTCAAGGTGTCCGAATTTTTAGGATTTGTACGGTAGGTGCAGACTGCTGGTTTGATTGCTGGTCTCCTTGTATGTTTTGTTGGCTCATTATTATGTATTTTTCTTCTTTATGTTCCAAGTGTAATTTACCCATTCTGACATTCTAGTTGTTGGTTTAACCCATTGAGTACCAGAAACCCCAAAACGGGTACCCTTGCAAACAGTGCAGGCCCAGATCAGATGCCGCAGAACACGGCGTCTGATCAGGGCTTCCACTGTTTGCTAAAAGTTTGGTCATTTTCCATATAAATTTTGAAGGAAACACAACCTGACACCCCTAAATTTTGAAATGGACTCATGCTATATACATGTACAAGGAGGAAAATTCCATTTCGTACAAAAAGGGTTAAACGGTCTGAAAAAGAGACAGTTCTGAAGTTTAAGTAAAAAAATATTGATCATATAATTTCAATAACAGAAAATATTCAATTACTGGTAATAACTGACTGTTTTTATCAATAATGATATTCATAAAACGTGAAAGTGATGTTTAGGTATCTCAGATTGTTCTTTGAAGTTCTTGCAAGTTGTGAATTAATATAAAAAAAATTCATTTGATCATGGAGGATAAAAGGAATCACAATCTAAGGAACAGCTAGCAAAACTAAAACAGCATTTCTGAATCAACAATAGTTTTGCTCCAACAATACCCTAATGATCCCAAGTTTTGGGACAGGCATGCCTAAGCAAACAGTGCAGACCAAGATCAGACTGCTTCTGAAGGAGCAGTCTGATCAGGGCCTACACTGTTTGCCATGATTCTGTCTGCACTTTTTGGACTCATTGCTGGAGCAAGAAACAAATTCGTGAAAATTTTAGGAGAATTACAGCAAGTCCTCAAGGTGTCGGAATTTTCAGGATTTTTACAGCAGTGGAGTTATCATTGAGGCTGATATGATTAATCGTATAATCGATTAATCGATCGATAAATTGCACAAAAATGATTATCATTTCTGATTTGCTTTTAATCGATTACTTGATAGGTACAATTTACTACCCAAAGTTATGCTAAAATAGCGGGATGAGTGGCAAATAGTGCAGACCCTGACGTGACGCGGCAGAATGCGGTGTCTCATCTGGGTCTACACTGTTTGCTCAGGCCTGTCCGTTCAAATATACATATGGTAATGGGCAACATATTGTTAGAGTCATTCTCAGACAGAAAGACAGACAGATAAAATTATGACAAAAACCTTAGTGATTAATAATCGATTATCGATCGCAATGACATGACTGATAATCGATTATCTTTTCAGCTCCGATTAGCCAGCCCTAGTTATCATTGTTTGACATAGTGAGAGTTGACTGTAATATCATACTTATCTGAATACAGTTGTTTTACTTAAAGCAATGTTATTAACCCTTATCTTGCTGAATATTCATTTTAGCCACACCCATCTCTGACTTTGAACCAATCAGATTACTTAATGATATTTATTCCTGCAAATTCATAAACTGAATGTCAAACAGTGTAGATCCTGATCAGATGGCTTCTGAAGAAGCCATCTGATCTGGATCTACACTGTTTGCAAAGATAGGGGTTGTCGTGAACAGCAAGATAAGGGTAAAGTAATGTTATTAAAATCAGGTCTGGGACAGTGGGTTTGAAGTGGAGACAGAAAAGTCTATCTCAGGAGCCACTGTTTGTCATAACCATTTAATGAATTGTTGTACCATAAAAATCATAAAAATTCGGACACCTTGAGGACTTGCTGTAATTCTCCTAAAATTTTAACAAATGTATTTCATGATCCAGCAAGGTGTCCAAAAGGTGCAAACGGAATGGCCAACAGTGTAGACCCTGATCAGACTGCTCCTTTAGGAGCACTCTGATGTGGGTCTGCACTGTTTGCTTAGGCCTGTCTGTCCCAATACTTAGGATCATTACAGTAATAATTATTGACCTAACGCTGTTTCAACTCTTTGAAATCTTGGACAGCAAGGGAAAATGCTCAATGAATTTCATATGGGAGTAAATGCATTTGTGTGTCAGGGGTTACATTAATGCATGACCATGACTGGACAGTTAAATCAGTTTTGGCATTTTCGTATTAACCCTTATCTTGCTGTTCACGACAACCCCTATCTTTGGAAACAGTGTAGATCCAGATCAGATGGCTTCTTCAAAACAGTGTAGATCCAGATCAGATGGCTTCTGAAGAAGCCATCTGATCAGGATCTACACTGTTTGGCATTTAGTTTATGAATTTGTAGCCATAAATTACATCAAGTAATTTGATTGGTTGATAGACAGAAATGGGTGTGGCTTAAATGACTATTCAGCAAGATAAGGGTTAACCCTGTGTATTCGGACACCTCAACTCCTTACCATACTTGCTGTAATCCAACAAATACAGTATACTATATACACTGTGACAAACAGGGTAGACATCAATTAGATGTCACATTCTGTTGGGTCTTACTTGGGTCTACACTGTTTCTTAGGCATGTCTGTCCAAATACAAGCTGCATGATGCTTCCACGCAGAGCTGAATCCGGCCCGAACACTAGTACTGGTAAACCGCATAGAGGATCTAAGCCTGTCCAGGACCCTCGGTGCGAGGCGGACCGTCCATGCTAATAAACCCTATTGGTTTCATTGGGCGACAGGGCTTGAGATGTCATTTCATCTCAATGTCGGGTAAAAGTCCCACAAAATTGGAAGCAACATCTCCAAAATGACCTTTCAATGTTGACGGGGATTTTAAACCTCAAATCAAACAAACTTAAAAGTAATATTATTAAAATCAGGTCTGGGACAGTGGGTTTGAAGTGGAGACAGAAAAGTCTATCTCAGTAGCCACTGTGTGTCATAACCATTCAATGAATTGTTGTATCATAAAAATTCGGACACCTTGAGGACTTGCTGTAATTCTCCTAAAATTTTAACAAATGTGTTTCATGATCCAGCAAGGTGTCCTAAAGGTGCAAACGGAATGGCAAACAGTGTAGACTCTGATCTGATTGCTCCTTTAGGAGCCGTCTGATGTGGGTCTGCACTGTTTGCTTAGGCCTGTCTGTCCCAATACTTAGGATCATTACAGTAATAATTATTGACCTAACGCTTTAAAATCTTGGGACAGCAAGGGAAAATGCTCAATGAATTTCATATGGGAGTAAATGCATTTGTGTGTCAGGGGTTACATTAATGCATGACCATGACTGGACAGTTAAATCAGTTTTGGCATTTTCGTATTAACCCTTATCTTGCTGTTCACGACAACCCCTATCTTTGGAAACAGTGTAGATCCAGATCAGATGGCTTCTGAAGAAGCCATCTGATCAGGATCTACACTGTTTGGCATTTAGTTTATGAATTTGTAGCAATAAATTACATCAAGTAATTTGATTGGTTGATAAACAGAAATGGGTGTGGCTTAAATGAATATTCAGCAAGATAAGGGTTAACCCTGTGTATTCGGACACCTCAACTCCTTCCCATACTTGCTGTAATCCAACAAATACAGTATACTGTATAGTACATACATTGTGACAAACAGGGTAGACATCAATTAGATCTCACATTCTGTTGGGTCTTATCTGGGTCTACACTGTTTCTTAAGCATGTGTGTGCAAATACATAGAAGCCTTTGTGGTGTAGTGGTTACGCTACTCGCCTTGTAAACCAGGGATCGCAGGATCGATCCCGGGCTTCTCCAGACTTTCTGATGAGTCTTTACACGGAGGTCCCGCCTCTGTTTGACCTTAGCTGTTGGTGGGACGTAAAACTCAAAAACACTTACTCACTGTCCAAATACATATGGTAAATATTGTCTCAAAAATGTTGCTGTCCATATCATCTTAATTAAAGTGTGGATTTATCAAAGTACAGTAAAATTCCTAAATTAAGACCACCATGGGACTGATCAAAAGTAGTCTTTAAGACCACTTTTGAACAGACCCAAAGATGGTCTCTAACCAGAGGACACTGCATGCAAAAAACACAAAGAAAGAATAACTGAAACTTTGTAAATAAGCTTTTTAATGCAGAATTAGTCTCAATTATTGGTGGTCTTAATAGCGGAATTTTACTGCATCTTAAAACTGCAGCTCTCAGAGGGACTTTAAAACTCAAAGATGTTTTTTTTTCTACTTTCTGTATTTTCAGATACACTAAAGTACTGCAGCTCTAGCCATGATGGAGTTACCTTCCCTAGATGAGTCCAGCATTCACCACTAGATGGTGCTTTAGTCATAACTAGCCAATCAGATCTGTGATGATGGGGAGATAACCTCCCCCAAGACATGATTGACAAATCATAAAGAGGTGCTTAATTTAGGAACCGTCCAATGAAACATTTAACTGTGATAGTATTATATTGTGATATGCTGTTCTTGTGATGACATTTCCTGTCTTACATTTGTGGTCATTGACATTTTATTGACATTGACATTTCATTGAGTCTCAACAGGTTTGGTACATGTATATGCCTACATTCACCTCAATACAGGCTCTGAGGTTATATTTTGTAGCTTTGTATTCTTGGTCATTGAAAACATGGTGAAAATTTACAACAGTGTAGACGCAGCTGAGACGCCGCATTGTGTTGCATCACATCTGGGTTTACACTGGTTTGCTCAGACTTTTCTGCCCCAATACATACGGTAAATACAGTTTATGTTATAAGTTTGCTTATTGTTCTGTTATAACAGGGATCATGCATGCTGAGAATTGCTAATCAGTCTTCACAAGTTCAGACCGGCCCCGATAGCTCAGTTGGTAGAGTGTCCGCTCCGGGGAACGGGAGGTCTCGGGTTCGATCCCGGGCCGCGACATACCAAAGTTGTTAAAATGGTACTAGCTGCTCCTCGCTTGGCACTCTGATTTACGGGGTAGAGCTAGGACTGGTTGATCCAGTGTCAGGATAATGTGACTGGGTGTGGTATCATGTAATGTGTCTGGGACATGATACTTCAGTGAGGCAGCACTATAAACGTGAGCATTGAGCTCCCTGTCGCAACCAGACACTGTCGTGATATGACTGAAAAATTGTTGAAAGCGACGTTAAACCCGAATTCACACACACACACACACACACACACAAGTTCAGAGTCATTTAAGGCCAGTGCTTACTAACGTACTGCATCAACCCAAAATGTCCTTACTAACCTGGCAAGCTGTAGCTCATTTTAATTATCGCTTGTTCTTCAATCCTTTATTTTGTCATGGTCAAGTTATATATAAAGAAGATGGGATGGGTATGTTGGGTGGGGGTTAGGGAAGGTTTTGTTTGTGTGATTTGAGGTTTAACGTCCCCGTCAACACTGTAAAGGTCATTTTGGAGACATTGCTTCCAATTTTGTGGGACTTTTACCTTTGATCCTCTAAGCGTTTTACCAGTACTCGTGTGCGGTCGGTTTCAGCTCTGCGTGGAAGCATCGTGCAGCCCATCTATTTCTTCAAGCCCCGATGGGTGGGGGCCGGTGGGGTTGGGGAAGGTATGTTGCTGCATATATATTCTATAGTCTAGTAATTTAGAACTTGTGAGTGCTATTAACCAAAATTAATATAGATTATTAACCCTTTTTGTACCAAATGGAATCTTCCTCCTTATATATAGCAGGAGTCCATTCCAAAATTTAGGGTTGTCAGGTTGTGTTTGCATCAAAATTTATTTGGAAAATGACTGAACTTTTAGCAAACAGTGGAGGCCCTGATCAGACACCGCATTCTGCGGCGTCTGATCTGGGCCTGCACTGTTTGCCAGGGTAAGGGTACCCGTTTTGGGGTGTCTGGTACTAAATGGGTTAATGTCAAACATAAGTGAAAAAGATACTTGGAAGCACCTGCTTACCACAGTCCCGTAAAACTACCTTTTATCCCAAAGGCATCCATTCACCCCAACCCAGGGGTGCTGGGGGACATTGATAGGTGCAAAACACTATAGTTATGACCTCAGAAAATAACTCAGGCTTTATGTGTATAGAGGTGTAATTCATGCTAAAATCATGTTCCGACATTTTCATATCATTTTTCAACTTTAAAAATATTTATTTCTAGCAGCCAGTGTTATACATGTGTATTCTAAACAAGCCAGTTTTATACAGTTTTATAATTTTTTAGGTAAAGTTTTTAAAGATGCTGTTGAACCTACTGAAGTGATAGTAAAATCTATTGTTACTGGTATGTCACACATCCATTACCTGTGATAACGTGTCACTTCATCCATTGATAATCTCACAATCTATTATAACACTGTTCATAATAACACAGTTTTGGATATAACACAGGTGTTTTGGATATAACACAAATGTTAAGATCAAACAGGAAAAGGACCATCAGGCATTATATAGAGGATCTAACATGAGTGGCTACGTATTATTAACCCTTTACCACTCAGGGATTTTGTGAATTTCGCTGATTTTCACAGTGTTGCACCTGGCAGCAACTTCATATAGCCATTGTTTCATAATGGGTGGTCTGTTTTACACCAAACTCGGTATGAATTTTCATTGGGCAGTACCCTTTCAAATGCAACCTTTCATGACTTGATCATTGTTGTCATGGTAAAGAGGGGGCATCTCAAAGTTGGCAAAAAGTGTGTTTTCACATGAATTTTTGACCACATTTTAATCTTCACACAGCTGTCAAGGCAACAATTAAGGTGTTTGGCACTGGCCATTTTCACTGTTTGCAGCATATCATATCAGCATCAATTTTCAGGCATATTTAACCCCAGACACCCTCAGATATAAATTTTAGCGCCGGTTGGGCCATACACACAAAATTTTTCGGGATGTGAGGGGGGCAACGCCCCCCTTCAATCCCCCCAGAATATTTTTAGTGGGGAGGCGCGCGAAAAAACAGGTCACTTTTTTGCCCAACAAATCCTAAAGCAAACATAACTATCCAGGGGTAGAAATGCAGACGTAAAAACATGTATCTGAGTGGTAAAGGGTTAAGAAATTTATTAAACGAGTTAAGGAAAAGGGATAAAATGTGAGTCGTTGCTGTCAGAGCATTTTATGCCTTTTGCTCAAGAAGTTTAATAAATTCAATAATACATTAGCACAAATGCAAGGTTCTATTTATCATATCACCTTTTAAACATATTTTATTTACGATTTACAAAAATATCAGTATTCCACCATTATGAAACTGCAACATCGTTGAAGATGTTATATTTGTAATGTTTTCGGGTGTATCTAACTGATTTGCATAGTAAATCCACCAGTGAATTACAGAATTTATTACATGGCATTATTACATTCTCAGTTGCGAGGTCGTATGATTCATAAGTTATATTGTGAAAACGTGAAAAATCACTGATAATCCGGAGTAAAAAGGATTTTTGCTTCTACATGTATATCATAAAACATGCACCAGCTTTTGAGAAGAGAGTCCTAATATTGCCTAAGGAAGCAGCAAAGGCTTAGGCGAGCCTGCACTTATGTGCAGGCTCGCCTAAGCCTTTGCTTCCCACAAACATGTAGAAGAGAGCTTGTGGTAGCTTCATCAAAAGATACCATAAAACTACTAAAAATTCAGACACCTTGCGAACTTGCTGTAATTCTCCTAAAATTTTAACAAATTTGTTTCATGGACCAGCAATACCGGTAGTCCAAAAAGTGCAGACAGAATAGCAAGCAGTTTAGACCCTGATCAGACTCTCCTTCAGGAACACTCTGATCTGGGTCTGAGCTGTTTGCTTAGGCCCCTCTGTCCAAATATTTAGGCTCGCCTCTGGGCCTGTCAGTTGGCTATACACATGCATTTGTAGATGGTAAATAAGAGAATGTAGAGGACCCATTTCTCGTGTAGTGGCTTCTTGTACTTGTTGGCAGTTCTAACAAGAATCCACCGGCCCCGATAGCTCATTTGGTAGAGTGTCCGCTCCGGGGAACGGGAGGTCACGGGTTCGATCCCGGGCCGCGACATACCAAAGTCGTTAAAAATGGTACTAGTTGCTCCTCGCTTGGCATTCAGATTTACGGGGTAGAGCTAGGACTGGTCGACCCAGTGTCAGGATAATGTGACTGGGTGTGGTATCATGTAATGTGTCTGGGACATGATACTTCAGTGAGGCAGCACTATAAAAGTGAGCATTGAGCTCCCTGTCGCAACCAGACACCGTCGTGATATGACTGAAAGATTGTTGAAAGCGACGTTAAACCCGAATTCACACACACACACACTAACAAGAATCCAAAATAATCCTTCTCCTGCTGAAAATTTTAGTTAGCCACACCCATTGCTGACTATCAACCAATCAAATTACTTGATATAATGTATTGGTTCAATTCACAAACTGCAAGACAAACATTGTAGACAGCCTCCCCCCATCGGGGCTTGAAGAAATAGATGGGCTGCATGATGCTTCCTCGCAGAGCTGAAACTGACCACACACGAGTACTGGTAAACCACTTAGAGGATCTAAGCCTGCCCAGGCAAAGTGGTGCGAGTTGGACCATCCATGCCTATAAACCCTATTGGTTTCATTGGGCGACAGGGCTAGAGATGTCATTTCATCTCAATGTAATTGTTGGTAAAAGTCCCACAAAACTGGATGCAACATTCATCCCCAAAATGACCTACAAGGTGTTGACGGGGATGTTAAACCTGAAACAAAGAAACAGTGTAGATCCAGATCAGATGGCTTCAGAAGCCATCTAATCTGGATCTACACTTTTCAAAGATAGGGTTGGAGAAGTGATAATTTTTTCTGCAGAGAAATACCAGAAAATTAACCCTTATCTTGCTGTTCACAACAACCCCTATCTTTGCAAACAGTGTAGATCCAGATCAGATGGCTTCTGAAGAAGCCATCTGATCAGGATCTACACTGTTTCACATTCAGTTTATGAATTTGTAGGAATAAATTACACCAAATAATCTGATTGGTTCAAAGTCAGAGATGGGTGTGGCTAAAATGAATATTCAGCAAGAGAAGTGTTAACCTTATCTGGACCTCTGAGCTGCATGTAAATTTCATGCACTAAAGTGAAGAAATTGAATTTCTCACCACCTAGGGGGTAGAATGGATTAGCAAACTACCTGGCATAAGTGAATCAATTTCCTTTCATCATAAATAATTGAAATACTTTAAATAATTTTATTAAAAACATCTTTTCTGAATGAGTAGCTATATGGAATTTTTGTACTACTTACTACAAGCTATATAATACAATTATGTAATTGTGTAACAGTTAGGATGGCATTATTCTCGACAAGTTGTGTTAAAACACCCCAACCTCTTTATAACACTATTGTTGGGGTCTAAAGCAGAACTCTGTTAGTTAACCATGTTACATCCCAGCAAAAATCTATCGTATGACGTTGTTGATAAGGATTGGATAACGTTGTGAAATAAAAATTGTATGACTACACATCTAATAACACTTGGTGGGATTAAGTAATGTCAGGATGGTGTCCATGTCAGCCATGCATTTTTTTGTGGAAAATTAGTCAAATTCAAAGGCGATAAAATCCAATTTTAAGTGGTCATATGATAAACAGAATCTTACACTCGTGGTCATTTCACTTGAAATTTATGAACTTCGCCAAAGGTTTATTTCATAAACTTCATATGAAATGACCACTCGTGTAAGATCCTTTATAGAAAAGTAGTATAAAATGAACATTTAGGGTCATTTTATGTCCCAGGAAGGGATATCGGGGATAATATTGTTTTTGCCCTGTCTTTGTTTGTTGGTTGGACAACTTCAACATTGTTCATAACATTTGAATCGTTTGAGAGCCTTCATATTGGGCATGTAGGTTTCTTGTGATGAGGGCTTCCCGCTTATCAAAAAAAAAAAATTGACCATTCTAACAAGTCTCCGAGGCAGTTCTATCGAATTCTCACAATCTATGTTTTAAGCAGAAATATTATAAATATCAGATTTCTTTTTTGAAGAATATGAGAATCTTAAATGGGTGTGAGGGGTAGATGGAATAATCTGTCACAAGGGTCATTGTCCGGCATCACGAGGCAAGCTGCCAAGTGATCTCGGACAGTGATCCCGAAGGACAGATTTTTCTATCCACCCTTTACACCCATGTAGGATTCTTTTTCTTGCACACCTCCCATATCTGATCGTGGACTTTTAGTTCTGCAGTTACTTTGGTTGCCGACGTCCGCCATATTGTGATGACTTAGTGACATCATGTAACGTGCAGTGATGTCAACCATAACGACGGCGCATATTATGCGCCATATTCAACCAGTGCCTTTATCAAACACACGAGACTATTCGATTTTGGGTAAGACCACCAGGGTTAGAACAAAATTTCTATCCCAAGCTAAAACTATGGATTTCCATATCTAGTGTGCAAGAAAAATGAAAACAGTATGCTTCATGATCACATTCCTAGTGAAATCTATATTGATCAGATGAACATTTAATAGTAATAAAAATAATGGTATATTTTGATAATATTTTTTCTGATATATTGTTTTTTATTCTTTAATATCGAGGTCTACCCCCATTATTCTGTGATACATTTTACAAGTTCTACATAATATATATTGTATGTTTTGAATGTCTTTTCATTATTTGTGAAGTGATGTTAATGTATGGTCCGTGTTTGAATCATTATTCATTGTGCATTATGAAGTGAATTACTCATTACAAAAACATGCCTATACAAATACATTGTAAATTTTAATGCAGAAAAACGAAAATTTTAAGATGAAAAATTGTGATATTTTTCTTATTTCTGCTCAAAATATACAATGTGGGTACTCACAATCTATATTTTAAAGCAGAAATAAGAAAAATAAGTTCTACCCTTGTAAACTCCAGTTTTACTATATAAAAGTGGGGTTCAAGGGGGTCAGAATTGTATAGGCTTGTTTCCATGATGTGTGATGTTAATGTATGGTCAGTGTTTGAATCATTATTCACTGTGCATCATGAAGTGATGTAAATTTATCATCAGTATTCACTGTGCATCATGAAGTTATTTTAATGTATGGTTAGTGTTTGAATCATTATTCACTGTGCATCATGAAGTGATGTTAATTTATCATCAGTATTCACTGTGCATTATGAAGTAATGTTAATGTATGGTCAGTGTTTGAATCATTATTCATTGTGTGACCTGGTGTTTGTAGATCAGGTTTGAGGATAAATTCCTTCCTCACAACACATTCTGATCATTCAAAATAAGCCAGTTTTTCATATTAACCCTTATCTTGCTGTTCATAACAATCCCTATCTTTGCAAACAGTGTAGATCCAGATCAGATGGCTTCTGAAGAAGCCATCTGATCAGGATCTACACTGTTTGGCATTAAGTTTATGAATTTGTGGCAATGAATTACATCAAGTAATTTGATTGGTTGTTAGACAGAAATGGGTGTGGCTTAAACGAATATTCAGCAAGGGTTAAAGGTAATGGATATTTTCTACCTCATTGTCTTGCCTGCTTCAAGCATAGCACGCTATAGGAGTCCAGTTTTCAATCTGTTTGTCGACCTGTCAACATTTGCGACAACCCTAGCCTGATGTTCAAGTTCAATTCTCAAGAACTCTCAAATGATACTTGATACAAACTTGCATCTATGGATGCCAACTATATTGCAGCATCCATATTAAATTTTGACCATGGTCTACATTTCATCGTTCACTGACTTTGTGAACTATTGCATCAAAGCTAAGCTAGCGCCCTAATGTTCAAGTCCATCATTCATGATACTTGGTAAAAGCTTGCATCTAGGAATGGCAACTTTTATGCAGGCATCCTTGACCTAGATTTCATGGAGTAATTGAGGTGAAAAGGCCCTTTACTGTTATTGAGATTCTTTATAGCAGAAAGTTCTTCATAATGGTAAAATTTTTGGGAATAGATAATGTTGTTATAACGAGGATCCTCTGTTTTCATTCAGATTCACAAATTGAACGACAACCAGTGTACCTAGATCCTGATCAGATGGTTTCTTCAGAAGCCATCTGAACTGGATCTACACTGTTTACTAAGGTAGATGATATCATGATTCAGCAGGTCAAGGGTTAAGATTTGTCCCCTTCTTTAGAAGATCCCTTGTAAAATTGGCCGAAAAATATGTTAGGAGTATTCAGTCGCCTAAAATTGTAGACTAGTTATGGTAATCGATCCAAAGACTGATTACAGTACTGTGCTACAGTAAAACTTTTGATGGCTCAAACACCGATGGCTCGTTTTCCACCTGTTTCCAACTCATTCTTGAGTCACTAGAAAAAAAAATTCCGTAACTGCAGATTTTAATATACATGTATTTGAGACAATCGAGGTTGGATGTTCTTATTGTATCTCTAAAATGTATGTAATGTGTACTCATTAGAATCACCTCTATGAGGTGATTCTAATGAGTACGCACAACATATCTTTATTATAAAGCCTCGGTAGCTCAGTCGGCTGGCGTCTGACTGGTGATCAGGAGGAAGCAGGTTCGATACCTGGCAGGGCCAGCAACATTCTTTCGTGGTGATTGATCATGAATATTTTCTACGACCATTCTATACCTTCCGCTGATTCAAGAAGGGCAGTTGTCAGATTCTTGCGACAGAATGTGCACTGTACTGGTAAACTGCTACCGTATAAGACTGCCCTGGGAAGTGTAGATAGGTAAACTGACCAGCTCAAAAATGACCTAAAATAGTGTTGACTGGGCCATTAAACTCCAGTACAAACAAACAAAACCTTTATTATTCACCATTTTTGCATTATTTGCTGGCTCCCAGTTTACACATTATCAGTATTGGAAAAACAGGCAACCAGACCCTCCTGACCTTGAAAGGTCAGGGGCGTCTGGTTCCCTGTTTTCCCAACATTGATAACCTTCAGACTAGGAACCAGCAGATAATGCAAAAAAGGTGAATAAAGAAAAAACAAACAAACAAAAAAACTGTAAAACCTCCTAACCTGGAACTACAATTAACCCCCAGTGTTTCAAACTATCCCTGTCTCAAACAAATTTTCACGGTCCCAAAGGAAGGCCCCCGCCCCCTTGAAGAAATATATGGGCTGCATGATGCTTCCACGCAGAGCTGAATCCGGCCCGCACACAAGTACTGGTAAACCGCTTAGAGGAGCTAAGCCTGTCCAGGAACCGCGGTGCGAGGCGGACCGTCCATGCTAATAAACCCTACTGGTTTCATTGGGCGACAGGGCTTGAGATGTCATTTATCTCAATGTCGGGTAAAAGTCCCACAAAATTGGAAGCAACGTCTCCAAAATGACCTTTACAGTGTTGACGGGGACGTTAAACCTCAAATCAACCAATGATCCCAAAGGTGTTAAGAGCCATTGAAGTTTGACTGTTTTTTTCCGTCCACTATATCGTATTTATTTGTAATTTATTTCATCAAGACATATTTGTCTTCATTAGCAAAATAAAATATTTATTTTATATTTATTGTGTACCGTTTCTTTCTGCCGGAGAAAATGTTTCTTGTAAAATACTGTTCCCAGCGGCCAGTTGTTCAAAGCATTGTTAGCTTAACGAGCTTGTTAGTGGTCATATTGTTCAGTGTTCTAATAAAAACAATATCTAACACAGTGGAATTTTTGCTGAAAAATGTGAGCAGCTTTTGCATTTGCAAAAGCTGCTCATATTTTTCCAGCAAAAATATCAATATATTTGCCCAAGAGCTCATCACATAAGCTCTTTGATTTGCCATATTAAATGATGAAAAATTTAAATGATGCATTAACAAACGTCTCTGTTAGTTTTGAACAACTGTCCCCCAGAAATTCATTATCCCAAACATGTTAACAAGTTCATGCAGTTGACATCCTTGAGTGAGTTAGTGAGTGTTTGAGTTTTATGTCTCGCCAACATTTAAAGTTATACAGAGATGGGACCTCTGTTTAAACTGTTGTCACGTGTCAAGGAAAGAATGACATGAAATGTACATGCACTGGTTTTCATTTCATGTTTACCACTCCACATGTAAATGAATGTTTTAAAATAAAAGCAAAGGCAATGATCAGGTATCGATACAATTAACCTACAGCTCCCATCAGAGACATCAAAGGGAAAGAAATACAGACGTGAAATAACGAGACCCTAAGGGAAACACCAATAGCAGAAGGACAGTCCCTTTCCCACAAAATGCATGGCCAATTGGCTATCCAAACTAAAATAATATAAGGGAAACACACTCAAAGACAAACCATTTAAAAAATAAACTGCCTTGGAACGGTCAGTGAAATGAATTCCACTGGGGAGCTTAAATTGATTTTATGCAGCTGCAATCCTCGCCCTTACTACCGTCGCAATTTAGACAAATAATTTAATTGTTCAAATTCAATTGTTCAGTCCTCATGAAGGCCTGCTAACTCATCAGTGCAACATTTCTGAGAACACAAAAATCAAACAACCACAGAGATGAAACAACGGTGAGAACTCAACAGCAAGAAACCACTGAAATGCTGGAGCAAAAGAAAACCAACAGTAAGACTCCGATGGGCCCGACCAGAGACAGAGCATCAAGCACCAACCAACATAATATATAATTAAATTCTCTCTAACTCTCAGTAAGCCTTTACACTGGAACCGTCATAGAATCTGAGGCCTGACCCGCCAGCGTGCAATTTAAGAGGGAAGCAAAGTTGACAACCGTGATTGGGTTAACTACCATGCATGGAGTCTGTCGTATAACAGTTATGTTGTACCCTACCTTTTTTAGCTCACCTGAGCCGAAGGCTCTGGGGGAGCTGTTGTGATCACTCACACCGTCGTCGTCGTCCGTCCATCTGTCCGTTCACAATTTTTAAACGACATCTCCTCCTAAACCACTGAACAGATATGGACCGAACTCGGCCGAAATGATGTTTGGGTGGCCCTCTTTAAAAGTTGTTCAAAGAATTCTAATCCATGCAGAACTCTGGTTGCCATGGCAACAGATAGGGTGAATTTAGCAATACCTTTAAAAATCTTCTTGTCTGAAATCAGAAGGCCCAAGTCTTTGATATTTGGTATGAAGCTTCTTCTAGTGGACCTCTACCAAGATTGTTCAAATTATAGCCTGAGGCCAAAAATACCCCGCGCCGGGGCCCACCGGTTTTACATAGGCTTATATAGGGAAAAACTTTAAAACTCTTCTTGTCTGAAATCAGAAGGCCCAGGTCTTTGATGTTTGGTATGACGCTTCTTCTAGTGGTCCTCTACCAAAATTGTTCAAATTATAGCCCTGGGGCCAAAAATGCCCCTGTGCTGGGGCCCATTGGTTTTACATAGGCTTATATAGGGAAAATCTTTAAAAATCTTCTTGTCTGAAACCAGAAGGCCCAGGTCTTTGATATTTGGTATGAAGCTTCATCTAGTGACCTCGATCAAGATTGTTCAAATTATAGCCCTGGGGCCAAAAATGTCCCTGCGCCGGGGCCCACTGGTTTTACATAGACTTATATAGTTAAAACCTTCAAAAATCTTCTTGTCTGAAACCAGAAGGCCCAGGTCTTTGATATTTGTTATGAAGCTTCATCTAGTGGACCTCTACCAAGATTGTTCAATTATAGCCCTATGGCCAAAAATGCCCCCGCGCTGGGCCCACCAGTTTTACATAGGCTTATATAGGGAAAACCTTCTTGTCCAAAACTGGAAGGCCCAGGTCTTTGATATTTGGTATGAAGCTTCATCTAGTGGACCTCTACCAAGATTGTTCAAATTATAGCCGTGGGGCCAAAAATGGCCCCACGCCGGGTTCCACCGGTTTTACAAAGTAGAAGTAAAACAAAGATCAGGAATTGATACAATTAACTTACTCCACCCATAAAAGACACCAAAGGGAAAGAAATACAAACATTAAGCGACCAGACCATAATGGAAACCTAAACAAAGGAAGGCCATAAGGACAGTTACTTTCCCACAAAATGGCCATATGGCCATCCAAAATTAAAAGACACAAGTGATACACACAGTAAGCAACAAACAACAACATAAATAAATCGCCACAGAAGAGCCGCCTTGGAACGGTCAGTGGAAGATTTCCACCGGGGGGCTTAAATCGATTTTACGTGGCCACAATCCTCGCCCTTACTTCCGTCGCGATTTAGACAAATAATTTGTTCATTCCGCATGAAGGCCTCCTAACTCATCAGTGCAACATCTCCTTGAACACAAAAATCAAAGAACCACAGAGGTGAGACAACGGTGAGGACTCGACAGCAAGAAACCACTGAAATGCTGGAGCAAAAGAAAACCAACGTTTAGACTCCGATGAGCCCGACCAGAGACAGAGCATCAGGCACCAACCAACATTATCTCTCTAATTTTCAATAAGCCTTTACGTTGGAGCCGTCATAGAATCTGAGGCCTGACCCACCGGCGTGCAATTAAAGAGGGAAGCAAAGTTGCCAACCGTGATTGGGTTAACTACCATGCATGCAGTCTGTCGTATAATATCCATGTTGTATCCAATCTTTTTATATCGAAGAATGATTTTACGAAATTGGGTGCTGAAGTCATTGTGGTTATATATTTTTCTGAATTTATATACTAAGTCACCATAAAATTCGGGTTCCGATAGACCTTGTTGCAGAAGAGATTTAAGTCCAATACTGAATTTTGAAATTAAATCAGAATGGCGTCTATAAAATTTTGAAAAGGCTTTGCGTAGTTTATGATACCGATAACCCTGATTAAGGAGTTTAGCCGTTAATAATTTATTACGAGTGTTGAAGTCAGTTACATGACTACACACTCTAGCAAATCGAATTAATTGCGAAATATAAACGCCATAGGATGGCGCACGAGGAACATCACCATCCAAAAAAGACTTATATTGGGAAAACCTTTAAAAATCTTCTACCTGAAACCAGAAGGTCCAGGTCTTTGATATTTGTTATGAAGCTTCATCTAGTGGATCTGCCAAGATTGTTCAAATTATAGCCCTAGGGCCAAAAATGCCCCCACGCCGGTGCCCACCAGTTTTACATAGGCTTATATAGGGAAAACCTTCAAAAGTCTTCTTGTCTGAAACCAGAAGGCCCAGGTCTTTGATATTTGGTATGAAGCTTCATCGAGTGGACCTCTACCAAGATTGTTCAGATTATAGCCCTGGGGCCAAAAATGGCCCCATGCTTGGACCCACCGGTTTTACAAAGGCTTATATTGGGAAAACCTTTAAAAATCTTCTTGCTGAAATCAGAAGGTCCAGGTCTTTGATATTTGGTATGAAGCTTCATATAGTGGACCTCTACCAAGATTGTTCAAATTATAGCCGTAGGGCAAAAAAGTCCCGGCGCCTGGGCCCACCGGGTTTACATAGGCTTATATAGGGAAAACCTTTAAAAATCTTCTTGTCCGAAACCAGAAGGCCCAGGTCTTTGATATTTGGTATGAAGCTTAATCTAGTGGACCTGTACCAAGATTGTTCAAATTATCGCCCTGGGACCAAAAATGCCCCTGTCCGGGGCCAACTGATTTTACTAAGGCTTCTATAGGGAAAACCATTATGAATCTTCTTATCTGAAACCAGAAGGCCCAGGTCTTTGATATTTGGAATGAAGCTTCATCTAATGGACCTCTTCCAAGATTGTTCAAATTATAGCCCTCGAGCAAACAATGTCCCCGTGCCAAGGCCGACTGGTTTTACATAGGCTTATACATGTATAGGGAAAACCTTTGAGAAATTTCTTGTCAGAAACCAGGTCTTTGATATTTGGTATGGACCTTCAACTAATGGACCTCTACCAAGATTGTTCAAATTTTATCCCAGGGGTGCAACTGACCCAGCCCCAGGACCCACATGTTTTACATATGCTTATAAAAGGAAAACCTTTAAAAAACTTGAAGGCCCAGGTCTTTAATATGAATCTTCATGTAGTGGAAATCTACCAAGATTGTTCAACTTCTAGCCCTGGGGCCAAAAATGGCGCCTCCCAAGATTTTACACAGGCTAACATAGGGAGTACCTTTAAAATATTCTTGTCTGAAACCAAAAGGCCTAGATCTTTGATATTTGGTATGAAGCTTCATCTGGTGGACCTCTTCCAAGAGCGTTAAAATTATAGCCAAGGGACCAAAAAATGGCCCTGTCATGGGGCCCACGTTTTAGATAGGCTTATGTAGGGAAAGTAGAAGTAAAACAAAGATCAGGAATCGATACAATTAACTTACTCCACCCATCAAAGACACCAAAGGGAAAGAAACACAAACCTTCAAGAAAATTTTTATCTGAAACCAGAAGGCCCATGCCTTTGATATTTGATATTAAGCTTCATTTAGTAGACCTCTAACCCTCTAAGAAGATTGTTCAAATTATAGACACGGGGCAAAATAATTGCCCTGTCCCGGGACCCACATATAAATCTCTTAGCTCAGGTGAGCGATATATGACCATCATGGTTCTTTTTTTTTTCTTTCTTTTTTTTTTCTTTTTGGGGTTTTGGTTTTATGGCCGTTTCAAGATTATTTCACTCATATCGAGCCGATCGTTAATCAGAGGTGGACAAAACCAGAGTACTCGGAGAAAAACCACCTAACCTTCCGTTGCAGAACTTGGCGTCTCAAATGTGACCCGAACCAGGCTCGAATCCACAGCGGTGAAAAACCTAATGATCAAGAGTCAGCGCTCTTATCCACTAGGCCACGGAGGCCCGTTCTCCCAATCTTTTCACATTGAAGAATGGTTTTACGAAATTGGGTGCTGAAGTCATTGCAATTATATATTTTCTGAATTTCTATACTAAGTCACCATAAAATTCAGCTTCCGATAGACTTATTGCAGAAGTCCAACATTGTATTTTGAAATTAAATCGGAATAATGTCTATAAAATTTTGAAAAGGCTTTGCATAGTTTATGATACTGATAACCCTGATTAAGCAGTTTAGCAGTTAACAATTTGTTACGAGTTTTGGAGTGGGTTACATGACTAGACACTGACAAATCGAAATAATTGTGAAATGTAAATGTCATAGGATGCAGCACGAGGCACATCACCATCCAAGAAAGGAAAACTTACGATCTCTAAATCAAAATCATCGCGTTTATCATAAGTTTTGCAGGAAACAAACCCATCTACAATAGATAGATGTCAATACAAAAACGCGGCCTCGGTATCAGAAGAATTTGCTTTATTTAACTGAGGTTCTGGGGGGGGGGGGGTAGATTTGATTGATCAAACCATCGAAATAGGTATTGTCAATATTCAATAAATCGTCCAAATATCTAGAAGTCCAGCTAAAGGCTTCAGTGATTTCAGATTGGTTTTCAACGGAGAGGGACTTCATGAAGTCTCTTTCATAACAAAACAAGAACAGGTCAGCCACAAGGGCTGCGCAATTCGTACCCATCGGACATCCACAATCTGTCTAAACAACATACTACCAAATCTTATGTAAATTTTGTCAAGTAGGAAGGTGCGAGCTTCACATACTTTCTGGCATGACCATAAAGTATAATTTGTATGCTCTTCAGAAGTGAGAAACGCATTTCTTACAGTACATGCAAGATGGAGGGAGTCTTCAGAATTTTTACTGGTGACAGTCAAATGACATTCATACACCATGGCCTAGCTGTGATATGGGAAGTTAGTCCCAAACTCTAACCAAAGAGGTAAACTTAGCTACACAATCCTCAGCACCTTCAGCGGACGAAGTAATCGAATCGGGGAGGGCATTCCAATCTCTAATGGTTGGGGGAAGAACGAATCGTTTTAAATGTCAGTTCTTGCAGTAAGAGTCTGAAACGCTATTGAATAGTGTCTGATGCTCTGTCTCTGGTCGGGCCCATCGGAGTCTAACTGTTGGTTTTCTTTTGCTCCAGCATTTCAGTGGTTTCTTGCTGTCGAGTCCTCGCCGTTGTTTCATCTCTATGGTTGTTTGATCATTTGTGTTTACGGAGATGTTGCACTGATGAGTTAGGAGGCCCCCCTTCATGCGGACTGAACAAATTATTTGTCTAAATCGCGACGGAAGTAAGGGCGAGGATTGTGGCCACGTAAAATCGATTTAAGCCCCCCGGTGGAATTCGTTTCTGCTGACAGTTCCAAGGCGGTTCTTCTGTCGCGGTTTTCTTTTATGGTTTTTCTTTGGGTGTTTGTGTCGCTTGTGTTATTTTATTTTGGATAGCCTATTGGCCATTTTGTGGGAAAGTAACTGTCCTTTTGGCTTTCCGCTGTTGGTGTTTCCATTAGGGTCTGTTGTTTCATGTTTGTGCGTCTTTCCCTTTGGTGTCTCTGATGGGAGCTGAGGGTTGATTGTATCGATTCCTGATCATTGCCGCCACTTCTATTTCTACAGTGCCTAGCTGGGGGGGACAAGGAAATCTGTTGGAATGCTGGCAGCACCCTTTAGACCTTTGCATAAGAGTATGCGCCTACTGTCTCTTTTTTTCTTGTATATATATTAATGTAGTTATTGATATCATAAAATCTTCTTCAATATTTGATATCTGTAAATCGAATAATAAATATCTATAATTGGAATTATAGATATCATTAAACATATAATTGATATCATAAAATGAATAATAGATATCTAATATTATTTATATTTATCTAATAATATTTATGGCTGTACAATATTTTTATTATAGATACCATGAATTTTATTTATAGATATCTTAAAATTGTATTAAATAGTATATTAGTGTATACATCTTAGTGGTATCAATGTGTTGTCGGTTTCAGCTCTGTGTGGAAACGTCAGGCAGCCCAATATACCTCTCCAAGCCCCGCTGGGCGGCAGTCGCTCAATAATTAGAACTAGGGTGTCCGTATGCAGTTGATTCGGAAATGGCTTGACTGCTACACAGACCATCTATTAATGAATAGAGGACGTCTATTTTAAAAAATAGAAGTCTGTGTAGCAGTCCAGGAAACGGCATGCACTATACGAGGGAGCTCTCATTATGTAAACAACTTTTTTGGAATAATTAACAAAAGAAGTTTTTAACATCTCCAATATTATTGCATTAAATGGATATCAATAATCATAAGATATCTAAAATTGTATTAAAAGATACCAAATATTCTGAAAGTTTTGGATATCTAAAATTATATTTACGATATCAATAATTAGATTTATGGATATCTATAATCTAATTATAGATCTAATTATAGATATCACTTAAATGTCTAAATTAAAGATATCATAATTTTCAATAATGAATATCAAAAATGTATTATGGATATCAATAAATGTAATTAATGATATCATAAATTCTTCTTCCATATTTGATATCTATAAATCGAATAATAGATATCTATAAATCGAATAATAGATAGCTATAAGTGGAATTATAAATATCATTAAACATATAATTGATATCATAAAATGAATAATAGATATCTAATATTATTTATAGATATATAATAATATTTATGGATATCCAATATTTCTATTATAGATATCATGTATTTTATTTATAGACATCTTGAAATTGTATTAAATAGTAAAACGGCACCCCATATTTGTAAGCATAGCTGTTTTGTGGGCTTTTGTAATACCCACTTTCTATTTGAAGGATTTACCTTCAGTTCTACCGTAAACTGTTTAACTTAAGAACCGGTATTTATATGGCTTTAGTTTTGACGGTATCGTCCCTTTACACACACATGAGTATCACAAATAAATTTATACTTACAATATCTACCCTTAGGTTACATTCTGCTTCTTCGGTACGGATTCTCCATTCTAGTAATAACTTTAGAGCTATGTTGCCGTTCGGTATTGGTCAGACCTATATATATGTTCTGCGCAAAGTAAGAATCGGTACAATTCTAGAATTGTCCTGCGCAAAGTAAGAATTCTCACATTGTTGCGCAAAGTGAGAATTCCTACCTTGCGCAATACAATTCCGGAATTGTCTCTGCGCAAAGTGGGAATCGGGACAAAGTGAGAATTCCTACCTTGTGCAACTACAGTACCGGAATTGGCTCTGCGCAAATTGGGAATCGGGACAAAGTGAGAATAGTAAAATATTATAACGGGATTTTATCACATTCATATGGAAACTGGTCCCTGGTGGTAAAAATCACTCTATAAATCTAGTCCAAACTTCGCTTCTATCTTATGGACATTCCATTTCAATTTTCTTAAAAGAATATGAGTGGCATCACGCATAATGAAGAATATATGGGACTTGAGGAAGGTTCAGACAAAGAATCAAATATCTCGCCTCAGTGAGACTTTGCGCATGTGCATTTATGTGATCAATTTACGGATATACGCTAAGTTTCTTTTATGCGTGACCCCGCTGATATCATAGGCAGATGCTCATTAGTCCAGTGTTGGCAATGATTTCTTGATGGCTGGGTACACTTGAATTTGTTTTGAAATGCATTTTATTTTTGCCGTCATCATTATTATTTTCAATTTTTACTGCTGTTGCTTATGAAATTTTCCAACTTCATCAGTAAAATCAGTTTTTTTTTTACTTACGACAGCAAAATATCGGTAAAGCAAACACATTTCAGTCAAGTTGAAAGTAGTTGTTGCGGCAATGGGTTGTATAAAAAAACAGACATGCTCAATAATTATTTACTTTTAATTTGGTGATAAAACAAAACTGTGAGCACATGATGAACGAACATATGAAAGCACATATGAAATTAAAATGTTCATTATATTAGCGAGTCTCCGCTGTTCTTGTGGATGACCTCAGACTCAGAAAGGAACCACAATATACAAACACATCATCTTATAAATCGTAATGATTCTAAAAACTGGGACAACCAAGTACGTGAGCAAACAGTGTACACTCAGATGAGCATGCATTCTGATCAGGGTGTACAGTGTTTATCATACAGCCTGCACTATGACCTTTATGCGCGAAACATCAATGTCTGGAAAAGGAAAGGAAAATATCATGGTATCCCACATTTTAGGCATATTACTGTACACTGTGTAAAAATGATAAGTACCCCGAGATACAAAACATTCAGCTCATACAATCGCAAATAATTTTCTTCTCACAAAACCATCGAAGTATTGTTACCCAAACTATACAGATGATAAATGCTATTCCCACAGGTGAAAATTCGATTCTCACTTTGTCCCAAATATTCCCACTTTGTCCATACGAATGAAACTTTCGGTTCTCACTTTGTCCAAAAGATTCCCACTTTGCGCAGAGAGATTTACCTGTTTCATATAACATTCGAATCCTTTTCGCAATTCTAGAATTGTACCGGTACAATTCTAGAATTGCGCAGCAAAGTAATATATTCCTACTTTGCGCAGGACATTCTAGAATTGTGCCGATTCTTACTTTGCGCTGAACATATATATTTGTTTTCTGCCGCTTCCGTTAATTTCAGTGGAGCAGTGGAGTCGATTCCTGGTCGTTGCCTTTACTTTTATTTTGACATAAAACTGAAATAAAAGTGAAGGAAATGATCAGGAATCGATACAATTAACGCACACCTGCCATCGGAGAGACCAAAGGGAAAGAAACATAAACATGAAATAACTAGACCCTTATGGAAACATCAATAGCGGAACGCCAAACCGACAGTTAATTTCCCACAAAATTGCCAATTGGCTATCCAAAAACAAAGATATATAGCGATACACACACTCAAAGACAAACCATAACAAAATAAACCGCGACAGAGCAAGAGCGGTGGTGCTGCCAACACTACTGCATGCATGTGAAACATGACAGTTTACCAACGGCACGCCAAAAGACCGAAACACTTCCATACAAGCTGTCTAGAAAACTCTTAAAGATTAAGTGGCAAGACAGGATTCCAGACACGGAAGTCCTGAACAGGGCAGGGATGTAAAGTGTACATACTCTTCTGAAATTTGCACAGTTAAGATGGACAGGCCATGTTACCAGAATGCCTGAGGAACGTTTGCCAAAGAAAATTCTCTATAGGGAACTAGAAATGGGCAAACGCTCCACGGGCGGTCAGAAGAAGCGCTACAAGGACACCCTCAAAGCCTCCCTCATGGTTTTCAATATTCCAACAGAGTCGTGGGAACAAATTGCACAGGACAGAGCAAAGTGGCGAGATCACATCAGGAGGGGTTCCAGTGAATATGAGTAAAAACGAATAAAAGAAACTGAGTAGAAACGCGCACAGCGCAAAGCCAGGGCTAAGGCATCACCGACTGAGCTGTCTTCCGCTGGCCTCTGTTCCTATATCTGCAACAGACAGTTCAGAGCTAGAATTGGTCTCATCAGCCATCTTAGAACACACAAACAGTAACATTTCTCAAATGTGATTAAGATTGGTCATTGTCAGTAATGACAGACGAACTATTAATTATCGTGCACACATATGACAAAAAGTGGCCACTTTTGTCATATGTGTGCACGATAATTAATGACGAACTATTAATTATCGTGCACACATATGACAAAAAGTGGCCACTTTTTGTCATATGTGTGCACGATAATTAATAGTTCGTCTGGTTTTACTGTAGTTCAGTGATAGATGATTGCAAGTTTATCATCAGGTTCAGATGAAAATCACTTATTCCACGGTCAACTCATTTTACGTTACACCGGGACCAGTTTTCCTATTTAGCCATTCAAAACAAAAATGAAAAAATAAATCCTCGCTAAAAAGAAAAAAAAAGAATCCAAAATAATTTGACAGCAGACATCTTGTAGGTCTATTCAATCTGTTATGGTGGTCATCACGGGAATAGGGGGCGCCATTTCTTAAGGGCCCTGGTGAGAAAAAATGTCCATATGTCTATTGTTGTATGGCGTTTTACACTAGCCAACATGGCACCGTTTGTTTTTTAATTAATATACCATTTAACTGTTGCTAAGCAGCAGCAGCTAAATATCTGAAGGCGTTTAATATCTGAAGGCCCTTGTTCACAGTCACCCTGAGTGTTTTACCAAATAAACTGTACTTCAGAAACCAGTGAAGACCCAGATCATCCGCCGTGTTCTGTTACGGCTGATCTTGGTCAACACTTATTGAAAATGTCTCTTTTCATTGAATGCAAGCCTTACACGGGTTAAAGTAACTCTTTAACTTTGGTCCTGGATTCTGATGAACTTGCATATGTATCGCGCCATCCACAAATTATTCGATAGACTCGTACTGGCGGAAGCCCGCTTTTCATTGGCTAGCGTCTGGTTTTACGCAGCTCACAGCGCTTTCCGCTTTGTGTAAATGTTAACAACAAATAAATAATGCATTTAAAGGGGAATTACTCTATCAGAAATTGTCATTTTTGGCGCGGGAAATCGTCGGTTATACGTTCACAAAATGAAAAGGATTACCGGTGACCAATAGAACCTTTTTCAAATCAAAATTTTTAAGGGTAGTTAGACATAAAAACAAAATCAAAACACTGGTGGGTCGATTGTTTCTGTGCATAGGCTGGAAAAATGACAGAACTGAAAGGGCTGTCAGACTGTTTTGTCATTTACTTACATAGGCCTACTATAAGTAAACGGTATAGAGTGTGTTCTGTCTGGAGTCTGGTCTGTGTCTACTGCCAGCACATCAGCTGAGCCAGTATTATAGAATAGCACGGCTATGAAGAGTGAAAGTCACGTGGAATACGCAACTTAAAGCTACTGTGCTTAGTAATTTTGGAACCCAACGAAAACCGGGATCTAGCGGTAAGTGTGACGCTTTCTGTTTAGGTTTGTTATTATTATTATTATTATTTTGGACTTTTACTACCCTGTCAACACTATGTGGGCCCCGTCAAGCGATTTTGGTACTTATCGCCTATGCGAGCAGCGAAGGTTCAGGCGAGCCTGCGCATCCGCGCAGTCTCGCCAGAACCTTCGCTGCTCGCTCATACAAGCAGTGAATCAAGAGGAACCTTCAGACAGAAAGCCATATCCCTGGCCCCTCTGAATGGCTGGGCATGCGCAGTTAAAATTTGTGATGACGGAATGCTCGAAGACACAAATTCGCTTGGCGGGGCTCATGTAATGTCCTTTCCTTGACACAAGGAATAGTTTGATATTTTTGGCGTGCAGATGTTTATTGACAAGATCTAAACAATGAGAATGTCTAGTGCCAGATAGCTTGATAAACAGCCTAGCCGAGGCAAAACTTTCACTTACTAACAAGTATTAAGAAAATATTGCATATTTTCATCAGAAAAGTAGCCAGTTCGAAGATGTGAAAAAGCACTATGTCGCACGGATGTTATCGTAATGATTAAATTTCATCCCAGCTGAGGCTTGACTGCCGGGTTACATACATCATCTTCGATGGCTTTCAGTACACCTTCAGATTTAGCCACTATGCGTGAAGTAGGCGCTCTGAGATGTATTCCACAAACGCTCAGGCATGACATGCCCTGATTTAAGCTTCCCTCCGACAACCATTCTCAGAATCCACCGAGCTAACGGAAACCAAATGCAAATGCAGACGCTCCTTTGAGTCGGGGAAAGACAGCTGTACATATGGTCTTGATATCACACGACCATGATGGATGCCATGCCCATATATGGTAAAACCATTAAAAATCTTCTTGCCCAGAACCACTGGACCAATTGCCTTGGCATTTAGTTGGTATTTAACAACTTCTACTCAAGTACTTCCAGGCTTGCACAAATGATTACCTTGGTCATTTTACGGCAATGTCAAATTTGGCCATTTAGATTTTTAAATTGAATTTTAGCTTTATGGCACGAGAGTAGATACAATATGAATGCCTATGAATGTTAAAGGTCAATGTCATTCGGCGACCTCGTCCCAGGTCACTTGGATTGCAGGATCGTTGACATTTTAAATGATATTTTCTGTAAAACTGCAGCGCCAATTTCAGTTAAATTTCCCAAGCAGCCAAAGAAAATTTGTTGAAATGATCCCGGTCACATGACAAAGATGGCGGCCATACCAATATATGGTAACTCAAGAACCTCTGGGCAAATTATCTTGAAACTTAGTATGTAGCCTTTTCTAACTGACTAAAACCAAATTTGTTCAAATGATGATCTTATGTTGACCTTGATCCATCTTTGGACAAGGTCAAATTTGGCCCCTTAATTAGGTTTTCGAAAGAAAGAGGTTAAACGATGCATGTTTTTCGAAAACTGTAACGTTGAAATGAGAGTAGTTGCTATCTGAATGTCTGTGAATGTTAATTGTCAAGTATTCGGCGTCAATGTCCCAAGTTGTTCATCAGCTTTTCAAAATATACGTCCTCTGAAACACATGGGCCAAAATCAATTAAATTCATATACAGCTGCCTTTGGTACAACGAAAGTTTGTTCAAATGGCACAGGTCACATGACTAAAATGGTTGTCATGGCCATACGATAAACACCTTGACAATCTTCTTCTGCAGAACGGCTGGGCCGATTTCCTTGAAATTGATATGCAGTTTTAAGTGACTGGGTACTACAATATTTTATAAATAGTGACCTCAGACTGTCCTTTACATGCTTGTACATTTTCTTGTCATCCACAGGTGTATTCTAAAATATTCCAATGGCTATCAGAACACACAAAAGTGTTGTAAATACATTGACACTTATTGCAATGTAAACAAAAAAGTGTACATTAGCTGTTAAAGTAGAGTAGTGTCGTTGTTTACCACACTTTTATATACTTCATGTAAGGATTAAGGGTTATTAATTTGAATGAAAATGACGACAACTAATTGAAGAAAAGTTTTACTTATTTGACATCTCTTTAAAAGAATTTAAACGGATAATTAGATTAAAGCCGAACAATGCCCTAAAACGGACAACGCCACCTTTAAGGCACAAGAAAAACAAACAAAACAGGTCCGTGGCGGGGTAAGCACATCCGCCCGCATATATACTTAAAAAATAGACCACTCAACAAGATGGGGAAACAGACCAAACAATGTAAAAATGTACGTACGTTACATAAATATACAAAAATCAAATAAAAAAAATAAAAAACAAAAATACCAATATCAAAATTGACCCTTTCCTGCTCTGACACGGTTCGGCATATTGACAAGCAAAAAATTATAACGTCGAGTAGAAGACAAAATGGACCGACTTCAGCGGACTTACGATAGACACGGACGGACGGGGCTGGAGCCGAGCGGTGGTCTCCCCATTCACCGGCAACGTGGAATGGGGGTAGCACCGAACGGCTAAGGTGTAGTGCCAGAATGGATTAGTTCCCTGGGACCCCACCAGCTGACGACCCGCGACACGGGGAAACTGGAAACAACAACAACAACAACAACAAAGCCGAACAAAGTTTTCAAATTGAAAAATTAAAAAGTTATATTCGTTTAATTTTTTTTTCCATTAAAGCGACTAGCTGCTATTTCTAACTTTAGAGCCTGTACAGCATTACGAAAACACGTCAAAACAAATACATTGTAAATTTTACCGCGAAAAAAAAGGGAAATTTTAAGATGAAAAATTGTGACATTTTTCTGTGTATTTTCAAAATATAGATTGTGAGTACACGTTAGAACCGCCTCATTCAGGCGGTTCTAACGAGTATCGACAATCCGCCTCATTGAGGCGGTGAGGCGGTTCTAACGAGTATCGACAATCTATAATTTAGAGCAGAAATAAAAAAAATAAGGTTTACCTCTGTAAACCCCATTTTACTACATAAAAGTGGGGTTCAAGGGGGTCAAAATTATATAGGCGTGTTCATTCCGTGATGGGTAAGCAGGAAGGCATAACTGTCAACAATCGTTGCGGATGTGTCATTTCATCTCAATGTCGGTCAAAGGTCCCACAAAATCGGAAGCTCTCCAAAATGACATAGCAGATCATAGACAGTGTTGAAGTGGACGTAATAAAACCTCAACACAAACAAACGAGCGATACCCTTAGGCCTTAAAAAAAAGCCCGGGTTGTTTCCGCTAACCCGACCGACTCTGTGATTTTTGTGCCGACCCTGTAATTTTTATGGCCATCCAAAAAAAAAAAAATACGGTAGGGATCTTTAACCTGCACAGGGGATGGTTCTCCCTGTACGTGTGTGTGTGTGTGTGGGGGGGGGGGGGGCTCCAGTTAACGTGCCGATCGGAAGGACCGTGCACTTGTAGCATTCATCCCTGCAAATGATGCCAGTTTGTTTTTGTTTGATTTGAGGTTTAACGTCCCCGTCAACACTGTAAAGGTCATTTTGGAGACGTTGCTTCCAATTTTGTGGGACTTTTACCCGACATTGAGATGAAATGACATCTCAAGCCCTGTCGCCCAATGAAACCAATAGGGTTTATTAGCATGGACGGTCCGCCTCGCACCGCGGTTCCTGGACAGGCTTAGATCCTCCAAGCGGTTTACCAGTACTAGTGTGCGGGACGGATTCAGCTCTGCGTGGAAGCATCATGCAGCCCATATATTTCTTCAAGCCCCTATGGGCGGGGGCGGGCAAATGATGCCAGTGGAGCATGTTCGGACACCGCAATTTTAATATCGAACCGGATGACATGTGCACCTCTATTTAAGCTTCCACGCTCCAAAATCAATAATGTACATATGCCTAGCATGTTCGCGAATCAGAACTGGTGACACGTCAAATGACAGCTACTTCATTGTTGTTGTTGTTTTCCAGTTTCCCCGTGTCGCGGGTCGTCAGCTGGTGGGGTCCTAGGGAACGAATCCATGCTGGCACTTCACCGTAGCCGTCCGGTGATACCCCTATTCCCCGTTGCCGGTGAACAGGGCCCCATCGCTCGTCTCCAGCCCCGTCCGTCCGTGTTTGTCGTCTCACGTCTCAGGTGTCTCCGAGCTAGTTCATTACGATAACACACCTTATTTATACTGTAAACATAGGTTGTGGGTGGTCGTTAGAACCGCCTCACTGAGGCGGATCTAACGAGTACCCACTACCTATGTGTTGGAGCAGAAATAAGAAAAATAATGTTTACCCCCGTAAACCCCAGTTTTCTCTATATAAATTGGGGTTTAAGGGGGTGTTTATTTCACGGACTTGTTCACGTGATGTTTACACCAGAAACTATGATATGGAGAGAAAGAAAAAATATTATTATTATTATTATTTATTGCTTCCTTGGTGCTTTAAACCTCATCATTTGAATGATTTCTGGTAATATGATTGGAATTTAGACCTTTTATAGATTTTTGCTCTTTTTCCATCAACTAAAAATGAGCTACGTCGGTCGGTGTGTGCTCGGAGGGGGATGTGCTGTGTTTGCCGGGTTGATCTTGTCAATCATCCGTTTCGGTTTCAGAACTTTGGGGTTGAGACACACTGATGAAGATTAAATATCAGAAAGGCCTATGTGTCACTAAATTTGGTATAAGTTACGCATTAATTGTTAAAACGCTATTTTTTCGGTATACTATTCTTTTTAATAGGCAATTAAAAACAAAAGTTTCGGACAAAAATATATTATTATATTATTAAATTTCGTTTCATATGAGATGTAGACAATTCAATGAGTCACAAAAAATAAACGTTGTTTTAATTCGAAAAATAAACAAAGGCGCGTGTCTTCTCGAACTGCGTACCATACCGGTGACGTCATATTGTAATGCACAGCGCACCTGGTGGCGGCGTGGGAATTGTACACATACTTTACACAGGTAAAACTAGGTCATGTTGGTGACTCTACATGGATGATTAATTAGTGAGTTTATTTCGAATCTTTGAGGTAAGTGCATTGTCGGTTCCCTTTGATATTTGAGTTTCTCAAGTTATGTATATAGTACCATTCGTTATTGATGATTAAATTACTGTTACGGAAGGAAAATACCTGTCACCTCACGTTGAACTGTTGATGACATTTTTCAAATCCGTGTTCATGATGTGTATTCCAATGAAAACAGCAGAGACTGCGTTTTCTTCGCAGATTTATGATCTATGAAGTATTGTCTTTGGAAACAAATAAAACGAACGTTAATCATATTTTACTTTTGTAAATAACAACAGTGTTGGTATATTATGTGTTTTAATTAAAGTTTCTCATGCGACTCTTAGTGTATGCGTTTCGTTCATTTTTTTACAGGTGTGTCGGCACAATGGGTGACACAAAGAAAATGTTACAGGTGCGGTCTGCACGGCAGGTTCCTGTGCGGGTCATGTTGCTAGATGATGAGATTTATAATGACAGCGTGGACGTAAGTTTTGATTCTCAGTGTGGGTTTCTGTTAGATTTGGGTAACCCGGAAGTGAAGTTTCGCACCTGGGTAACGTCGAAAACAGCAATTCGCAATTTAAACGAAATGATCATATAGTGCTCCCTTTTCAAGACATGTCTCTCTCTCTTATTCTAAAATTATATAATAATTTTTTTTTTTGTTTTGTTTTTTAAATTAGCACAAATGGCCAAATCATTATGACCCACCCAGTATATAAAGACAGATAGCAATGCCCGACATCGTCATATCAGCAAATGGAGTCTTGAAGCTTTTGACAAGCCTAAATCCCTCCAAGGCAGCTGGCCCTGATGCTATTAAACCTGTTGTCCTCAAAGAATTAGCCAATGAAATAGCTCCTATTGTGGCAGCTATCTTTCAATTATCACTGGACACAGGCACAGTCCCATCTGACTGGAAAAAGGCATTTGTTAGTCCCCTATTTAAGAAGGGTGACAAAACCAATCCCGCCAACTACCGCCCAATTTCACTGACATGCATCCTTTGCAAAACAATGGAGCACATAATCGCTTCCAACTTAACCAGGCACTTCGAGGAACACAACATTTTATATGACCTACAACACGGCTTCAGAGAGCGCAGATCTTGTGAAACTCAGTTGATTCAACTTGTCGAGGACCTTGCCAGATCTCTTACACAAGGCAAACAGACCGATTTGATACTACTAGATTTTAGTAAGGCCTTCGACAAGGTGAGCCACCTGAAACTACTTTATAAACTCCAAATGCATGGTGTGCAAGGTAAGGCCCACAACTGGATCCAGTCTTTTCTGATGGGCAGAAGTCAGAGGGTGGTCCTAGAAGGTGAGTGCTCAGATGAAGTTCCGGTTTCTTCAGGTGTACCGCAGGGATCAGTTCTCGGCCCTATACTTTTTCTGTTATACATAAACGACTTGCCTGACAATATACAGTCACAAGTTCGCCTATTCGCCGATGATACTGCGGTATACTTGACGATTAACGGCCCAGATAGCTCAGCCATCCTGCAGAAAGACTTGGATCAGCTACAACAATGGGAGGCCTTGTGGGACATGGAATTTAATCCTGGTAAGTGTCAAGTACTGCACATAACCAGGTCACAAAATCCAATAAAAACCCAATACACCATGCACGGCCAAGTTCTGGAATCTGTCCCTACTGCTAGATATCTAGGTGTCGACATCTCCACCAATCTCAGTTTTAATACCCATATTAATAGAATCACTGCCAATGCAAACAAATCCCTAGGCTTCATTAAACGAAATGTTAAATGTAAGCACCCTGGCGTCCGCGAAGCTGCATACAGGACAATAGTACGACCTCAACTCGAATACGGCTCCACAGTTTGTGGTCCGTATACTCAGACTTACTCCGACATTGTTGAAATGATACAGCATAGAGCAGCCCGTTGGACCCTAAGCAGATTCTCATCATACGACAGTGTAACAGATATGTTATCCCAACTTGGCTGGAGATCACTGGACCAGAGACGGTCTGACGCGCGGCTCTGCATGTTTTACAAAATCATGAATGGTCTAGTTGCTGTACCATTACCACCATACTTCCAGCAGGTTACAACAAGGACACGTCATGGCCAGTCCCACCCCCTCGCAATACGTCAGATCCATACCATATACAATTATTATAAATATTCATTCTTCCCCCTAGCAGTTTGGCAATGGAATAAACTTCCCCCTTGTGTTGTGCTTCTGCCTACACTGACTCAGTTCAGTGTGGCAGTCCGGTCACTTGACCATAAACTTCCATGAACACAACAATCCTGTTTTTAACTGATTTTAATCTCATCTGTTTTTAACACTTAACACTATCATCTATTTTTTCACATCTCCTATCACACTTTTTAGTCTCACTTTTCATCTGTCATTTATTCTCACGACGCGCAATCATCCTGCACGTAATCCTCGCGAGGGGGTGTTGCAGTACAACTAGATAGATAGATAGATAGATAGCATATATTATGTTCAAAAAGCTAAAGTGGAGATTTGAAGAAATATTCACCATATTTGCATTATTTGCTGGCGCCCAGATTGCACATTGTCAATATTGGAAAAACAGGTAACCAGAGCCCCTGACCTTTCAAGGTCAGGGGGGTCTAGTTACCTGTTTTTCCAACACTTATAATCTTCAGACTAGGAACCAGCAGATAATGCAAAAAAGGTGAATGTGAAGCATCAGTTGTTGCACACAGAAAGTCAATTTGCTCGATCAAATAGCAACTTTTAGATAAATGTTGGGTCTTATCAATAATGTTTGTAAAGAACATCCTTCCTTAAGAATGAGTAAATGGTTCTGGAATAGGTCATTTTTAAATTAGAAGTGATGAGTCACAGATCAAGTTATTTCCCTCAGGGATTGTCACAAACCAAGGACCGAATAGTATTACGTTGACTAGTCTCTATATTGTATCAGAAAATGCTGTTGTGATGGAGCCTGAAAATTAATGAAACTTTTAACAGACTTTTTGTAAACTTTGACGAGAAACAATATGGCACCTATTTTAGGTTATTCTGCACATTTGGCTTAGATTTGTCAAATTTAGAGGCTTTAACCCTTTTTGTACCAAATGGAATCTTCCTCCTTATATACAGCAAGAGTCCATTTCAAAATTTAGGGGTGTCAGGTGGTGTTTTCTTCAAAATTTATTTGAAAAATGGCTTAACCTTTTGCAAACAGTGTAGGCCCTGATCAGATGCCGCGTTCTGCGGTTATGCCCCTTTTTAGCTCACCGTCACGTAGTGACGAGGTGAGCTTTTGGGATCACTTTTTGTCCGTCGTCCGTGCGTCCGTCCGTCCGTAAACTTTTTCTTCAAACGGCATCTCCTCCTAAACCACTGAGCGGATTTTGACCAAACTTCACAGGAATGATCCTTAGGTGGTCCCCTTTCAAAGTTGTTCAAATGGTTCCGGTCCGTTGCACATATGGGTCACAGGAGCCAAAAATAGATTTTTTTCACCGAAAACTTAAAAAATCTTCTTCTCTGAAACTGCAAGGCCCAGGTCTTTGATATTTGGTATGAAGCTTCATCTAGTGGACCCCTACCAAGATTGTTCAAATTATAGTGCTGGGGCTAAAAATGCCCCCGCCCCGGGGCCCTTTGGTTTTACATGGGCTTATATAGGGAAAATCTTTAAAAATCTTCTTCTCTGAAACTGCAAGGCCCAGGGTCTCTGATATTTGGTATGAATCTTTATCTGGTGGACCCCTACCAAGATTGTTCAAATTATAGTGCTGGGGCCAAAGATGCCCCTGCCCCGGGGCCCTTTGGTTTTACATCTAGGCTTATATAGGGAAAATCTTTAAAAATCTTCTTCTCTGCAAGGCCCAGGTCTTTGATATTTGGTATGAAGCTTCATCTAGTGGACCCCTACCAAGATTGTTCAAATTATAGTGCTGGGGCCAAAAATGCCCCCGCCCCGGGGCCCTTTGGTTTTTCATAGGCTTATATAGGGAAAATCTTTAAAAATCTTCTTCTCTGAAACTGCAAGGCCCAGGTCTTTGATATTTGGTATGAATCTTCATCTAGTGGACCCCTACCAAGATTGTTCAAATTATAGTGCTGGGGCCAAAGATTCCCCCGCCCCGGGGCCCTTTGGTTTTACATAGGCTTATATAGGGAAAATCTTTAAAAATCTTCTTCTCTGAAACCACAAGGCTCAGGTCTTTGATATTTGGTATGAAGCTTCATCTAGTGGACCCCTACCAAGATTGTTCAAATTATAGTGCTGGGACCAAAAATGCCCCCGCCCTGGGGCCCTTTGGTTTTACATGGGCTTATATAGGGAAAATCTTTAAAAATCTTCTTCTCTGCAACTGCAAGGCCCAGGTCTTTGATATTTGGTATGAAGCTTCATCTTATGGACCCCTACCAAGATTGTTCAAATTATAGTGCTTGGGCCAAAAATGCCCCTGCCCCGGGGCCCTTTGGTTTTACATAGGCTTATATAGGGAAAACCTTTAAAAATCTTCTTCTATGAAACCGCAAGGCCCAGGTCTTTGATATTTGGTATGAAGCTTCATCTAGTGGACCCCTACCAAGATTGTTAAAATTATCGTGCTGGGGCCAAAAATGCCCCCGCCCCAGGGCCCTTTGGTTTTACATGGGCTTATATAGGGAAAATCTTTAAAAAATCTTCTTCTCTGAAGGTCTTTGCTATTTGGTATGAAGCTTCATCTAGTGGACCCCTACCAAGACTGTTCAAATTATAGTGCTGGGGCCAAAAATGCCCCTGCCCCGGGGCCCTTTGGTTTTACATAGGCTTATATAGAGAAAATCTTTAAAAATCTTCTTTTCTGAAACTGCAAGGCCCAGGTCTTTGATATTTGGTATGAAGTTTCATCTTGTGGACCTCTATCAAGATTGTTCAAATTATAGCCCTGAGGCCAAAATTGCCCCCGCTCCTGGGCCCTTTGGTTTTTCATAGACTTATATAGGGAAAATCTTGAAAAATCTTCTACTCTGAAACCACAAGGCCTAGGTCTTTGACATTTGGTATGAAGCTTCAGCTAGTGGACCTCTACCAAGATTGTTCAAATTATAGCCCTGGGGCCACAATGCCCCCGCCCCAGGGCCCTTTGGTTTTACATAGACTTATAATAGAGATAATCTTTGAAAATCTTCTTCTCTGAAACAACAAGGCCCAGGTCTTTGATATTTTGTTGTGTAGCTTCATCTAGTGGACATTTGCCAACATTGTTCAAATTATAATCTTTTGTTGATATTTGGTATGAAGCTTCACCTTTTTAGACCTCCCTCAACATTATGCACATTATAACCCTGGGGTCAATAATGGCCCTCCCCGGGGCCCACTTGTTACTCTATGGATCAGGTGAGCGATCCAGGGCCATCATGGTCCTCTTGTTTGACTTATGCATTGTGACTATAGGGAAACATTGTGAACAAAATATCTAGAGAACTGCTTGCGCTAGGCTCATTATATTTGGCATACGGTTTGGGTCTAATGTGTAGATGACCTGATTAACTTTTGACGAAATTCGGGAAATATTTAACAGAGTTATGCCCCTTTTTTACTTATGCATCGTGGCTATAGGGAAACCTTGTGAACAAAGTATCTGGAGAACCGCTTGAGCTAGGCTGGTGATAATTGGCATACAGTTTGGGTCTAATGTGTAGATGACATGATTAACTTTTTTCGAAATTCTGAAAATATTTAATGGCGTTATGCCCCTTTTTGGACTTATTCATTTTGGCTATAGGGAAACCTTGTGAACAAAATTACTGGAGAACCACTTGAGCTGGGCTCATGATATTTGACAGTCTGTTTGCTACTAAGACATAGATGACCTGAATAACTTTTGTTTAAAATCTGTTAATATTTGACAGGTTTATTTTTAATGCAAATGATCATGTGGTACTGTTTACTGTCCAGTTTAGGGATAAGCATATGGTTGGGGGCATAGTGTTTCACAAACACAATTTCTAGTTATTTTTTTCAAGAACCACTGTTAAATGCTGACTAACAGTTCTAGAACTCAGGGCTTTAGATAAGGCTGCGTACCGCGTAAATTACGAAAATAATTGGGAGGATACTCCTTTTTTTCAAATCTGCTGCGTATCAGGTACGAAAAACAAATTAGCATTACGCATTTTATATTTTTTGAGAGCGTATTTGGAACGCACGTGAAATAAAAAACACGTGTGTAATAAAAGGCGGGAAATTCTCACACGGAAAAATTATGCATTCATAAATTATTTCAAGGGAATCAAGTTTTATTGGGGTTGGGGTTACCGTCCTTTCAAGATTATATCACATATAGAGCCGATCCGATCGTTAATCAGGTGGGCGTAAACCGGAGTAATCTGAACTATTGTAAGATGAGCGAGCAGTGAAGTCTCGGGTCAGTCAGCGCATGCGCACGAGCCTTCATTAGCCTTATTGATTGGATGAGCAGGTAATTGCTCAACAGTATCGACGCGCATCCGTCTGCGCATCGCTGATTTTACAAGCTGGGTTATCCAAACGGACTTGCGTAGTTGTTGCGCATGTTGTTCTGACTTACGTAGTGGTTGCGCATGCTGGTCTAAGTCTTCGAGTATCGTGCGACCAGTGAAGACTCGGAGTAGCCTGCGCATCATTGCAAACTGCTCAGTCTTCGCTGACCCCAAGAGCCTTTTGCAGGGCTACTCAGAGATAGGTGAGAAAAAAAGGTTGCGCATGTTGATCTGGGTCTTTTGCAAGGTGTTGTGCGACGCAGCTCGTTATACACACTGTTTACTTGTAATACTGTCGCAGACTGGTCAAGCTGCGGGGATATTGCAAACACTAGCTTCGCATTTTGATCAGAGTCTTTGCCGATCATTGGCAACCAGTGAAGACGCACATTCAGCCTGAGTTCTGAAACGTCAAATGACATGGATAATTATTGAGTAGTCTCCCTTGAACAGATTACTTATTCAGTCATCGGTTATTTTTTGTATTGCTTTAATAACACGTTTTCAGATGAATCAAACAAATTATTTTTTTTATTTAAATATTATAATTCTATATTAAAAGATACCTAGAAGTTAAATGTTCAAATGTTTTTAAATAATAATAAACGTTGCTATTATTTCGACCCAGTACACTACTTACTTGTGAAATGCATGTACATATACATGTATATAATTCCAATGGGGACACCAGTACCATTAGCTTCACTAACGTGTGAAAAGCCAACTGATCATAACGATCTTGATGGCATTTCATAAACCAAAAAATGGTACCCAAATTTTTCATGCAAAATTGCCCTGCCCAGCCTAGGGCCCATCTATTGAATCCTAGATGGAGCATTGCAATCCTCAAGTTCTTTTCAGCTGGTCAGGCGCACTTTTTGTGAAAAAGATCCTGACAGATTTTTGATTCAGTAACTGGTTCCAATTATAACATTGCCTGTAAGGAAACACATTTGGTCCCACGATCTAAGGGTGGAAGAAAATAAATATCCATGGACAATATATGATGAAATTGAGAATATGGTTTTGAAAAGGAATTTTAAAAGTTTTAAAGAATATGAGTTTCACTCCATATCTTGGACAATAAAGTGAAGCTGATATTCTAAATTTTTAGAAACTCTTTGGCCACAATAATCAGCCATTGAAGTCCGGCTATCCGCCAAGACAACTGAACCCCAAAAGTTAGATTTCTCCGTCAACATACTGCTCAGAAGAGATTTCAATATGGCATTGTTTTGTCTGATTTGTGGCCAGGCATACTGCTTGTTTTATAATAGACACAAGTATTGAATATGTGTATATATATAAGAAAACAAACAGTACACCTGGCCACAAATCAGTCCATAAAAACATTGTGTCGAGACTGCAAAATGAAGTTTTTTGGTTTATTTTTCAGTACTCTTAAAAATTTCTCGTTACTCCTTTTTTTTTTAAAGGACGAGTACTGTACTCTTTTGAAAAAAAAATTATCTAAAGCCCTGTAGAACTTGCAAATCAGTTAATTTTTCTAAATGAGTACAACAGTTCTAGAACTCACAAATCAGTTCAAGAACAATGGTAGTTCTAGAATTTTTATTCTTTTACTTTTGTGTGATTATGTGACAACTGTTCAAGAACCATTTGATTGTTTGGGAACAGTTCTAGAACTTGTAGATCAGTTCAAGAACTGGTTTAGTTCTAGAATAAATCTTCCTTAGACCCCATAGTTTTAGAGCCAGTGTTCGAGAACCATCCAGGTTCCAGAACCACAGTTCAAGAATTATTGTGTAAGTTCAAGAACAGTTATAAAGGTTCTTCATAAGTTCAAGAACTTTATGCTTTGATCTAGAACAAATTTCGCAGGGGCTATAATCAAAACACTGTTATGACCTTTTAAAATGAGTTAAGTATACAATAAAATTGGAGATTAGGAGTCAACCATAAATGGGAACTGTCAAAAAGGCAATAATTTATTGTTGTCTCAGTGTTGAAAGCAAGACTTGCAACCAGTCTTCATCCTCTGAACCTTAAGCCGCGTGTGTTCCTGCATGGAAACCTGCACAGGCATGCTACCATTTGCAGCCTTATAGTCAAATGGCCAATATCAAGTGGCAAAAAGAAAGGGCACTATTGAATCACTTATCGCCCTTGAGCAAAGTATAGAAATCACGATTTGCAGTAATTTGGCACTGATTTCTACACATTTTCAGCTCATTTTTCGACCAGCCTTTTAAATTTCAAAAACAGGCAGTGCTTCATTTTTCTATGGTGGGACGCCGGCAGCCCAACGCCATTTCCTCTTGTTGGACAAACTGCCACGATTTGCAGCCCAGAAGCACTTAAAGGCATTTATTCTTGATTATTCAGGGCTATCTTTTTGTCGCACCTGCTTGTAGCAGAGTGCGACATAGGCGTCAACTTTTCCGTCCGTTCGTCAGTCCGTGCGTCCGTCCGTCACATTTATGTCGAAGTTTGACATTTATGTCAAAGTTTTTATTAAAGTCAACTACAAACCTAATCTACCATCAAACCTTATATGAAACATCTCTCCGACCTTCTGACTTTGTAGGCACATTGACCTAGTGACTTTGACCTATATTTTTCGCTCCAGTGACTTTGATCTTTATGTCGAAGTTCGACATAACTTTGACATTTATGTCGAAGTTTTTATTATGCCCCCGCATCATATGATGCCGGGGGCATATAGTTTTTGGGTTTTCCGTACGTGCGTACATGTGTACGTCCGTCTGTACGTGTGTGTGTACGTGTGTGTGTACGTACGTACGTGATCCTGTAACCTCAGGTTAAAGTTTTTGTAACAGGTAGAGCCTGAACTTTTAGAACTCATATTTTCCTAACCTTTTGATGGAACTGGTTCATCTTTGGTATGATGATAGATATAGGTCCAAAGTTTTATTAAGCACTACCCCCACCCATGCCTGTGACCTCAAGGTCAAGGTCACAGACTTAGAAATTTTCAATGTTAAAGACACAGGTTAAGGTTTTTGTAACAGGTAGACTTGAACATTTTAGAACTCATATTTTCCAAACCATTTGATGGAATTAGTTCATATTTGGTATGATTATAGATATAGGTCCAAAGTTTTATTCAGCGATACCCCCACCCATGCCCATGGCCTCAAGGTCAAGGTCATGGACTTAGAAATTTTCCATGTTAAAGACTCCAGTTAAGGTATTTGTACCTGGTAGAACCTGAACTTTTTCTGATGGCTTTGGTTCATATGATGATAGATATATGTACAAAGTTTTATTCAGCAATACCCCCACCCATGCCTATGACCTCAAGGTCAAGGTCACAGGCTTAGACAATTTTAATGTGAAAGATTTTAAAGAGCTCCAGTTTTCCAAACTATATCATGGATTTGGCTTATGTATGCTATGATGATAGATACAGGTCCAAATGTTTATTTGGCAATACCCCCACTCATGCCTATGGCTTCAAGGTCAAGGTCACACACTTAGAAATTTTTAATTAGATATTTTAAGAGTTGATATTTTCCAAATTGTGCGATGGATTGAGTTGATATTTGGTATGATGTTAGATACCTGTCCATTTTATTCACCTATACCCCCACCCATGCCCATGAGCTCAAGGTCAAGGTCACAGACTTAAAAATTTTTAATTATCCCCTCGCACAACATAGCTCTAGCGTCTATATTTCTTCACTGATTTCAATATAACTTCACACAAATGTTCCTTATGACAATATCTCAAGCGAGTTTGACTTTCAAGGTCATGACCTCAAGGTCAAGGTCACTGTGGCTATTTTTAGAAAAACTTTGTCATCGCTCTAGCGCTTACATTTCTTCACCGATTTCAATATAACTTCACACAAATGTTCCTTATGACAATATCTCGAGCCATTTCAACTTTCAAGGTCAAGGTCACTGTGGCTATTTTTAGAAAAACTTTGTCATAGCTCTAGCGCCTGCATTTCTTCACTGGTTTCAAAATAACTTCACACAAATGTTCCTTATGACAATACCTCGAATGAGTTTGACTTTCAAGGTCAAGGTCACTGTGGCTATTTTTAGAAAAACTTTGTCATTGCTCTAGCGCTTACATTTTTTCACCAATTTCAATATAACTTCACACAAATGTTCCTTATGACAATATCTCTAGCAAGTTCCACTTTCAAGGTCAAGGTCACTGTGGCTATTTTTAGAAAAACTTTGTCATGGCTCTAGCACTTACATTTCTTCACCGATTTCAATATAACTTCACACAAATGTTCCTTATGACAATATCTCGAGCAATTTCGACTTTCAAGGTCAAGGTCACTGTGTCCATTTTTAGAAAACTTTTGTCATCGCTCTAGCGACTACATTTCTTCACTGATTTCAATAAAACTTCACACAAATGTTCCTTATGACAATACCTCGAGCAAGTTCGACTTTCAAGGTCAAGGTCACTGTGGCTATTTTTAGAAAAACTTTGTCATTGCTCTAGCGCTTACATTTTTTCACCAATTTCAATATAACTTCTCACAAATGTTCCTGATGACAAGGTCACACACTTAGAAAATTTTGTTGCAACATGGATTTTCGGGGTGAGGCGGGGCCCTTGGCGGGGGCATCTGTGTCGTCTGGACACATTTCTAGTTTAAGTCAACTACAAACCTCATCTACCATCAAACCTTACATGAAACATCTCCCTGACCTTCTGACTTTGTAGACTCCTTGACCTGGTGACTTTGACCTATATTTTGTGCTCCAGTGACTTCGACCATTACGTCAAAGTTGGACATTTATGTCGAAGTTCGACATTTATGTCGAAGTTTGTTATATACTCAACTACAAGACTAAATAACCATCATACCTTACATGAAACATCTTCGTAAGCTCCTAACCAAGCAGGGGCTTTCATCTCGTGGCGTTGACCTATATTTTACGCTCCAGTGACCATGACAAATATTATATTATTAATGGAACCGTTTGAGATAGAGCCTTTATATTTGGCATGTGGGTTCCTTGTGACATTGCCTTCCCACTCGTACAAAACAAAATTGACCTGTGACTTTGACCCCTGACCTTTTGGCCTACTTACCATAACTTTTTAACCATTTGAGGTAGAGCCTTAATATTTGGCATGTAGGTTCCTTGTGACATTCCCATACCACTCATACAAACAATTTTGACCTGTGACCTTGACCTGTGACCTTTGACCTACTTTATCATAACTTTCCAACCGTTTGAGATAGAGCCTTCATATTTGGCATGTGGGTTCCTTGTGACATTGCCTTCCCACACATACAAATAATAATGACATTATAATTTTGGATCCTGGGACTTTTGCCCCCATCAGGTGCGACGCCGCCTTCTGCGGAATTCTTGTTATTCTTGATTATTCAGGGCTATCATTTCATTACATAATATTATGTAGCCCTCAGTGAAGTCCTCTGTCTGCAACAGGTAAGGGGCCTTCTTGGGAAAAATCAATAATTTACTAACTGTTAACTTAAATTAAACTACAGTGTACCATATTGATTTTCCTCTGTAGTGCCTCAGTCAGGGGATTCAACAGGAGCTACTAATCACCATATTAAAGGCCGTCTTTGATCTGCTATAGACAGTATGTCATAGGGGGCAATGAAACAATTATGAACACACGGTGTGTCATACTGTCTAAGAATAAATGCCTTCAACCTATGTCTTGTTGTGGAGCTATATGGAGTTCTGTCCACTTGACCATGGCAAAAATAAAAAGCCTTAACCTAAACAAACAGCATCAATTTGTTGCTAAAAATGTCTAAAATGTCATTATTTAAACAGGCTTAACTTTGTTATTTTTTGGGCAGTTCCAGTGATTTTTGTACATGTACAATGTCAGCTCTGTCTGAAAAAGGGTATGGTGCTAGAGAAAAGGGGCATGGTGCCGCACCAAGCTAAAAAGGGCTGGGGGAAACACTAATTTTTGTCATGCCAGTACTCTCAATGTTAGATCTCAATGGGTTGGTTCTAGCAAGCCCCACTCCACCCCATCCAGTACTCTAGTTTCAGTTATTATAAAAAAACGCTCAATAATCCTGCTCTGAGTGCAAAACTACTTTCTGAATAAAGAGAAAAAAATCAAAGCACTGAGAATACTGGTGGGTCAATTGTCCCTGCGCGTGATAAATAGTCCTGGACTGTGATTTAGATTGTTTCATTTAATCCTAGAATTCCGGTTTTAAAGCAAATAGTGTTGGTCTTGATCAGACACCACATTCTGTGGCATTCAGTCTGGTTCTTCGCTGTTTGCCAAGCCCAGTGAATTATTCCAAGATTAGCTTAAGGCTTCTTATTATGCCCCCACAAATGAAATTTGGGGGGTATATAGGAGTGAGCTTGTTGCAGGTCGGTCAGTCGGTCTGTTGACTTGGTTTCCAGACGATAACTCAAAAAGCGCTTCACCGATTTTTATAATTTTTGGTACACTGATGTAACATCATAAAATACAGGTCAAGTTCGATTTCCACTACAATTCATCAATTTTCGACACAGTTATGGCCCCTTTCAAGTGAAAAAATTGCAAAATGGCGCTGTTGTACTATCAATGCAGTTTTTGTGGGGGTATTCATCACCTTTAGTGATAGCTCTAGTTATGCAACACCCTGACCTCAGCCACTGTGGCTATTTTCTATTTTTAAAAAGTTCTTCCGACAGTCACGTTGACCAATAGTAGCCGTCTATGAGGTCAGTCTTGTTGTGTACCCTGTACCTGTAGATTGAAATCATGTGTTAAGTTTGGCAGACAGTGTAGACCCAGATCAGATGCCACAGAATGTGGCATCTGGTCTGGGTCTACACTGTTTGCATTTGGTACAAGAACTTAAGGGTGAAGCGAAACAGCCCAAGTCCTCGTTCATGACCAATTCCTAAACCTGCACTAGACGTTCAGCCAGTGTTGTCACTGCTTATATTCACCATATTTGCATTATATTTGCTGAATCCCAGCTTGCACATTGTCAATATTGGAAAAACAGGAAACCAGACCCCCCCCCCCCTGACCTTTCAAGGTCAGGGGAGTCTGGTTACATGTTTTTCCAACACTGATAACCTTCAGACTAGGAACCAGCAGATATAATGCAAATAAGGTGAATAGTGCTTTGATTTATTTGCCCTCTTGAGCCCCTGGAGGGCACTCTTCCATTGCTGAAGTTGGGCACGAGTAGGGCATCTGTCTAGTTGAATGGACCTAAGCAATATATATCTCGATTAGATGGCTCAGAGCCATCAGATCAAGATCAACACTTTTTGTATATAAGTATCTGTATCGGGTTGTAAGGGGTATCAACATAGGGATTAATTATGAATTCTGTGTAGGAATACTAGCTGCCATCTATTTCAAACATACATAGACACAATTTTAAATCTTGAGACAATTCCACAGCAGCCGCTGAGGCTTATCTGATCTGGGTATACGCAACATTTTACATGTAAGTTGTAACATGGATAAAAAGAGCGTGACTACATTTATTTGCTATTAATAACCATAACCTTGATAGATAAACATATTGTGATTTTTATAATTTTCTATTAATTACCATATAAACCTTGGTTTCCCCAAATCAGCGATAGTCACATGGACAACAGCATTAATTCAAGTGTCGCTTGTGTAAAGGTCAGCATGCTTGCCTTCCAAGCAGTCAGTCCAGGTACGATTCCCGGCCAACGCACTCATTTTCGGCCCCCGCCCATCGGGGCTTGAAGAAATATATAGGCTGCATGATGCTTCCACGCAGAGCTGAATCCGATCCGCACACCTGTACTGGTAAACCGCTTAGAGGATTTAAGCCTGCCCAGGCAAAGCGGTGCGCACGAGTCGGACCATCCATGCTTATAAACCCTATTGGTTTCAATGGGTGACAGGGCTTGAGGTGTCATTTCATCTCAAAGTTTGGTAAAAGCCCTACAAAATTGGAAGCAACATCTCCAAAATGACCTTTTCAGTGTTGACGGGTACGTTAAACCTCAAATCAAACAAAACAAGCATTAATTCAAATTCTGGCTTTTATAACTTTGGGTAGATTGTAAAACAATTGACCTAAAAATCAATAGCTGACAGTGTAGATGGGGACAGGGGCCTTTGACCATTTCATTTAAATTTTTAATTTCTGTACCTTATGCAAACAGTGTTGACCCTGATCATACGCAAACTGTGTTGACGCTGATCAGGCATCACATCCATCACTGTTTGCCAAGCCCAATACATGATTCCAGTCCAGATTCTATAGATAACCCTCGAATTCTGACCACTTTGGTGACTGTTTCTATAAATAACCATTACCTAGAATTCTTAATTACTTGTACATCAGTGGTAGTCACATGGTCATCAGCACTGAAGAGCTTCTGTGCTTAGTTACTTTGAAACAATTGACCCATATCATCTGGATCTACTTGGTTGCCTTGCTGATACAGGGTTTACCGTAAAAATCCTAAAAATTCGGACACTGTGGACAGTCTGGATGACTTGCTGTAATTTCTGCAGAAAATTTTAGTCTGCGTCTCCTAACAACCGGTTGTCAGGACCATTTTTGCCATGTAAAATGCTCCTGACAACTGGTTTTGCTGTCAAAAATGCTCCTGACAACCAGCAATATTTTTCCAATAAAAGCCTGCTATATTAGCATTATTGACATACAAGATGTATTCTGATTGGACAGGGCAAGCTCTACAATGAAATGTACAATACTTTGTGTTTTGAATTTATTCCTGTCTTGCAGTTGACTGACAGGATGTAAGGAAATATTGAATGAAACATCAGATCAAAATGAAATGAAGCTCATCAAAGTGTGAACAGATTTGTGTTCATTTGTAAACTGATGTTTTTCAACATTGTTTATTGCACACTTTAATTGCAATTACAAAAATGTGATTGAATCCATTCTTGGAATTTATTCCAAAAATAAAAAAAAATCTGAATAAAAATTACATGAATAAAGTTCGTTTGAATACTAAAAAATGACAAAAAAGCATTAAATGTGTCAAGAACCATGAAATACTAAAAAGGTAACTAAAATTATATTAATATCATAGGTTTTTATTGGAAAAATATTGCTGGTTGTCAGAAGCATTTTGCATAGCAAAAATGCTCCTGACAACTGGTTGTCAGGAGACACTTCCAAAATTTTAGCAAATTTACTACAAATTCTAGCACAGAGTCCAAAAGAATTGCAAACAGTTTAGACCCTGATCAGACTTCTCCTCTGATCTGGGTTCGCACCGTTTGCTTAGGCCTATCTGTCCCAATACTTAGGATCATTACGGTAACCTTTATCCAGCTGAATTTATAAATTAACCCTTCTCTTGCTGAATATTCAGTTTAGCCACACCCATTTCTGACTTTGAACCAATCAGATTACTTGATGTAATTTATTCCTGCAAATTCATAAATTGAATGTAAAACAGTGTAGATCCTGATCAGATGGCTTCTTCAGAAGCCATCTGATCTGGATCTACACTGTTTGTAAAGATAGGGGTTGACGTGAACAGCAAGATACATGTAAGGGTTAATTTAGCGGCACCGATTTCAAGCTTTCTTCCAATCAAATAACTTGATATTATAATAATGTATTTGCTTAATTCACAAACTGCATGACAGACAGTGTAGATACTGATCAGATGGCTTCTCCAGAAGCCATCTGATCTGGATCTACCTGTTTAAAAAGATAGGGGTATATTGTATCTGTGAGTGAGTATGCTGCCATAGAAAATTTCCCCATTCTTCATCACACTTAAAGGTCAGTTTATCCACAGAATTAGTATACCACCTCTTTTTGGGTCGATTGTTTATCAATCAACCCAAAGGTATAAAGGACAAAACCTCTATTAGTGCTGGAGTCCACGTGACTATCACTGATTTGTAGGAATCCACGCAGATTATTTATAGAATTTTATCGCAGTGAGGTCAGCGTGTTTACGTAAAATGTTAACTGTAAAATCTGGTCTGGAATCATGGGTTGGGCTAGGCAAACAGTGTAGACCCAGATCAGACGCCGCAGAATGCGGCGTCTGATCAGGGTCTTCACTGTTTGCTTAGAGTATAGAAATTTAAGGGTCAGGCACCGAAAAACGCAGCTTCTGATCATGGTCTACACGGTTTGCTTTCAGTAAAGGAGTTTAAGGGTTAAACAAAACAGTCCACGCATAGGCCCATTTTTTTTTTCCTAACTACACCCAGAGACAATCAACCCACTATCACTGTAGTTGGGGGGTCCAAAGAAGAAACTGCATACTTCTTAACCCTTTTTGTTCCAATTGGAATCTTCCTCCTTATATAGAGCGAGTCCCTTTCAAAATATGGGGGTGTCAGGTTGTGTTTTCTTCTAAATTTATTTGGAAAATGACTGAACTTTTTGCAAACAGTGGAGGACCTGATCAGATGCCGAAAAGGGTTAAATTAAGTCATCCCAATTTTACATTGAAGCAAAAATGTATAGATGAACCAGTAGAACAGATAAGAAGGGTATTTGCATAAATTCCCAATTAAACTGAAAGACTACCCAATTAACTCTTGTCCTGCTGAGCCCGGATATGCCTTACCTTTCAAACAATGTAGATCCAGATCAGATGGCTTCGGAAGAAGCCATCTGATCAGGATCTACATTGTTTGTCATTAAGATTGTGAATTTGTTGCAATAATTTGCATCAAGTATTCTGATTGGTTGATAATCAGTAGTGGGAGTGGCATATTTGAATATTCAGCAGGACAAGGGTTAAAATAAGTTGAAGAGTAACATTGCCCAAATAAAAGTCAGCCCCACCCATCAGAAATAGATTGGGTTGCATGGTGATTCCATGCAGAGCTGAAACCGACAACGCATGTGTATTGGTAACCACTTAGAAGGTCTAAAATAGAAGTGAAGGCATTGATCAGGAGTCCATACAATTTTTTTGTTTTGATTTTACAGCCCTTTTAAGATTATTTCACTCATATCGTGTCGATCGTTAATCAGAGGTGGGCGAAAACTGGAGTACCCAGAGAAATCCATCTGACCTTCTGTTGCAGAACTTGGCGTCTCACATGTGACCCGAGCGAGGCTCGGACCACAGCAGTGAGAGCGACCCAGCGCTCTTAACCACTAGGCCATGGAGGCCCGTCGAGTCCATACAATTAACCCACAGCTCCAATCGGAGGCACCAAAGGGAAAGAAACACAAACACGAAACAACTACAGTAGAAAGACAAAAGGACCTTCTGACAAAATGGCCAATTTGCTATCCAAAGCAAAATAATATAAGCGATACACACACTCAAAGACAAGCCATAACAAATATAAAACTTGACAGAAGAACCGCCCCGAAATGGTCAGTGAAACGAATTCCACTGGGGGGGGCTTAAAAAATCAATTTTATGTGGCCACAATCCTCGCCCTTACTTCCGTCAGGATTTAGACAAATAATTTGTTCAGTCCACATGAAGGCTCCTTAAACTCCTCAGTGCAACATCTCCATGAACACAACAGGGATGAAACAAAGGTGAGGACTCGACAGCAAGAAACCACTGAAATGCTGGAGCAAAAGAAAACCAACAGTTAGACTCCGATGGGCCCAACCAGAGACAGAGCATCAGGCACCAACCAACATTACATAAAATTAGATTCTCTCTAATTCGCCGTTAGCCTTTATGCTAATTCTCAGTAAGCCACCTGCATAGAATCAGGCCTGACCCACGGGCGTGCAATTAAAGAGGGAAGCAAAGTTGTCAACCATGATTGGGTTCACTACCATGCATGCAGTTTGTCGTATATCATTATCCCCACGTTTTTAAAAAAAAGTGGGGATATTGTTATCGCCTCCGTCCGTCTGTCCGTCTGTCTGTCCGGCTATCTCCTCCTAAACCGTTAGCCGGAATTCAACCAAATTTGGTATGCGAGTTGCTTACATGAATGGCTTGCGCAAGAGCACATTTTTTTTTGTCCCCGCCCCCAGGGGCCCTGGGGAGGGGTCAAAAGGTCAAATATCAATAAAATTCAATTACAAAGTCAATTTTGAAGATTTTGATGCCAAACTTTGCACATGTACTTAGTTATGAAAAAAGTAAAACATATTGAACGGGATTATGGCTGTGACCCCTAGGTCACGCCCTGGGGGGTCGGACTTGGGGGGGGGGGGGGGTCGGGGGTCAAAATTAAACTTTTTCAGAACATAGTCATGTTGCATATCTATGCGAAGGGGATAATGGGTAGAATAAACTACAAGTAAAATTTTGACCCTGGGGTCAGATTGGGGCCCTGGGAGAGGGGTCAAAGGGTCAAAATTTAAGTTTTTTGGAACATAGTCATGTGGCATATGAAATTGAAGGGCATGATTAGTAGAATATAATACAGGTAATATTTTGACCATGGAGTCAAATTAGGGCCCAGGGTGAGGGGTTTTGGGTACTTGGCCCCTCTCTAGAAAACGTGGGGATTTGCGATGGCGCGCCATCGACAGTATTCTAGTTTATGTTCATTGTTGTACCCAATCTTTTTATATCGAAGAATGATTTTACGAAATTGGGTGCTGAAGTCATTGCAATTATATATTTTTCTGAATTTACATACAAATTCACCATAAAATTTGGGTTCTGATAGACCTTGTTGCAGAAGAGATTTAAGTACAACATTGAATTTTGAAATTAAATCGGAATGACGTGTATAAAATTTTGAAAAGGCTTTGCATAGTTTAAAATGACACCGATAACCCTGATAAAGAAGTTTAGCAGTTGACAATTTATGACGAGTGTTGCCCGGGCAAAGTGGTGCGATTTGTACTGTCTGCATGCATATAATCCCTATTGGTTTCCTTAGTAGTGTAAGTACAGTTGAACTTCAATGGCTCGAACACCTTGGGGACCTCGAAAATCTGTTCGCGACAGGGGTAGTTCGAGCCACTGCGACAGGGGTAGTTCGAGGGTTACTGCCAGGAGGAATAATAAGATTCTTTTTGACATCTTACCGGTGATCTGTAATGAAAATGTATGCTGTGTGTACTCATTAGAATCGCCTCATGGAGGCGATTCTAATGAGTACACACAGCATACATTAGCAAAATAAGACTAAAATCTCCTAAATTATCACCCACTATTTCTTAAGTAGAGGATTTCCCTAGGGGCACAAGATTGGGTTCGACTCAGCCATGGTAAACGAGCCATCGATGTTTGAGCGATCAAAGTTCTACTGTACCTCCTTTTTTTCGGTTTGGGCAAATAGTAGCTCATCCATGCTCTTTAGGTAATCATAGCCCTCATAATTGTTTTGTGACACAGCCATTGAGTCCCATACATACAGTCAAAATTCAATGGCTCAAACACCTTTGGGACCTTGAAAATCTGTTCGAGACAGGGGTAGTTCGAGCCTCTGAATGCTACTGCCAGGAGGTATACGATATACTTTTTGATATTTTTTCGATGTTCTATAATGAAAGTGTATGCTGTGTACTCATTAGAATCGCCTCATCGAGGGGGTTCTAATGAGTACAAACAGCATACATTTGCAAGATAAATGACGAAAATCTCCTTAATTTTCTCTCACTATTTCTTATGTAGGGGATTTCCCGAGGGGCTCAAGAACGAGTTCGACCCAGCCATGGTAAACGAGCCATCGGTGTTCGAGCGATGGAAGTTCTACTGTGTATATGTATCACTTTTTCTTTTCAGAAACGAGCTGTTGGGTGGGTGTTATTTGAAAGAGTTTGTGAACATTTAAATCTATTAGAGAAAGATTATTTTGGGTTAACTTACAGTGATGCAACAGGCTTAAAGGTGAGTAAAATAACCCATTGCAGGTGGGAAACCCCTAGAGGGGCAAGGGGGCTATACCTTGGCAAACGGTGCAGGCCCCTATCAGATGCAGAATGCAGCGTCTGATCGGGTTCTGCACTATTTGCTTTCAGAAGTTTCCGTCAAAAATAGAAGAGAAACGAAAAAATAGGCCTTCCACTCCTTATAATTTTATGATATTGTCCAATGTACAGCAATGGAATATATACAGTGAAAATCCGCTATTAAGACCACCTAAAATTAAGACTAATTCTGGTTTAAAAAGTTTATTAAGAAGGGTGCAGTTATTCTGGCTTCGTGTTTTCTGCACACAATGTCCTCTGGTCAGGGACCACCTTTGGACTGTTCAAAAGTGGTCTTTAAGACCACTTTTGAACAGTCCCAAAGGTGGTCTTAATATAGGAATTTTACTGTAATAGGTTAAAGAGATTCTCCGGATAAAGGGACAGATAAATTAAGGATAATATTAGAGAAAGTCGTGCACAGCAATCCCTACAAAAAGACCTGTGAGACGAGGGAATACACAGATCAGTCTGCATATCCCAAATGCAGTCTGATCAGAGTCTTCTCAGTTTGCATGAGTTGTCTGCATACAGTCAAACCTCAATGGCTCAAACACCTGTGGGACAATGAAAATCTGTTTGAGACTCGGGGTAGTTCCAGCCACTGAGAGCTACTTCCAGGAGGCATAACAGGGATAATTTTGGACTTCTTTTGGTGTTCTATAATATAAATGTATATGCTGTGTGAACTCATTAGAATCGCCTCAATGAGGCGATTCTAATGAGACACACAGCATACATTCGAAAATATCCTAAATATTCCCTCAGTGCTAATTTTTCTGTCTTTATACGGTAATCGGGCAGTAAAGTTATAGGCTGCAATGTCAGAGATCTCATATCTGATTACCTTTGGAATACAGCAAAATTCTGCTATTAACCAATTTATACCAAATGGAATCTTCCACTTTATAAATAGCAGGAGTTCATTTTAAAATTAAGGGGTGTCAGGTTGTGTGTTTTCTTCAAACTGGAAAATGGTTGAACTTTTTGCAAACAGTACTAGTGAAGCTAGGCCCTGATCAAATGCCACATTCTGCGGCGGCTCTGATCTGGCCTGCACTGTTTGCCAACTAAATAAGCACCTGTTTTGGGGTTTTGGATACAAAAAGGGTTAAGACTGCCTAAAATTAAGACCAATTTTTCTCAGAAATCATATTTAAAATGTTTCAGTTATTCTCACACCTAGTGTCCTCCAGTAACAGACCACTTTTGGGACTGTTCATAAGTGGTCTTGAAGACCACATTTGGACAGTTCCAAATGTGGTCTCACTATACATGTGGGAATGTTACTGCAACTATTTATTATGTACCACAATCAAACAAACATTTTAATATGTGTAGTTTAATAGACTGAAGAAACAACAGGCTCTTTTGTGCTCTTCCAAATATAGATTGTAGGTGTTCATTAGGACTGCAATAGTGATCAAGTGATTGATTTGGTGTTGAGTTTCAGTTCTGACTAAGGGGTACCCTGGTGTCCACATCATGTATTTTTAACCCTTATCCTGCTGAATAAATTAATAGAGCCACGCCCATTGTTGACAGTCAGCCAATCAAAATACTTGACAAAATGTGTCATTCAGATTCACAAACTATTGGCAAACAGTGTAGATCCTGATCAGTTGGCTTCTTCAGATCTGGGTCTTCACTGTTTGCAAAGGTAGCCAGGGGTTTCTGTGTTCAGCAGGATAATTAAGGGTTAAGCCTGTGCATGTGAAAGGCATTATTTAATTGCCTTTGGTACCACTTACTGCATTTAAATGTGCATTACGATAACACATCCTTGCGACATAGTGCATTTTTTCACATCTTCAAAATGGTTACTTTTCTGATGAAAATCCGTGATATTTTTCTTATTTATACTGCAAATATAGGTTGTGGGTGCTCGTTAGAATCGCCTCATTTGGGTGGTTTTAATGAGTACCCACAACCTATGTATTGGAGCAGAAATAAGAAAAATACAAACGTAATATATACCCCCGTAAACTTCAGTTTTCTCTATATAAAGTGGGGTTTAAGGGGGTGTTCATTTCACAGACATGTTCATGTGATGTTTATGGCCTTACATATTATTTTCTGTTTGCAGTTTTGGTTGAACAATGACAAAAAGATATCCAAACAGATGAAAGGTAAGTTTACGTCTTGCTTGAGTTTATGCTAACAAGTTTTGATTACGGTACCAGAATTCAGTCATCATCCCCGCCCATTGGGGCTTGGAGAAATATATTGGGCTGCATTGTGCTTCCATGCAGACATGAAACTGACCACATATATGTGTACTGGTAAACGGCCTAGAAGGACTAAGCCTGCCCAGGCAGTGGTGTGAGTTAGACCACCTAATGCATATTAGCCTTTTGGTTTCATTTGGCGGTAGGGCTTGAGATGTCATTTCATCTCAATGTCCAACAAAAGCCCCACAAAACTGGAAGCAGTGTATCCAAAATGACCTAAATAGTGTTGACGGGGATGTTAAATCAAACAACGAAACACTTTTGAAATGCTGTTGTTACACTTGATGATATTTTGAATGCAAGAAGGTTTTAATGTTCTTTTAAAAATAAAATATTTATTGCAATGTCCTCGAGTTATTTAAGCCTCATGTACATTTCATATTTGGTGACCTAAAGTGGCTAGTCGATCTCAATGCAGAACATAGGGTATATATTCTTAAATAATTCTAGTTTGAAACTGCTAGCTCTCTACAATGCTTTTGTTAAAGTCCAAACCAGAAACTGTGTTAATAAAATAGCCATGTTACAACCAGACAAAAATATATAAATTACATAGAAAAAATTATCATTTATAGTATTTTTTTCTGTATAATCTACCGGTATACATTTTTGAATCCATCTTTAAATCATGGTGTTATAATGTTCAGTGTTGTAAGGGGTTTATGAGTAAAAGTATGTAAACATAATGCCTTGCTAACATCAGTCACATTCTCACTAAATCCCCCCCCCCCACCCCCGTGCACCCATTGCTATATGCAAAATAGGCATTAAGTTTTTCATAGTTACAAATGCAGTACATATATTTTCATTCTTGATATACAAGGCAATGGATGTTTCCTTACCTAGTTCCCTATTCACCATATTTGCATTATTTGCTGACTCCCAGCTTGCACAGTGTCAATATTGGAAAAACAGGTAACCAAACCCCCCTGACCTTTCAAGGTCAGGGGGGTCTGGTTACCTGTTTTTCCAACTCTGATAACCTTCAGACTAGGAACCAACAGATAATGCAAATAAGGTGAATATTGAAAGGAGAGGGCAGGAGTTTTGACTGTTTCCCTGTACATTCCTGGACAAAGAGATTTTATTTCTTCCATTTCTTCACTTTCTTTTCTTCCCTGTCCCTCTCTACTATCTCTTTTCTCCATTTCTCTGGGAGACAACACAAAATGACCGACAAGGGTTGACATGTTGTTAACCCTAATTTTGTACCATATTGAATCTTCCACCATATATATAGCAGGAGTCCATTTCAAAATTTTGGGGTGACAGGTTGTGTTTTCTTAAAAAAAAAAAACAAAAAAAACGGTAAATGGCTGAAATTTTTGCAAACAGTGTTGGCTGTGATCAGACGCCACATTCTGCGGCAGCTGATCTGGGCCTGCACTGTTTGCCAATTATTCATTTTGGGGTTTCTGGTACAAATGGGGTTAAAACCCAACACAATATAACTGTGGACCCTCTGTATATTGCAAGGTTTATAATTTCAGGAATGAACTGGGACTTCAGGTTTGAAGTAAAGTTTTACCCACCCGACCCTGCCATGCTGTCAGAAGACCTGACGAGATATCAAGTCTGTCTCCAGATAAGAAGAGATATGGTCAATGAAAAGTAAGTCAGCTAATTTAGAAGAAAGAATATGTTGTCAAATGTCAAAAAAGGGCTTAATTAACTTAGTCAACTATTTATGTCTAGTTTAATCAGATAGCTAATCAAATCTACAAATTGCACCCAAAGTAGATGATAAATATATTATTATATAGAAGTTGTTGCCTTCTCCTTTAACAGTCATAGGAACAGTTAAGGTTGATATTTTGTGATAATTGAAGGATAGTTTTTGTCAATTTTCCAGATAAACCTATGTTGTGGGTATTCATTAGAACCGCCTCCCTGAGGTGGTTCTAATGAATACCCACATTATAGGTTTATATGGAAAAATAAGGAAACTATCATACAATTATCAGAAAATACCAACCTAAATATCTTTTGCTATGACAGTTTGAAAGTGATGGCATCAACAATTTTTGCAGTTATGTTAGTTATATGGAAACTCATATTTTCAAACTCTAAACATTGGTTGAATTTAACCTCATAATGAGGGGCACTGAAGATACATTTTTTGTCACCCCTACATGATATGGGAGTCCAGTTTTACTTCCATTTGTCAGTGGCCTTAAATCCTCCTTTTGTCGTTTGTCTGTTTGTTCATCAAGCTGTAAACATTTCTAGCATTCACCCTCATGTCTAAGTCAATTTCTCAAGAACTATAAGAGCTTCGTTAATGGTACTAAAGGGTACGAATTTGCAACTAGGTATGACACCTTTAATGCAAGCATCCGTATTTACATTACAAAAACACACCTATACCAATACATTGTAACATTTATCGCCGAAAAAATGAAAATTTTAAGATGAAAAATTGTGATATTTTTCTTATTTCTGCTCAAAATATAGATTGTGGGTACTCGTTAGAACCGCCTCGATGAGGCGGTTATTACGAGTATCCAACATCTATATCTTGGAGAAAAAATATGAAAAATAAGGTTAACCCTTACAAACCCCAGTTTTACTATACAATAGTGGGGTTCGAGGGGGTCAAAATTATATAGGCGTGTTTTCGTGATGCTTTTTCTACATTTCATGGTTCACTGGTTTGAGAACTATTGTGTCGAGCCTAGCGATCACCCTTATGTTCAAGTCCATTTCTAAAAAAGACAAGAACTTCTTTGGTACTTGGTACAAACTTGCATCTTGTGATGGCAATCTTAATGCAAGCACCATATGAGCCCCGCCAAGCGAATTTGTGTCTTCGAGCATTCCGTCATGACAAATTTTAACTGAGCATGCCCATTCCGTCATGACAAATTTTAACTGAGCATGCCCAGCCATTCAGAGGGGCCAGGGATATGGCTTTCTGTCTGAAGTCTCCTCTTGATTCACTGCTCACATAGGGGATAAGTACCAAAATCGCTTGAGGGGCCCCATATTTGATTTCTTGTCAGCTTAATTTTCCATAGAAACAAATGTTGTTGGTACTTGGTAGAATCACATCATCAATTATAACAAGAACCAACATCATAGGTCTCTATCAAGAAATAGAGAAATACATGTAATTTACTCATCACACTATTTATTTAGACTTTTTACGCCAACTGATGTGTTTCTATTTGACGTCGTCACCATTGACGTCGTGTGACATTGACGTCTTTTCCTGTCTACTTGTTTATTACACTCGATAAAGGCCAATAATGGCCGAAACATTGTGTTAATAAATAAATAAAACCATTTATGAAGTTGTTCTCTGGAAAAATTTCATCATTACACTACACAAAGACAAAACGTTTCTGCTAAACTGTGGAAACGTTCAATAGTATTAAATAATCAGTGCTGGTGAAATGAAAAAATCAAACCTGACCATAATGTCTGCGATAGTGCATTACGATAACACACCCGTGCGACATAGTGCTTTTTTCACAACTTCAAAATGGCTACTTTTCGGATAAAAATCCATGATAGTTTTCTTATTTATACTGCAAACATAGGTTATGGGTGCTCGTTAGAACCACCTCATTGAGGCGGTTCTAACGGGTACCCGCAACCTATGTCTTGGAGTAAAAATAAGTAAAATAATTTTTACCCCTGTAAACCCCAGTTTTCTCTATACAAAGTGGGGTGTAAGGGGGTGTTCATTTCTCTGACTTGTTCACGTGATGGTATGGAGATTGAGATAGCTTTGTTTAGCACAAGAGGCAGCCCTGTCAAGTATTGCCTCTTGAATAAGAAAGAATTCTCTCCTACCCTATTTACCCTAAATGTTTGGACACCTCAACTCCTTACCAAAATTGTTCTAAACTTTGAACATTTACAATTTACTACCGGATGTAATGTGTCTAATAATCAGCTGCATGAGTGACAAACCTTGCAGACTCTGATGAGACTCTGTGTTCTGCAGCATCTCATCTGGGTATACTGTTCACTCAGGCCTGTCTGTCTGAATACATACAGTAAGTATGGTAATCTGTCTGACAATCTGTGTTCTGTAAGTACACCCCAACCTCTTTATAATTAACACTATAAATGTGGACCAGATTAGAAACCATGTTAGTTAAACAACCATGTTATATCCAAACAAAAATGTATAGATTATATAGAAAAATGACCATTTATGGTCATTTTTCTATATAATCTATATATTTTTGGGAACCATCTTGAAATCCAAAAACGAGTTATAATGAACAGTGTAAAAATCAGGTTGTGGTTTATAATAGTTTCTTTACACAGTCCCAGACTGTGTTCACAGACTGTGTAATGCATGTGTGTTCTCTGTTTCCAGATTGCCATGTTCATTTGTCACCTACACGTTACTTGGGTCTTACACAGCCCAGTCTGAGCTCGGAGATTTTGATACAGAAGAGTTTGGACACGGTACAAGCTACCTTAAAGACATCAAGTTTGCCCCTCATCAGGACAGAGAACTCCTGCAGAAAATAGCAGAACTTCACCGGCAGCACAAGTATGTTAATCTTTAGTAATAACTAACTCTTTGTTTCTTAACATCAGAGTGTCAAACAGTATCTATCTATCTATCTATCTATCTATCTATCTATCTATCTATCTATCTATCTATCTATCTATCTATCTATCTATCTATCTATCTATCTATCTATCTATCTATCTATCTATCTATCTATCTATCTATCTATCTATCTATCTATCTATCTATCTATCTATCTATCTATCTATCTATCTATCCTGTCTGTCTGTCTATCTATCTATCTATCTATCTATCTATCTATCTATCTATCTATCTATCTATCTATCTATCTATCTATCTATCTATCTATCTATCTATCTATCTATCTATCTATCCTGTCTATCTATCTATCTATCTATCTATCTATCTATCTATCTATCTATCTATCTATCTATCTATCTATCTATCTATCTATCTTGTCTGTCTGTCTGTCTGTCTGTCTTATCTTGTCTGTCTGTCTGTCTGTCTGTCTGTCTGTTTCTGTCTGTCTGTCTGTCTTATCATATCTTATCTTATCTATCATTTTTTACCATGAAAGAATGCACTGCCACATGGGTGTTGTCTTTATGATTTTTGCAAAATACCAGTATGTCATTCCTTTCTGATGAAAAGTAGTTGACAGGATTCTCATCGTTAATTTCAAACTGTTGTTTCTATATATAGGAATTAAAGTACAAAGGAAACTTTTTAAGGTTTTAAGAATGTAGACAATTTAACCCATTGCATGTGGGGGGAAACCCCTAATGGGGTACCTTGGTAAACAGTAAACAGTGCAGGTCAAGATCAGATGCCCCAAAATACGGCGTCTGATCATGGTCTGCACTGTTTGCTAACAGGATTGTCCATCAAAAATAAAATAAAAATGAGAATATAGTCTTTAGTGTCTTTGGTGGGTGGAGTAAGTTAATTGTATCGATTCCTGATTTTTGTTTTACTTCTACTTTGATACCCCTTATATGACCAATGGACTTGTCCAACATATAGCAGTGGAAGAGTCCACTAGTATACAATGGGTTAATAGCCTGAAAATTATATTCAAATATGTTTATGGGTAAGGCTGACACGATTAATTGTATAACCGATTAATTGATAGATAAATTCCACAAAAATGATTATCATTTCTGATTTACTTTTAATCGATTACTTGATTGGTACAATTTACTACCCAAAGTTATGCCTAAAATAGCTGTATGAGTGGCAAACAGTGCAGACCCTGATGAGACGCCGCAGGGTCTACACTGTTTGCTCAGGCCTGTCTGTTCAAATAAACATATGGTACAGTGCAACATATGGTAAGAGTCATGCTCGGACAGAAATGCAGACAGGTAAACTTATGACAAAAACCTTAGCAATTACTGATCTATTAACGATCGCAATGACAGGGCTGATAATCGATTAACTTTTCAGCTCCGATTAGCCACCCCTAGATAAACTTCTTTGGCCTAGTGGTTAAGAGTGCTGACTCTTGATCATAATGGTCTCTGACTGCTGTGAGTTCAAATCTTGCTTTTTTCACACACGAGATGCCCGCCCATTAGGGCTTTGAGAAATAGATTGGGCTGGATGATGCTTCCAAGCAGAGCTGACACTAACCACACAGGAATACTGGTAAACTGCTTAGGAGGTCTAAGCCTGCCTAGGCAAAATGGTGCGACTCGGACCGTCCATGCATATACATGTAACTCCTATCTGTTTTATTCGGAGGCAGGGCTAGAGATGTCATTTCATCTTAATGCTGGGTAAAAGTCCCATAAAATTAGAAGCAATGTCTCCAAAATGACCTGAATAGTGTTGATGGGGATGTTAAGAAATTAAAAGGTCCTGATCAGAAGGCTTCTTCAGTGTAGATCCAGACTAGTATACTGGATAAGGATTGACCCTTTTGTACCAAATGGAATCTTCCACCTTTATACAGCTGGAGTCCATTTTAAAATTTAGGGGTGTCAGGTTGTGTTTTCATCAAAACTTATTTGGAAAATGACTGAACTTTTAGCAAACAGTGGAGGCCCTGATCAGATGCCGCATTCTGTGGCGTCTGATCTGGGGCTCCACTGTTTGCCAGGGTAACCATTTTGGGGTTTCTGGTACTAAATGGGTTAATGGTTTTGTTTTTTTCAGAGGGCAGACACCAGAAGAAGCAGAACTCCATTTCCTGGAAAATGGCAAGAAACTGGCTATGTATGGTGTTGAATTACACAACGCAAGGGTAATTGTCTAAGATTTGTATACATGTCTATCTGATGATTCTCCTTCTGTGTCCCGTGTCTGATATGGCATGAGAAATTTGGGTTTAAGTCTTCGTTATTGGGCTAACAGCCAGAGGCATCCTTGTCCTTTGAACACATTTTCAAGTCTTATTTCTGTTCAGGACATAGGCTGTTGGAGCTTATTAGATCTTCCGCAATTAAGATCACGAAAACAGGCCTATATAATTGGTATATATAAATTTTCTTATTTCTTCTCAAAAACGTAGATTATGGATACTCAACATAGATTGTGAGTACTTGTTAGAACCCCCTTGCCAAGGCATTTCTAATGAGTAGCCTAAATCCATGTTCAGGATTGTGGGTACTTTTTAGAACCGCCTTGCCAATGCGGTTCTAACGAGTACCCACAATCATGTTTAGAGAAGAAATATGAAAATATCAGAATTTTTTATCAGAAAATTTTCATTTTTTGGTGGCAAAATTCTCTGTGTATTTGAATTGGCATGTTTTCGTTATGTATACTAATGTCCCTTTCCTCAAATGTTGACCCATTTTATTTCCCAGGATGCCGAAGGAGAGAAGATTAAACTTGGGGTGTGTGCTAGTGGCCTTATTGTATATAAAGATAAAGTACAGATGAACCGATTTGTCTGGCCAAAAGTGCTTAAACTATCATACAGACGCAAGAAGTTCTATATTAAAATCCGACCTGGAGAGGTAAGAAGAAACATAGTAAAATGCCCATATTAAGACCACCTTTGGGACTGTCCAAAAGTGGTCTTAAAGACCACTTTTGAACAGTTCAAAAGGTGATAGACCACCTGTGGGACTGTTTAAAAGTGGTCTTTAAGATCTCTTTTGAACAGTTTTAAAGACCACTTTTGAACAGTTCCAAAGGTGGTAGGTAGACCACCTTTGGGACTGTTCAAAAGTGGTCTTTAAGAACACTTTTGAACAGTTCTAAAGGTGGTCTCTGACCAAAGGACTGTGTGTGCAGAAAACACAGATAGAATGACTGAAACTTTCCAAATAGGCTTTTTAACCCATTTAGTACCAGAAACCCCAAAATGGGTACCTTCGCAAACAGTGCGCCGTCTGATCAGGGCCTCCACTGTTTGCTAAAAGTGCAGCCATTTTCCAAATAACTTTTGATGAAAACACAACTTGACACCCCTAAATTTTGGAATGAACTCCTGCTATATATAAGGAGGAAGATTCCATGTGGTACTAAATGGGTTAAAGGAGAATTAGTCTCAATTTTTGGTGGTCTTAACCCTTATCTTGCTGAATATTCATTTAAGCCACACCCATTTCCGACTTTGAACCAATCAGATTACTTGATGTAAATATTCCTACAAATTCATAAATTGAATGTCAAACAGTGTAGATCCTGATCAGATGGCTTCTTCAGAAGCCATCTGATCTGGATCTACACTGTTTGCAACGATAGGGGTTGTCGTGAACAGCAAGATAAGGGTTAATAGCGGAATTCTACTGTTTTTACATTCTCTGTGTCTTTACAGAATAAAATTCATTTGGGTTCATATTGGATATGATGATACACCTCAACCTCGTTATAACACGGAACTCCGGGTCCAACCAACGGACCGTGTTAGTTAACCGAATCGTGTTATAAACGCCGACCGTATTTGCCACAGATCAACCATTGACACAATGGTGATCAGTACTTTCCCAAACATGATGATGTGCGGTCCGGTTAATGACCGTATTTCCGGACTAAAATGTGTTTAGAACTAATCATTGGCAGTAAATACCATGGCCCATCAAGTCAAACAAGTCACTTTAATCAAAACCAGCTGATAAACCATGTTTTATATCCAGAAATCGTCCGATCTGACAGCGAGTATGATGCCATTTTGATAGCTGGTTCCCGGCTAACTTTGTTGTAACTGAGCGTCCGGAACCGTACCGAACTACAGTACCGGTAATACACTTCAATGGTGAAATTACCGGGTTAGGGTTCGGAACAGGACAATGATCAACACTTACAAGAAATTTGAATTACTTCCCTTGAAATGTCTTACCCTTAATATTTTAGCCATTTGAAACGATTTATAATGGCGCACATGTCTTTGAATGATTTTTTACCGCGAAAATCGATCTTGAATATGTTTTATCATTTGCTTTTAAGCTGGAATAAATTTGACTTTCTTTTACATGCGGCTCTAGAAAATGAGTTTTATTGCAGTTGACCGATCACATCGTCTGAGCGGTGATCCTTAACAGAGCGTGATAAATATTTTTTTCCGGTTGCGTAACTGAATTCTTAAATCTCTTTATCTCACTAAACCAACACTTTTGATTGTGCCGATGGCAGTTCATGTTTATCATGCGTGTCAAGCTAAACAAGTTTATATACTGTATATTCAACTCTGCGGGAGGCCTGCAATAAATATCAAAAAGTACCGTTATAAACCGTGTTAGCTATCGTGTTAGCTACCATATTACCGCAGTTAAAAGTGAGAGGACAATAAAGTTGTTTAATACAATCCATGGATAATATTTATAAATGTTGGTTGGGGAAAATTTGGGGTCCAAACCAAAACCGTGTTATATCCGAATTCGTGCTGTAACGAATCGTGCTATAACGAGGTCCGGGTGTAGTAATTTGTCCAAAGCTTTAATTGGCAATATCCCTCCCCATGTGTATGACCTCAGGGACACTTTTACATATGAGCTATGCTGACCAATGACAGCTGTTGTTGTAACATGTTTTATTAATTGACTATCCTGTATTGATCGGAGGCCAAGTGATATTAGGCTGAAGTCAAAATCAATAATCATGTATTAGCTCACCTGTCAGGTAGTGACGAGGTGAGATTTTGGGATCACTTTTTGTCCGTTGTCCATCGTGCGTGCTTCCGTCCGTGCGTGCGTAAACTTTTTCTTCCAACGACATCTCCTCCTAAAACAGTGAATTGATTTTGATATAATTTCAGAGGAATGTTCCTTGGATGACCCTCTTTCAAAATTCCCTTAATCATTCCGCTCCGTTAAACAAAATGGCCGCCAGAGCTAAAAATTGAAAAACCTTTAAATGACATCTCCTCCTAGGCAAATGGCTCAATTTGAAAATAATTTCACAGGAAAGTTCCTTGAGTGACCCTCTTTCAAAATTGCCTAAATTGTTCCGCTCCGTTAAACAAAATGGCCGCAAGAGCTAAAAAAAGATAAAGCTTTAAATGACATCTCCTCGTAGGCAAATGGTCCAATTTGAAAATAATATCACAGGAATGTTCCTTGAGTGACCCTCTTTCAAAATTGTCTTAATCGTTCTGCTGCGTTAAACAAAATGACCACCAGAGTTAAAAATAGAAAAACCTTTAAATGACATCTCCTCCTAGGCAAATGACCCTATTTGAAAATAATTTCACAGGAATGTTCCTTGAGTGACCCTCTTTCAAAATTGCCTAAATCGTTCTGCTCCATTAAACAAAATGGCCGCCAGAGCTAAAAATAGAAAAAACCTTTAAATGACATCTCCTCCTAGGCAAATTGCCCTATTTGAAAATAATTTCACAGGAATGTTCCTTGAGTGACCCTCTTTCAAATTGTTTAAATCGTTCTGCTCCGTTAAATAAAATGGTCGCCAGAGCTAAAAATAGAAAAACATTTAAATGACATCTCTTCCTAGGCAAATGGCCCGATTTGAAAATAATATCACAGGAATGTTCCTTGAGTGAGCCTCTTTCAAAATTGCCTAAATTGTTCCACTCCATTAAACAAAATGGCCACCAGAGCTAAAAATAGAAAAACCTTTAAATGACATCTCCTCCTAGGCAAATGGCCCGATTTGCAAAGAATTTCACAGGAATGTTCCTAGAGTGACCCTCTTTCAAAATTGCCTAAATCGTTCTGCTCAGTTAAACAAAATGGCTGCCAGAGCTAAAAATAGAAAAACCTTTCAATGACATCTCCTCGTAGGCAAATGGCCCAATTTGAAAATAATTTCACAGGAATGTTCCTTGAGGGACCCTCATTCAAAATTGCCTAAATTGTTACGCTTCGTTAAATAAAATGGCCACCAGAGCTAAAAATAGAAAAACCTTTAAAATGACATCTCCTCCTAGGCAAATGGCTTGATTTGAAAAGAATTTCACAGGAATGTTCCTTGAGTGACCCTCTTTCAAAATTACCTAAACTGTTCCGCTCTGTTAAACAAAATGGACACCAGAGCTAAAAATAGAAAAACCTTCAAATTCCACTACAATGAAAAATAGCCTCCAAAGATTTTGTCTTTGGTCCACATCTTCTTAAAGCAGTGAATCCTTCATTTCCATAAGCTTTGAAACATCTTGGATTCAGGTGAGCGATTCAGGGCCATCATGGCCCTCTTGTTTAATTGTGTCAGTTAATAAAATTGTCATTAATCAAGTAGTTTCGTATTGTCCCAGTTACAGGTCCTCGGTCAGCCGTATTAGCCTTAAATTGGCCTTTGGCCTTGGGCCATTACAGCAGACATCGGACCTGTAACTGGGCCAATATGAAATTGCTTGATTAATAACATTATATTCATGTGGCGTGAGGTGGGCCCCTGGGCAAGGGGCATCTGTGTTGTATTGACACATTTCTAGTTTTATACAAAGAAAGTGGATATTTGTTAGAATTGCCTCTGTGAGGAGATTCTAACAAATGTTTTCAACAATTGTTTCCTAGAGTAATTATTGATATGGGGAAAAGTTCCTTTATTCTACTCCCTATTGGGATTCAACCATTATAATGGTAAAATGTTAGGGAACCAAATACTGTAGTTATAACAAGGGTCATTTGTGCCTTCATTAAGGAAGCACCTGCATTTAGCATCTTCTTTTTGACTTTTCTAGGGGGGTGCTTGACACAGGTTATGCTGTATTATACTTTGCAAGTTCTTTTCAAAAATTGGCTTCCTGTAAAGAACAAAAAGCAGCCCCTACAAGGTCCAAATTCAGGAGTTTTCATTCTAAACTCAATTTTCTTCAAACTGACATTCGATACAGCAACAAAACTTGTTATAATGACAATTTCAACTAAATGCAATCCTTATCATAAGATGAGACATATTAATGGAGATATTCAAGAAAATTGCATTGAATGCTACCAGAAACAAACATTGTGGATATTTGTTAGAATCGCCTCTCTGAGGCGATTCTAACAAATACCCACAATGTTTGATACTTGTTAGAAACACCTCAGCGAGGCATTTCTAACAAATGTCCATGATGTTTGTTCTTTGGAGTAATTAAGGGAAAAAGGATAAGCCCCCGCCCATTGGGGCTTGAAGAAATATATGGGCTGCATGATGCGTCCATGCAGAGCTGAATCTGGCCCGCACACTAGTACTGGTAAACCGCTTAGAGGATCTAAGCCTGTCCAGGAACCGCGGTGCTAGGCGGACCGACCATGCTAATAAACCCTATTGGTTTCATTGGGCGACAGGGCTTGAGATGTCATTTCATCTCAATGTCGGGTAAAAGTCAACGTCTCCAAAATCACCTTTACAGTGTTGACGGGGACGTTAAACCTCAAATCAAACAATCAAACAATCAATAAGGGAAAAGGGGCATTGATGACCATTTAACTACCCCTTAGTAGGATTTTTAATAGGGGCAAATTATTTATAACATCAGTAAGTTGGGGAACAAATACACCTTTTATAATGAGGTTCGTATGTATAAATAATCTTTGCTGTTTTATTTTTCAGTTTGAGGAATTTGCCAGCTTGATAGGATTTCGGCTGGACAGCATTACATTAGCAAAGCGGCTCTGGAAAATTGCAGTGGAACACCACTCATTCTTCAGGTACAAATTGTGCCCCTGTTGTTGTTTAAAGGTCCAAGGAATCAGTGAAGACAGTTTTCATAAAATATATATAGAGGATCTTACATGAGTGTTCATGTATTATTGAATTTATTAAATGAGTTGAGTGAGTGAGTGTTTCAGTTTTACGTCCCACCAACAGCTAAGGTCATACGGAGACAGGACCTCGGTTTAAAGACTCATTTGAAAGTCTGGAGAAGCCCGGGATCGAACCTGCGACCCCTGGTTTACAAGGCGAGTAGCGTAACCACTCGACCACGGAGGCTTCTTTAAATGAGTTGAGGAAAAGTGATAAAATGCAAGGCTTTACTGAGCATTTTATCCTTTTTCCTCCGCGAGTTTAATAAATTCAATAATACAGAAGCAGGAATGCAAGATTCTATTTATCAAATGACATTTAAAACATTTAATTCACAATTTTTGTACAAACATGTCAATATTCTGCTATTAGTAAATGCAACATTGTTAAGGATGTCGTACATGTAACATTATGGAGCGTATCTAACTAATTTGCATATTTAATCCACTAGTGGATTACCCAATTTATTACATGACGTTATGACATTCTCAGACACAACATCATATGATAAATTAATTTAAACATAACTACTTTCTTCTTGCATGGCTCCAGAAATGACTTTTTTCAGGTGAAAAACTTTATTTTTCTGGTGAAAAATCGATACATTAGGTGAAAACCCATTATTATAAATTCTATGTTTTTTCTGTCTTAAACATAGATTGTAGGTGCTCATAAGAACTGCCTCATTATGATGATTTTAACATGTATCCACAATCCATGGTTTGGGGCAGAAATAAGGAAAATGATATGGACCATGTAACGGCCCCCGCCCATCGGGGCTTGAAGAAATAAATGGGCTGCATGATGCTTCCATGCAGAGCTGAATCTGTTCGCACAAGAGTACTGGAAGACCGCTTAGAGGATCTAAGGCTGCCCAGGCAAAGCAGTGCAAGTCAGATCATCCATGCTTTTAAACCCTATTGGTTTCATTAGGTGACAGGTCTTGAGATGTCATTTCATCTCAGTGTCTGGTAAAAGTCCTACAAAATTGGAAGCAACATCTCCAAAACGACCAATATAATGTTGATGGAGATGTTAAACATCAAATCAAACAAACAAACAAAATATACCATTAAACCCAACATTTTCCTATATTAACTGGAGTTTATAAGGATATTAACCAATTTCGTTCCAGGAACCCTAAAACGGGTACCCTGGTAAACAGTGCAGGCTCAGATCAGATGCTGCAGAATGGGGCATCTGATCAGGGCCTACACTATTTGCAAAAAAATCAGCAATTTTTATGCCCCCGCCATTTGCAGAATGGTGAAAAGGGCATATAGCATTGCCCCTGTCCGTCCGTCGGTTCATCCGTCCGTGCGGCCGAAACTTTAACACGGTCAATAACTTCCTTTTTTCTTGATGGATTTTAAAATTACTCAGCAGAAATGTTAACCATCATGAGACGATGTGTCACGTTTAAAAACCCAGGTCCGTACCTCCAAGGTCAAGGTCCTACTTAGAGGTCAAAGGTCAAAAAAAGGGTCTGAAACTTAAACGCAGTCAATAACATTCTTATCTCTAGATGGATTTTGAAATTTCTTTGCAGAAATGTTGACCATCATGAGACAGTCTGTCTCACAAAAAAAACAAGATCCTTACCTCAAAGGTCAAGGTCACACTTAGAGGTAAAATGTGAAAAAAGGGTCCAAAACTTCAAACACAGTCAATAACTTTCTATGGATTAATACGAACAAAGACATATTTTCAGGCGGGGGCATCGGTGTCCTATGGATGCATTTCTAGTCTGAATTGAATTTGAAGAAAACACATCCTGTCACCCTTTGAAATGGACTCATGCTATATATATGGAGGAAGATTCCATTTGGTACAAAAAGGGTTAATTTCAAGTGTAGAATGTGCATGAGACTGGTGCACAGGAGGTCACAGGTTTGATACCAGCTGAATCCAGCCAAATTCTTCCATGGAAATAGCTCATCATTCAATCTCTTCCTTCTACAGTGTTGATGGGGACGTTCAACCTCAATTCAAACAAACAAAGCACCTATATTTATTGATAGATTTTTATATAACTTCACACAAATGTGGAGTATGATAGTATCTTGAGCAGGTTTGTCTTTCAGGGTCCTGAGGTCACGGTCACTGGCTATTTTCAGAATAACTTTGTCATGGCTGTATGGGCTACATTTGTTGATTAATTTTGCCATAACTTTACACAAATGTTGCTTATGATAATATCTTAAGTGAGTTCGACTTTCAAGGTCATGATCCGAAGGTTAAGGACAGAGTGGCTATTTTTAGAAAAACTTTGCCATCACTCTATAACTTCATACAAATGTTGGGTATGATAATATCTCAAGGGAGTTTGACTTTCAGGGTCCTCAGGTCAAAGTCAAGGTCACTGTGCCTATATTTAGAAAAATTTTGTCTTTGCTCTAGCAGCTACATTTATTGATAGATTTTAATATAACTATATTGATATAGCACTGGATTCTTTCTTTGTGACTTTGTTTCTGTTATGGGTCTGAAAATTTGCTTTCAGCAACTGAGTCAAAGCGCAACGTCGCCGGTCTTATTCAGACTACTTTCTCCTAGGTATCAAACAAAATAAGGCTTGACATTTCATGTGAATTGTCTGCCAAGCAGCCAATTCACATGAAATACCAAGCCTTTTTCTGTGAAACCCGAAATACCAAATGTATTGTGTACTGTAGAATATTCCTTGGCCCTATAAGGGTCAATATATTTGTTGGATTTGAACTTTATCTGATATTATCTCTTTGCATTTTAGATTCAGGGAAGCTGATGAACCCAAGAAGGTCGGACTATTTCCAAGGTTTGGTTCTCGGTTCAGGTATTCTGGTCGAACCCAGTTTCAGTCGAAGCAGGCAGTAGCGGAAGAGGACAGGGAAGCTCCTCAGTTTGACCGAGTACTTAGCAAAAGGGGAACGTTTAGTGCAAGGACTGACATGCAACGACAGCGAGATGAGGGTAAAGTTAACTCATTCTGTACAAAATGGAATTTAAGCCCCCGCCCATAGGGGCTTGAAGAAATATATGGGCTGCATGATGCTTCCATGCAGAGCTGAATCCGGCCCGCACACTAGTACATGTAAACCGCTTAGAGGATCTAAGCCTGTCCAGGAAGCGCGGTGCGAGGCGGACCGTCCATGCTAATAAACCCTATTGGTTTCATTGGGCGACAGGGCTTGAGATGTCATTTCATCTCAATGTCGGGTAAAAGTCCTACAAAATTGGAAGCAACGTCTCCAAAATGACCTTTACAGTGTTGAAGGGGACGTTAAACCTCAAATCAAACAAACAAACAAACCAAATGGAGTTTCCCTCCTTATACAGTAAAATTCCTGTATTAAGACCACCTTTGGAACTGTTCAAAAGACTTAAGTGGTCTTTAAGGCCATTTTTGAACAGTCCCAAAGGTGGTCTCTGACTGACCTCCGTGGCTTAGTGGATAAGAGCGCTGACTCTTAACCATTAGGTCTCTCACCCCTGTGGGTTCGAACCTCGCTCAGGTCAAATGTGAGACGCCAAGTTCTGCAACGGAAAGTCAGGTGGTTTTTCTCCTGGTACTCCGGTTTTCGCCCACCTCTGATTAACGATAGGCTCGATATGAGTGAAATCATCTTGAAAGGGCCGTAAAACCAAAACCAAACCAAAGGTTGTCTCTGAAAATACAAAGAAAGAATGATTACAGCCTGTTAATTAAGCTTTTTAAAGCAGAATTAGTCTAAATTTTAGGTAGTCTTAATAGTGGACTTTTACTGTGTATAGCCGGAGTTCATTTCAAAGTTTTGGGGAGTCAGGTTGTGTTTTCATCAAAATTTATTTGGAAAATGACTGAACTTTTAGCAAACAGTGGAGGCCCTGATCAGATGCCGCATTCTGCGGCATCTGATCTGGGCCTGCACTGTTTGCCAGGGTACCCGTTTTGGGGTTTCTGGTACAAAATGGGTTAATTACTAAATTAGTTTAAACCTTGATTTTGTAGTTAAGCTACTTGCCTCTTAAACCAGGGGTTGTGGGATCAAGTTCGGGCTTCACCAGACTTTTGGATGAGTCTTTATTTGTTTGTTTGTATTGAGGTTAAACTTCCGTGTCAACACTTTTTAGATCATTTTGGAGATGCTGCTTCCAATTTTGTGGTGCTTTTACCCGACATCGAGATGAAATGACATCTCAAGCCCTGCCTGCAATTGAAACCACAAGGCTTATATGCATTGGACAGTCTGACTCACACCACTTTGCCTGGGCAGGCTTAGTGCTTCAAAGCGGTTTACCAGTACACATGTGTGGTCAGTTTCAGCTCTGTACGGAAGCAAAATGCAGTCCAATGTTTTTCTTTAAGCCCTGATGGGGTGGTGTGTGTGTGTGAATTCGGGTTTAACATCGCTTTCAACAATTTTTCAGTCATATCACGACGGTGTCTGGTTGCGACAGGGAGCTCAATGCTCACGTTTATAGTGCTGCCTCACTGAAGTATCATGTCCCAGACACATTACATGATACCACACCCAGTCACATTATCCTGACACTGGATCGACCAGTCCTAGCTCTACCCCGTAAATCTGAGTGCCAAGCGAGGAGCAGCTAGTACCATTTTTAACGACTTTGGTATGTCGCGGCCCGGGATCGAACCCGAGACCTTCCGTTCCCCAGAGCGGACACTCCCTGATGGGGTGGGGGGGGGGGGGGGGTGAGGGTTGAGGATGAGTCTTTAAGGCTAGGTCCAATTGCTGTTTGACCTCAGTGTTGACTGGGTGTAAAACACAACTACACAAACTTTTAAGTTAGTTTACATAACCTTTACCACTCTAGGCTAATTCAGCAGATGACAAATTGTTGATATTTTTCTTATTTTTCCCAGAAAACAGGACTTGTAATGTAAATTGTTGCATGAGATGTCAGATAAAATCGAAAAGTTTAATATTTCAAAATGTCGCCTGCTGCAAAAAATACCAGAATGCAGAGCGTTAATTTAAACCTTTCAAGAACTGCAGTGCTAGTAAATTCTAGATGGCTACCACTTTAGTTTTCTGTATTAAAGTTCTACGTTAAAGCTTTTTATGTCCCCGGTAGCGATAGCGGGGACATATTGTTTTTGCCCTGTCAGTTTGTCTGTTGGTTTGTTTGTACGCGGACAATTTTAACGTTGGTCATATCTTTTGAACCGTTTGAGAGCGCATTCATATTTGGCATGTAGGTTCCTTGTGGCAAGACCTTCACATTCATGCAAAATATTTTGATCTGACCATAGACTTAAGGAAAATGGGAACACCTGGCATTTTTTTCTGCCATTTTTTAAAGGGAGACCACTTTCGGGACTTCCTGTTTACTTTTCCTTTAGGCACTGTCCCACTGGAAAAGGGGTCAACTCTTAAAGGAATGAGTTTGCTCCTCAGGAGCAAATTCTTTCCTTTAAGAGTTGACCCCTATTGACATGGGAGACAAAAACACTTTTGCAGGAGTTACCTCTCCTGAACGGGCCTCCGTGGCCTAGTGGTTAAGAGCGCTGACTCTTTATCATTAGGTCTCTCACCGCTGTGGTTCGAGCCTCGCTCGGGTCATATGTGAGACGCCAAGTTCTGCAATGGAAGGTCAGTTTGTTTTTCTCCAGGTACTCCGGTTTTCGTCCACCTCTGATTAACGATCGGCTCGATATGAGTGACATAATCTTGAAAGGGACGTAAAAACAAAACAAAAACCTCTCCTGAAGGTGTACCCTTTCCCCTTAAACAGTTATTTTATGTCAAATTTGTAGATGTTTTTAAGTCCTCAAATCATGTGTTCATATGTGGTAAGCTGATAGAAATAGTTCCAAAGGTTTATTCAGCGATACTGTATAAGCCTATAACCTGAAGGTCAAGGTCATCAATTGAGAATATAAGAATCTTATAAGGGTATGAGGGTTGGATGGAAAAATCTGTCCCAAGGGTCACTGTCTGGCATCATGAGGCTTGACGAGTGATGTCGGACAGTGATCCCAAGGGATGGATTTTTCTATCCACCCCTCACACCCATATAGGAATCTTTTGCTTGCATACCTTCAGTTTCTTAGCGTGGATTTTTAATGCTGCAGTCACTTCGGCTACCGACATTCGCCATATTGTGTTGACACGACATGAATGTTTAGGCCTAGTGAGTCACGTAACATGCTGTGACGTCAACCTTAACGACGGCGCATATGAGGTCGTATTCAACCAGTGCATTTATCAAACACTTGAGAATATTCGATTTAGGGTAAGAACACCAGGGTTAGAACAGAATTTCTATCCCAAGCTAAAACTATGGATTTACTTGTCTGGTGTGCAAGAAACTATGTTCCACTCATGCCTATCCCACTGAAAAAGAAGGGGATATTGATTTGTTGCAGATCCTGTTGGTGTTTGCATCAAGATTGGTGGTTAAAACCTATGTTTTGAAGTTCAAGGACATAATTTTAATATATCATCACCCTCCATCAATCAAAGGGGTATGGGGATGTTGGTTTTGATGCAGAACCCGTTAGTGTTGACATATGCACCAGGGCTGGCAGTTTGAAGCACTGTGTCCCTAATCAGTGGATGCATTCTTACTAAACTTGAATGATTACATTACTAGGATGGGGAAAACAGTGATTGGTTTTCATGGCCCTGACCTTATTTTCAAGGTCAAAGGGTTCCAGAACTGCCAAATTTAGGTCAATCAATAGGTTATTTGCACTCTTGGTTTCTGGATAAATTAGGGAATGGCCAAACTTGGCTAACATGTCATTCTAAACTGTGAATACTTAGTCATATTAAGGTGGCATTGAATTAATTTTGAAGGCTACTGGCTCCCCAAAAATGTCAAATATGTTCTAGAAAGGGTTATCCTTTGGAAGCAAGGAATACACCACAGAACTGGAAAATATGGAGTGTACATGTGTGTCAAGAATAGTTTTACTGCATCATATCTCCTGAAAGAATTCTTTAATTGTGGTAAAACTGGGTACATTGTCTCCTAAAAATACTTGGGTTAGATTTTGGTGACCTTGACTTCATTTCCAAGGTCAAAGGCTCCCACATACAGTCAAATGTGATGCAATATTGCTTGTCTGCATCATGTATACTGAAAGAATTTATTCATGAATGTTGGTTAAATTTTGTGCAATATATCATTGTCTTGATTACATTTTGGTGACAATGACCTTATTTTCAAGGTCACACAAGTCAAAGATTGTCTGATTTTGTCCATACACTGCTTGTTCGCACTGTATGGTCTGAAAGATAAATTGTGGTTATATTTATGACACAGTATCATAGTAGCCAACAAAGACTTGATGAGAGTTTTGAGATCTTTACCTCATTTTTAAGGTCACATACTCAATAACATTGTCCGATTTGGGCCAAAAGTAGTTTGTTTGCACTCTGTCATCTGAACAAATTATGAATTGTGGTCAAACTTGGCACAATACATCATTTGCATCCTGTTAAAGACATGGTTAGAAAATAGAAGTGAAGGCAATGATCAGGCATCGATACAATTAACCCACAGCTCCCATCAGATACACCAAAGGGAAAGAAACACAAAAATGAAATAACTAGACCCTAATGAAAACACCGATAGCGGATAGCCAAAAGGACAGTCACTATCCCACCAAATGGTCAATTGACTGTCCAAAACAAAAAAAAATATAAGCCATACACAAGCAAAGACAAACCATAACAAAAATAAACCACGACAGAAGAACCGCCTTGAAACAGTCTGATTACCTTGTCTGGTCACACTCTTGGAAGAGTCTGGTAACCTTGTTCAATTGTCAAGACTTCAGGTGCCTTAAGACTTAAATTTTGTCCTGCTTACACTATATCTCCTTAACCTCTCGATCAGTTTTGGTAAATGTGCTGTAGTGTATCAGTATGGCATACAAAAGAGTTGCTTAGATTCTGGTGACTTGGATGTGCTCATTCTGGCCTAATTTTGTTTACCGTACTTCCAAGATCATAGATTCAAAGCTTGTTCATTTTCTGTTTTTCTTTCACACCAGATAAGGAAATCCATAGTTTTAGCTTGGGATAGAAATTCTGTTCTAACCCCGGTGTTATTACCCAAAATCGAATATTCTTGCGTGTTTAATAAATGCACTGGTTGAATACGATCTCATATGCGAAATCATTAAGGTTGACGTCACAGCATGTTACGTGCCGTCGCTAAACATTCCTGTAGTGTCAATACAATATAGCGGACGTTGGGAACCGAAGGGACTGCAGCATTAAAAATCTGCACTAAGAAATGGAAGATATGCAAGAAAAAGAATCGTACATGGGTGCGTAGTGGATAGAAAAACCCATCCCTCGGGATCACTGTCTGGCATCACTCGGCAAGCCTCATGATGCCTGACAGTGACCCTCGGGATGGATTTTCCTATCTACCCCTCAAACCCATATAAGATTCTTAAAGTCTGCACGACATCTTGAACAGAATGAAGAACTCGGTAAACTGTAAAATGTTAGCAGCTCATATTTTCTCAAACTAATGATGGTTTTTGTTGCGCCTGCTATTAGCATGGCACAATATAGGCGCCCGGTTTTCTGCCCGTTCGTTCGTCCATCCGTTTGTTAAGGCGTCAACATTTGCAACCACCCTAGCGTTCACCCTAATGGTCAAGTTTATTTCTCAAGAACTATAAGAGCTTCATTAATGATACTTGGTACAAACTTGTATCTGGGGATGACAACTTACATGCAAGCATCCATATTTTACCTTGACCTACATTTCATGGTTCATTGACTTTGTAATATATTGCGACCACCCTAGCGTTCACCCTAATGGTCAAGTTTATTTCTCAAGAACTATAGGAGCTATATTAATGATACTTGGTACAAACTTGTATCTGGTTATGGTAACTTAAATGCAAGCATCCATATTTGACCCTGACCTATATTTTATGGTTCACTGACTTTGTAAAATATTGCGACCACCCTAGCGTTCACCCTAATGGTCAAGTTTATTTCTCAAGAACTATAAGAGCTTCATTAATGATACTTGGTACAAACTTGTATCTGTGGATGGCAACTTAAATGCAAGCATCCATATTTGACGTTGACCTACATTTCATGGTTCACCGACATTGTAAAATATTGCGACCACCCTAGCGTTCACCCTAATGGTTAAGTTCATTCTTCAAGAATTATTAGAGCTGAATGATACTTAGTACAAGCTTGCATTTAAGAATGGAAACTTTTGTGCAAGCATCTATGTTGGACCTTGACCTACATATCATGGTTGGGTGACTTTGCGCCCTCACATGGCGACATAGCCTTTGGCGGAATTCTTGTGGTTTATATTTAGTGTGTTGATAGATTTTAAAGAATTTCTCAGCTGCCAATGCCCGCGACTTTTAGGGTCACAGATTAAGATACCTGTCCAGCTGAGATATGCTTTCTGATGACAGCTCTTGTTCTGCCATTTTGGTAAACAATTTTATTCTTTCAGTGGCTTGTGTTGGCAGTGGTCTTTGCTTATGGCTTTCCTGAGTAACTTTTGATTTCTTATTTTACAGACAGAGCTCTTCGAAGGGACATGAGAGAAAAGGAAAGACAGAGACGTCGTCCAGAACCCCCAGAACCCACCAAAGCACCACCATTGGCCCCCAAACCTAAACCACATCCAAGAGGGCCTCCATCTGTGGAAGATGATTTGTCTGAAAAAGGTCATGTTGAATCTATTAATGACTCTTTTGAAGATATTCCTGATAGAAAGAGTAAAATAGAGAAAATTCATGGTGTTCCGACTCCCTTGTCTGCAGTGTTACAAAAGAGTTTGGAGCATTCTGATCATGATGATGTACACAGGGAAGACAGCAATAGTCAAGGTCCACCAGGATATACCACAGATGACCCAGAGAGAAGAGAGGTTGGTAGTAAATCAGATATAGATAATACTAATCACTCTTTATATTTATTCTCATATCCTTCTTCAGTAGATTCTGATCTCTCAGAAACTTGTGGGGATTATGATGCAAGCAAGCCTTTAAGTGCCCACCGCTGTAGAACTTCTAGCGGTTCTTATATGCCTAGGTCTTTATTAAGGACTGAAAATTTACATAGCTCTGTTGCTAGCATTCCTCAGGAGTTTTCGCGTGGGCAGTATGAAAAGATTCCTGGCCAAGAAAACGTTTATGCTGAAATAGATGGGATTAAAAAGTATAAGAATTCTTCTAAAGATGTAATGACCAACGATACTATGTCAGATGCAGTTTTTCAGCCTAAAATATATGGCAGAAGAAGTAAACATTTTGTAAAGAATCAAAAACAGGCAAAAGGAGATTCTAAATTAGCAAGCACTCCATTATCTCTTCAGAATGTAGCAATGGCAAATTTATTACCAAATAAAGATCCCAGTTCAAAACCTCACCCTTTATATGCAAAAATAAACAAAGGTCTAAACCAGTCAGAGAATTTTATTATAACAAAGGAAAGGAAAACCTTGCCCATAAAGAAACATATTGCAAGCACAGAATCTCTTGATGAAAGTTCCAATTTTAGAGCAGAAAAAGACGTATGCACGAATAAAGAGAGGATTCGTGAAGAACTCAAAATGTACATTCTTACCCCTCAGGCAAAAGAAAAGAATACTGACCCCATTGCAGAATGTAAGCCATTGGTATCAAGTGATGGGAGAATTTCGCCAGGTAAAGATACTGGCAAGCATGATATATGTCAGATCGAAACATTAACAGAAAAAGTTGAGTCACTAAGGATGGGTTTTACGGAGCAAAAGTTTGAAAACAACAATACTGGTGCTGAAGACATACAGTTATCTGTAGTGAAGCAGGTAGATTTAAATGATCAAGTCAGAGCTGAAGGTGACAGTAATGTTAATTTACCCATTGTTACAGAACCTAATGATATAGAAGAAAAACATGAAAAAACAATCATTACCAATGTCAAACATGACAAAGATACCACTGAGATGCTACCATTGCAGGATAGTTCAAAGGTCAGGCATAATGCTAGTCAGGCCATCAGAGAATGGGTAAACAGTATAAATACATCTTTCACAGCTGATTATTTAGATGCAGCTAAATCAAATATTGCTGAAAATGATAGTGACATGAATCGTGATGAGAAACTTCCTCTTTGTCTAGCCGAAGACAGTGCTGTTTCTTATGATAATGACCACAGTGACCTTGGCACTGAACCTGCAGCAACTAATGCAGTCATTGATGATCTTGCATTTTTAAAGTCGCCAGCTATTGTCGTCTCTGACTGTGACAAGGATCAAATATCCCCTTACCGACTAGTATTTGACTCTTCAGATAAAATTCAACTAAATGCTGATGGTCAAGAGAATGATTTTGATGCACAACTTGAAAGGTTCTCAAGTTTATCAAGCGGGTCTAGTGATATGAACTTCTTTGTGAATGAGCTGGGGAAGAAAAATAAGTGTAACATCGAAACGGAGAGACGACTATCAATAACATCATCTGCAGATAAAGATTTAGAGAGGTTTTCAACAGTCTCTAGTGAATCTAGTGACCTAGAACTAAAATATTATAGGGAAGATGATAAGGATTTAAGTCTTGAGAAGTTCTGCACACTTTCAACTGATTCAAGTGAAGGTGATTTCATTGAAAGAGAAGAAAAGTACCATGGATCACATTTGACCATCCCTGTCAAAGTTCAAAGAAAGAAACAAAAGAGATGTCAGAACAAAAAGGCTCAACTATGTGAGTTGCATGTTGAAAAACTGAATAGTACTGAAAATCAAGAGGAAGTCGAAGTATCTAAATGTTTGACTCAAGAGCCAAATCATGAGCACAAAGAAGCCATGACAGTTAAGCCATCTTGTGCATTTGACATTGCACCATTGATGGGAAATACTGTAGAGGCAGAATCATCGGTTGTTCCTGACAAAACTGAGGACTCGAAAAACATAAAAAGCACTAAATTCAAAGTTGCTGATGATTCACTGGTATCACCGCTGTCAAATGAAAAAGATAAAATATTCTCATCACAGCCATTAAAGAAAAGTAAAAGTAAAGATAAGCTGGGAATATCTTGCATAAAACCAAGAACAACATCACCATTTGAAGTAATGGCAGCATCTGAAAAAGACAAAATTTCTCAGGTGGAAGAAACAGTCAAACGGGAAAAACCTCAGTCAGTATACAAAAAAGTTGCAACACAGCTGTCAAAACCATTTGTCAAAAAGAAATCAGTTGGCAAACTTCTGAAGGAAGTGACAGAAAATGAAATGAAAAGGCCATCAACAGAATTTTCTGCAGGCATGCGTGACAGCATATCTGACAATCAGACATTAAAAGAAGTTCCCTTAAAGACCGTAACTGAGACAGGTACTGACTTTTGTAACCTACCGAGGCCGAGATATAACAAACCAGATTGGTTTAAAACATATCTGCTGCCAGATAATCATAAACTGCAAGACATAAAAGCAAATGAGGTTGAAGTAAGAGATAAAAATAAAGATTTTAACACATCTGCTGGCTTTGTTTACATCAACCCTCCAATAAAATTAAAAGAGGACAAGTCTGTTAACAAGTCTAATTCAGACTTTCTTAAAGACAAAACTAGCCATGTCTCAGCTGATAAGAAACTATTTCCACAACAGCACAAACATGCTTCTGATGATACAAAACTGGATCAAATGAAACCAAGTCTTGGGTCAAGGAAAAAGGTATCACCGGGAGTAATTCATATGTTGAATCCATGCCCCTCTGGCTGGATTCAAGGAGGGCTGGAAGTAAATATGGACAAAGACGGAAGCAGCATCCATGAAGCTTCAAAGATGAACTTGTCAGTTTTAAAGGGTGATTTCAGTAACATGGATCTGAGTGAATATAAGAAAGAGACTGCTAAACAGCAAGTATTTGCTTTAGATTTTGATTTAACTAAATGTAGGATTGATCCTGTTATTGAAAATGATCATCAACAAGTAGGAAATGATCTTTGTAGTATGAACATCCGTAAGAATGTAGGTGATATACAAACAATGGAGCCAGATACAGTAGCTGAAAGTGTTAAACTTACAGATATAGAAAACCAAAGAGAAAAGAGCAAGTTAGATATATCTGTCAAGTGCCAAACTGATCACAATATAGAGAATACTGCCAACTCACCAGAAATTGTTGCTCCCACAAAGCTGATAGAAAACAGGCTATGTCATAGAAAATGGAGCTGCAAGTCTAGAAGTAAACACGTTGGCAATGGTAAAATACTTCAAAATACCAGCATCAGTGATGAAGAAGACCGTGATCAAAGGCATGACAAGTCTGAAAGCATTGGTTTGGCATCTGAATCAGCTCTTACAAATGATGAAGTGGATACCAGTGAAAAAGTAGAACATGTGCCACCATGTGATAGAGTGCTGCTGCAAGCGAACTATGCTATTGACAGGGTTGAGACAAAAGTAACAGTTGAGCGGATGGTCATTGAACGATATTCTGTTACCAACCAGAGGGTAAATGAATTAAAAAGTAGAGAGGAAAATTCAGACGTTAAAGAAGTAGAAAGAAGCAGAGTAGGAGACAACAAAGAGACTGCATTGAAGTCAACTCTGCCTGTGACCAGTAGTAAGGAAGAGTTTTGTACTCGTGATCCATTGGATGATGGAAACATTCCTTTTGCTGATGATGAATTTACAGACGAAGCTTCACAAAATTTTCTAGGAACGAAAGATGAATGTGAAATAGGTATGAGTTTCCCAAACTTATATGGATATAAAAAAGAGAACCTATGCTCTGTCTCACCACTTGATGAAATAATATGTGAATGTACCTTTCAACAGGCAAATTCTTCTGAAACTGGTAACAAGTCCTCAAACACAGTAACTGATTATACAAAAGAAGTGAGAGAAAGCTTTCCAAATGATGTTCATGACATTGAGAGATTGTCTGAAAGAGTGAATGAAACTGGTAAGGTTACAAATGATTTGGATACGGTATGTAGTGATGATGTTGGCAATACTATTTTATGTGAATGTAACTTCAAGCCAGTCAGAGTAACAGACTTAGATGGTGACTCATGGTATGAAGAGGGGGATGAAAATGAAATTGTGTGCATTTCTGCAGATGAAAAGGTTCCAGTAATTATTGAAGATTTCCCATTTGTACCTAAAAAGAAAATTCTGAAATCAAGTTTGTCTGCAGAAAACATTACCAAAGTAGGTAAAAAGAAGGGTGTAAGATTTCATTCTAATCTTCCAACTTGGAAGAAAATTGGCTGGAAGAGTGAAAGCAGTTTAGGGAGTACTTCACCAGTTTACATTGACAAAGGTGATGAAACAAAGAAGAAAACTTATATTGAAAATTTTATTCTGTGTATGTTTGAACAAGAACCCAGGAACCGGTCATTAATGGAAGACACTATTTCACAAAATGGACCTTCTGCAGATCCAATAGCTGTTGATGACATTGAAAATGAAAAGGGTGATATTGCAAATTTAGGGACAGCACAGCCCATAATAGGAATTGACCCTGAGACACCCATTGTTCAAGCAATTGTGGATAAAGAAAGACGTGTTGAGTGCCAAAGAAAAAGTGAATATGGATCAAACAGTGAGTTAGGATTAAAAACTGAGAAAACAAAGTTTCATGATGAGGATTATGAATCTGACCTCCCGCTCAAAAGTCCGACAGAGCCTTTAATTGCAGATACATTTGTCTTGGGAAATGTTCTGCCAGACTTATGGAGTAAAGTAGAGATCGCTGAGACAATGGTTGAGGATAATAATTCAGACATTGGGATTAGTTCCCCAGGCTATCTCAACCAACCTTCAGTAATAGCAAGACAAGTGAAGCCTCACATGCCAAAATTTTTTGTGCCTGTTTCACGTTGCAAACCTAGTAGGTTATCGTCCATTGAACAGAGATCTGCTCAAGTTCAAGAACCAGATTCTGACGTAACTTACACAGAAAACATTCAAACACATCATTCATATTTACAAAATGATTCCAACCAGTCCCTGAAGCCTTCAGCTGTTTATCAAGATAGTGCATTTGGCAGTTGTAGCCCATTGGAATGTGATGTGGCTGCTGGTTCTGAAACTTCGCAGATTAGCAACAACGCTAATGTTTTTGTTTCTTTGGAAGAAGACAGTATAACTACAAAGCCATTCACAGACTTACAGACATATCATAGACCACACTATAAAACGAAAATGCTTATTCCAATTGCTGATGAGGATCATGCAAATAAAGAAAACAAAGTAGATTTCAATAGAAAATATATGAGCAATCAGAACACAGATGATTATGCTGATGTTTCTGTAATTAGCTCAAAAACAGGAAGTACATTAAACAGTGCAATCTTGCCATTATCAGAAGATAGTGTGACAATTTCTGATACCAATTCTAAAGATTCCTCCATAATTAAAGATTCAGATATGCATTTACATCAAAACGACCAGTCTTGTGAAATGGTCTGTCAGTTTAAAACCATGGTATGCAAGGCAAACAGCCTTTCTGCACTCACTCAAGAGGCATTGCAGTCTGTTCAGGAAGTTAACAAAGTTGACGTTTTAGAATACAAAAATGAAGAGCAACTGGAGACAGATGGCATCCATAATAGTTCAGTTGTAATTCAGTCCGAGAACCGACCACAGGATTATGCTGTAACGATCAATCAAACTTTTAACCCAGCTAAAACAACAAGATATGTTGTCACACTGCCTGATGAGTCGGACCCTGAATCCCCTAAAATTAAGTCTGTGACATATGAGTATATCACTGAGTATAGATTGAATAAGGTTAAAGTGAACTACCAACATAGTAAGAAAGTTCAAACTGACATTGATAGATTAGGTTAATCATATAAGAAATGAAGGTCATTTTTAATGCTCATTGATGTAAAAAAAAAAACAAAAAAAAAACAGGGTAACGAGCAAAGTAAATGACCACAAAAGGGCAATTTACCTTTAATTATATTGACATTCTGGTTTGAGTGCTAAATTGAGTGAGTGAGTTTTTTTTAGTTTTACGTCTAATCAACAGCTAAGGTCATATGGAGACGGGACCTCGGTGAAAGTCTAGAGAAACACAGGATTGATCCTGCGACCCCTGGTTTACAAGGCGAGTAGCATAACCACTACACCACGGAGGCTCCAATCCTCAGGGATTGCTTTTACAATTGCTTTTCATTGTTCCTTAAGACTTGTGGCCACATAAAATTGATTTAAGGCCCCCCTCCCCTCCGATGGAATTCGTTTCACTGACCGTTCCAAGGCGGTTCTTCTGTCGCTGTTTATTTTTGTTGTGGCTTGTCTTTGGGTATTTGTATCGCTTATATTATTTTGTTTTGGATAGCCAGTTGGCCATTTTGTCAGAAAGTAACTTTCCTTTTGGGTTTCTGCTATTGATGTTTCCATTAGGGTCTGTTGTTTCATGTATTTGTTTCGTTCCCTTTGGGAGCTGTGGGCTAATTTTATCGATTCTTGTTCACTGTTTATTTGTTTGTTTATATTGGGGTTTAACGGCCCAGTCAACACTATTTTAGGTCATTTTTAAGCCGGTCAGTTTACCTATCCACACTTTGCCTGGGCAGGCTTATACGTAAGCGGTTAACCAGTACAGTGCACATTCTTTCGCCAGAAACTAACAACTGCCCATCTTGTATCAGCAGAAGGGAGAGAATGACCTTAGAAAAGATTTCTAAGAAAGAATAATGCCGACCCCAGCAGGAATCGAACCAGCGTCCTCCTGATCACCAGTCAGACGCGCATCTGACCGAGCTACCGAGGCCGGCTCTTGATATTTGCCTTCACCTCTATTTTCTAGAGTGTTAAATTGAGAGTTTTTAGTTTTACGTCCCACCAACAGCTAAGGTCATACGGAGACGGGACCTCGGTTTAAAAAACACATCCGAAAGTCTGGAGAAGCCCGGGATCGATCCTGCGATCCCAGGTTTACAAGGCGAGTAGCGTAACCACTGCACCACGGAGGCTTCTGGAGTGTTAAATTGAAACAAGGTAAAAAAATTGCATACAGTTTTTCAGTGGAGCAGCATGATTGACATTATAACGGTGCCATAGAGCAATCATATTGGAGATACCATGGTTTATATTGACACAACTTAATGATTTGACGCTGCGGAATAGTCAGTATATTCATAGAGGATCTTACATGAGTGTTCATGTATAATTGAATTTATTAAAAGAGTTGAGGAAAAGGTATAAAATGCGAGGCTTTGCCGAGCTTTTATCCCTTTTTCACGAGTTTAATAAATTCAATAATACATGAGGACGAATGCAAGATTCTATTTATCATGACATTTAAAACGCATTTTATTCACGATTGTTTACAAAAATGTCAATATTCTGCCATTAGTAAATGCGACGCCATTAAGGACGTCGTACATGTAACGTTGCGGTACGTATCTAGCTAATTTCCCTATTAATCCACTAGTGGATTATCGAAAAAATTACATGGCATGATTACACTCTCAGACACGACATCGTATGACAAATTGAAGTATGAGCAACATTTCATTGAATAGTTAACTAAAGGATATATGAGCTGCAAATTTAAATGTAATGGAAAAATACTTCTGCCAAGGAGCAGTGAAGAAGTTAATCGCCAACATGTTTGTTTATGTTGAAGAGCATAAAAATTGTAGACGTCAGTGCAGTAATGGAATTAAACTTTTAACATAATATGTGCAGCTTAAATATAGGAGGAGTTTTTCATAGCATAGACACACATTTCATAAGAGTAGAGGGAATTAATAAGAAAAAAATATCCATAAATAGCCACATATAAGTCAGCCATCCAAGCTTTTCTTATGGTGTGAAAAGAATCGAAGCCTGAAAGATGCAGCCAAATACCACCCATACAGATACATACAGTTACAAAAAAGGAAGTTTATCTCAAAATTGCTACATAGCAAAACTGCTTTATTGCAACTTTATTTTTCGTTTTGCTATTTTGTTCTGCTTTTAATTTATCAGCATTGTTCACAAATGTCCATTATCTCATTGTTCATATTTTACACTAAGTTGTATATCAGCTATTCTGTCTCTTGATAAAATGTGATTTAAAATTATCTGTGATGCTTTGTACGAACAAAACCTTTCTAGTCATATGTTTCTTTATTCCGTCAAATTTAACGGTTGGAGATCTCTTAGTGTTTATGTATATGCTTTGTTTTTCTCTATTTGTTTTTAAACACCAGGTTGTCATTGAATTTGAATGTTTCTTTATATTTTATGGAAGAATTTGTATTGACTTCTTTTGTTTGATTATTATTTAAATCTCTGTTGAGTTCGGTGATAAAGATACCATATAATACGATAAGGGTAACAAAAACCATTCAAAGATGTATGATTTTGGCCAGGAATGCTTCAAAAGTACCGTGCCTGTAAGACTCCTTTTATTGTGAATGTGGGCAGTGGGAAATTTTAAAGGCTTGCTTGTAGACAGAAACCAAACTGTATTTCATTAATCATTTCCATAGAAAAGAGCATGTATATATGTATATTTTATGCTAACAAGATTCTCCTCTGGCATGGCAAACTGTTAATATTAGTTTTGCAGTATGTATATATTATGTACATGTATGTTATCTCTTAAGACCAGCCACAATTTTAGGGAACAGCATCATTTTTCTTTCAGAAGAAAAATGAGTCTTGGCAATAAATGTGAATCTTCTGCCTGATAGATAATTCAATATATTGTCACTGAATTTACTCTGAAGATAATATTAAATATTACAGTGCCTTTTCTCACACAATGTCACCTTGCATTTTAATTGAACATTATTTTGGTCCTGCTCCTGCAGAATGGGACATATATTGTTGAAACAGTTCAGCCACTCTGACACACTGGACCCATGGTTTTATAACATTCATGCTCAGCTGGACTGAGTGTGAAATTTAAATGCTCCAAGATGTGAAAATGCCAACAATGTGGATATTTTACCTCTACATATGAGCAGAGAGTGTTGTTATGCATGAAATTGCAGCACTTATGAGCAGGACAAATTTTATGATTTTTACGATGATAAAACACCTTGGATATATACTAGAAAGCTGTAGAAATGACATTTGTTTGATATGGATATAGAGAATTCCAGGTTCGTGTCATTTGATATCAAGTCTATCAGGCAAGGCTTCAAGAATGCTTGTAGAATCGCGAGGCTTGCCGAGCAAGTCTACATGTGTCTCGAAGCCAAGCCTGATAAACTTGATATCAAATGACTTGAATCCGGTATTCCATTTATCAGTTACTCCTACAGTATTGCCATTTTTTTCAGTAGTCCAGTTCGCAGAAGTGCAATGCCACATTGGCCTGATAAAGCTCTTTTGTCTTAAGATAGCTCAGTATGTTCCAATTAAATTAGTACAGGGGTAACTGATATTTTTATGCCCCCAACTTTGAAAAAGTTGGTGGGGCATATTGCTTCTGGTTCGTTCGTCCGTTCGTCTGTTCGTCCGTTCGTCCGTCCGTTACGCTTTTGATGCATAGCATAACTAAAGAACCGTGTATGCTAGGGTTTTGAAATTTCATATATGGATTCCTCATGGAAAATTAGCTGACACGTATTTTTTTTCTCGTCCGGATTATGCCCCTTTTAAGAGTTATTGCCCTTTGAAATTTTTTTAATAAAATCTTGTCAGCAAGATATCTCAAAAACTATTGGAGCTAGAGCCTTGAAAGTTGGGGAATATATTGGTGGTGATGAGTAGATGAACTGATGAACTTTTGACTAAATTCCGAAAAATACTTTGTGAGTTATGGCCCTTTGTCATTTTGGTAATTTGTGCCCATTGTAATGTATGCTAAAAGTGATGCATAGCATATCTTTAGAACCGTGTATGCTAGGGTTTTGAAATTTCATATATGGATTCCTCATGGAAAATTAGCTGACGCATATTTTTTTTCTCGTCCGGATTATGCCCCTTTTAAGAGTTATTGCCCTTTGAATTTTTTTTAATAAAATCTTGTCAGCAAGATATCTCAAAAACTATTAGAGCTAGAGCCTTGAAAGTTGGTGATTATATTGGTGGTGATGAGTAGATGAACTGATTAACTTTTGATAAAATTCCGAAAAATACTTTGTGAGTTATGGCCCTTTGTCATTTTGGTAATTTGTGCCCATTGTAATGTATGCTAAAAGTTATGCATAGCATAACTTTAGAACCGTGTATTCTAGTGTTTTGAAATTTCATATATGGATTCCTCATGGAAAATTAGCTGACGCGTATTTTTTTTCTTGTCCGGATTATGCCCCTTTTAAGAGTTATTGCCCTTTGAATTTTTTTTAATAAAATTTTGTCAGCAAGATATCTCAAAAACTATTGGAGCTAGAGCCTGGAAAGTTGGTGAATATATTGGTGGTGATGAGTAGATGAACTGATTAACTTTTGACGAAATTCCGAAAAATACTTTGTGAGTTATGGCCCTTTGTCATTTTGGTAATTTGTGCCCATTGTAATGTATGCTAAAAGTGATGCATAGCATATCTTTAGAACCGTGTATGCTAGGGTTTTGAAATTTCATATATGGATTCCTCATGAAAAATTAGCTGACGCGTATTTTGTTTTTCGTCCGGATTATGCCCCTTTTAAGAGTTATTGCCCTTTGAATTTTTTTTAATAAAATCTTGTCAGCAAGATATCTCAAAAACTATTGGAGCTAGAGCCTTGAAAGTTGGTGAATAGATTGGTGGTGATGAGTAGATGAACTGATTAACTTATGACAAAATTCCGAAAAATACTTTGTGAGTTATGGCCCTTCGTCATTTTGGTAATTTGTGAAAAACTTTGTCATCGCTCTAGCGCCTACATTTCTTCACCAATTTCAATATAACTTCACACAAATGTTTCTTATAAAAATTCTCGAGCGAGTTCGACTTTCAAGGTCATGACCTCAAGGTCAAGGTCACTGTGGCTATTTTTAGAAAAACTTTGTCATCGCTCTAGCGCCTACATTTCTTCACCAATTTCAATATAACTTCACACAAATGTTCCTTATAAAAAAATCTTGAGCGAGTTCGACTTCAAAGTCATGACCTCAAGGTCAAGGTCACTGTGGCTATTTTTAGAAAAACTTTGTCATCGCTCTAGCGCCTAGATTTCTTCACCAATTTCAATATAACTTCACACAAATGTTTCTTATGACAATATCTCAGCGAGTTCGACTTTCAAGGTCATGACCTCAAGGTCAAGGTCACTGTGGCTATTTTAAGAAAAACTTTGTCATCACTCTAGCGCCTACATTTCTTCACTGATTTCAATATTACTTCACACAAATGTGCCTTATGACAATATCTTGAGCGAGGTCGACTTTCAAGGTCATAACCTCAAGGTCAAGGTCACTGTGGCTATTTTTAGAAAAACTTTGTCATTGCTCTAGCGCCTACATTTCTTCACTGATTTCAATATAACTTCACACAAATGTTCCTTATGATAATATCTCGAGTGTGTTCGACTTTCAGGGTCATGACCTCAAGGTCAAGGTCACTGTAGCTATTTTTAGAAAAAAATTGTCATCGCTCTAGCACCTACATTTCTTCACCGATTTCAATATAACTTCACACAAATGTTCCTTATGACAATATCTCTAGCGAGTTCCACTTTCAAGGTCAAGGTCACTGTGGCTATTTTTAGAAAAACTTTGTCAATGCTCTAGCGCTTACATTTCTTCACTGATTTCAATATAACTTCACACAAATGTTCCTTATGACAATATCTCAAGCCATTTCAACTTTCAAGGTCAAGGTCACAATGGCTATTTTTAGAAAAACTTTGTCATCGCTCCAGCGCCTACATTTCTTCACCGATTTTAATATAACTTCACACAAATGATCCTTATGACAATACCTCATAAGAGTTTGACTTTCAAGGTCAAGGTCACTGTGGCTATTTTTAGAAAAACTTTTTCATTGCTCTAGCGCTTACATTTTTTCACCAATTTCAAAATCGATTCACACAAATGTTTCTTATGACAATATCTGTAGCGAGTTCCACTTTCAAGGTCAAGGTCACTGTGGCTATTTTTAGAAAAACTTTGTCAATGCTCTAGCGCTTACATTTCTTCACCAATTTCAATATAACTTCACACAAATGTTCCTTAAGACAATATCTCGAGCGATTTCGACTTTCAAGGTCAAGGTCACTGTGGCTATTTTTAGAAAAACGTTGTCATCGCCCTAGCGACTACATTTCTTCACTGATTTCAATATAACTTCACACAAATGTTCCTTATGACAATACCTCGATTGAGTTTGACTTTCAAGGTCAAGGTCACTGTGGCTATTTTTAGAAAAACTTTGACATGGCTCTAGCGCTGACATTTCTTCACCGATTTCAGTATAACTTCACACAAATGTTCCTTATGACAATATCTCGAACTATTTCGACTTTCAAGGTCAAGGTCACTGTGGCTATTTTTAGAAAAACTTTGTCATCGCTCTAGTGCCTACATTTATTGATGGATGTTAATAGAACTTCACACAAATGTTTCTTATGGTAATATCTCGAGTTGCTTTGACTTTCAAGGTCATGACCTCAAGGTCAAGGTCACTATGGCTATTTTTAGAAAAACTTTGTCATTGCTCTACCGCCTACATTTATGATTTTAATCTAACTTCACACAAAAGATGCTTATGATAATATCTTGAGCAAGATCTACTTCGCGGCCATGGCCTCAAGTCAAGGTCCCTATGACTATTTTTAGAGAAATATTGTCATCACTCTAGAACCTACATTTATGGATGGATTTTTAAACAAACTTTACACAAATGTTGCATATGATATTATCTCAAGCAAGTTGGACTTTTGCCATTTCAGTGTTTTCCACACAACAAGTTGTCTTGTGCGAGGGGATTTGTATCGCATGCGATGCCTTGTTTTTTTTAATAAAATCTTGTCAGCAAGTCCATATCTTGAGAACTATTAGAGCTTCATTAATCATTCTTGGTACAAACTTGCATCCAGGCATTGCAACTTCAACGCAAGCATCCATATCTGACATTGACCTATATTTCATGGTTCACTGACTTCGTGAATTATTGCGACCACCCTGACTTTCACCATTTCACGAAAACTATTAAAGCTTTTCAAATTATAATTGGTACAAACTTGCATCTAGGAATTGCAACTGCAACGCAAGCATCCATATTTGACTTTTACCCATATTTCATGGTTCACTGACTTTGTGAATTATTGCGACCACCCTGACTTTCTATCTAATGTAAGAGTCCATTTCTCAAGATCTATTAGAGCTTCATTAATTGTATTTGGTACAAGCTTGCATTTAGGAATTGAAACTTCAATGCAAGTATCCATTTCTGACCTTGACCTACATTTTATGGTTCACTGACTTTGTAAAATAGTGTGACAACCCTAACTTTCACCCTGATGTAAGAGTCTGTTTTTAAGAGTTTCATTGATGATACTTGGTACATGCTTGCAACTAGGAGTGAAATTTTTATGCAGGCATCCATGTTTGACCTTGACCTAGATTTCATGGTTTGGTGACTTTGCGCCCCCACAGGCGCGACATAGCCTTCGGGGGAATTCTTGTTGTATGTTTTTGAGTCTTTAACAATATTTGTTGAATATTTTGCCATCTAGGGACAAGCAAAGGTTGGGGGCATTGTGTTTTACAAACACCATTTCTAGTTTTTTATATATTTTTAATTTGTATCAATTCTGTTCTCAACATAGAGTGTGGATATTGGAACTGCCTCTGTGATACAGTTATAATGCAGTACCCTTGTAAATGCTAATTTTATAAAGTGGGACCTCAGGGGCCAGTTGTTCAAAGCATCATTAGCTTAACGAGCTCGTTAGTGGTCATATTGTTAACTCTTCTAGCAAGTACAATATCGTAAATTTTGGTATTTTTGCTTAAAAAATGTGAGCAGCTTTTGCGGATGCAAAAGCTGCTCACATTTTTTCAGCAAAAATTTCAGCATATTTGCCATATTTAATGATAAATAATTTAACGATACGTTAACTAACGACGTCGTTAGTTTTGAACAACTGGCCCCAGGTTGTCAGTTACTCGGACTTGTTGAAACTTATCCAAGGATTTTCATCATTCAGCACACTGTTGTAAACATTTGACTGCAACATTCAAGTGATTCGTTAAAAACATTCACACTTTTTTGTTGGTTCCATTTTTTATTATATAAGCATTGGACAACTTGTTGAATCCCCCACCCCAGTAGTATTCTTCAGACCATCTAAATAAGTCATTCTTTTAAATCATGTAAACCAGTCTGTGTAATGAACACCATTCTAATCCCCACTGTATATAGAAGAAAGTGGGGTTTACGGGGGTATTAATTATTTTCCTTATTGGTAGTAAAAAATATAGATTGTACATACTCATTTGTACTGTCAGATATCCCGTTTCCCTATGTACGTCAGTTAAACACAATTTTTTGTTTACAAGGTAATTTAATTACCGGTACACACACTTTCTGAATTTTACTTTCAATCAAATTGTAACTTTGAAACTATGAGGCAGAGCAGGGCATAAAGTTTTGAACGTTAATTTCACGGACTTGTTCACGCGATGATACTAGACAACCTAAGAAGCATCCCAAGTTTGATCTGATTATAGGTATTTTACGGTTCCGGTTCCTCGTATGTTCTATTACAGCATATTGTTGTGTGTTCATATATTAACCCATTGCATGTGGGAAACCCCTAAAGGGGTACCTAGGCAAACAGTGCAGATCCAGATCAGACGCGGCGTCTATGCATCTGATCACGGTCTACACTATTTGCTAACAAAATTTTCCTTCAAAATAGAATAAAAATGAAAAAATAGGCATGACAACCCTTATATGACAAATGGCCTTGCCCAACATATAGCAGTGGAAGAGTCCACAGTATACAATGGGTTAATTTGTAAATGAGAGAAGGATTCTTATTGCATTAGTGACCAGCAAAGACTCAGGCAAGCCTGCACATGTGCATCATAGTCTCACGGAGGGTGGTACCCATAAAAATACTAAAAATACGGACATCTTGAGGACTTGTTTCTACTGCCATTCTCTCCCTTCCGCTGATTCAAGAAGGGCAGTTGTCAGTTTCTGGCGAAAGAATGTGCACTGTACTGGTTAACTGCTTACGTATAAGCCTGCCCAGGAAAAGTGTATAGGTAAACTGACCGGCTCAAAAATGGTCTAAAATAATGTTGACTGTGCCGTTAAACTCCAATACAAACAAAAAATCTTGAGGACTTGCATTCATTCTCCTGAAAAAGTAACAAATTTGTTTCATGATCCAGCAATGAGTCCAAAAGGTGCAGACTTAATGGCAAACATAGTAGATCCTGCTCAGACTGCTCCAGTTTGATTTTGATTCGGGCTGTCTGTCCCAATACTTAGAATTATTACGGTACTGAGCAGGAGTTTGTATGTGTACCCCTAGAGTAGGCTGCAAACACTCATTAACCACTTTACCAGTAAATTACCACTCACTGGGCTATTTTACCAGACAACAAATTGTTCATATTTTTTTCTTATATTTCCCAGAAAACATGACTTGGCATCTCGTGCAGATTGTCGTCTATGCAAATTGTTTCTATAGGAGACAATTTGCATGAACTGTCAAATTACGTTTCCTGGAAAAAATATTTCAGAATGTCGTCTTGTGGAGAAAAATGCCCATCATACAGAGTTTTAAGAAATCGTGAATGCCAAGGTCCATTATCTCATGTCAGATCATTTTTTGCAGACAGGACGACTATAGTTTAACACTTTGCATTGTGAGTACACACAACCCCCAACAAAAAATGAACTCGTGTCAAAACCCGTTACCTGTGTTTAAGGAAAGATAAGAAAAAGTTGTCTCCTGCTGAATTATCCCAGAGAGTGGTAAGGGTTAAGTGCATACCAGACTGAATTAAAGTTCTTATGTATCACACATACTGAGTATCTGAATACTCCAGTTTCGCTTGACATGGCTCATTTGAGAAGCGATTCACACAATTGTAACACATCTGTGTGAAAAAAAAAATAACTTCTCTTCGATCTCTAGAACTAGTGGTTTTTTCTGATGCAAATGTTCAATATTTTTCTTAATTCTAGTCCAAAAGTAGATTGTTCGTGCTCGTGAGGCTAACAAGTATATCCATAATTTATGTTTTTGAGCAAAAATAAGAAACATAATAATGAATACCCCTTAAACGCAACTGTTATATAAAAGTGGGGTTTAGACGGGTGTTCCTTGCACAGACCTATTAACCTTATGTGTTGACTTAGATAGTTTGTAAATTTGATGCATGTTGATGGGTTGTTGCACTGCACTATCAAAACAACCATTTTGATACTGTTCCAGATTTTTGGCCTCCGCCCATAGGGGCTTGAAGAAATATATGGGCTGCACGATGCTTCCACGCAGAGCTGAATCCGGCCCGCACACTAGTACTGGTAAACCGTTTAGAGGATCTAAGCCTGTCCAGGAACCGTGGTGTGAGGCAGAATGTCCATGCTTATAAACCCTATTGGTTTCATTGGGCGACAGGGCTTGAGATGTCATTTCATCTCAATGTCGGGTAAAATTCCCACAAAATTGGAAGCAACGTCTCCAAAATGACCTTTACAGTGTTGACGGGGACGTTAAACCTCAAATCAAACAAACAAAACTGTTCCAGATTTTATGTATAGCTTCCTCATAACAACCTGGGTCCAGTTGTTCAAAACTAACAACGTCGTTAGTTAACGAATCGTTAAAACTTTGATCATTAAATATGGCAAATATGCTACAATATTTGCTAAAAAAATGTGAGCAGCTTTTGCTGCTCACATTTATTCAGCAAAAATAACAAAATTTTAGATATTAAACTTGCTAGAACAGTTATCAATATGACCACTAACCAGCGTGTTAAGCTAACGATGGTTTGAACAAATGGGCCCTGGGTCCAGTTGCTCAAATCTTACCATAACGTTAAATAGCACACTGTTTAACCTTTGATGTTTGAATGTGGTAAATATGCAGATACTTTTGCTGAAAAAAAAAAAATTGAGAATCTTTTGCAAACGTAAAAGTAACTCATATTTTTGCAGCAAAAGTACCACTGTATAAGATATTGAACTTACTAGAGCAATTTGACCACTAAGGCTTTTGTTAAGCTTAGCTGGTCCCTGGGAGATTTAACAAAGCAACAAACTTACTAACCTGAACAAAACCAAGAAAATGGACCGACGAGTGATCAACCAAATGTGCATGCATGATCTTCAACTATGGCATGCCACTAATATTTTGATGCAAAAGTGAGTTGCATTTTTCAAAAGCTACTCACATTAGTAGCAAACAATACCATAGTTTTAGATAGTGTACATGCTAAAACAGTTAACAATTTAACCATAAGCTCGTCAACCTTGTGGGTGTTTTGAAAAACTGGGCCCAGATTGCGTCTTGTCTTTTTAACATTTTGGTCAACTAAAACTGCCAGTTGGCGTTTTTGTCTTCGGCGGTGATAGTGTCATTTTCAACATGAGCTCACAGCTGTGTAAAATGAAATCTGTGATAAATAACTTAACATTGTTGCCTTTTACTAAAACGTACTAAATGACATACACAGTGGTTTCATAGCTTAAGATAAGGAAAATTAACGGGGATCATTATGAAATCACGACAATTCAAATACATTGTAAATTTTTCGACCGAAAAATGAAAATTTTGAGATGAAAAAAAATCGATATTTTTCTAATTTCTGCCCAAAACATAGATTGTGGATACTCGTTAGAACCCCCTCGACAAGGCGGTTCTAACGAGTACCCACAATCTATGTTTTTGAGCAGAAATAAGAAAAATAGTGTATACCCCTGCAAATCCCAGTTTTACTCTATTAAAGTGGGGTTTAAGGTGGGTCAAATTTATATAGGCGTGTTTTCAAGATATTTTACCATATTTCTTTGTGGATGGAACAAGTACTTACAACAAATGGTTAAACAGAGTAAGAACTTTTATCCTCAAACTGTCCTCGTTATTTTCCTTATTTGGTGCTTGGATAAACTGTCGGTTGTTGATATATGTTGCATAATAACATGGTCATGGTGCTATTTGACTAACTTTCAGTTATAGTTTAGCAACGTCAAATGAAAACTTGTTATATAACGCTTTTGCCCAACGAAGTTTAAGATCAGACTGCACATCCGCACAGTGTGCACTGAGCCTCCGCTGGAAACATGATGCTTCTCCAGAGACTAGCCTTGCCAGGAACACGTCATTTAGGACTCCTGCCATACTTAAAATATATGCCACGTTAGCAAGTATTTACTAAGTAATTATTACTCTGGTAAACCTTACTTTCTGTATGGAAAAGTGGGTTTTACAAAGGTATCGATTAATTTCTGTATGTTTCCACTAAACTTAGTTTGTGGGTACTTGTTACAACTGGGATGGGCTGGTTCTAACGAACATCCGCGAGCTATGTTTTGGAGCATAAATACGGCAAAACAAGTAGCCAATAAGTTCTTGGGCAAATATAAAAATCATCTGAAAACAATTCTACTTTCACAGATACGAAATACGCAACTGTAACCCATGAGCGTGTTATCTGAATGTAAAGCATCACCTTTGGCTTAAATGATCGGAGAATCCTGAAAATATGTTCTCTCTGGCGAGGCTAATGTTTTACAGCCTATTTAGTGTTAGAGCTGCTATTTATATGCTCATTTCACGAGGGGCGATATTTGGAAATATGTCTCTAGACATTTTACACTCAACTGCTTGATTGCTGTCTTAGTATAAGTCACTGCCAACATCACGACGTTTTGAATCAATATGTATTATTCATAAAGTGCACAGTGAAGTCTGTTCAGACTGAGGCTGAGTAGATTCGCATGTGATTCCAAGTTTTGCTGGGCACACGTGTTAAGACAGTTTCATTAGGCGTTGCTCCTATTGTATAATAAATTTTACACTATAGTTTTAAAATGCATTTTATTTGTAAGACATGTGCATGAATATTGAAAACTAATCATTGAATTTCGAAATCCTGCTCAACATATTCTCTCTGTAATCTGTGTACTACATTCTTTTATTATTTTTGACATTTACATGTAGCATAATAATATACAATATTATTGTTATTCATATTTATCACCCAAAATGCAATTTTTAATGTCATAGAGAAACAACATGGTGTTTCATAATAATCAGTCATGTCAATGCTCATGTTCGTATGTCACCTGAGTCGAATGTGAGAACTGAAAAGTCACATGTTAGGGCATTTGACTGTGAAAACAAATGATATTGGATGCGGACGATCTCATTAAGGAAAAACGCCTATTCAAGTATATTGAAAATTTTACCACCAGAAAACAGAAAATTCCGAGATGAAAAAAAAAAACAACAAAACATTCTGATACTTTCCATTGCTGCTCAAAACAAAGATTCTGGGTACATGTTTGAACCGCCTCGTACCCGCCATCTTTGTTTTTGAGCAGAAATAAGAAAAAAGTGTATGGCCCTGTAAACACTTGTTTTACTATACAAAAGAGGGGTTTATGGGAGTCAAAATTATATAGGCGTGCTTTCGTGATCTGTAGATATCTATAAATAGCACTTCTTTTGATTTTACAGGAAATGGCCAACTTTTTAAGAATGAATTGCGATAACTAAATGAAACTGAATGTTTATGAATGCTATATGTTAGGCTATCAAGAGAAACTCTTGTCATATGTGAGATATATTTGTAAAGAAGTTGTTTAAAGTCATGTGATTAGATTTGTAGTATTTGGCCTTTTAGCATTTAAGTTTTACATTTTGATTTCCAGATGATCTGATAATTCTGAACAATTCAGTTATTTTATGAATTTGCATGGACACCTGTCATCCAAATCAAATTGAAAGGAAAGCAACGACGAAGCATGAATTCGAAACTTTAAACAAGATTTTCATATTTTATATTGTTCTAAATGGCAAATTTGCAGTGTCGAAAGACACACACACACACACACACATGTGACAGATTGCAATTTAGAAAAAATATAGTCACTCAAGGACACCAGATATATACGACACTTAAGCTTGAAAAACACGAGATATAACGTTATCTGATATCCTCTCATTCATAAATGTTCCTGATCGTCTTTAGGAGTAACACTGATTCTCCCTCTCTCTCTCACTCTGTCTCATGGGGTCGGTTGTGTAAGGCAAAGGTGACGTGTATCTTGCGTCACTGGGGCGTCCATCTGATATTAGCTTTCAGTTGGACAAACCCTGCTGTCCTTGCAGAGGGTTAAGGTAGAGGGGAACACACTACACTTCCGTTAATTTTCCTCTTCTGTTTCCTACTTTCATCTCCCCTAATATCTCCTATATCCCTTTTCCTTTTCAACCTTTATCTGGTAGACGACACAGAACAGCCATTCAATCTCCCATTAAACCCAAAACAATCTTCCAGTCTCTCTCTCTCTCTGACAATATTGACACTGGATTTTTGCCCGTCCGATTAGGAAATTGGTGTTTATTTTGCAAAACTCGGTTCTTCGGCAAAACAGTCAACGCCACCTGCAACAGGAGGACCGCATACGTACCCCTAAAATATTGCGTGAAATACACTCTTGCAGTGTGTGTGACCGCTTTAGTCCACTTTTAAAACGATGGCCTCTCTAGAAGCTGAGTACAGGGTATTGACATTCTTTCGTTTCAAAAAGTGCAGAAATTAGAATGATTTGTAGGAAGCATCATGCTTTAGTATTTTTTTTTATTATTGACATAATTATTTAATGCATTATTTTTATTTTTAACTTTATATTTTAGGAAAACATAATTTTATTTCAAAATAAGTATGGATATACAATTGACTACCGTCACGCAAAAACATCACATATTGAATAACAATGCCAATATCCGTCGCTGTGTAAATGTCAGAAATAAGCCATAAATATTAATCATTTACATCTTTTATCATATGACGTCGCGTCTGAGAATGTAATAACGCCATCTAATAATTTCGACAATCCACTAGTGGATTAAATATGCAAATTAGCTAGATAGGCCCGGTTTTTGTTTTGTTGGTTTGATTTGAGGTTTAACGTCCCTGTCAACACTGTAAAGGTCATTTTGGAGACGTTGCTTCCAATTGTGTGGGACTTTTACCCGACATTGAGATGAAATAACATCTCAAGCCCTGCCGCTCAATGAAACCAAAAGGGTTTATAAGCATGGATGGTCCGACTCGTGCGCACCGCTTTGCCTGGACAGGCTTAGATCCTCTAAGCGGTTTACCAGTACTCGTGTGTGGGTCGGTTTCAGCTCTGCGTGGAAGCATCATGCAGCCCATCTATTATTTCAAGCCCCGATTTGGGGGGGGGGGGGGGGGGGTTGGGGGGGGGGCAAAGATAGATACACCCGGTAACGTTACACGTACGACGTCCTTAACGACGTTGCGTTTACTAATGGCGTAATATTACATTTATAATAAACAATCGTGAATAAAATGCGATTTAAATGTCATGTGATAAATATAATCTTGCATTCGTGTGCATGTTTTGTTGAATTTATTAAACTAGTTGAAGAAAAGGAATAAAATGCGAGGAAAAGCCTCGCATTTTATCCCCCTTCCTCAACTCGTTTAATAAATTCAATAATACCTGAACACTCATGTAAGATCCTCTAAGAAGTATATGTGAGACAAACAGATGTTTTGATTGCACTTCTACACATACTTTAAGCTGCTTCTACACATACTTTCAGCCGGTCATCTACGAAGTTTCACTTTTTCAAGTTACTGAACCAAACATTTAGTCAGCTAAACAGAAACAGGGATCTTGCACTCGTGGTCATTTGATATGATATTTATGAAACGAGCCTTAGGCGAGTTTTATAAATATCAAATGAAATGACCACGAGTGTAAAATCCTGTTTATCATATGACCACTTTAAAATGGATTTTATGACCTTAAACAAGATCATTTTTCTACAAATAATGCATGGTTGACATGAACGTCGTCAAGACATTTCTTAATCCCGCCAAATTGTTACCACACGTGTGGTCATACGATTTTTATTACACGACGCTATCCACTGCTTATCAACGACGTCATGTGATAATTGTATATTCATTAAAGTAGAAGTAAAACAAAGATCAGGAATTGATACAAATAACTTACTCCACCCATAAAATACACCAAAGGGAAAGAAATACAAACATTAAGCGACCAGACCATAATGGAAACCTAAACAAAGGAAGGCCATAAGGACAGTTACTTTCCCACAAAATGGCCATATGGCCATCCAAAATTAAAAGACACAAGTGATACACACAGTAAGTAACAAACAACAACATAAATAAATCGCCACAGAAGAGCCGCCTTGGAACGGTCAGTGGAAGATTTCCACTGGGGGGCTTAAATCGATTTTACGTGGCCACAATCCTCGCCCTTACTTCCGTCGCGATTTAGACAAATAATTTGTTCAGTCCGCATGAAGGCCTCCTTACTCATCAGTGCAACATCTCCGTGAAAACAAAAATCAAAGAACCACAGAGGTGAGACAACGGTGAGGACTCGACAGCAAGAAACCACTGAAATGCTGGAGCAAAAGAAAACCAACAATTAGACTCCGATGAGCCCGACCAGAGACAGAGCATCAGGCACCAACCAACATTATCTCTCTGATTCTCAATAAGCCTTTACGTTGGAGCCGTCATAGAATCTGAGGCCTGACCCACCGGCGTGCAATTAAAGAGGGAAGCAAAGTTGCCAACCGTGATTGGGTTAACTACCATGCATGCAGTCTGTCGTATAATATCCATGTTGTACCCACTCTTTTTATATCGAAGAATGATTTTACGAAACTGGGTGCTGAAGTCATTGCGGTTATATATTTTTCTGAATTTATATACTAAGTCACCATAAAATTCGTGTTCCGATAGACCTTGTTGCAGAAGAGATTTAAGTCCAATATTGAATTTTGAAATTAAATCAGAATGGCGTCTGTAAAATTTTGAAAAGGCTTTGCGTAGTTTATTGTACCTAAAACCCTGATTAAGGAGTTTAGCCGTTAATAATTTATTACGAGTGTTGAAGTCAGTTACATGACTACACACTCTAGCAAATCGAATTAATTGCGAAATATAGACGCCATAGGATGGCGCTCGAGGAACATCACCATCCAAAAAAGGAAAATTTACAATCTCAAAATCAAAGTCATCTCATCATCTACCCATTTATGATATGTGCTTAGTACGGTTCCGTAGAAATAGAAACATTGACCGCATTCTCAGCGTTTGCCAAGTTTCAAAGTGTCCGTAATTTTTAAGCAACCACAGAATCAAATGTAAAATAGAAGTGAAGGCAATGAAGTAAGCCTGTGATAAATTAGAAGCTTGGTCAAAAGATTGAACCCAATTGGGAAAGACATAATCGCCGCATCAATATCTATACATTAATCTATTTTCTAACTTCAGTGATACAAGGCTCACTAGTAGTAATTTGGAAGTTTTAGAAATATCAAGATCTTAGTGAAGGCTGGATTGACTGGTGTTGGGTGTTCAGAGAAATCACGAGTGTCATAATATGTTTTGCACCCAATTTTCGACCAATCGGAATTAGTGTTTTGCATCAAAATGGAAGCTAATTGTAGTGTATGTTTTTCGTTTAAAACATATCATTTAGTTAGCAGGTTTATCAATTAGATAAGAGCAAAACTGATAAACACAGTATAACATATCGGTGTTTCTAGAACGTTAAAACTACATATCCTGCGTTTATTGTTTAAGGGGTTAAGAAACAAACGGCCAGGGAAAAGCTAAGGATTCTACAAACGCTTCCTGCACAAAACACTGACACGTTCAAAACGATAAGTTGCTTTAATTAATTTTCAAGAATATTGTTATAGGTCGTAAACAAGACTGCCTTTATACACGCAATACTAAGCAAACGAACTGTCTAGTCAAAGATGTGCACAATGGAATTCATACGCTTTGAAACGATATTATGAATGTATTTCTTAAATAAATTTCCTTATTTATCATATGACGTCGCGTCTGAGAGTGTAATAACGCCATGTATTATTTTCGATAATCCACTAGTGGATTAAATATGCAAATTAGCTAGATACGTCCCGTCGTAACGTTACATGTACGACGTCCTTAACGACGTCACGTTTACTAATGGCGGAATATTGATATTTTTGTAAACAATCGTGGATAGAATGCGTTTTAAATGTCATATGATAAATAGAATCTTGCATTCGTGCTCATGTATTATTGAATTTATTAAACTCGTTGAGGAAAAGGCATAAAATGCTCGGCAAGCCTCGCGTTTTATCCCTTTTCCTCAACTCGTTTAATAAATTCAATAATACATGAGCACTCATGTAAGATCCTCTATGTATCACACCATAAGGCTCCCCCACGCCCTTTTCTGCGTGACGGTAGTCAAACAAACATTTACATAGTGCAATAGAGTATAGTCATTATTAATACCTATTCAGTATATTACGTTGTTTTTGTTTTATCATGTATTTGTTTTGTATTGTTTTGTGGTTTTGAGTTTAGTCCATTTTTATTGCATGGCTTATTGTGCTAGTTTTGAAATCCCAATCCATTTACTTATTGTGCATTTAATGTACTTAACTGTTAATTGTTACAAGATAAAATAAATTGTTTTAAACGAAGCTGTATCGTTTTGTTTATTGAAAGTCCCATGTAAATTTATTCATGTATGCTCTAAAAATGGACTAAACTTTAACCTTCGTGTGCTTCATACCATGTATATGTACTAATAAGCTCTGCTTGTTCGTGTTTCGAACAGAGGGCGCGTTGTCATCATTGAGATAGTTTGTTTGTCTATATTTGAGTGTAACGAACCAGTCAACACTATTTAGGACATTTTTGAGCCGGTCAGTCTACCTTACCATACTTTTACCCGGCAGGCTTGTACGTAAGCGGTTAACCAGTACAGTGCACATACTTTCCCCAGAAACACTGACAGCTGCCATGCTTGAATCAGCGGAAGTGAGAGAATAACCGAAGAAAAGATTTCGTGATCAGTCTTCACGACAGAATGTTGTCTACCCCGGCAGGTATCGAACCAGCATCCTCCTGGTCACTAGTCAGACGCCCATCAAACTGAGCTACCGAGGCCGGCGTCATCATTGAGTGGTTTTGCAGTTGTGATCTTTCGGAAGACACTTCATTGTGATAATGCCTAAGCTTACATAGGTAGCACATAAAAAGCATTTTTGTCGCACCTGCTTTAGCAGGAAGACAGGAGTGCAAGTTCCGTCCATTTGCCTTCTTTCATGTGTCTGTCCGTTCTTACACAACTTTTCTCCTTGCCCATTTGCTATTAGAATAGATGCCTTGTGAGCGCAACTCCTCTTGCAGTTTGCTATGATATTTTTGAAACTTTGCAGGTGTTTGTCATGGTCTACAAATGTGCATGAGGGTTTGGGTGTATCCTCTGCTTATTTGTTATCAATTTTTTTCCACATTTTTTCTACTATCAGAATTGATACCTTGTGAGCACAACTCCTTACAGTTTTGTACTGCTGTTTTTGAAACTTTGCAGATGTTTTTGTCTTGATCTGCAGATGTGCAGGTGGTTTTGGGGTTATCCTACGTTTTTCTTTATCACTTTTTTCACTTTTTCCTCTTAGTTTGTTTCCAGGTTCAATTACTTTTGGAATAGATAAACTTGTGAGCGCAACTCCTTACTGTTTCGTACCAACAACGGCCCCCGCCCATCGGGTTTTGAAGAAATAGATAGGCTGCATGATGCTTCCACGCAGAACTGAAACCGACCGCACACGAGTACTGGTAAACCGCTTAGAGGATCTAAGCCTGCACTGGCAAAGCGGTGAAAGTCGGACCGTCCATACTAAAAAACCCTATTGGTTTCATTGGGCGACAGGACTTGAGATGTCATTTCATCTTAATGTCGGGTAAAAGTCCCACAAAATTGGAAGCGTATCGAAGATGACCTATAAAATGTAGGCGGGGACGTTAAACCTCAAATCAAACAAACAAAACCAACTGTTTTCTTGCTTCGCATCTGTTCTTGTGCATGGTTTTATGATGTACATTCGCTTTGGATATAATTGTTAGATCATTTCTTTTCATTTTTTCCAGATGTGTAGCCAGTGCGTACCTCTTAAATAGCTATATTTAGCGCACCTTAGCTCGAAGTGCTAAGGTGAGCTATTGTGATCCCTCATGTCCGTCGTGATTCGTCTGTCGTGTGGTGTAAACAATTTGCTTTTAACGCTAACTCCTCATAAACACCTGGGCCAATTTCAATCAAATATTGGCGACCCTCTATCAAAATAGCTAAAACAGATCAGCTCGGTTGAGTAAATTGGCCGCCAGAGCTAAAGATAGAAAATGTCATCAATTTGCTTTATATGCCAACTCCATAACACCTGGGTTAATTTTAATCAATCTTCATAGGAATGTTGCTTAGGTGACCACGCTAAAGTCGTTCCGGTCAGATAAACAAGATGGCCACCAGAGCTGAAAATAGAAAAAGATCTTTTAACAGCAATTCCTAAACCCTCAGGTCAAATGCATTCAAACTTCACAGGAATATTGCTTAGGAGAACCTCTACCAAATTGGATGAATGAAATGACTGCCAGAGCTAGAAATGGAAAATTATCAAAAATAAACTTTAAAATTCAACTCCCCCTAAACCCTTGGGCCAATTTCAAACTTAATAGGAATGTTGCTTAGGTGACCCTCTACCACAAAAGATAAAATCCTTTGCTTTGCATGAACTAAATGACCACCAGAGCTAAAAATCGGAAAAGGTTTAAAATTTTATTTAAATGCCATATCCTCCTAAAGGCCGGCCTCGGTAGCTCTGTCGGATGCGCGTCTGACTGGTGATCAGGAGGACGCGGGTTCGATACATGCCGGAGTCAGCAACATTCTTTGATGGAGATTGATCATGGAATCTTTTCTACGGTCATTCTCTCCCTTTCGCTGATTCCAGAAGGGCAGTTGTCCGTTTCTGGCGAAAGAATGTGCATTGTACTGGTTAATCACTTACGTATTAGCCTGCCCAGGAAAAGTGTGGATAGGTAAACTGACCGGCTCAAAAATGACCTAAAATAGTGTTGACTGGGCCGTTTAACTCCAATACAAACAAACAAACAAACAAACCCTCCTAAATCCTTGGGTAAGTTTGTTTTAAACTTCACAGAAATGTTGCTTAGGTCACTCTCTACCGAATTATCTTAAAGTGTTCTGCTCTGATGGACAAGATGGCCGCCAGAACTTTAAGCTGCTATTTGACATCTTTGAAATCAGTTGAGCGATTCAGGACCATCTTGGCCCTCTTGTTATTTCTTCTTTTTTGGGCGGGGCTGGTGCGGGGCAGGTGCGACATCAACTTTCCTGAAGTCGATCTATTTTTATATGATGGGCCTCCGTGGCTTAATGGGTAATAACACGAAATGAAGTGAAATAAGCTCCTTTCTAGGCACTTGTATTTGTTACGTTGTGTGTGATTGGATAACGTCAAAAATGTGCGACAGTATATTTTTAGGCATACTGTCGAAAACTCGACATTATCACATAAGATCGCTTTTCATTGTCTGGTAAGTGGTTTTACGCAACTCACATGGGTTTCCGCCTTGTGCAAAACAGCGCGAACAAGTGCCTTAGAATGGCGATAGTTGTATTGAAAATTGTCATTTGGGGAGGTAAAATAGAAGTGAAGGCAATGATCAGGAATCGATACAATCAATCCCATCAGAGACATCAAAGGGAAAGAAACACAAACATAAAACAACAGACCCTAATGGGAATATCAATAGCGGAAAGCCAAAAGGACAGTTACTTTCCCGCAAAATGGCCAATTGGCTATCCAAAACAAAATAATATAAGCGATACAAATACTCAAAGACAAACCATAACAAAAATAAACCGCGACAGAAGAACCGGCTTGGAACGGCCAGTGAAAGGAATTCCAAGTGGGGGGGGGGGCTTAAATCGATTTTACGTGACCCCAATCCTCGCCCTTACTTTCGTCGCGATTAAGATAAATAATTTGTCAGTCCGCATGAAGGCCTCATAACTCATCAGTGCAAAATCACCGTGAACACAAAAAATCAAACAACCACAAAGTTGAAACAACGGTGAGGACTCGACAGCAAGAAACTGCTGAAATGCTGGAGCAAAAGAAAACCAAAAGTTAGACTCCGATGGACCCGACCAGAGACAGCGCATCAGGCACCAACCAACATTTAATAGAATCTCTCTAATTCTCTAAGCCTTTACGCTGGAACCGTCATAGAATCTGAGGCCTGTCCCACCGGCGTGCAATTGAAGAGGGAGGCAAAGTTATCAACCGTGATTGAGTTAACTACCATGCATGCAGTCTATCATATAACATAATCGTCGGTTTTACGGTCGCAAATTCCGTTTTACGGCGACGCGCCAGCGGAGTCGTAGAACGAAATTTCCGACCGTAAACCGACGATTTACCTCCCCAAATAACAATTTTGAATATAGTTTTCCCATAAAGCACAAAGAACATGTTACAGGTAATCATTGGAATCTCAATATTCTTGGCACACTCAAATAAAGACAAAATGCAGAAAAGCCTCAGGAAAATCCGTACGCAGGAGAAGCCATTAACAGGAACATAGCCACCTCAATTAATAATGCGAAGATAATCATGAACGCACATGCAACTATAATTCTAATGCACTTGCGTATGTAACGTGACTGATTGGATAACGTCAAAAATTTGCGACAGTATATTCTGCGATATACTGTCGGAAACCCGACGTCATCATGTAACGTCGCTTTCCATTGGCTGGTATTTGGTTTTACGCAGCTGACAGCGCTTGCCACTTTGAGCTAAATAGCACACTTTTTTTAAGAAAACAACCGAATAAATGCATTAGAATGGGGATAACTGTATTGAAAATTGTCATTTGGGGAGGCAAATCGTCGGTTTTACGGTCGCAAATTCCGTTTTACGGCTCCGCTGACGCGTCGCCGTAAAACGAAATTTCCGACCGTAAAACCTCCGATTTACCTCCCCAAATGACAATTTTGAATACAGTTATCCCCTAATTCAACACGTGCACGAAATAAACAAAACCAGTTTGCATATTAGAAACTGCATCACACGACTTTGAAACGATCAGTAGAAACGGTTGTTAACGCATATGGTCCGGCAGTTCAGAGATAATGTTGGTTGGTGCCTGATGCTCTGTCTCTGGCTGGGCTCATCGGAGTCTAACTGTTGGTTTTCTTTTGCTCCAGCATTTCAGTGGTTTCTTGCTGTCGAGTCCTCACCGTTGTCTCACCTCTGTGGTTCTTTGATTTTTGTGTTCACGGGGATGTTGCACTGATGAGTTGGGAGGCCTTCATGCGGACTGAACAAATTATTTGTCTAAATCGCGACGGAAGTTAGGGCGAGTATTGTGGCCACGTAAAATCGATTTAAGCCCCCCAGTGGAAATCTTCCACTGACCGTTCCAAGGCGGCTCTTCTGTGGCGATTTATTTATGTTGTTGTTTGTAACTTACTGTGTGTATCACTTGTGTCTTTTGGTTTTGGATGGCCATATGATCATTTTGTGGGAAAGTAACTGTCCTTATGGCCTTCCTTTGTTTAGGTTTCCATTATGGTCTGGTCGCTTAATGTTTGTATTTCTTTCCCTTTGGTGTCTTTTATGGGTGGAGTAAGTTAATTGTATCAATTCCTGATCTTTGTTTTACTTCTACTTTATTAGTGACCCTGCAGTACAGTTTCTCTTGAATAGTCTGTCATATCCCCCCACCTACACCTACACCATTTGATTGGTGCAGATCTCGTTTTCATCGGGGACAGTGTTGGCGTTGACTGTTTGAAGCATATGTCTGCTGAAGCAAGTTTTGAATTCTTACCAATGTTGCATGGACATCATTTTCAAGGTTCTAGGCTCACTCTCGACAAATGGTTTCTCTACATCACATGAACAAATTTATGAATTTTAGTCAAGCTTGGTAGAATATATACCAAACGAGTGATTGGATTTTGATTATCTCCTTTCCAATGTCACAACGCCCCTAAGCTGTAAACTTTGGGCCAAAATAGCTTGTTTTCACCCTGTCTCCGGAATGAATTGTGGTTAAATCATTACAGATTTGATTACATTCTTATCCCCAAAACTCAAATTTAGCTGTTCTTCACAGTATCTCATGATTTAATGAATTATGGTCATTTTTGTTACAATTTATCATTGTAACCTTCCCAAAGACTTTATTTGTTTGGTAACCTTGACCTAATTTTAAAGGTCACAACCTTTCTGAAACCGTCAGATGTCGGCAAAAATTATCTCCGGAAAGAATTCGTGCATTATGGTTAAACTAAGTAAATATGTAAACGCATGAAGGAGCATTGGGCCCTTATCTATCATTAGAGCGCACAACAAAAACTCTGATCAGACTGCGCAGACTGACCTGATTCGTTGCTGGTCCCACATGTAAAGGGTAGGAAATGCTGTGCCCAGGCTCGAATGATCCAATAATATGGAGGTGAATGACATATTTCCTATAGTCACACATAGCTTTGGCATCATAGTACATCACAGTGCATTATAGGTCCCATGGAGCGGAACAGAAGGTCTAAAGTAGAAGTAAAACAAAGATCAGGAATTGATACAATTAACTTACTCCACCCATAAAAGACACCAAAGGGAAAGAAATACAAACATTAAGCGACCAGACCATAATAGAAACCTAAACAAAGGAAGGCCACAAGGACAGTTACTTTCCCACAAAATGGCCATATGGCCATCCAAAATTAAAAGACACAAGTGATACACACAGTAAGTAACAAACCACAACATAAATAAATCGCCACAGAAGAGCCGCCTTGGAACGGTCAGTGGAAGATTTCCACTGGGGGGCTTAAATCGATTTTACGTGGCCACAATCCTCGCCCTTACTTCCTAAACCTGTCCAGAAAAAGTCGTGCTGTAAAGACCGCCTCTTTAAATAAAAAGTGAAGGCAATGATCAGGAATCGATACAATAGGGCTCATCCGGGAAATGTCATCTTTTCAACTTGTTCACCTAGTCATTTGAAATTTAATACATTTTTGTCGCGCCTGCTATTAGCATGGCGCGATATAGGCGTCCGGTTTTCCATCCGTTCGTCCGTTTGTCAAGGCGTCAACATTTGCGACCACCCTAGCGTTCACCCTAAATGTCAAGTTTATTTCTAAAGAACTATAAGAGCTTCATTAATGATACTTGGTACAAACTTATATCTGGGGATGGAAACTTAAATGCAAGCATCCATATTTGACCTTGACCTACATTTTATGATTCACTGACTTTGTAAAATATTGCGACCACCCTAGCGTTCACCCGTATCGTCAAGTTTATTTCTCAGGAACTATAAGAGCTTCATTAATGATACTTGGTACAAACTTGTATCTGGGAATTGCAACTTAAATGCAAGCATCAATATATGACCTTGTCCTACATTTTATGGTTCACTGACTTTGTAAAATATTGCGACCACCCTAGCGTTCACCCTAATAGTCGAGTTAATTTCTCAAGAACTGTAAGAGCTTCATTAATGATACTTTGTACAAACTTGTATCTGGGGATGACAACTGATATGCAAGCACCCATATTTGACCTTGGCCTACATCTCATGGTTCACTGACTTTGTAAAATATTGCGACCACCCTAACGTTCACCCTAGTTGTCAAGTTTATTTCTCAAGAACTATAATAGCTTCATTAATGATACAAACTTAAGTCTAATGATGGAAACTTAAATGCAAGCATCCATATTTAACCTTGACCTACATTTTATGGTTCACTGACTTTGTAAAGTATTGCGACCACCCTAGCCTTCACCCAAATGGTCAAGATAATTTCACAAGAACTATAAGAGCTGCATTAATGATACTTGGTACAAACTTGTATCTGGAGATTGAAATTTAAATGCAAGTATCCATATTTGACATTGATCTACATTTTATGGTTCACTGACTTTGTAAAATATTGCAACTACCCTAGCATTCGTCCTTATGTTTAAGTTCATTTCTCAAGAATTATTAGAGCTTCATTAATGATTCTTAGTACAAGCTTGCATTTAAGAATGGCAACTTTTATGCAAGCATCTATGTTTGACCGTGGCCTACATGTCATGGTTCGGTGACTTTGCGCCCCTACAGGCGCGACATAGCCTTCGGCGGAATTCTTGTGTTACCTCTGTATAACTAAGAAAAAATGAAAATTTGAAGTTGATATCTTTAAGAATTCCGGTGTTACAGCGGCTAAAAATATATTGAGCACTATTATCATACTCGATCCTAATAAGTTATCTCTATTAAAAGTGCATACTATTCATATTCCTTAAAGCACTGTTAGCTTACCGAGCTCGTTCGTATTCAAACTGTTCTGGCAAGTACATTGTTGAATATTCATTTTTCCCGTAAAAATGTAATTAGTTTTGGCACTTTCTAACGCTGATCACACTTTTCAGCATAAATATTAGTAGTTTTTGTCATATTAAACGATCAGAGTTTTTTGAATACACAAACTGTCTACAGCTGGGCCCAGGTTTGCAGTTTTTTTTTTCAGCAGATATCTCGCGTTAATCAACTGCAAACATCAGTATGTCACATAATCCTGTGACACCATGAAAACAAAAACTTTAAATCATAAACGCAATTTAAACAGAAGGTTAACACAAGAATATTTAGTTAGTATTTTGCACTAGACATTCGTTCTTAATTCTGCCCTTAACTTTCAAGATTATTGCTTCTGGGTTAGTTTGTCCCTCTGTCCGTTACGCTTTTGATGCATAGCATTGCATTTGGCTTTCTCTTCTTTTGATTTATAAATTAGGTGAAGTTGCTTTATACTGGTACTTCTTTCCCTTTGATGAGTAACGTGTTTATATCGTTTCTTGATTATTCCCTTTACTTCTATTTTAAACCGCCGGCCTTGGTAGCTCAGTCGAATGGCAGCTCAGTCGAATGCGCGTCTGGCTGGTGATCAGGAGGACGCTGGTTCGATACCTGCCGGAGTCGGCAACATTCTTTCGTGGAGATTGATCAGTAACTGATTTCTACGGTTATTCTCTCCCTTCCGCTGATTCATGAAGGGCAGTTGTCAGTTCCTGCGAAAGAATTTGCACTGTACTGGTTAACCACTTACGGATAAGCCTACCTAGGAAAAGTGTTGATAGGTAAACGGACCGGCTCAAAAATAACCTAAATAGTGTTGACTGGGCCGTTAAACTCAAATACAAACAAAAATACAATATCTATTTTAAACCGTGAATACTAGGGCTTTGACATATCGTATATGGATTCCTCATGACAATGTTTCTCATCAGGATTATGCCATATTCCTGAGTTAGGCCGTTTGAAAAAATATGGAAGAAATCTTGTCACCAACATATCTCAAAATATTAAAACTAGAGCCTTGAATTTCGGAAAATGGATTAGTAGGGATTAGTAGTGATTAGTGATTAATTATGAAAAATATATTGCATGAATTCTGGCCCATCGTACATTTTGGCATTTTTTTTTACATTGGCAGCATAATATCTCAACAAGTATTGGAGCTAGAAAGTTGGTGAATAGATTTTTTTGTGATGAGTAGAAGTTGGAACAAATTTTGCAAAATATACTTGTTGTTATGGCTCTTTGTAAACGTGGGCCAATATCTGAAACACTGCTCATTACGAGAGTACATCCGTGTGATATAATGATGTGTTTCATTGGTCAAGAACTGATTTTTTGGTGAAAAAATATTATAATTTTCTCATTTCTGCACTAAACAGATTATGGATGCTGATGTGAACTGCTTCTATGAGGCGTCTCATCCGAGTATCCACAATAAGTTTTTTTTGCATGAAAAAGGAAAAACATGCATATGCCTATAACCCCAACCCCCCCCCCACCACACCCCACCTCCACATCCGCCAGTGGCGTTTGGAATATTATTACTAGTGGGTGCGGCTTGTAAATGTCAGATTTCCTACACAAAACTAACTAGTGGACTCCCTTAAGTATTCTCCCTTGACATGTACGCCCTTATCCAGCCTTTTATTCACTCAGAAAATGCATTTTATGTCCCCCCACCGGAGTGGAGGTGGACATATTGTTTTTGGTGCGGATCCCGTTTGCGTTGGCGTCAGCGTCGGCGTCGGCATAGCCTGTTTGAAGCATTATATCTCCTGAACCTATGGATGGATTTTGACCAAACTTGCATAGCCACATCACTAGGATAAGGGAAAACAGACATTAGGTCATGATGGCATTGGCCTCATTTTCAAGGTCACAGCGACTCAAAAACACTCATTTTTTGGGCCAAAAAGGGCTTGTCTGCACTCTACCTCATTTCCAAAGTGATTAATATTAATAAAACTTGGTGCAATATATTATTAGAACAAACCGCAGATTTGGTTACATTTTGGTGATCTTGACCTCATTTTCAAGGTCACAGCGACCCCAAAAATCTGTCATTTTGGGGCCAAAAAGTGCTTGTCTCCACTCTATCTCATAAACCAATTGTTTGATTTAGTCACACTTGGTACAATATATCAGTACAACATACCGCAGATTTGGTTAGATTTTGGTGACCTTGACCTCATTTCCAAGGTTACAGCGACCCAAACTATCCAATTAACGAATTGATTAATTTTAATCAAACTTGGTACAATATATCATTACCACAAACCACAGATTTGGTTACATTTTGGTGATCTTGACCTCATTTTTAAGGTCACAGCGACCCCAAAAATCTGTCATTTTTGGGCCAAAAATGGTTTTTCTGCACTGTCTCATTAACAAATTGGTCAATTTTCGTCAAACTTGGTACAATATATCATTACAACATACCGCAGATTAGTTAGAAATTGGTGACCTTGGCCTCATTTTCAAGGTCACAGCGACCCAAAAATAGCAATGTTTTGGCCCAAAATGGCTTGTCTGCACTCTATCTCATTAACGAATTGATTAATTTTAGTCAAACTTGATACAATATATCATTACAACATACCACAGATATGATTAGACTTTGGTGACCTTGACCTCATTTTTAAGGTCACAGTGACCCAAAAACTCTCATTTTAGGGCCAAAAATGGCTTGTCTGCACTCTTAAAGAATTGACCAAATATCGTCAAACTTGGTACAATATATTATTACAACAAACCGCAGATTTGATTAGATTTTGGTGACCTTGACCTCATTTTCAAGGTCACAGCGACCCCAAAACAGTCAATTTTGGGCCCAAAAATGGCTTGTCTGCACTCTGTCTCACTCTATATACGAATTGTTTGATTTTCGTCAAACTTGGTACAATATATCATTATAACAAACCGCAATTTTGGTACGATTTTGGTGACCTTGACCTTTTTACAAAGTCACAGCGCCCCAAAGGCAGTCAATTTTGGGCGAAAAATGGCTTGTCTGCACTCTACCTCATTAACGAATCGATTTTCTCTCGCGCGCGTTAAAACATCCGGAATGAATGTTCGAGAGCAATCAAATAAGCTTGAAGCTTCCATCGCAATCAAACTAAAATAAATTAGTATAAACTAACGAATCGATTAATTATAGTCAAACTTGCCTGATCATTGCCTCTACTTCTCTTTTGGTACAATATAACAATACACCATACCGCAGACTTGATGAGATTTTGGCGACCTTGACCCTTTTTTAAGGTCACAGGCCCCCCAAAACAGTCAATTTTGGGCCAAAAATGGCTTGTCTGCACTCTAAGGCCAAGGTCTCCCGAAACCTCTTCTTTTGGGGCCAAAAATGGCTTATCTGTAACCTTTATCATTTAAGAATTTATGAATGTTGGTCAAAATCGGTACAATATTTAATTACATTGTCACCAACTTTGTCTGGTGATCTGAGCTTTTTAATGACTGTTTGTTTTTTAAGGTCACAGGCTCCCGAGAAAACTGTCAGTTTTTGGCCAAAAATGGCTTGTTTCCAGGTTACATTTTGGTGACTTTAACCTAGTTATTATAGTCAAATGGATGTTTTAAGATATATTTATGGTGGCGGTCCCCGCCCATCGGGGCTTGAAGAAATATATGGCTGCATGATGCTTCCACGCAGAGCTGAATTCGACCCGCACACGAGTACTGGTAAACCGCTTAGAGGATCTTAGCCTGCCCAGGCAAAGCGGTGCGCACGAATCGGACCGTCCATGCTTATAAACCCTTTTGGTTTCATTGGGCAACAGGGCTTGAGATGTCATTTCATCTCATTGTCGGGTAAAAGTCCCTCAAATTTGGAAGCAACGTCCCAAAATGACCTTTACAGTGTTGACGGGGACAGTAAACCTCAAATCAAACAAAATCTAACAAAATATTTATGGTAGGGGGGAGGGGGCATGGTTTTCCTCTGAAAACATTTCTAGTTATAAGCCATTTTGGGGCATACTGTTTATACACTGGAACTAGAGCCAGTGTTTATGAAACACAATGCCCCCAACTGCTTGACCCTAACACTGCTTGTCCCTAACAGTAATTGAGATATCTTGTTTTTATGTGGCTGTAATGCTGAAATTACACAAGAAAAGCTGTAGTTAATCAGGTCGTTTATTTATCACCCCCTACTAGTTTTTTGTGAAGTTTCGGGGAAAAACCTGAAATAGTTTTTGAGATATCTTGCTTACAAACTTAAAACGCGAAAAATTTCAAAGGACCATAACTCAAGAAAAAAATTCCGGATTTTTTTTCAAAAGTTAATCAGTTCATCTACTCATCATCCCAAACCAGCTTGTAAAGTTGCTGGGCAATCGCTCAAATAGTTTTTAAGATATCTTGCTTACAAACTTAAAACGCGAAAAATTTCAAAGGGCCATAAATCAAGAAAAAAAAAATCGGATTTTTTTCAAAAGTTAATCAGTTCATCTACTCATCATCCCCAACCAGCCTGTAAAGTTTCAGGGCAATAGCTCAAACAATTTTTTGAGATATCTTGCTTACAAGATGAAAACACGAAAAAAATCAAAGGGCCATAACTCAAGAAAAAAAATTTGGATTTTTTTCAAAAGTTAATCAGTACTTCTACTCATCATACCCAACCAGTCTTTGAAGTTTTGGGGAAAAACCTCATATAGTTTTTGAGATATCTTGCTTACAAACTTAAAACGTAAAAATTTCAAAGGGCCATAACTCAAGAAAACAAGAGGCCCATGGGCCACTATGCTCACCAGAGCTCAGGTGGGCACTGCCCATCCTGCCCAATGGCAGCCATGTATTTTAACATGATATCATTTTAATCCACCAAATGAACCCCCATGTCCAAATGAGCACCCATGTGGACTCAGCATCTGAAAAGTTAGGCCTTTTATGAAGTAGAGGGGGTGGGGCATGGACCCAATGGAGCCCTGGTTGGTATCACTAAATGCGTCTTATCATAAGAAACAAAAATATATATGGTTTAGCAGTGGGGATCTGTAAGGCCTCTTTAACAGTTGAGGGGTTGGGGCATGCCCTGTTGATCCCAGGAAAGCCCAAACTGTTGTCCCTAAATGTGTCTTATCATAAGGACCAAGTATATATATGGTTCAGTGCTGGGAATCTGACCGGTTTCAGAGATTTGAGGCCCTTTTATGAAATAGGAATGGCCCCTGCGGACCCCGCTACAGTAGGTGTGCTAATAATAAGGAACAAGAACATATATGATTATGGGGTGGGGATTTGAATGGTTTCTGAAATATAAAGCCTTTTATGAAATGGAAGGGCGGGGCACATTGCCTCAGCACAAAGAGACCTCCAGGTTGGTGTGATTGAACGAGTCTTATCATAAGGAACAAGTATATGGTTTAGGGGTGGGGATCTGAACTATTTCTGATATATATGGCTTTTAATGAAGTAAAGCGGTGTGGCATGGCCTGGGCGTGCCCCGGGGACTCCCAAGCTGGTGTCACTGAATGCGTCTTATCATAAGAAAGATGAATATATATGGTTTAGGGTAGGGCTAAGAACATTCTCTGAGATATAAGGCCTTATGTAAAGTGGAGGGGTGGGGCAAAACCCAGGGAGACTCCCAGGTTGGTGTCAATGAATGTGTCTTATCATAAGGAACAAGACTATATATGGTTAAGGGGTGGCCATCTGTAGGGTTTCCGAGATATTGTGATATTATGAAATGGAGGGGGTGGGGCATGGCCCCAGCATATCCCTGGGAACCCCCAGGTTGGTGTTACTGAATGCGTCTTATCATAATGAACAAGAATATATATGGTTTAGGGGTGGGGATCTGAACAGTTTCTGAAATATATGGCCTTTTTTGAAGTGGAGGGGTGGGGCAAGGCCCCAGCGCGTCTCTGAGGACCCCCAGGTTGGTGTCAATGAATGTGTCTTATCATAAGAAGCAAGCATATATATGGTTTATGGGCGGGGATCTGTAAGGTTTCCGAGATATTGGGCCTTTTATCAAATGGAGGGGGTGGGGCATGGCCCCGGTGCATCCAGGGGACTCCCAGGTTGATGTCACTGAATGGATCTTATCAAAAGGAACAAGAATATATATGGTTTAGGGGTGGGAATCTGAATGGTTTCCGAGATATTGGGCCTTTTATAAAGTTGAGGGGGTGGGGCCTGACCTGTGCGCATTCCTGACGACCCCCAGGTTGGTGTTACTGAATGCGTCTTATCAATAGGAACAAGAATATATATGGTTTAGGGGTGGGGATCTGAACAGTTTCTGAGATATATGGCCTTTTGTGAAGTAGAGGGGTGGGGCAAGGCCCCAGCGCATCTCTGAGGACCCCCAGGTTGGTGTCAATGAATGTGTCTTATCATAAGAAGCACGCATATATATGGTTTAGGGGCGGGGATCTGTAAGGTTTACGAGATATTGGGCCTTTTATGAAATGGGAGGGGGTGGGGCATGGCCCCGGCGCATCCAGGGGACTCCCAGGTTGATGTCACCGAATGGGTCTTATCATAAGGAACAAGAATATATATGGTTTAGGGGTGGGGATCTGAATGGTTTCCGAGATATTGGGCCTTTTATTAAGTGGAGGGGGTGGGGCATGACCTCGGCGCATCCCTGAGGACCCCAAGGTTGGTGTTACTAAATGCGTCTTATCAATAGGAACAAGAATATATATGGTTTAGGGGTCGGGATCTGAATGGTTTCTGAGATATATGGCCTTTTATGAAGTGGAGGGGGTGGGGCATGGCCCCGGCACAACCTGGGGGACCCTCAGGTTGGCATAAAAGCATACGGCTGAAAGAATTTTACTCAAGAAACATTTCTATAAAAGTTTTGTCCAAATATCTGCAATGACTTGGCAGTAAATGCCATTTTTCAATTTTCCCCATTATAAGTCTATGGAAACTCTAAGTGCCATCACCTCAGCTGAAACAAGAACTACAAAGGGAAATAACTCTAAAAGGCCTGACCCCTTGGCCCTTATTTTCTTTCCCACAATACAACTAGTCATACTGATCATTTTTTTGCAAAATTTAAAGTTTCTATGTACAGTAGTTATTGAGAAATCTTTGACACAAAATAAAAATATACACTATTAAACAGCAAGAACTACAAAGGGAAATAACTCTAAAAGGCCTGACCCCTTGGCCCTTATTTTCTTTCCCACAATACAAGTAGTCATACTGATCATGTGTGCAAAATTTCAAGTTTCTATGTGGAGCAGTTCCTGAGATATCTTTGACACAATATAATTGGCCAGTGCCATCACCTCAGCTGAAACAAGAACTACAAAGGGAAATAACTCTAAAAGGCCTGACCCCTTGGCCCTTGTTTTCTTTCCCACAATACAACTAGTCATACTGATCATGTTTGCAAAATTTCAAGTTTCTATGTACAGTAGTTATTGAGAAATCTTTGACACAAAATAAAAATATACACTATTAAACAGCAAGAACTACAAAGGGAAATAACTCTAAAAGGCCTGACCCCTTGGACCTTATTTTCTTTCCCACAATACAAGTAGTCATACTGATCATGTGTGCAAAATTTCAAGTTTCTATGTGAAGCAGTTCCTGAGATATCTTTGACACAAAATAATTGTTTACAAGAACTACAAAGGGAAATAACTCTAAAATGCCTGACCCCTTGGCCCTTATTTTCTTTCCCACAATACAACTAGTCATACTGATCATGTTTGCAAAATTTCAAGTTTCTATGTACAGTAGTTATTGAGAAATCTTTGACACAAAATAAAAAAATATAACAAAGGGGAATAACTCTAAAATGCCTGACCCCTTGGCCCTTATTTTCTTTCCCACAATACAACTAGTCATACTGATCATGTTTGCAAAATTTCAAGCTTCTATGTACAGTAGTTATTGAGAAATCTTTGACAAAATAAAAAAATATAACAAAGGGGAATAACTCTAAAATGCCTGACCCCTTGGCCCTTATTTTCTTTCCCACAATACAACTTGTCATACTGATCATGTTTGCAAAATTTCAAGTTTCTATGTACAGTAGTTATTGAGAAATCTTTGACACAAAATAAAAAAATATAACAAAGGGGAATAACTCTAAAATGCCTGACCCCTTGGCCCTTATTTTCTTTCCCACAATACAACTAGTCATACTGATCATGTTTGCAAAATTTCAAGTTTCTATGTACAGTAGTTATTGAGAAATCTTTGACACAAAATAAAAAAATATAACAAAGGGGAATAACTCTAAAGAACCTGGCCCCACAGCCCCAATTTTCTTTCCCACAATACAACTAGTTATGCATGTTGTTTGTACCAAATTTCAAGTTTCTATGTATAGTAGTTCCTGAGAAATCTTTGACACAAAAAAAAGTTTACACACACACACACAGAAAAGACGAAAACTATATACCCCCATGGCATACTCCATATGCCGGGGGTATAATTATTGAGATATCTTGCTTACAAGCTGCAAACACGAAAAAAATCTAAGGGCCATAACTCAAGAGAAAATCGGATTTTTTTCAAAAGTTAATCAGTTCATCTACTCATCATCCCTGACCAGTCTGTGAAGTTTCGGGGAAAAACCTAAAATAGTTTTTTAGATATCTTGCTTACAAACTTAAAACGCGAAAAATTTCAAAGGGCCATAACTCAAGAAAAAAATTTCGGATTTTTTTCAAAAGTTAATCAGTTCATCTACTCATCATCCCCAACCAGCCTGTAAAGTTTCAGGGCAATAGCTCAAACAATTTTTGAGATATCTTGCTTACAAGCTGAAAACACGAAAAAAATCAAAGGGCCATAACTCAAGAAAAAAAAATTGGATTTTTTTCAAAAGTTAATCAGTTCATCTACTCATCATACCCAACCAGTCTGTGAAGTTTTGGGGAAAAACCTCATATAGTTTTTGAGATATCTTGCTTACAAACTTAAAACGCGAAACATTTCAAAGGGCCATAACTCAAGAAAAAAATATAGGATTTTTTTTCAACAGTTAATCAGTTCATCTACACATCATCCCAAACCAGCTTGTAAAGTTGCAGGGCAATCGCTCAAACAATTATTGAGATATCTTGCTTACAAGCTGAAAACACGAAAAAAATCTAAGGGCCATAACTCAAGAAAAAAAATCGGATTTTTTTCAAAAGTTGATCAGTTCATCTACTCATCATCCCCGACAAGTCTGTGAAGTTTCGGGGAAAAACCTCAAATAGTTTTTTAGATATCTTGCTTACAAACTTAAAACGCGAAAAATTTCAAAGGGCCATAACGCAAGAAAAAAATTTCGGATTTTTTTCAAAAGTTAATCAGTTCATCTACTCATCATCCCCAACCAGCATGTAAAGTTTCAGGGCAATAGCTCAAACAGTTTTTGAGATATCTTGCTTACAAGATTTCATAGTATTTTTTGCAAAGGGGCATAACTCAAAAAAGGGGCATAATCCTGACGAGAAAAAAAACACGGGTCAATTATTTTTTCATGAGGAATCCATATATGAAATTTCAAAAACCTAGCACCCATGGTTCTAAAGTTATGCTATGCAGTAAAAAGTGGGACGGACGTAAGGACGGAAGGACGCCAAAACGCGAAAAATTTCAAAGGGCCATAACTCAAGAAAAAAATTTCGGATTTTTTTCAAAAGTTAATCAGTTCATCTACTCATCATCCCCAACCAGCCTGTAAAGTTTCAGGGCAATAGCTCAAACAATTTTTGAGATATCTTGCTTACAAGCTGAAAACACGAAAAAAATCAAAGGGCCATAACTCAAGAAAAAAAAATTGGATTTTTTTCAAAAGTTAATCAGTTCATCTACTCATCATACCCAACCAGTCTGTGAAGTTTTGGGGAAAAACCTCATATAGTTTTTGAGATATCTTGCTTACAAACTTAAAACGCGAAAAATTTCAAAGGGCCATAACTCAAGAAAAAAATATAGGATTTTTTTTCAACAGTTAATCAGTTCATCTACACATCATCCCAAACCAGCTTGTAAAGTTGCAGGGCAATCGCTCAAACAATTATTGAGATATCTTGCTTACAAGCTGAAAACACGAAAAAAATCTAAGGGCCATAACTCAAGAAAAAAAAATCGGATTTTTTTCAAAAGTTGATCAGTTCATCTACTCATCATCCCCGACAAGTCTGTGAAGTTTCGGGGAAAAACCTCAAATAGTTTTTTTAGATATCTTGCTTAAAAACTTAAAACGCGAAAAATTTCAAAGGGCCATAACTCAAGAAAAAAATTTCGGATTTTTTTCAAAAGTTAATCAGTTCATCTACTCATCATCCCCAACCAGCATGTAAAGTTTCAGGGCAATAGCTCAAACAGTTTTTGAGATATCTTGCTTACAAGATTTCATAGTATTTTTTGCAAAGGGGCATAACTCAAAAAAGGGGCATAATCCTGACGAGAAAAAAAACACGGGTCAATTATTTTTTCATGAGGAATCCATATATGAAATTTCAAAAACCTAGCACCCATGGTTCTAAAGTTATGCTATGCAGTAAAAAGTGGGACGGACGTAAGGACGGAAGGACGGAAGGACGGAAGGACGGACGGACGAACAGGGCAAAACCAATATGCCCCCACAACTTCTTCGAAGTTGGGGGCATAACAACGCATTATTCAAGGCATGATAGCGTTCAACACTGTCCTCGCAGACATGTTTTAATATATGGATTGAGCCAAAAATCGCAGGGAGAATGGAGGATGTAAAGTTTTAATGTTCAACGCCTCAAAATATTTGATCACCACGGCTGATATGTGTGCAGAGGCGTTATCATGAAGAATATGATGACCACGCATCCCTGCATGTGGGCGCTTTGCATCATAGTGATCCACCACAGCAGAAATAATTTATTTTTCTTTGTAAATAATCATGTGACAGTCTTGTTCTCAGGTACTGGTACTCGGGCCACAATTCCATCGCAGTCAAAAAATAGAGAGTACATGACAGGTCTCAAAGTCTTATTTCGCAGCGCGATTTTAGGCATTTCGCTATTTTCACTTACCCAAACTTTATTTATACCCCCACAAATGAAATTGGGGGGGGGGGGGGGGGTATATAGGAGTGAGCTTGTCGGTCGGTCGGTCGGTCTGTTGACTTGGTTTCCAGACGATAACTCAAAAAGTGCTTCACCGATTTTTATAATTTTTGGTACACTGATGTTACATCATAAAATACAGGTCAAGTTCGATTTCCACTACAATTCGTCAATTTTCGACATAGTTATGACCCCTTTCAACAGAAAAAATTGCAAAATGCCGCTGTTGTACTATCAAGGCAGTTTTTGTGGGGGTATTCATCACCTTTAGTGAAAGCTCTAGTTTTTATTATGCCCCCAACTTCGAAGAAGTTGTGGGGGCATATTGGTTTTGCCCTGTTCGTCCGTCCGTCCTTCCGTCCTTACGTCCGTCCCACTTTTTACTGCATAGCATAACTTTAGAACCATGGGTGCTAGGTTTTTGAAATTTCATATATGGATTCCTCATGAAAAAATAATTGACCCGTGTTTTTTTTTCTCGTCAGGATTATGCCCCTTTTTTGAGTTATGCCCCTTTGCAAAAAATACTATGAAATCTTGTAAGCAAGATATCTCAAAAACTGTTTGAGCTATTGCCCTGAAACTTTACATGCTGGTTGGGGATGATGAGTAGATGAACTGATTAACTTTTGAAAAAAATCCGAATTTTTTTTCTTGAGTTATGGCCCTTTGAAATTTTTCGCGTTTTAAGTTTGTAAGCAAGATATCTAAAAAAACTATTTGAGGTTTTTCCCCGAAACTTCACAGACTTGTCGGGGATGATGAGTAGATGAACTGATCAACTTTTGAAAAAAATCCGATTTTTTTTTCTTGAGTTATGGCCCTTAGATTTTTTTCGTGTTTTCAGCTTGTAAGCAAGATATCTCAATAATTGTTTGAGCGATTGCCCTGCAACTTTACAAGCTGGTTTGGGATGATGTGTAGATGAACTGATTAACTGTTGAAAAAAATCCTATATTTTTTTCTTGAGTTATGGCCCTTTGAAATTTTTCGCGTTTTAAGTTTGTAAGCAAGATATCTCAAAAACTATATGAGGTTTTTCCCCAAAACTTCACAGACTGGTTGGGTATGATGAGTAGATGAACTGATTAACTTTTGAAAAAAATCCAATTTTTTTTTCTTGAGTTATGGCCCTTTGATTTTTTTCGTGTTTTCAGCTTGTAAGCAAGATATCTCAAAAATTGTTTGAGCTATTGCCCTGAAACTTTACAGGCTGGTTGGGGATGATGAGTAGATGAACTGATTAACTTTTGAAAAAAATCCGAAATTTTTTTCTTGAGTTATGGCCCTTTGAAATTTTTCGCGTTTTGGCGTCCTTCCGTCCTTACGTCCGTCCCACTTTTTACTGCATAGCATAACTTTAGAACCATGGGTGCTAGGTTTTTGAAATTTCATATATGGATTCCTCATGAAAAAATAATTGACCCGTGTTTTTTTTCTCGTCAGGATTATGCCCCTTTTTTGAGTTATGCCCCTTTGCAAAAAATACTATGAAATCTTGTAAGCAAGATATCTCAAAAACTGTTTGAGCTATTGCCCTGAAACTTTACATGCTGGTTGGGGATGATGAGTAGATGAACTGATTAACTTTTGAAAAAAATCCGAAATTTTTTTCTTGAGTTATGGCCCTTTGAAATTTTTCGCGTTTTAAGTTTGTAAGCAAGATATCTAAAAAAACTATTTGAGGTTTTTCCCCGAAACTTCACAGACTTGTCGGGGATGATGAGTAGATGAACTGATCAACTTTTGAAAAAAATCCGATTTTTTTTTCTTGAGTTATGGCCCTTAGATTTTTTTCGTGTTTTCAGCTTGTAAGCAAGATATCTCAATAATTGATTGAGCGATTGCCCTGCAACTTTACAAGCTGGTTTGGGATGATGTGTAGATGAACTGATTAACTGTTGAAAAAAAATCCTATATTTTTTCCCTTTGAAATTTTTCGCGTTTTAAGTTTGTAAGCAAGATATCTCAAAAACTATATGAGGTTTTTCCCCAAAACTTCACAGACTGGTTGGGTATGATGAGTAGATGAACTGATTAACTTTTGAAAAAAATCCAATTTTTTTTTCTTGAGTTATGGCCCTTTGATTTTTTTCGTGTTTTCAGCTTGTAAGCAAGATATCTCAAAAATTGTTTGAGCTATTGCCCTGAAACTTTACAGGCTGGTTGGGGATGATGAGTAGATGAACTGATTAACTTTTGAAAAAAATCCGAAATTTTTTTCTTGAGTTATGGCCCTTTGAAATTTTTCGCGTTTTGGCATATTGGTTTTGCCCTGTTCGTCCGTCCGTCCTTCCGTCCTTACGTCCGTCCCACTTTTTACTGCATAGCATAACTTTAGAACCATGGGTGCTAGGTTTTTGAAATTTCATATATGGATTCCTCATGAAAAAATAATTGACCCGTGTTTTTTTTCTCGTCAGGATTATGCCCCTTTTTTGAGTTATGCCCCTTTGCAAAAAATACTATGAAATCTTGTAAGCAAGATATCTCAAAAACTGTTTGAGCTATTGCCCTGAAACTTTACATGCTGGTTGGGGATGATGAGTAGATGAACTGATTAACTTTTGAAAAAAATCCGAAATTTTTTTCTTGCGTTATGGCCCTTTGAAATTTTTCGCGTTTTAAGTTTGTAAGCAAGATATCTAAAAAACTATTTGAGGTTTTTCCCCGAAACTTCACAGACTTGTCGGGGATGATGAGTAGATGAACTGATCAACTTTTGAAAAAAATCCGATTTTTTTTCTTGAGTTATGGCCCTTAGATTTTTTTCGTGTTTTCAGCTTGTAAGCAAGATATCTCAATAATTGTTTGAGCGATTGCCCTGCAACTTTACAAGCTGGTTTGGGATGATGTGTAGATGAACTGATTAACTGTTGAAAAAAAATCCTATATTTTTTTCTTGAGTTATGGCCCTTTGAAATTTTTCGCGTTTTAAGTTTGTAAGCAAGATATCTCAAAAACTATATGAGGTTTTTCCCCAAAACTTCACAGACTGGTTGGGTATGATGAGTAGATGAACTGATTAACTTTTGAAAAAAATCCAATTTTTTTTTTTTCTTGAGTTATGGCCCTTTGATTTTTTTCGTGTTTTCAGCTTGTAAGCAAGATATCTCAAAAATTGTTTGAGCTATTGCCCTGAAACTTTACAGGCTGGTTGGGGATGATGAGTAGATGAACTGATTAACTTTTGAAAAAAATCCGAAATTTTTTTCTTGAGTTATGGCCCTTTGAAATTTTTCGCGTTTTAAGTTTGTAAGCAAGATATCTAAAAAACTATTTTAGGTTTTTCCCCGAAACTTCACAGACTGGTCAGGGATGATGAGTAGATGATTAACTACAGCTTTTCTTGTGTAATTTCAGCATTACAGCCACATAAAAACAAGATATCTCAATTACTGTTAGGGACAAGCAGTGTTAGGGTCAAGCAGTTGAGGGCATTGTGTTTCATAAACACTGGCTCTAGTTCATTTATCTTTTTGTGTTTTGCAATCGGGTTAAAAAACATACAGCTACAGTTCATCTCCAGTTACTATTTCTCTGTCTCACCTTGGAATCCGCATGCTTATATTTTGCTAGAAGTTGAGGCTATTTCTACCCTTACCAACTTTTGTTCTGGTGTCAAGGGATGTAGGATCCACCTATCACAGACCTGTTTTAGCCTAAGCACTTCTTTCAATATATAAAATACGGCCGACGAATTCATGCCATATAAATCCCTTTCTCTTCGACTGTACCGCGCATCTTTTTCATTTGCCGTTTTCAAAATCTGTATTTCTTTTTCTGATCCGGCCGCGGCACATCTTTGACTGGAGTACGCCCACCTCTGAAAAGTCGCAACCATCTGCAAACTTTTAGTTCATTTTCACCATTCGGCTTATCCCGAGTTGCAGTACACTTTCTGTTTGTCTAATATTATTGCTATTTTCGGCCATATTATCGCCCAGTGTGAAAGACATAGTCATTTACAATGGCCGATCTAGCGCTCTGTATGCATAAAATCTTGCAAATTTTAATTTGAAGCGCGAAAATGGTTAGATGTTTCATGCACATTTGAAAAATGCACGAAACAGTGTGTTTTCTTCATTGTTTCCTGTAAAGTGTCTCATTCCTCTGTCAGGCTATAGAGACCACTTGTTTTCAGGCAGAAGGTTTAGAGTTTTTTTAATGAAGAACTACCCATGTTTGAATACTAGGTCATTTAGTATGTTAACATCAATCTGTCCGCATCCACAAGCCTGTGTACGTCTAAGGTAGTCGCACATGCCGACCTGTGTCTTGCCGATTAACAGCACAATCGAGCCGCATGGTATAAAAGCCATCTTACATATTATGTAGACGTTTTGCTATACACCACAACCTATAAGCTTTTTTGATCGGCCATTGTCATGCGTCGTTCGTCGTGAACAATTTGCATGAAATGACAAGTCCTAAATTGTTGGACTGATTTCATTAGAACGTTTCAGCAATAATGACTAGGTTGTCCCCTACCAAAATACTTAAACTTTTCCGCTTCAATGAACATGATGGCTGCCTGAGCTAGAAGCAGAAAAAATCTTTAAATGGCAGCTCAAACTAAATCATCGGGTCGATTCCATTCAAACTTCCCAGGCGACTCCCAAGTAGATAGCTTAAACGAAGAAAGTACTCGCCAAAGCAAAAACAAAATCTTTGCAAATGACTTCTCATATAATGGTGGAACTTTTCCACCCATAGTTCACCGAAATGTTGCTTTGCCAAACATTCACTTATGTAGATAAAACGGTTCCACTTCAATGAACAGAATGTCCACCAAAGCTAAAATACTCCTGTATCCTTTGGGCTAATTAAGCTCCCGCCTTTTCGAAGAATAGCGCAAACCACTGTCCGCTCATGTCCGTACGTCCGCCCGTCCGTAAGTGCATGCGCTTGGCCATGTCTCCGAAACCGTAGTAAATACATTCATGAAACTTCACAGTTTGGCGCATCATGTCGTGAAATATGTTGTGAACAAGTAAGACAACTCTTGCTTGTTTGATGTTTGAATTATCTCCCCTTTGCCTAAGTAAAGCAGAGATCTACATGGTGCTTCCACGCAGAGCTGGAAGGTCTAAGCCTGCCCAGGCAAAGTGTTGCGAGTTGGATCATCCATGCATATAAACACTATTGGTTTCATAGGGCGGCGGGGCTTGAGAAGTCATTTCATCTCACTGTAGGACAGAAGTCACACAAAATTGGAAGCAACGTCTTCAAAATAACCTTAATAGTGTTGAAATAATAAAAAAAAAAACCAAGTATGCATGTGCTTTTTCCGATTCCTGAAATTATTTTTTGATTTTTTGGGGCATTTTAACTTAGACAATTTTATCCGAACTTCTACACGAATGTTAAAGGAGTAGGAACTTTGTCCCCGCAACTGTGCCTACAGTTTCAGACCGACCCTTTTGAAACTTGAAATATGTTTAAATGATGGTCTGAAGATATGCATTTGCTTTTTCTCAGAATTCTGAAATTATTTTATCAGCTCGCCTGTACGAAATACATGGAGAGCTATTGTTGTCACCTCAGTTGAGGGTTAGCGTTTGCTTGTGCGTTCCAATCACACTGCGTTAAAGTTTTTCAAATGCTTTTTAACAGTTCCTCATCACAGAGCACTCATATTTGGAACTTAAGTACCTGGAAGGGTCTTCTGACGTTCAAAGACAACAGATCCCTGGGTTCATGCCCCGGGGTGGAGCTAGGGGTCAAAATCTAAAACACCTCTGTAAAACTGTGTTTTAGTTTCTGAAATGTTTATATCTCAACAGACACTCATCACAAAGCATTCATTTTTTACAACTTGGATACCTGGGAGTGTCTTCTGAGATTCCAAGATAACACACCCTGGGTCCATGCCTGGGAAGGGGGGGGGGGTGGAGTGGGGCTATGGGTCAAAATCTAGGACACCTTTGTAATTTGTTATATACGTTTCCATTATGTTAACAATTTATAGACACACTTGGTTATATATCAGCCAACCATGTGACATTGGTTCAAGTGTAAAAGGTTGAAGGTCATTGTGACCTACATTTCACGGTCCAGTGATTTTGCCTTATATCTTGAAGACTATTTGTTGGAGAAATGTCATACCTTGGATATTAGTGCCATGTGACCCCATGATTGACCACCAAATATATCTAGGTCAGTGTGACCTATATTTCATGGTTCAGTGATTTTGCCTATTATCTTAAATACTATTTGATTGAGAAATGACATACCTGGATTATTAGTTCCATGTGACCCCATGATTGACCTCAAAATATATATAGCTCAGGGTGACGTATATTTCTTGGTTCAGTGATTTTGCCTATTTTGAATACTATTTGATGAAGAAACGTCATATCTTGATTATTAGTTCCATGTGACCTTCTGATTGACCTCAAAATATATCTAGGTCATTGTGACCTATTTTTCATGGTTCAGTGATTTTGCCTATCATCTACAATACTATTTAATGGAGAAATGTCATACCTGGATTATTAGTTTCATGTGACCTGATGGTTTACCACTTTTTATCATATGACGTCGCGTCTGAGAGTGTAATTACGCCATGTATTATTTTCGATAATCCACTAGTGGATTAAATATGCAAATTAGCTAGATGCGTCCCGTAACGTTACATGTACGACGTCATTAACGACGTCGCGTTTCCTTACGGCAGAATATTGACATTTTTATAACCAATCGTGAATAAAAAGCGTTTTTAATGTCATATGATAAATAGAATCTTGCATTCGTGCTCATGTATTATTGAATTTATTAAACCCCTTGCGGAAAAGGGATAAAATGCTCGACAGAGCCTCGCATTTTATCCCTTTTCCTCAACTCGTTTAATCAATTCAATAATACATGAGCACTCATGCAAGATCCTCTATATCTAGGTAAGTGTGACCTTTATGTCATGGTTCAGTGATTATTCCTGTTATCTTGAATACTATTTAGTTAATGACATGTTATACCCGGGATACTACTTCAATGCAGCCAGATGATTGACCTCAAAATATATGTAGGTCAGTGTGACCTATATTTCATGGTTCAGTGACTTTCACTTATATCTTGACTACTATTTGGTGGAGAAACTTCATATCTGAATAATCAATTCCATTTGACCAGATGAATGACATAGACATACATCTAGGTCAGTGTGACCTATTTTCATGGTTCAGTGATTTTGCCTTATAATTCAGACACTATTCGATTCTGAAATGTAATATCTGCAATATATGTTCTGTGTGACTTGATGATTGGCCCCAAAATATATTTAGGTGAGTGTGACCTATATTTCATGGTTCAATAGTTTTACCTTATATATTGAAGCGCGAAATAGGCAAGCTATGCTGTCATGTATCAACTCTTGTTTCATTTTGTTTTCGCATTTTTAACTAAGACTATTTTAGCTGTATTTCTACACGAATGTATAGGCTGTAAGTACCTTGTCCTCATAACTCTTCCTACTGTTTTAGACTAATCACTTCGAAACTGTACAATGATGGTCTGACGATATGTGCTTTTTCAAAATCTTGATATTATTTAGTATACTTTATTGCATTTTATTTTTCCTTTTTTTCTGAGCTCTGTTAGAACTACATTACTATATATAAGCTAGCAAGTACCTTTATTAAATTGCGCTACCAGGCGGGGTCATCCGTGTCCTTTGGACACATTTCTAGCTTCATTCAAACTTCACAGGAATATTGCATAGGTGACCCTCTACCAAAACGCAAACATGACTGCTCGATTTCACAAGATTGCTGCAAGAGCAAAATGAACAAGAAGGCTACCAAAACAGACGTGAAGGCAACGATCAGGAATCGATACAATTAACCCACATCTCCCATCAGAGACACCAAGGGAAAGAAACAAAAACACGAAACAACTAGACTCTAATGGAAACATCACTAGAGGAAAGCCAAAAGGACACTTACTTTCTCACAAAATGGCCAATTGGCTATCCAAAGCAAAATAATATAAGCGATACACACACCAAAAGACAAGCCATAACAAAAAAAAAAAAAAAAAAAAAAACGACAGAAGAATCATAAATCTGCTTGTTCAAGAGCCTCTGCTCAGATGAGCGATTCAGAACAATGTCGACCGTCTTGTTCTCATTACTGGGGTGCAAAAGCAGAAACCATATTTGTTAAACAACCATGGTTGTCAAACAGAATGTATAGATTATACAGAAAACAATGACCATTAATTTTATATAAAAACAATATACAGTCAAACTTCCATTACTCGAACATGGATAGCCTGTTAAGGGGCATGGGAACACCTGGCAGACTTTTCCGCCATTTGTCAAAGGGAGACAACTTTCGGGACTTCCTGTTCGCTTTTCCATAAGCCTTTGCCCGCTGAAAAAGGGGTCTACTCTTAAAGTAAAGCATTTGCTCCTCAGGAGCAAATGCTTTCCTTTAAGAGTTGACCCCTATTGACATGAGAGACAAAAAATACTTTTGCAGGAGTTAGCTCCCCTGAAGGTATATCCATTCCCCTTAACCTTGGCTAAATCACTTTCGTTTTGGAGTCCCTAGAGCATTCTTCACATACCTCCAGGGGCCAGTTGTTCAAAACTAACGATGTCGTTAGTTAACGTAGCGTTAAAACTTTGATCATTAAATATGGCAAATATGCTTAACTTTTTGCTGAAAAAATGTGAGCAGCTTTTGCGGATGCAAAAGCTGCTCACATTTTTTCAGCAAAAATACCAAAATTTTAGATTTTGTACTTGCTAGAACAGTTAACAATTTGATCACAAACGAGCTCGTTAAGCTAATGATGCTTTGAACAACTGGGCCCAGATATCCCTATGGATGGGAGAGAGTGTAATTCATGAATATTTGTTTGATTTCATCTTGAAATAGTGTGTTGTGTGTGCTCTTTAGATTCGCCTCAGTGAGTCGATTCTAGTAAGTACACACAATATACATAATATACCTATCATTTATAGAAGATAGAAAAAAACAACAACATTAAGTGATCCCCTTGACGCCTCATGACTTGGTGCAATGATTAAACGTCAATAGTTCGAACTACGCCTATCTCGAACAAATTGTCATAGGCCCATAGGTTTTCGAGTTAATGAAGTTAGACTTATTTTTAGGTCCATCTTTAGACTGCGTTATAGTCAAAACTCCTGTTATAATGGAGTGTTATAAAGATGTTTATCATACAACGTCGCATCTGAGGATCTCAAAACGCCATGTAATATATACGGTAATCCACTAATGGATTAAATATGCAAATTAGTTAGATATGCCCCGTAACGTTACATGTACAGAGTCCTTAATGACGTCACGTTTACTAATGGCGGAATATTGACATTTTTAAATGTTTTATGATAAATAGAACTTTGCATTCGTTTATGTATTAATTTATTAAACTCGTTGAGGAAAAGGCATACAATGCTTAACAAAGCCTCGCATTTTATCCTTTTCCCCCATCTTATTGATTTGTTTGTTTGTATTGGAGTTTAACGGCCCAGTCAACACTATTTCAGGTCATTTGTGAGCCGGTCAGTTTACCAATCCACACTTTCCTGGGCAGGCTTATACGTAAGTGGTTAACCAGTACAGTGCACATTCTTTCGCCAGAAACTGACAACTGCCCTTCTTGAATCAGCGGATGGGAGAGAATGACTATAGACAAGTTTTCATAATCAATCTCCACGAAAGAATGTTGCCGACCCTGGCAGGAATCGAACACGCGTCCTCCTGATCACCAGTCAGACGCGCATCCGGCTGAGCTACCGAGGCCGATCCCATCTTATTGAATAAATTCAATAATACATATATACTTATGTATGATCATCTATTTATCTCATTTTATGCAAATTAGTTAGATAAGCTCCGTAACGTTACACATTTGTTTTGTTTGATTTGAGGTTTAACGTCCCCGTCAACACTGTAAAGGTCATTTTGGAGACGTTGCTTCCAATTTTGTGGGACTTTTACCCGACATTGAGATGAAATGACATCTCAAGCCCAGTCGCCCAATGAAACCAATAGGGTTTATTAGCATGGACGGTCCGCCCCGCACCGCGGTTCCTGGACAGGCTTAGATCCTCTAAGCGGTTTACCAGTACTAGTGTGCGGGCCGGATTCAGCGCTGCGTGGAAGCATCATGCAGCCCATATATTTCTTCAAGCCCCTATGGGCGGGAGCTTTAACGTTACACATACAATATCCTTAACGACGCCGTGTTTACTGATGGCAGAATACTTATTTGTATACTTAATACTTGTGAATGAAATTGGTTTTAAATGTCATATGATAAATAGGATCTTGCATTCGTACTCGTGTATAACTCGTTGAGGATAAGGCATAAAAGGCGTGGCTAAGCTTCGCATTTTATCCTTTTTCCTCAACTCGTTTAATAGATTCTATAACACATGAACACTCATGTAATATCCTCTCTTTATGTGTACTTACAGCATCATCATGACGATTTGGATCTTCCACCAATCGGCAGTGAGGAAATCGATCAACACGTGGAAGCAGTTGATGATCACCCACCAATGACTGCAAAACAAAGAAAGATGTATGAAAAACAACTGAAAGAACATCAGAAGAAAGAAAAACAGGAAGCTCAGAGGAGAAAGAAAGAGGAAGATAAGGAAAGAAAGAGGATTGAAAAAGAAAAGAAAGCCCTGCTTGCACAAGAGAAGAAGGCAGCTAAACAGAAGTCGAAACAAAAGGTATTTCAAATTGTACAAAAATGCTGCATGCAATCGGAGAAATAAACGATACCTGGCAATATCAAATCTTTCATTAATGATTTGTTGACATAGAGCCGGCCTCCATGACCCAGTTAGTAAGCACTGTCTCTTAATTATTAGGTCTCCCAAGCCTTGTTTTAAGTACATATGAGACACCGAGTTCTGCAGCGGAAAATCATGTATGTTTTCTCCGCTTTTAGCCCAGCTTTAAGCCCATCTCTATTTAACGGTCAGCACGAAATTAGTGAAATTATTTTGAAAGGGCCATTATACCAAAACAAAAGGGCCATTACTCGAAATATAGAATATAATTGTGTCGACGAACGGTCAGGATAAGAGGTTAATTCCAGTTACAGCCGTAGGCTTTTTTGGGTAGATTGTTGATTGATCGACCCAAAGTTATAAAGCGCAAGTAGCTCTTCATTGCTGCTCAAGTCCGCGTGACTATTACTGATTTGTAGGAAATCCAGGTATTGATTATTTATAGACAATGGCCGCGTGTTTCTTATCGCTGTGAGGACAGGGTGTTGCGTAATTATAAAAGGTTTATCAATAGAATCTGAACCGGAATCATGGTTTAGGTTTCGCAAACCGGGTAGACCCAATCAGACGCCGTAGAACGCTTACAGTACAGGAAAGTAATGGTTAAACGAAATATTAAGTCTAAGTCACCGTCCATTTTTTCCAGCCTACAGTCAGAGACAGCAGACTCACCAGAACTGTCAGTGCTTTGATTGGACAGTCGTTGGGCCATTTTGTGGGAAAATAACTGTCTAATAGGCTTCCCGCTTGTGCCGTTTTCATTGTGGCGGAGTTGTCTTATGCTTGTTTGTGTTTCTTTCCCTTCGGTGATTGATTTATTTTTGTGTCCATGGATATGTCGCACTGATGAGTTAGGAGGCCTTCATGCGCACTGAACAAATTATTTGTCTAAATCGCGACGGAAGAAAGGGCGAGGATTGTGGCCACGTAAAATCGATTAAGCCCCCCCACCCCTCCAGTGGAATTCGTTCCACTTACCGTTCCAAGGCGGTTCTTCTGCCGTGGTTTATTTTTGTTATGGTTTGTCTTTGAGTGTGTGTATTGCTTATATTATTTTGTTTTGGATAGCCAATTGGCCATTTTGTGGGAACGTAACTGTCCTTTTGGCTTTCCACTAGTGATGTTTCCATTAAGGTCTAGTTGTTTCATGTTTGTGTTTCTTTCCCTTGGAGATTCTGATGGGTTAATTGTATCGATACCTGATCATTGCCTTCACTTCTATTTTGGTAAAGAAGTATGTCAAATTGTATTCATTCCAGATCATTGCCTTCACTTCTGTTTTGGGCATTTAGTAGTTTTCTTTGCTACCCAAAGGCAATTGAAAGACATTTCTTGTTAACATGCAATAGAACATTGCGGTACACTTGCGAGGGCATACGAATTGGACACGCATGTTAGTATCATAATATCTACATAGGTCTGTCGGTGCAAGTATGAAATATTGTTTTAGTTGTAGGGAGACATGTGCTTTGGATGTAAATATCCAATATGTCTTAGACGTGTGTATGGTTGATTATTTTAATTCATTTTGGACTGGAAATCTAAAAACAGTGACTTGTGCTTTGGATGTAAATATCCAATATGCCTTAGACGTGTGTATGATTGATTGCTTTAACCCATTTTGTACGGGAATACCTTCAAAACAGTGCAGAGGCAGATATGATGCCAAAGAACGCGGAATCTGATTAAGGACCTGAAGTATTTGCTAACAGAATTTTCCAGCAACAATAGAATAAAAACGAAAAACGGCCTGACACCCCTTATATGACAAATTGACTTGTCCAACATGTAGCAGTGGAAGCGTCGACTTGTATACAATGCGATACGTAACTGCACTTTACAGGGTGTTGTGAGAGAGCCAGATGTACGTGAAAGACGAGACAGCAGGACTAGCAATGAAATGGGTCGCGAGTGGGACGAAGCACGAGCTCATGATGACAGAGGAAATATCACACCTGAACGAACACGCAAACGTCTCAGTAGTTTTGAAGATATAAAGGTAACTTTATTCAAGCTTATATTTTAATACATAACTTACTACGTTTCGTGCACAAGCACGAGCTCAGGATGATAGAGGAAATACTGCACCTGAACGAACACGCAAACTTCTCCGTAGTTTTGAAGATATAAAAGGAAATCCATTCAATTTTGATTGATTTCAGGTTTAACGTCCCCGTCAATACTGTATAGGTCATTTTGGAGACGTTGCCTCCAATTTTGTGAGACTTTTACCCGACATTGAGATGAAATGACATCTCAAGCCCTGTCGCCCAATGAAACCAATAGGGTTTATAACCATGGACGGTCCGACACGCACCGCTTTGCCTGCGCAGGCTTAGATCCTCTTAAGCCGTTTACTAGTACTCGTGTGCGGTCGGTTTCAGCTCTGCGTGAAAGCAACATGCAGCCCATCTATTTCTTCAAGCCCCTATGGGCTGGGGCCGAAATATATTCAAGCTTATATTTCTATACATATAACACAGCTCGCTAATATAGGCAATGGGAAAGAACTGTGTTTTATTATGCAACAAATCACGGTGCTGAAGAGCGTGACGAGTGACGCCATTAAAAGCCGCAAATATATGACGTCACTCGTGGAGTCTATGACGTCAGTAGGAGTAACGTCACTTTCTCGCACCGAAAACGTTACAAAAGTGTTACAGTGAATAATTTTAGCGGGATTTCTTCTTATGATAGCGAAAAGTTTTGAGATTTTGAAGGAAACGACATTATAATTGCCGATCTTTAGCGTGTTAGAATCGAAATAGACCAGCTGTAGTGTGATTTGTTGTGTAATAACTCATGGTTTGTTGGTCAGTTGTAAGTAGACAAATCACGCGCGCTACACGCTCGTGATTTGATCGACTTTACAACTGACCTCTGAGCTGTGATTTATTGCTCAACAAATCACAGCTAGAGCTGATCTTAAGAACGGTTGTCGGTCCGTTGTATGTAGACAATTCGCGTGAGTTACATGCTCGTGATTTGATCGACTTTACAACTGACCTCTAAACTGTGATTTCTTACTCAACAAATCACAGATAGAGCTGATCTATTTTTTAAATCATCTATGTTTCGTGCACCGTATGAGCCGCGTCGTAAGAAAACATGTTTCATCTATTTTGTGTCAAAACAAAAGCCCAGATTAGCATTTATGCAATCTGATCAGCAGCTTAATGTTTCCTGCTTGCAAAATGACAATGCAGAGAACCATCGCTATAATGACAGTATTTGTTCTGTAACAATTTGCTGCTGTAGCGAATATGTCACTTTAAAATTCTAAATAAGGAGTAGTATAATAGGCAATAAAGGACTGTTTCTCCCAGTTACTCCAAGATTGTTTTGGACATTTGTGAGAATTGCTTCGTATTCTGACAAGTATCCAGAAGATTTGTTTCTTGGAAATTATTAGGGCCCCGCACTGAAAGTGTGGGTGCCCTATAGTAATCACTCTGTCCGTCCGTCTGTCTGTCTGTCCGTCTGTCCGTCCACAAATTTTCCTACTCCTCTGATAGCGCTGCCGGGCCCTAGTCAGTTTCACTGACAGCTCTAGTTTAATTACCATATTCTTAAATATCTCCATTTATCTTGTCAGCTTCAGCTAATGGTTTGTTGCGTGAAATTGTCGTTATGCTAGTTAAAATGATATTGTTGAGTTGCTAACTTAAAAAAAAAGCTAAAATAATTTGTTTCTCTACTAACAATATATAGGGATCAAAACAGTCTAATCAGGTAGGTCTTGGTTTTGTTGCCAATCAGTAGACTCAACCATAAGATATCAAACCCCTGTAATCCATTTTATATCTCTAAAACTGATATTTCCTGATTGAAAATATAAGATAAACACAGACTGTAAGTGCTCGCTAACGCCGAACCCGCAATCTGTGTATTATTTAGAGCAGAAATATCTCTGTTAATCAAGTTTACTTATATAATAAGTGGTTTACAGTGGGTGATATCATATTAAAGGAGCTTGAATACTATAGCTATACAAACGTACCAAGCTAGAAGTTTTGAGAAGCTTCAACACTCACCATCACTTGCGTCTGACCTAGTTATGTCGCAGGTGTTGGTACCAGCCAATTCTTGTTCTCAAACCATTAATGCACAAAGGAAAAATTCTCAAGCGGGCACACAATATTTTGCTTATTTTGCAGAGAAATAGGGCTTGACGTTTCATGTAGATCATCTTCATAGCAGACTTTGGTTTAAAGATTATACATTTATGTATTACCAAGCTTCGTTGTCTTGGTAGTTTTGATTGATGCTATAAAGGTTAAAGGTATATTGCTTAAAATCGTGCCTTAGCTTTTCATGCAGTGTTTTCCATAGTTCGAGGTGAAGGTGACATAATTTATGACTCCCGTTGTGAAGTAGAAGTAAAACTGTTTCTGTAGAAAAGATACACACATGTATGTACATTGCCTGGGAAAGATGAGGCTTGTATTTGGTTGTATGTTCTTATTGTTAAATTTTTCGTCTAAGATTTCCCAGGAGCTAGAAAAGCTAGACGCCTGAAACTTGGTATGCAATGCCATAATGATGTTTCCATTAGGGTCTAGTTGTTTCATGTTTGTGTTTCTTTCCCATGGTGTCTCTGATGGGAGCTGTGGGTTAATTGTATCGATTTCTGATCATTGCCTTCACTTCTATGTTTTATATCGTGTATGAGACGGTTGGCTCCCTTGGCGTATTTGTTCTTCGTTTCTTTCATTCTTCTTGGGCCAATGCTAACTTTTTGTCAAAAATTTCTCAGAATCTATAAAAGCCAGATGCCTCAAACTTAGTGTGCAATGTAATAATGATGACTTATATCGTGTAAAAGACAAAAGAAATTTTTAGGCTTGTTTGTTCCTCTGTAATTTCATTATTCTTCTTTCTCTCAATATAGGCCGATGTTGAATTTTTCGTCAAAGATTTCTCGAGAACTATAATACTTAGAACTTGGTATGCAATACAATAATGATGACATATATCGTGTAAGAGACAATGGGCTTTTTGGGCTAATTTGTTCATATGTTCTATATTTCATTCCTCTTTCTCATGGGCCAATGTAAATTTTTCGTCAAATATTTCAAAGGAACTATGAAAGCTGGACGCTTCAAACTTGGTATGCAATGCAATAATGATGACTTATATCGTATTAGAGATACATTTGTTCATTATTTTTCATTCTTTCTGTATATGCCACTGTTTAATTTTTCATCTGAGATTTCTCGGGAACTACAAAATAGAATTGAACGGAATAGAAGTGAAGCTTCAAATTTAGGGAATGCAATGCAACAGTGATGACTTATATCGTATAAGAGACAATGAGCTTCCTTGGCTTATTTGTTCATCTGTTCTTTCATTCTTGTTTCTCTCCATTCAGGCCAATGTTAAATGTTTGTCAAAGATTTCTCAGGAACAGAAGCTTTAAACTTAGTGTGCAATGCAATAATGATGACTTGCATCGTGTAAGAGACAATTGGCGTTTCGGGCTTATTTGTTCAATTGTTCCTTCCTTCTTCTTTCTTTCCATATTGGCCGATATATTTTTTTAGCTCGTCTGTTTTTTTAAAAAAAACTTTCGAGCTATTGTCATCACTCCGGCGTCTGCGTAGTCGTCCTGCGTCGTCCTGTGTCGTCCTGCGTCGTTCCAAAAAAACTTAACCTTGGCTATAACTTAAAAAGTATTAGACCTAGCCTCATGAAACGTCATACACACACTCATCATCACAAGAGCTACATTTTGACCAAGGACCATAACAACATTGTTGATTTTGGCTGAATTATCTCCCCTTTTCCAATTTTTTTTCTGAAACACATTTTTTGCTCTCATTTTAATACTATTCACAACAGAGCCTTCAAACTTCACATGAATGTTCCTTGGGACAAGACCTTTTCAGTGATACCACACTTTTTGATCTGTGACCTTGACCTTTGAACTTTGACCTATTTTTCGAAAATTTAACCGAAAACCTTAACCTTGACCATATTTCCAAAAGTATTTGGCCTACCTTCATGAAACTTCATACACATACTCACCATCACAAGAGCTACATTCCCTACAAGTTTTATAACTCCATCTTGCAATTTGATTGAATTATCTCCCCTTTTCTCTCCGTTTTTTTTAAATTGTTTTTGTCTCGTTTTTGTCTCTTATTTCAATACTATTCACAACAGAGCCTTCCAACTTCACATGAATGTTCCTTGGGACAAGACCTTTTCAGTCATACCACGCTTTTTGACCTGTGACCTTGACCTTTGAACTTTGACCTATTTTTCGAAAAATTAACCAAAAAACTTAACCTTGACCATATTTCCAAAAGTATTTGGCCTACCTTCATGAAACTTCATACACATACTCACCATCACAAGAGCTACATTCCCTACAAGTTTTATAACTCCATCTTGCAATTTGATTGAATTATCTCCCCTTTTCTCTCCGGTTTTTTTTTAAATTGTTTTTGTCTCTTATTTCAATACTATTCACAACAGAGCCTTCCAACTTCACATGAATGTTCCTTGGGACAAGACCTTTTCAGTCATACCACGCTTTTTGACCTGTGACCTTGACCTTTGAACTTTGACCTATTTTTCGAAAAATTAACCAAAAAACTTAACCTTGACCATATTTCCAAAAGTATTTGGCCTACCTTCATGAAACTTCATACACATACTCACCATCACAAGAGCTACATTCCCTACAAGTTTTATAACTCCATATTGCAATTTGATTTGACTTAGAACTTTTGTTTTCTAAAAGAAACTGCAGACGAGCGTTGGCACCCGCTTGCGGTGCTCTTGTTAAAGATTTCTCACAAATTATAAAAGTAGACGCCTCAAACTTGGTTTGGAATGCATTGATGATGCCATGTCGAGTAAGAGACAATGGGCTTCATTTGTTCTTTCATTCTGTCTCTTCATATAGACCAATGCTATATTGTCTTCAAATAGGTCTCAGAAACATAAAAGCTGGAAGCCTCAAGCTTAGTTTGCAATGCAATAATGAGGCTTTTTCGGCTTGTTTGTTCATTTGTTCTTTCATTCTCCTTTCCACATAGATCAATGTTTTATTTTTCATAAAACATTTCCTAGGAGCTTTGTAATGACGTATCATCATGTAAACAGGTTTGTGTAACGAACACCCTTGAAAACCCCAGTTTACGTAGAAAAAATTACATTACATCCTTGTTTTATTAAACTGCGCAAAATCTGAGTATAGCCAGACAGTTCTAGTTCTCTGACAGTTCGAGTTTAGACGTAAGCTATATCTACAAAAATTGGACGAAAGGCTCTATGACACATCAAAATGAATACAGTAAAATGTTTTTAATTAATTGAATCCAAGTCAGGTGTTAATTTTGAACCTTCAGTATGTAAACAGTAATCGCAAAGGACAAGCACAAATCAAAATCAAACTGTACCAAGCTGATATGCCTGGTGTCGTTTTAAAGACCATCACATTGTACAATACTAATTGCAAGGAATAATAATAAAATGCCTTATTCTTAGAATGTAGCTTTTGAAGTTAGAAGAGTGAATTCTGAATACAGAGGAAAATGTAAATGAAATGTTAATGGCATGCTAGAGCGTGATATTATAGCCAGCACAAGCCACTTGGCAACGTTCTATGCTTGCCCGATGCTGACCCGAACTTCTTTGCTAGCTAGGCTGAAACCTTGATATACCTGTAAAACAAAAATCTAACAAAGGAATCATTGCCTCCTTTATATTTTGTCAGCTCTATCCTTTAAGGAGCTGGATCATTTTTCAAAAGATTCTAACACTGCGCCTGTATAAGCAGTTGAGATGAATTGTGGTTTATCCTGCAACAGTTTACTGGGTGGAAGAACGTGACGAGTGACGTCATGAAAAGTCGCCGTTTAATGAAGTCAATCGTAGCTTCTTTGACGTTAGACGTTGAAACGTCATGTACTAGCATAAAAAACCCTTCAAAAGAACGTGTGTATGTGGTATTGTCAATGATGTTGGCGGGATTTCTTCTATCAATGGCGGAAGTTTGGGAGAACTCGAAGGGAAGAACTCGAGTTTTGTCGATTCTTAGTGTGTCAGAATCGAAATAAAGATCAGGTCTTGTGTGTGATATTTTGAGTAATACATCACAGATTACTGTCAGTTGAGAATACACAAATCACTCTCGCTACGCGCTCGTGCATTTTGTTTTCTTTACTTAAAATCTACGATTTATTACTCAGCAAATGAACGTTTGAGCTGATTTATTTCTAAAATATGGAAGCATTTTCCATTCTATTTCTCTATCGTATATTAGCAGGTGAAACTGCCCTATTTCTGTTAAAATTAAATACAGTTCCCAAAGCCAACAAACAAATATATGACCTGTCCCTTGGCATCTCACTCAACCTTTCTTGTAAATAAATGTACATTCAAATACAAATCCTTGTTCAACTGGAAATTAAACCCTGTCCAGTAGCCTCTTGAATCGTTGTGCATTGTCAGTGGATGCGAACGCTTTTTGTTTATTAATATACTATTGCATGTATACTCTCTATCTTCCTGTGTAAGACTGACACTAAATTGCTAGGAAGAACAACCTTTGGGTTTTAGCTTTTGTGCTTTTTGCATTGATAATAGGAATTACATTCAAAATATTGATTATATTGGATTTGCTTTATATTTATATGGAATCATATTACATTTTAACCCATTCTGTACCAGAGACCCCAAAACGGGCACCCTCGCAAACAGTGCAGGCCCAGATCAGATGCGGTAGAACGCGACGTCTGATCAGGACCTGCACTATTTGCAAAACGTTCAGCTATTTTCCGAATCAATTTTAAAGATAACACTCCTAAATTTCGGAATGGCCTCCTGCCATATACAAAGAGGAAGATTCCATTTGGTACAAAAAGGGTTAAAGAGTTATCTCCGTTTATGTAGAAAAAAATCCGGATATACAGAACACAGAATTATACTCAGTCAAAGAAGTTTTGGACCACCTACAATTTTAATCCTTTGTTCAGTCATTTGGCATTCAAACACAAAAATATTAACAACCACGTTTCTGTATTTTATTCCTGATTAAAATAAGTGACAATTTCATTCAGAAGTATCACTGATATCCTGTAAACATCCCCTAAAACCTACAGGGGTCTTCCAAAAGGTGTCCCAAAAGTCAGTAATGTTCCAAGTTTGTGTAACCACCATTATTATGCCGGTATTCACGGACTCTGTTGTTTGAAAAGTACACGAGATTGTGGATTGTCTGTTGTGGAATTCAAACCGATTCTTCTCGCAAGAATCTCTGAAGCTCCTGCAGTGTGCTGATGCGCTTCAGACATTTCGAGAACATTCCATACATGATAAATTGGGAGACATCGCTGGCCAATCCATTCTGTTCACGTTGTTCGTACGCTGGAAGTCATCAACAATGTGTAAGCAGCCTAAGGCTCGGGCCCGGTCGGTTTCGCTTAGCTAATTGTATTGCCCCCTCGCGGACATATTTTTACTGAATGTGCTGTATTGTGCAGAAACTGGGTTTAAACTTTAAATTTTCTAAGAACATGATTTTTGCGTGAGTTTGAAACTCAGTTGTTTTGAGTGATGAACCTTGGTCAAAATGCAGCCTTGGATACAATGAAAAAATCATGCATTTGAGGTGAATTCTGTCTGACCTTTCTATACATGGACTGCATGAAATCTGAAGTGAGATGGTTTACTGCTGCAAGACCATTACACTATGTTTTTAGTTGACGATTGAATGTTATGCAATCCATAGAAATTGTGACAAGCAGAGTTTAGAGCTTTGCAATTTTTGCCACTTTCGGTCACTTTTTTGACACCTCACTGTACTTCAAAATTTTGTCACGCACTGTTGATTTTGCTAATGTTTACTTGTTTTCGCTCTTGAAAGAGGCTGAAGTCTCAAAAAATGTTTCAGATGACAAAATGTCTGTTTAATATATGTAAATGAAAGAACTTAACATATTTTAGGTGGTCCAAAACTTTTTGGCCGAGTATATAATAATTAACTTTGAAGCTTTTTATTGTTAGGCCTTCTATCTCATGCTGAAAGTTATTCTAAATAAACAAGGTGCAAAGCAACAAAGATATTTTCTATACTAGAATAAATGTTCATACAACATATCTCCTTATTTTTTTCTAATCTTATATTAGAAACGAATGTGAATAGTTTTCATAGATGTTCGCGAATGCTTTCTTTTGCTTCCCTTACAATTTCATTTTGATGATTTTCTGAAATTTGCTTTTTTGGGGATCTTTTTCAACTCACCTGTCACATAGTTACGAGGTGAGCTTTCGGGATCACTTTTTGTCCGTCGTTCGTGCGTGCGTGCGTCCGTCCGTTCGTAAACAATTTCTTCAAATGATATCTCCTCCTAAACCACTGATCGGATTTTGATAAAGCTTAAAAGAAATGATCATTGGGTGGTCCCCTTTTAAAGTTGTTCAAATGGTTCCGGTCAGTTGCGCATCTAGGTCATAGGAGCCAATTTTTTTTTTTACTGAAAACTTAAAAATCTTCTCTGAAACCGCAATGACCCGGGTCTTTGATACTTGGTATGAAGCCTCATCTAGTGGACCTCTACCAAGATTGTTCAAATTAAAGCCCTTGGACCAAAATGCCCCTGCCCCGGGGCCCTTTGGGGACTTTTGGAAAATCTTTAATAAAGTTCTTCTCTGACACCGACCGGCCCCGATAGCTCAGTTGGTAGAGTGTCCGCTCCGGGGAACGGGAGGTCACGGGTTCCATCCTGGGCCGCAACACACCAAAGTCGTTAACAATGGTACTAGCTGCTCCTTGCGTGGCACTCAGATTTATGGGGTAGAGCTAGGACTGGTCGACCCAGTGTCAGGATAAAGTAACTGGGTGTGGTATCATGTAATGTGTCTGGGACATGATACTTCAGTGAGGCAGCACTATAAAAGTGAGCATTGAGGTCCCTGTCGCAACCAGACACCGTCTAGATATGACTTAAAAATTGTTGAAAGCGACGTTAAACCCGAATTCACACACACACTCACCTCTGAAACCGCAAAGCCCAGGTCTTAGATATTTTATTAGAAGCTTCATCTAGTGGACCTCTATCATGATTGTTCAAATTATGGCGCTGGGGCAAAAAATGCCCCCACCCCGTGGCCTACTTGTTTTACATAGACTTATATTGGGAAAACCTTTGAAAATCCTCTTGTCTGAAACAGGAAGGCCAACTTTTGATATTTGGTATGAAGCTTCGTCTTATGGATTTCTACCAAGATTGTTCAAATTATAGCCCTGGGGCCAAAAATGGCCCCACACCGCGGCCCACAGTTTTTATATTGACTTATATAAGGAAAACCTTTAAAAATATCCTTTTCTGAGAACAGAGGTCTTTGATATTTGGTTTGAAGCTTCACCTTTTAGACCTCTACCAAAATTATGCAGATTATAGCCCTGGGGCCAATAATGACCCTCCCCGGGGCCCACTTGTTACACTATGGATCAGGTGAGCGAGCCGAGGCCATCATGACCCTCTTGTTTCTTTAAAACATGCGTTATGGTTTAGATGTTTTAGGCGGTTCGAACGAGGACTACATTAAAAGTGTTGTGGCGTTTTCATGATATTTCGTGACTTGTTAACGTGATATTTATGTGATTTTAGACCCATTCAGATGTCATTCAAGTGATTATCTCACTTGAAGTTATATTCTTCAATCTTACTTTGGTTAGAATAATATTGCTCAAAAGGTTGACACAGAATCAATTTTTTCAAGCCAAGATCTGTTTTCAACATTTATTCACATGTAGAGTAATTTGTTATTTCAACATACTCTTGGTAAATTCGACAATGTGGTTGAAAATGATATCCGATTATGTTAAAGAATAGCATATTGAAAATTCTTTTTCTCTAAAGAACATACTAAATGCATGTTCTTAATCGATTGCTTGAGATGGCTGTTCTGTTTGATCTGAGAAACATTGTTTTCGGCTTTTCATTTACATGCATGCACTTGAAATTAGCATTATGCGAAGATGTCAGTCATTCAAACTACACGTAACAATGTCGTAGGTTAACATATTGTTTGAACTCTTAAACAGTCGAATTGATATGAATGAGTGCCTGTTTACTGTTTTCTTTCAGATTGTTTTATTAGTTTAACTGTAAAAAAGAAGCCTCCGTGGTGCAGTGGTTATGCCACTTGCCTGGTAAACCAGGGGTCACAGGATCGACCCCGGGCTTCTCCAGACTTTCGGATGAATCTTAAACCGAGGTCCCGTCTCCGTATGAACTTAGCTGTTGATGAGACGTAAAACTCAAACACTTACTCACTTAACTGTAAAAATAATCGCCTCTTCCCATGATCTAGATTCTTAATATCACCATCCGTTTTCTTAGTCATGATTATACATTTGGTTTGCATTTTGTGTGGCATGATTTATTATATTCGACAGACGGAGGTAGACAGAGAACCCGGCAAGAAAAGACCCCCAACCCCACCTGAACCGTTGCCAGTGAAGAAACGGGGTGGGGACTCTAGGAGTGTTTCTGGGTCTTCTAACTTTGACTCGGCAGATGAGGTTAATACTGTTTGCACTAAAGTAGCTATATAGCTAGTTTGCTTAGTTTTTAACAAATGACTTTATGGTGATTTAATGGGTTGCCAAGCGTAGCATAACTCTGATAGTGATGGTGCTTATACTCTCACACCCCTTTCCTGTCTACTTTTATCTACTTTTCAGCACGCCAATGGATCGGAAGCAAAAGTAATGGACAACATATTTCGCGATTAATATTGGACAAATGTTCTCTATTCATAGAGTATTTTCCTCGTTAACTTCACGAAAACACGCCTATACAATTTTGACCCCTTAGACCACACTTCTATATAGTAAAACTGGGGTTTACAGGGGTAAAACCTTATTTTTCTTTTTTCTCGATAAGACGGTTCTAACTAGTATCCACAATCCATAGCAGAAATAAGACAAATATCATCATTAATTTTTCGTTTTTAGCTCACCGTCACGTAGTGACGAGGTGAGCTTTTGGGATCACGTTTTGTCCGTCGTCCGTGCGTGCGTCCGTCCGTCCATCCGTCCGTGCGTAAACAATTTCTTCAAACGACATCTCCTCCTAAATCACTGATTGGATTTTGACCAAACTTCACATGAATGATCCTTAGGTGGTCCCCTTTCAAAGTTGTTCAAATGGTTCCGGTCAGTTGCACATCTGGGTCACAGTAGCCAAAAATAGATTTTTTTTCACCGAAAACTTAAAAAATCTTCTTCTCTGAAACCACAAGGCCCAGGTCTTTAATATTTGGTATGTAGCTTCATCTAGTGGACCCCTACCAAGATTGTTCAAATTATAGTGCTGGGGCCAAAAATGCCCCCGCCCCGGGGCCCTTTGGTTTTACATAGGCTAAAATAGGGAAAATCTTTAAAAATCTTCTTCTCTGAAACCGTAAGGCCCAGAGCTTTGATATTTGGTATGAAGCTTCATCTAGTGGACCCCTAACAAGATTGTTCAAATTATTGTGCTGGGGCCAAAAATGCCCCCGCCCCGGGGCCCTTTGGTTTTACATGGGCTTATATAGGGAAAATCTATAAAAATCTTCTTCTCTGAAACCGCAAGGCCCACGTCTTTGATATTTGGTATGAAGCTTCATCTAGTGGACCCCTACCAAGATTGTTCAAATTATAGTGCTGGGGCCAAAAATGACCCCGCCCCGGGGCCCTTTGGTTTTACATGAGCTTATATATGGAAAATCTTTAAAAATCTTCTTCTCTGAAACCGCAAGGCCCAGGTCTTTGATATTTGGTATGAAGCTTCATCTAGTGGACCCCTATCAAGATTGTTCAAATTATAGTGCTGTGGCCAAAAATGCCCCCACCTGGGGCCTTTGGTTTTACATGGGCTTATATACGGAAAATCTTAAAAAATCTTCTTCTCTGAAACCACAAGGCCCAGGTCTTTGCTATTTGGTATGAAGCTTCATCTAGTGGACCCCTACCAAGATTGTTCAAATTATAGTGCTGGGGCCAAAAATGACCCTGCCCCGGGACCTTTGCTTTTACATGGGCTTCTACATGAAAAATCTTTAAAAATCTTCTTCTCTGAAACCGCAAGGCCCAGGTCTTTGATATTTGGTATGAAGCTTCATCTAGTGGACCCCTAACAAGATTGTTTAAATAATAGTGCTGTGGCCAAAAATGCCCCCATCCCGGGGCCCTTTGGTTTTACATGGGCTTATATAGGGAAAATCTTTAAAAATCTTCTCTGAAACCGCAAGGCTCAGGTCTTTGATTCCCCCCCCCCCCGGCATACAAAGTATGATGGGGGTATATTGTTTTCGTCCATCCGTCCGTCCATCCTTCCATCTGTCTGTCCGTCCGTCCATTGGTCTGTCCGTCCGTCCGTTAACATTTTGGTTAAAGTTTTGCGTCAAAGTTTCTAGGAGATTGTTACTTTCGAACCATTTGATAGATTTAGTTGATACTTACACTGAAGTTACATACTGGTCTTAAGATTTCATTGATGCATGTCCCAGCCCCGACAGTGACCTTCATGTCTCAGACTTAAAAATTTTACATTTGGTTAAAGTTTTGCGTCAAAGTTTCTGAGAGATTGTATCTTCTAAACCCTATGAAAGATTTAGTTGATACCTACACTGAAGATTTCATTGATGCATGTCCTACCCCCCACAGTGACCTTGAGGTCGCTTTCTCTTGTATTTGGTATAAAGCTTCATCTTGTAAACCTCTACCAAGATTGTTCAAATTTTAGCCCTGGGTCAAAAATGCCCCCTCTCTGGGGCCCTTTGATTTTACATGGGCTTATATCGGGAAAATCTTTAAAAATCTTCTCTGAAACCGCAAGGCCCAGGTCTTGATATTTGGTGTGTAGCTCTATCTAGTGGACCTTTGCCAAGGTTGTTCAAATTATGAAGCTTCAACTTTTCAGACCTCCCTCAACATTATGCACATTATAGCCCTGGTGTCAATAATGGCCCTCCCCGGGGCCCACTTGTTACTCTATGGATCAGGTGAGCGATCCAGGGCCATCATGGCCCTCTTGTTTTTTTCTTGCGGCAAAGTTTATAATGTATTTGTATGGGCGTGTTTTTGTAATGACTAACCTTTACCAAGTCTATTATCACAATAGGGAAAAATGATTTAAAGGAATATCAACTGTTCTCAGCATTACGAAAACACGCCTATACAAATACAATGTAAATTTTACCGCCTGAATAAAAAAAAAATTTTAGATGAAAAATTGTGATATTTAACTTATTTCTGCTCGAAATATAGATTGTGCGTACTCGTTAGAACCGCCTCGATGAGGCGGTTCTAACGAGTACCCACAATCTATATTTCAGAGCAGAAATAAGAAAAATAATGTTTACCCCTGCAAACCCCAGTTTTTCTATATAAAAGTGGGGTTCAAGGGGGTCAAAATCATATAGGCGTGTTTTAGTGATGGGTATGGGTTGTTGTTTGGCCAGATTGAGTCGAAGGTAGTATGTACCTTCGGCCAAACGGCCGAAAACCTCCAATCGGAGACAGCAAAGGGAAAGAAAATCGAATATGAAATAACTAAACCCTAATGAAAACATCGCAAGCAGAAAGTCAAAAGGACAGTTACTTTCGGCTGTCCAAAATAAAAAAGGCATAAGCAATACATACATGCAAAGACACACTATAGCAAAAATAAACCGCGACAGAAGAACCACCTTGGAACGGTCAGTAAAAAAGTATTTCACTGGCGGGTGTGTGTGTGTGGGGGGGGGGGGGGGTGGGGAGTGTGCTTAAATCGATTTTACATGGCCATAATCTTCGCCCTTGGTTCTGTCGTTGTTAAGACAATAATTTGTTCAGTCCGCATGAAGGCTATCTAGCTCATCAGTGCTACATCATCGAGAACCTAGAAATCAAACTACAGAGATTAAGGAAAAATAAGATGGAGATTCAAGTACAAACGAACATTACCTAAAAAAAATAAGTAAGCTTAAGCCTTTACGGCAGAACCGTCATAGAATCTCAGGCCTGACCCACCGGTGTGCAAGTAAAGAGGGTTGCTGCAGCACGTGGGATAGAAAGGATCGACCTTTATTTCTGATTACACTTTGCCCTTTTGCGTATTTTCTGAAACGGTAATCAATTTTGGGAGCATGAAACACACACAGAACTGAAAATTGTAGTGTACAACATTTTCTGAACCGGACTAGCTTGCTTCGGTCGGTTAGGCCTCATCATTGACTCAGTGAAAACCGCTTTGGCGGACGTGTGCTCGGCGAAGACTGAACTGTGTCCCCATATTCATTTAGGCCGATCACAGCCTTCGCCACTTGCATACAGAGGCTTTGGGTTAAATGGCATCCAGACAGCACAAAGCTAAGATGCAGATCAGTAGGCTGATTCGCGTCATGCGTGCCAGCACACAGTAAAATTCCGCTCTGAGTTAAAGACTAATGCTTGTAAATTTATACAAAATATGTAACTTATTGAAGAGGTTTCAGCTTCCTTTCTTTTCTACACCAAGTGGCTCCTAATAAGAGAACACCTTTGGGACAGTTCAAAAGTGGTCTAAAAGACCACTTTTGAAATGTCCTAAAGGTGGTCATAATATAGGAGTTTTACTGTATAGTCGTTTGTCATGGTTCATATAAATATGTAATTATATCACAACAGTCGACCTTAAGACATCACATGAACACGTCCGTGAAATGAACATCAGTATAAACACACTTAAGCTGGAACTCACAAGAGTGTACTTTATTTTTATCGCGTCTATCTTAAAGAGCGATTGCAAAGAAAGTTAGTATTATTGTTATTAAGGAGGATGATAGAAGGCACACAGAGGTCATAAATATTGAAAACGAAATGCAAAATATCCCATTTATTCCAGAGTTACACGCATTTATAGCCGGCGTAGGTTCCTCAGTCGGATGCGCGTCCGTTTAGTGATCAGGAGGACGCGGGTTCGACACCTGCCGGGGCTGGCAACATTCTTTAATGGAGTTTGATCATGAAAAGTAGAAGTAAAACAAAGATCAGGAATTGATACAATTAACTTACTCCACCCATAAAAGACACCAAAGGGAAAGAAATACAAACATTAAGCGACCAGACCATAATGGAAACCTAAACAAAGGAGGGTCATAAGGACAGTACTTTCCCACAAAATGGCCATATGGCCATCCAAAATTAAAAGACACAAGTGATACACACAGTAAGTAACAAACAACAACATAAATAAATCGCCACAGAAGAGCCGCCTTGGAACGGTCAGTGGAAGATTTACACTGGGGGGCTTAAATCGATTTTACGTGGCCACAATCCTCGCCCTTACTTCCGTCGCGATTCAGACAAATAATTTGTTCAGTCCGCATGAAGGCTCCCCAACTCATCCGTGCAACATCTCCGTGAACACAAAAATCAAAGAACCACAGAGGTGAGACAACGGTGAGGACTCGACAGCAAGAAACCACTGAAATGCTGGAGCAAAAGAAAACCAACAGTTAGACTCCGATGAGTCCGACCAGAGACAGAAATTTTTTCTATGGTCATTCTCACCCTTCCGCTGATTCAAGAAGGGCAGTTGTCAATTTCTGGCGAAAGAATGTGCACTGTACAGGTTAAACGCTTATCTATAAGCCTGCCCAAGAAACTGTGGATAGGTAAACTGACCGGCTCAAAAATGACCTAAATAGTGTTGACGGGGCCGTTAAACTGCAACAAAAACAGACAAACACGCATTTATGTTTGATACATACCTATGTTTCTCTGAGAGTAACCTCCCTTGACTATTATTTGATTAAGACACTCTTGCAATAGTCTTTGATGTCACATTTGTTTTATACTTTTTGATATGGCTACAAGATTTTTTTTTCAGTTTTGTAGTAGCCTGCTAATTTTTTTCCCGCCCTTTGAAAACTGTGGATGTAATTCATAATTTAGGATCATAGTTCGAAATTTAAACTTTGTTATTTTTTCAAGTAAACTCAAGGTGGTGTTAAGGGAATGTTTGGCAGCCGTAAAAAGTCTCCTGCCCATCATCATAGTGTGGGTTATATTTTCTAGTCCTATTGGATCATGGGTTCTCCACTGCGGAATATTGAAAATACTTTATGGTCACTGGTGAGGCCTTATTGGCAGATACTAGCTAGTCTGATCCAGAAAAGAGCTTGTACACTAGTTTTCAGTTCTGTGCTGTAGTTCTTGCTTCCAAAGAATTACCCTATTACTGAACACATTTAAAATTTAGAGAGACAAGAAAGAAAGAGTAAAACGAGTGAAAGTGGCAGAACAGAAGAAATGAAAACATTCCCCTATACCTAACCCAGACGCTTTGCAGACCTTGCCAAACTGTACCAAATGTTAGCTAGACGCAGGTGACGTAAGATTCACGCAACTTCGCCTCACCCATCAGTCCTCAAGTATACGATCTCCATAAAATTGCCTAAATGTGGCGCTTATGTGGGACGCCAATAATAATTGCTTGGGATATAGATTTGAAAATACCGTGTATTTCCATAACAAAATGGCATTTTCAGAGCCGTGAATACAATACTATCTCACACGGGTGTTTTTCATAATAAACTCTACCTTTGTACTTGTGATTACTATACTTACATCATCATTCGCTTATTTCATAACTTAGCTATTCTTTAGCCTGCTTTTTCCAGTTTTCGGCAATATCTACTGCTTTAAATTCCTTGATTAAAACTCACTGAGCCAATGATTACTTTTCAGCTTCTCTACACTTTACTTACTGTTTGGTGACTTGGGAATTTTCTGTCTTTGAATTTATTCATTGTAGGCAAAGCCATATATGAACAGGATTTTTGTTATTTTTGCATTTCTTCAAGTACGATCAAATCGTTACATATGGTGTCCTCTTGAAAAAATTAGATGATAATTTGCGATTTTTTTTGTCCTGATAAAGACCTTACACGGTCGTTGGAACTGCCTCAATGAGGCGATTTCAAAGACTACCCACAATCACTACTTCTGCAGCTCTGTGTAAGGCGTTGCGTAGAAGGGTATTCATTGATTGACTTGTTATTATGATCTGATGATGCCGATACCCTTACTGATTTCACTTCGTTAACTATAAGGACACGTAAAGTGAATATTTTGAAGGACTTAGAACGATACGTTTCTTATTTCTGCTCCTCAAATTGTATATATTCGTTGGGTCCGTCCCTATGCGGCGGGTCTATTTAGTACCAACAATTTGTTTTAATCGGTGAGAAGGAAAATATTTCATACCATTGAAAACCATACATTTGCTATAACGCTATATCAAACAGCGTTATATAAGGGAATTCCTTGTAACAACATGTTAACGCGATGGACTCAGACTTGAGTATAGTTAAATAATGTTAACCCTGTTTGTACCGAAACCTCAAAACCATTGATTGGTAAACAATGCAGGCTCAGATCATGGTCTACACTGTTTGCAAACAATTCAGCCACTTATAAATAAAGTTTGAACCAAACACAACCTGACACCCCTAAATTTTGAAATGGACTTGTGCTATAATATATAAGGTTAAAGATTCCATTCAGTATAAAATGGGTTTTATGTTATATGGAATATACCTACGTGTAATTATTTAGTTATTCGCGCGAAACATTCAGTTTTGAACACACCAGTCGAAATAGCCCTGCTTTAGCCAGGTATGTCGTTCTTACCTTCGAAAAATACTATAGTAGGATTCTTCTGCAGTGGAGAACAAATTATCCAATAAGAAGAACCCTACCATACTATAGTAGGCGGTTCTTCTGTCGAGGTTTATTTTTGTTATGGTTTGTCTTTGGGTGTTTGTGTCGCGTATGTTATTTTATTTTGGATAGCCTATTGGCCATTTTGTGGGAAAGTAACTGTCCCTTTGGCTTTCCGCTGTTGGTGTTTCCATTACGGTCTGTTTTTTCATGTTTGTGCGTCTCTCCCATTGGTGTCTCTGATGGGAGCTGTGGGTTGATTGTATCGATTCCTGATCATTGCCTCCACTTCTATTTTGTCTGGAACTGGGCCTCGTGGAGAGTCGATTAAAAATGTGTAGTCTGTTTCACCTTCTATCAGGGACACATCTCGATCTGAGCATCTCTTAGAGACATTACTGTCTCTGTTAGGGACAGACGTCGGTATATATTGAAACACCACGTAGACAGCGAAGGCTTAGAGAAATTTGTTCAAAACTAACAAGGACTTTAGTTGTCATTTAGTAAAAACAAGTGTTATTTGAGATTGCCAATATGCTAATTTTTTCATGAATAAATGTAAGTAGTTAATAAAAGTAAAGGCAATGATCAGGAATCGATACAATTAAACCACACCTCCCATCAAAGACACCATAGGGAAAGAAACACAAACATGAAATAACTAGACCGTAGTGGAAAGCCAAAAGGACATTTACTTTCCCACACAATGGCCAATTGGCTATCTAAAACAAAAAGATATAAGTGATACACACATTCAAAGACGAACTATAACAAAAATGAACCGCGACAGAAGAACCGCCTATGAACGGTCATTGAAAAGTATTTCACTTGGGGCTTACATCGATTTTACGCGGCCGCAATCCTCGCTCTTACTTCCATTGCGATTTAGACAAATATTTCGTTCAGTTAAACTACTCGTATTTTTGCAGCAAAAATATTACTATATTATTATCCTTACTTTACAATACGTCGACTATAAACACGCCTATTAAGCCAACATCGCTGAAAAACAGGTCCTTATCGTCAGACTGTGGGTATGCACAAGCTGATCGAAGCGGATCCTGATCACAAGACTCTTGTGTTTGCTGATTGAAGCAGGCCCTATTATCAGACTGTGCGGATGCAAAGGCTGATTAAAGCGGGTTGAAACACCAGACTGTGTGTATGCAAACTTTGATAGAAGCCTTTGCCGACCATTTGTACTGCAAATAAGTTCTGAATAGTTAGAGCCTTTGGAAGCAAAGAATTCACCAAATAAACGAAAACAGCAGACTCGGTTTTAATGAGTCTGTTCATGCCCTTTTTCGGACGGTGCGGCTCTACAGAGTTATGTATGGAAACTATGGTATGCAATAAGTCTGTAACCTAGGACGCCTGATTACCCTCTTCTGGAGTCCATGTCTGTTGGTCTGAACATTGATATTTGCCATTTGTCTATGGATTAATGATTTTTGATTAACGCTTTGGTACTACGACATAAACTACTCTGTACATTTCAAGAGCAGAACTGAATAATATTGAGATTAATATCCCCTTTATCTCTTGATATCCCCAATATCTCAGATAGTTTTGAAGAGTAAAATTGTAAAGATCATTAAGCATTGACCATGCGTAGAGCGAGCTTTTTCAGGCATTAAGTTCAAACGATAGCTGTACAGTGCCTAATTTATGTGTTTATTTTAAAGCTACTGACATTGCGGGGAGTAAATAGTATTTGCATACGTAAGCATGGTTTATACTACGTGGCACTGTTTACAGACATCGTGATATTGTTTATTTGGGGTTTAAGTTTGAGAAAGTATTCCTCAGGCAGACGGTGTCATGAATTAACCAAAGCGTTAAATGCAAAACAATCTAAAAGAGCAAATTATGTATTGCAGTGAAAATGTTTCACTATTGATTTTACTTTCAACATACATGTACCTTCTAATTATATTCCACAGCTTTATGACCGGGCAGTAGACTGGGTAAGGTTTTAGTTATTGGCTAGTGTACGCATGATTTCCCCCACTATTCCCAAATTAAACATTCTGCATGAATACTTACATATTAGCCGGGGCACAGCATTTCCTACAACTTACATGTGCGCCCAGCGAACAATTAGACCAGCCTGCGCATCCATATAGTCTGACCAGAGACTTCTCTTGCTGCATGAAAGAGCATTGGGCCCTTAGCTATCCTTAGAGCGCACAACGAAGACTCTGATCAGACTGCGCGGATGCGCAGGCAGATCTGAGTCTTCGTTGGGCGCACGTCTTATTGTAGGTTTTGTCGTGCGCTCGCTTATATCGTTGAGGTTATGTTTTCTGGGATAGCAATTGCAGTCCGAAAAAACGAGGTGTATCTTAGGATACCTTGCAACCAATTTCTTCTTCGTGATATGAGAATCACATATCTGAATCTTTACCCGTTCTTTGTATTACTATAAGGCTCGTGTCATAAATTTCGCATGAAATAACCATTCGTGTAATATCATCTATACATGACCGGTGGATACTTTGTTACCTGTGGTCAGAGTATTTCAGATGATCATCAGAATTAACACCATAAGAATAATTCATTCTTTTTTACATTTGAAAATTAAGCTGTCTTTGTTTAGAAGATGGAAAACATATGGCAAAGTTATCGCCTATTAAACTGCAGACCAAATTAGATGACGCAATCATTCAGTTTTTGGTTTTTGTTTGTTTTGGGTTTTACGGCCCTTTCAAGATTATTTCACTCATATCGAGCCGATCGTTAATCAGAGGTGGGCGAAAACCGGAGTACCCGGAGAAAAACCACCTGACCTACCGTTGCAGAACTTGGCGTCTCACACGTGGCCCGAGCGAGGCTCGAACCTACGGCGGTGAGAGACCTAATGACTAAGAGTCAGCGCTCTTATCCACTAGGCCACGGAGGCCCGTCGCAATCATTCAGTCGATTTATCCAGGTCTAGAACAAATTTTGTTAGTCTCAAAAGTGTTTTAACCATTGAGTAAAAGAATGCAAAAAAATCACCAAGGAAACACCATGAAAATAGAACACAGTTACGTAAAGAAAAGAAAACGTAATTCAAATAAGGCACATTCAAGACCACAAAACACCACGTGCACCAAATGTATTTTACCCTTTGTTTGTTTGTTTGAGTTGAGGTTTATCGTTCCCGTCAACACTGTATAGGTCATTTTGGAGACGTTGCTTCCAATTTTGTGGGACTTTTACCCGACATTGAGATGAAATGACATCTCAAGCCCTGTCGCCAAATGTAACCAATAGGCTTTATAAGCATGGACGGGCCGACTCGCAATGCTTAGCCTGGACAGGCTTAGATCCTCTACCAGTACTCGTGTGCAGTCGGTCTCAGCTCTGCCTGGAAGCAACATGCAGCCCATCTTTGACTTCAAGCCCTTATCGCACTGAATGAATTTATTAAGCCACTCCCATTTCTGAGTATCAACCGATGTAATTATTTGATATAATTTAATTATTCGATTCAGAACCTGCATGACAAAGAATGTAAAGCCTGAGCATATGATCTGGATCTACACTGTTTCCAAGAGTAGGAGTTTTCGTGTTCAGTGGGATAAGGGTTAAACTTTCGTATGACAAATTCGTAAATACAAAGAATAAATAGACGATCTTACATGGGTGCTCATGTATTATTGAATTTATTAAACTCGTTGAGGAAAAGGGATAAAATGCGAGGCTTCGCCGAGCATTTTATCCCTTTTCTTCAACGAGTTTAAAAAATTATTGATATAGAGAATCTTACATGAGTGCTCATGTATTATTGAATTTATTAAACGAATTGAGGAAAAGGGATAAAAGGCTAGGCTTCGCCGAGTATTTTATCCCTTTTCCTCAACGAGTTTAATAAATTCAATAATACATGAGCATAAATGCAAGATTCTATTTATCATATGACATTTGAACACACATTTTATTCACGATTATTTACAAAAATGTCAATTTCCGCCATTAGTAAACGCGACGCCGTTAAGGACGTCGTACATGTAACGTGATTGGACGTATCTAGCTAATTTGCATATTTAATCCACTAGTGGAATATCGAAAATATTACATGCCGTTATTACACTCTCAGACATGACGTCATATGATAAAATCTGATTATTGAACATGTTTTCATGTTCTACTGACGAAAGTTAGGAGGTTGACCGCCGTGTACTCCAGTTTTCTTCATCTTGCATGGACAATCCGCTCTAAAACTTGCACAATCTTCATGAATACAAACGGATGAGATATAATATTACTACATACAACACTTGTTTTGCAAAGATACAAAAATGACAGCTATCAGAATTAATAGCTCACCAGAGCTGAAGGGCGCTGTAAGTATGCCCATGCTCCGTCATCCGTTCACAATTTCAAATAAGTATATCTCTTAACCGGACTGCCGATATTGGTCATATCATGAGGTGAGGAAAGGCTGCATAAGATTTTGGGATCTAATTGGATAGGTTGCCATGGCAACATATCTCCCATAGACTTACAATGGAAAAAACTTAACAAATTAAATGCTCTACAACTAAGATATTTAGTTTGTAGTAATGTTAAATACTCCCCTACATACCACATTGTCATTTGTTCATACAGAGCTATATAGCTAAAGAAACTTAAAACTCTTCTTTTCTGAAACCATGAGGCCCAGAGGTAACATATTTTAGTATGAAGCAATGTTCAGCGGTTTCCTACATAAATCCTGCCAATCAAGCCCCGAGGTCCAAACTGAACACACCCAAGGGCCATACTAACTTAACCCGTGCCGCTCAGCATATGCCTTGTTCTTTGCTACTGACCGTTCAAAGGTGGTAGAATGTACATGATTCGTTTAGAGTGGAGGCTTTGGCTGCTGCTTTCAGGTTTGTTTCATGGCTTTAAACTTGTACTCTTGGTTAGTTTCTTGCACATAGTTACATAAACAGTGCTAGCGAAGTACTTAAAGCTTTCTCTCTTGAGTTTGCAAAAGCATCTTTTGCCTCTTTTGAGAGGAAGAAGAAGTTTTAATGATTTAAAGAGCGAAAGGAGGCGTTTTAGTTATTTCAAGCTTGGTTAGTAATTTTAAGAGAGGGAGAAGATTTACACATTTAAGGGGAATGGGAACACCTGGCAGATTTTCCCCGCCATTTTTCAAAGGGAGACAACTTTTGGGACTTCCTGTTCGCTTTTCAATGGGCCTGTCCCACAGCAAAAGGAGTCTACTCTTAAAGGAACGAATTTGCTCCTCAGGAGCAAATTCTTTCTTTTAAGAGTTGACCCCTATTGACACGGGAGACCAAAATACTTTGGCAGGAGTTGCCTCCCCTGAAGGTGTTCCCATTCCCCTTAAGAGAGGAGGAAGAAGTTTTATTTATTTTAAGACAGGAAAAACTTGATAATTGGATTCAAATTTTGGCTCATCAGAGCCGAAGGCTCCAGGGCGGGGGGGGGGGGGGGGGTGGAGCTTATAGTATAGGCAGTGGTAAGGCGTCGTCTGCGTCGTCAACATTTTCAAACGACATGGCCTCATACTACTCAACAAATTGAAACTAAATTACATATGAAGCCTCACTTCACTTCTAACTTCTATTTTTCTATGGGAAGTGGGGACGAAAGTGTGTTCGTAAGGACTGGGTCACATGACTTACATGGTTGCATTGCCCATATATGGTGAAAACCTTTAAAACCTTCTTTCAGAAACCAAATGGCGGATGACCTTGAAACTTGGCATATAGCATCAGGGACTTGGGCCGTACCAAGTTTTTACACACGATAAGCTTTGCTTGACCTAGATGTTTTGCGATTGTGTGTGACTTTGTGTCACCAACACTGTCATTTTTCTCATAGATTTGCGAAAGTTGCGTCGCATTCCCAAGGTTAGATTTTATCAGTTATCCCCTATATTAATTGCATTGTAACATACTGACCTGATAAATATATGCTATCTCAGGACAAGTGAGCTTTATCAGGTCAACATGATACTGCACTTCTATTAACATGATGCCTGGAACAAATGGCAAAACCGAAGGAGTGTTTAAGGGGATTAACTGATAAATAGAATACCAGATTCGTTTCATTTGATAACAAGTTTATCAGGCTCGGCTTCGAGAACGCATGTAGAATCGCTCGGCTAACCTTGCGATTCTACAAGCGATCTCAAAGCCTTGCCTGATAAACTAGATATCAAATGACACGAGCCTGGTATTCTCAATTTCTTCAGGGTACGATAAGAATTTCAATTACAATGTAATGTTAAGCGGGCCTCGGTAGCTCAGTCGAATGCGCGTCTGGCTGGTGTTCAGGAGGACGCGGGTTCGATACCCGCCGGGGTCGGCAAAATTCTGTCGTGGATAATGATCATGAAATCGTTTCTACGGTCATTCTCTACCTTCCGCTGGTTCAAGAAGGGCAGTTGTCAGTTTCTGACGAAAGAATTTGCACTGCACTGGTTAACCACTTACGTATAAGCCTCCCCAGGAACAGCATGGATAGGTAAACTAACTGGCTCAGGCGCCCGCCCATCGGTGCTTGAAGAAATATATGGGCTGCATGATGCTTCCACGCCGAGCTGAAAACGACCGCACACGAGTACTGGTAAACCGCTTGGAGCATCTAAGCATTTCATCTGAATGTCTGGAAAAAGTCCCAGAAAAATTGGAAGCAACGTCTCCAAAATGACCTATAAAGAGTTGACGCGGAGGTTAAACCTCAAATCAAACAAACAAAAACTGACCGGCTCAAAAAAGACCTAAATAGTGTTGACTAGGCCGTTAATTTCAATACAAACAAACAAACAAACAAATCCAACCATAACCCCCTCCCCTGAAAAAATACATTGGAATAGGGTAAAATCTATTTAAATCTATTTAAAATTGTACGGCCCCGCCCATAGAGGCTTGAAGAAATATATGGGCTGCATGATGCTTCCACGCAGAGCTGAATCCGGCCCGCACACTAGTACTGGTAAACCGCTTAGAGGATCTAAGCCTGTCCAGGAACCGCGGTGCGAGGCGGACCGTCCATGCTAATAAACCCTATTGGTTTCATTGGGCGACAGGGCTTGAGAAGTCATTTCATCCCAATATCGGGTAAAAGTCCCACAAAATTTGAAGCAACGTCTCCAAAATGACCTATACAGTGTTGACGGAGACGTTAAACCTCAAATCAAACAAACAAAAACAAAATTTAAAATTGTAATTTGGGGAGGTAAGTCGTCAGTTTTACTGCCGCAAATTACGTTTTCCGGCTCCGCTGTCGTCGATATAGCGGTCGCAACGATTTACTGGCGAAGCCAGAAAACGTTATTTGCGACGTAAAATCGTCGATTTTCCTTCCCCAAATGACAATTTTCAATACAATTATCCCCTAATTAAATCACGTGTGGGAACCTAGCTCAACAAATGAGCCAATACAGCAACAAACGGAATAAAACAACTTTAAAATTGCAAAGTCTGTGATTGTTTGGCGGCCGTAAAAAGTCTTCCTAACCTACATTATAGTGTAGTTTATATTTTCTTGTCCTTTGGGATCATTGATTCCATTGTGGAATTTTGAAAATATTCAAGGGTCACTGATGAGGCCTAATTGGCCGAAACTAGTAAGTCTGGCCCGGAAAACATGTGCACTTAATATTTTCCGGTTCTGTTTTGTATTCCTTGCTTTCAAAGGATAGCCCTTTTATAGAACACATTTTATACCAGGACTATTCACATCGGTGTGAAACTTGAAAACCAGCTGTTTTATAAGCTAAATCCCATCACTAGTTCAACATTGTAACCCAACCCAGCCCTATTTTGCAAGGTATTTCCAGTTTTGTTTTGATTTTATTTTGTAGGATTGGTCTGGTAATGTGTTATAGTATATGAATTTGTGATCTCTTGAGATACTTGTTGTTTAAACCTCACAGAATGACAAATTGATGCTGTCTGTGAACGTTTTTCCAAGGAGTGTATTTTATTATCTTAATAGCTATACAAGCATTTATGGCATTGATATTTTGTTTAACATTTTGAATGAAATGCCATGTCGTGTAAGCAGAGCTTAGTTTCATTCAAGAAATCGGAGCTTAGTTTCATTCAAGAATTCAGATTTCCAATATGAATGAGCGCTTTCAGGTGGCAAAGACACAAGAAGTTCACACACTTTTGGGCAACTGTAGGATTGAGATATTTCTTTAAGTTATCCGTTACTCGACTGTTTATGTATTCAGCGAGACAGGCCTGAGCAAACTGTGTAAACCAAGATAAGACTCCTCAGAACACGCCTACACTGTCTGCCTCTTATTCAGCTATATTTAGACACAGCAGTGGATAGTAAATTGTACTTGTTCAAATTTTAGAACACGTTTGATAAGGGGTTGAGGTGTCTGTATATTTTTTATATAAAATATTGTATACTCATCCCGAAAACACGCCTATCAGTTCTTATTCCCTTGAACCCCACTTTTATAGAGTGAAACGGGTTTGCAGGGGTAAACTTCATTATTCTTATTTCTGCTCTAAAATATAGTTTTTGGGTACTCGTTAGAAACGCCTCTATTCGGCGGTTCTAATGAGTACTCACAATCTATATTTTGAGAAGAAATAAGAAAAATATCATTTTTTTTTCATCGTAAAATTTTCATGTTTTCTGCGGTAAAGTTTACAATGTATTTGTATAGGCGTGTTTTCGTAATGGTTTTTGCTGCATATGGGCCTCGTTATGAGGAAACCCTCTGGTTTTGCGAATAAGTATGACACATCAGTTTGCACAGCAAACAGTCATATATACAGAGGGCCCTCGTTATAACGACAGTGTGTTTTGTGTAGTCTAATTGACTGTATCCTTAAAGGGCATGCTCTCTTTCTACTTGTTTTTGTTTATTTGATTTGTGGTTTAACGTCCCCGTCAACACTGTATAGGTCATTTACCCGACATTGAGATGAAAAGACATCTCAAGCCTGGTCGCCCAATGAAACCTTTAGGGTTTATAAGCATGGACGATCCGACTCGCACCCCTCTCAAGCCCTGTCGCCCAATGAAACCTTTAGGGTTTATAAGCATGGACGGTCCGACTCGCACCGCTTTGCCTGGGCAGGCTTAGATCCTGTAAACGGTTGACCAGTATTCCTGTGCGGGTCGGTTTTAGCTCTGCGTGGAAGCGTCATGAAGCCCATCTATTTCTTCAAGCCCCGATGGGCGGGGCTAGTACTTGTTTTTGTCAAGATTAATTGCACCCTATAATCTGATAGGCTATGGTATATCATTGATAGACAATGCTTGAATCCAGACTTTCAAATTTACCATGTAATTTCAATGAGCCCCGTCTACCACAGCTTGCTTGCATTATCAAATTATTGAAAATAGCCTCTGGGTGACTTGAAGGAAATAAAGTAGGCTATGGTGTAAGAAAATTATAAACACAATACGAAATCACGCCTATGCAAATATATTGTAAACTTAACCACCGAAAAAAAGAAGAAAATCTTCAGATGAAAAATTGAGATATTTTCTCTTATCTCTGCTCAAAATATAGATTGTGGATACATGTTAGAACCGCCTCATCGAGGCGGTTCTAACGAGTACCTACAATCTATATTTTATATCTCATCGAGGCGGTTCTAACGAGTACCCACAATCTATATTTTAGAGCAGAAATAAAACAATAAGGTATACCCATGTAAACCCCAGTTTTACTGTATAAAAGTAGAGTTCAAGGGGACAAATTATATAAGTGTATTTTCGTGATGATCCGAATTACAACGGGGGCAATAAGAATTTATTCATGGCAAGGGTTCAGATATCTATTTAGGGTAACTCATTATGTGTGCATGATGGAGGTGTATGGATGGGACTATTCAAAAGTGATCTTTCGAACCCCCGCCCCCCATTTAAATCGTCCCACCACAGGTGGTCACTTTTTAGAAGACACTGAGGGCAGAAAAAATGACTGAAACCTATTAAATATGCTTTCAAAAGGAAAATTGTTCCTAATTTAAGGTTTTAATAGCAGAATTTCACAGTATTTACAAAAAGGTATGTTACGTTTTTACTCATCCGCCCCCGCCCATTGGGGCTTGAAGAAACAGATCGGCTGCATGATGCTTCCACACTGAGTTGAAATCTACAGCACACGAGTACTGGTAAACCGCTTAGAGGATCTAAGCTTGCCCGTGCAAAGCGGTGTGAGTAGGTCCGTCCATGCATATAAACCCTATCGGTTTCTTTGGGCGACAGGGCTTGAGATGTTATTTCACCTCAATGTCGGGTAAAAGTCGCACAAAATTGGAAGCAACGTTTCCAAAATTACCTATACAGTGTTGACGGGGACGTAAAACCTCAAATCAAACAAACAAATATTTGGCAGAAAGCCAAGATTGTTCAAATTATAGCCCTATTGACATATACGTAATATTTACATTAAATGGAATGTTTTATGCGGAATTAGAGTTCATTTCTTCTTACAGGACTCATTTACAGCACATGTTTATTTGCTAGCATTACTGTGCCTTTACTGTGCGTATTCTGACAGTTTATTTGGGCAAGGACCCAATATTGGGTCCGAGATTTAGGCTTTGTTATTTTTTTTGCTATAAAAATGGTTTAAATATAAATAACGGTTTCAGGACCTTTATATGTATGTAAGAGCTTTGCAAGAAAATGACATTTTTTTTTTAAAATTTATTCTGTATAATGCCAGTTACATTTTACATCCATGTTTGAGCTTGACCAATATTTATAGTTTGGTGACTTTGCAACCCCACATGCATGACATAGCCTTCAGCGGAAGTTTTATTTTATTTCTTATTATCTCGGCTGTTTTCGGAGATATTGTCATAGCTCTGTCGTTGTTGTCATGCAAAAACTTGGACATTTTCGTCTGCGTCGTCGTCGTGCAAAAACTTGGCGTCGTGCAAAAACTTTGTAATGTCTCTGTCATTACTGAACATATTTACTTGAAACTCGTACTAGTTGTTCATTATGAAAAGGGGCTGCAGCCGAGCGTTGGCACCCGAATACGGTGCTCTTGTATATTCTTGGTGCTTGTTAGAGTCGCCTCAGTGAGGCGATTCTGACGAGTACCAACATTTTTTTTTTGAGCAAAACGGGATATTAAGGTATATTTCCATAAAGCATAAGGCATGCGCTTGTTATACGAGTATGTTAAGTTTAACTCAAGCTCGGTTATAATTTTTGGTGAAAATATACATAAAATCCGACATGTGATATACATGTGTCTCTTGACTCTTGACTCTTGACCCATATTTATGAGGGATATGACTAAAGTCCCCATTTATGAGGGATATTTAGGCTTTGAAACTTTGCATTTACACGAATGCATTAGTCTTCATGACGCTTTTCAGATGATGCTGTATACATAAGGCAGGACTATATGTATCTTCAGATACCTGTATAATCACATCACGTGAACAAGTCCGTGAAATGAAGACCACCATATAACCCACTTTATATTAAGAAAACTGGGGTTTACGTGGGTATACATTATTTTCCTTATTTCTGCTCCTAGACATAGGTTGTGGGTACTCGTTAGAACCGCATCAATGAGGCGGTTCTAACGAGTACCCACAAACTATGTTTTGAGTAAAAATAAGAAGAAATGTCACAAATTTTCTCCAGACAATTGACCCTTTTTTGGGATGTAAAAAATGAACTATGACGCACGGGTGTGTTATCGTAATGATGTTGGTACAGATACCTTGGCAAACAGTGTAGATCCAGATGAGATGGTGCCTTTGAGCCGTTTCATCAATATCACCACTGTTTATCATCTTATTAATAATTTTGACTACATTGAAAAACTCCTATTTTCAGAAAGGGGTGTTACCAAATGTCTACGGCAGTCACACAGATATAATCTGTCTTGTTTGGTTTCTTTGCAGGCGGATGATAAAGGGCATCGACCCCATGATGATCAGGAAACTGAGGAAGTGTCATTTTGATCACGTGAAAATGGAGAACGTTAATAGTACAATTTATCACTTAAATAGAAGAATTAAATAGTTCCGTATCAGTGGTGCAGTATTCAGGTTTTCAAGTAGTGACGTGGAAGCGGGTTTCTTGTCTCTAATTTTCGACTGACTGCAGCTTTCAAGACAAGACAAATGCTATTCAGCACACAGCTGTTGTTTTTAAACGAAACACTTTTAGCCAGATATTAAAATCTGGCAAGAGATTTGATATCCAAGTCCTCCTGTTGTCCCAAAAGTTGTCGCAGTTACATTTAGATATAAGTAGGCGATACCTCCATATACTATATTCTGCATAGTAGCATTCTTCACGTAATTCAGATTTGGAGTTTGTCTATTGGCATATACGTAATATTTACATTAAATGGAATGTTTTATGCGGAATTAGAGTTCATTTCTTCTTACAGGACTCATTTACAGCACATGTTTATTTGCTAGCATTACTGTGCCTTTACTGTGCGTATTTCTGACAGTTTATTTGGGCAAGGACCCAATATTACATATTGCATATTGGGTCATATTGGGTCCGAGATTTAGGCTCTTTTTGCTATAAAAATGGTTAAAATATAAATAATGGTTTCAGAACCCTTATATGTATGTAAGAGCTTTGCAAGAAAATGACATTTTTTTCAATTTATTCTGTATAATGCGAGTTACATTTTACCTCTGAAACCCAGACAATGACATGTTTTTAATGAATATATGTGACATATGCGGTAGAAATGAACTCATTTGCACCTGTTATTAAATGTCAGATCTAGAACTTTTCTTGATTTAACCCTTATCCCCCTGCATAATTAAGTTAACCACACCCATTTCAGACTTTGAACCAATCAGATTACATGATGAAATTTATTGTTGCAAATTCACAAACTGAATGTCAAACAGTATAGATCCTGATCAGATGCCATCTTATTTGGATCTACACTGTTTGCAAAGGTGTGGATTGTCGTGAACAGCAGGATAAGGGTAAAAACCTAATCAGATTTCATACTTGATGATATAAACATTTAGGGATAATATAAACATTTAGGGATAATATAAACATTTAGGGATAATATAAACACTTAGGGATAATATTAACATTTTGGGATAATATAAAGATACAGGATCTGCATTAAATTATATAAGAAAATGTCAAAGATCATTACGAAACAAAGCCTATACAAATATATTGGAAAAATTTACCACCAAAAAATGAAAATTTTCTGATAAAAATTCTAATATTTTCCATATTTTTGCTCCAAACATAGCTTGTGGGACCTCGTTAGAACCTCCTCACCGAGGCGGTTCTAACGAGTACCCACAATCTGTGTTTTTGAGCAGAAATAAGGATAATATTGTACACCCCTGTGAACCCCAGTTTTACTATATAAAAGTGGGGTTAAAGGGGGTCAAAACTGTATAGGCGTGTTTTCGTGATGGATAACTGTATACTCATACCAGTTTTGAAAAATTTTAATTATAATGAAATGTATGATTTGGAAATATGCGTTGATTCTCTTTGTTATATTAGTTCGTAGAATACAGACAAATTCCATTTTTTTAATATATAAAATATATAAAAAGAGACACATCCACGAGGGGCTGCAAGGCTTTTTCAGCTGGAGCAAAACAAAACCTACATCACGAAAACACGCCTATATAATTCTGACCCCTTCGAACCCCACTTTTATATAGTAAAACTGGGGTTTACAGGGGTATACATTATTTTTCTTATTTCTGCGCCAAAATAAACATTGTGGGTACTCGTTTGAACCGCCTCGATGAGGCGGTTCTAACGAGTACCAAAAATCTATATTTTGAGCAGAAAAATGCATTGTTAACTTTACCGCCGAAAACATGAACATTTTAAGACAAAAAATTGTTCTAACGAGTACCAACAATCTATTTTTTTTAGCAGAAATAAGAAAAATGTCACAATTTTCCGTCTTAAAATGTTCATGTTTTCGGCGGTAAAGTTTACAATGCATTTGTATAGGCGTGATTTCGTAATGTAGATACAGACCAGTGTCCAGTTGTTCAACACTACCGATGTTGTAAGTTAACAAATCGTTAGAATTGTTACCATTTATTACGACATAATATTTTTGCTGGAAAAATGTGGGTAGCTTTTGCAAACGTATACTAAAAGCTAATCATGATTTTGCAGCAAAAAAAAAAAAAACAAAAACAAAAGAATATTCAATATTGTACTTGCTAGAATAGATAAGTTTGACCACTAATGAGCTCGTTAAGCTAACGATGCTTTGATCACTGGACCAAGTGCAACCAGCCAAATCTCAGTTAAGCTCTCAATGTTTGCGTAAGCCTTCTATAATGTACGGTATATCTACAGAGCAACTGTTGAAAACTGGCCAGAGTGACTTCATGTGCAAGCCCCGATCTATGACTTCGTTGTTTGGTCATGTCTTTATATAGGTTTCACATTTACAGGCTCATTTCATAGTCCTATTTCATTCCTACTCTCTAATGTAAATCCAGAATCAGGTTAACAGTTTTCATACAGTTGTCATTTAAAACAGCTCGGTAGAGGCTGTTGCATAATTAAGATACTCTGGTGATCGAGTATCGCCTTCGTTTAAGTATGAACCGGATCAGGTCACGGGCAAAATATTACTAGGTGAGACCCGACTCTTAAACTTTGCTCGTGAGCCAATTTTGGTCCAGTGGTCAATTGAGTCTAAATTAATTATCTTTATTACTTCTATTTACTATAAATTATTTTAGCCACACATATTAACATTTCAACCAATCAAATTAAGTGTGCATCACTTTAATCGTTCATTAAAATTCACAAACTGAATCACAAACAGTGTAGATCCTGATCAGGTGGCATCTGATCTGGATCTACATTGTTTGCAAAGGTAGGGGTTGTCGTGAACTGCAGGATAAAAGTGAAGTCACTTGATAACAATTTATCAGCCACCCCCTATATTATTTGCATTGTAGCACATTGACCTGATAAACATATGCTATCTCAGGACAAGTGAGCTTTATTAGGTCAACGTGACATTGCACTTCTTAGAATTGGACTGCTGGAAAAAATTGGCAAAATGTAAGTTTATAATGGGATAAACTGATAAATAGAATACCAGATTCGTGTCATCTGATATCAAGTTTATCAGGCTCGGCTTCGAGAAAGCATGTAGAATCGCTCGGCAAGCCTCGCGATTCTTGAAGCGTTCTCGAAGCCTTGCCTGATAAACTTGATATCAAAAGACACAAACCTGGTATTCTCTATATATTCATACATGTTTGAATAACATACGATCTAATGTGTTACATGTAACTATAGGATTTTTGTATGTAAATGCACTGTAAAATAGAGAAAGGCTTCGAGAACGCTGATAGAATCGCGAGGCTTGCCGAGGGATTCTGCATGCGTTCTAGAAGCTGAGCCTGATAAACTTGATATCAAAAGACACGAATCTGGTATTCTATTTATCAGTTTATCCCCTTGTAAACTCTTTAAATCGGCAATTTACGATCAGTCATTGCGTCCCAACATTCTGGCGTGGAATATATAATTGGTCGGTATATTTACCATCAGCTGACGGTTATTTTTATGCCCCCGCCATTCGAAGAATGGTGGAAAGGGCATATAGCGTTGCCCCTGTCCGTTCGTCCGTCCGTGCGTCCGAAACTTAAACGCAGTCAATATTTTCTTTATTTCTTGATGGATTTTAAAATTACTCGGCAGAAATGTTAACCATCATGAGACGACGTTTCACGTGCAAAACCCAGGTCCTTACCTCCAAGGTCAAGGTCATACTTAGAGGTCAAAGGTCAAAAAAAGGGTCCGAAACTTAAATGCAGTCAATAACTTTCTTATTTCTGGATGGATTTTGAGATTACTTTGTAGAAATGTTAACCGTCATGAGTCAATGTGTCACATGCAAAATCCAGGTCTATACCTCCAAGGTCAAGGTCATACTTGGAGGTCAAAGGTCAAAAAAAGGGTCCGAAACTTAAACGCAGCCAATAACTTACTTATTTTTGGATGGATTTTGAAATTATTTTGAGGAAATGTTAACCATCATGAGACAATGTGTCATGTGCAAACCCAGATCCGTACCTCCAAGGTCATACTTAGAGGTCAAATGGCATAAAAAGGGTCCAAAACTTAAACACTGTCAATAACTTTCTATGGATGAATACGAACATAGACGTATTTTCGGGCGGGGGCATCCGTGTCCTATGGACGCATTTCTAGTTATTTATTTATTTTATTTTGTTTTTTTTAATCATTTTTAATGTAATTTTTCCAATTTTTCTAGAAATTATAACTGTTTAGCCATTATCGCAGGTAGTCCACTTCATTTATAAAAGTGCAATGTTGTGTTGACGTGATAAAGTTCACTTGTCCTGAGATAGCTTATCTTTATCAGGTCAATGCATTACAATGTAATATATAAAGGGGGTAACTGATAAATTTAGATATTGATGGTTTCACAGAAACATCCTCATGATGTATCTCTAAAGGAATATTCACAGGATGATTTCCTGTTACATGTTGTTCCTTGCAAAAGCATTAGTTTTGTTATAGAGTTATATATGATTGGAAACATACTTATTCTGACATTTTCAGATTTTGTGATCGCCTGCACGGTATATTTTTAAGAATATTGTTTTAGATGTTTGATTTATATATCTTGCAGTATGAATTTTACACACATATTCCACTTCAGTCAAGCACAAAGAACTTTAAGGTTTTTATACAATGTTTTACTGCAGTTTTTTTTTAAATAATTTCCTTAACTTTTATATATTTAGTCCAAATTTTATCATATTGGGCATGGAGATATATATATTTTTTTATCACAGTGATGAAATGATTTTGTACAAAATTGTTTTCAAGTTTGTATATAGTAGAGGCAAGATGTCTGTTTAATGCTAGTTTCATTATAAATTCAGCATGATGATTGTAATATACATCTTGCCACTCCTTTTAATGTGATTGGATATTAGGTCAAGGAAGGGAAATTTAATGATAATATTTTGTCAACCTTGTCGGGGGTTAACTTTTCAAGAAAAAAATTCTACTTTGAAACAAATTTTTTCCTCATTGTGAAAATACCTTTTTCGGAGGGGCTGAGAAAGTCAACTGGAAGCTCTAGAAAAAATGCCAGGTGTACCCAATAACTAAGAGGAATGGATTACCATCAGGGATATAACTGTTAAAACGTTTATCTTCCCTTACCAAAAGGAATGAATGTGCTATTCCAAAGGCATTTTGTTTCCATTATGAGTTTGATCGATTGTTTGTCAGTCGACCTCAAGTTACTCGGCTTAGAAACTTTTCAGTGGTAAAGACCACACGACTATCACGGATTTGGAGATAATCCAGGTACGATTATTTATAGAAAATACCCACATTAATGTTATTGCAGTGAGGTCAGTATGTTGCCTTATAGGCTTAACTATAGAAGCTGGACTGGAATCATGGGCGGGGTTGGCAAACAGTGTAGACCCATATCAGATGCTGCAGAATTACCATCAGGGATATAACTGTTTAAAACGTTTATCTTCCCTTACAAAAAGGAATGAATGTGCTATTCCGAAGGCATTTTGTTTTCATTATGAGTTTGATCGATTGTTTGTCAGTCGACCTAAAGTACTCGGCTTAGAAACTTTTCAATGGTAAAGACCACACGACTATCACGGATTTGGAGATAATCCAGGTACGATTATTTATAGAAAATACCCACATTAATGTTATTGCAGTGAGGTCAGTATGTTGCCTTATAGGCTTAACTATAGAAGCTGGACTGGAATCATGGGTGGGGTTGGCAAACAGTGTAGACCCTGATCAGATGCTGCAGAATGCGGCGGCTGGTCAGGATCTACGCTGTTTGCTACTAGTATAGGAAATAAATGTTGTTACTCTAAGTCACCATTCAGGACCATTTTCCAGCCCAGCTTACAGGCCAGCAAACTGGAAGAACAACGCACTGCCGTCCATGTAAAAACTGGAAGAATAGGTGCTAAGTGCATCCATTAAAATTCCTGAAAACTGATATACCACATCCTGCTTATTCCACTCTTTCTTACTACACGAATTTGTAGATAGCATGGTTTAAATGTTGGCCCCAAAATGTATACATCATATAGATGGATCCCAAAATGTATAGATAATATAGAAATATGACCAACTGGCCATTTTTCTATATCAATCTTTACATTTTGTTCAGGATATAATATGGCTGCTAAAGTAACACAGTTCTGCTTTGGTAACCAAAATAGTGTTAATGATAGGGTGTAGGTTTATAGGCATAATAATGGGCAGACAATAATTCGCTCATAAAATAATAATAGGAAAACATTTTTATTACGACATCTATTCATTAACATGTGTATTCACAGTTTTCTTCAATGAGGAGATATATATGGTAATTTAAACAAGACCAAGAGAGAAAGAGACAATTTATATCTTATGAGTATGTGTAACTCATTCGTTTTTTTCTTCAAAGCTACAATTCCCATTCATAAACTTTCAAGAGACATATCAGGAATGAAACTGCCTAAATTTTTTTTCTGGGCACATTTGTTCAAAACTAACGGTGCCATTATGTAATGCCCTGTTAAAACATAGGTTGTTAAAGATTGTTCATACAACAATATTTTTGCCTAAAGAAATTGAGTAGCTAAGCTACTCACATTTTTGTTTTCAGCAAAATAGCCAGAGTGTTAGACCTTGTACTTGTTAGTGTTTGACAGATTTGGCCCGTTGTGTCCTAGTGTTTTGTTTGTTTGATTTGAGGTTTAACGTCGCCGTCGACACTATTTAGGTCATTTTGGAGACATTGCTTCCAATTTTGTGGGACTTTTACCCGACATTGTGATGAAATGACATCTCAATCCTGCCACCCAATGAAACCAATAGGGTTTATAAGCATGGACAGGCCGCCACGCAGCAATTTTCCTGGGCAGGCTTAGATGTTCAAAGCGGATTACCAGTACTCATTTTGTGCCCTATATGTAAGGGATATGCATGGAAGCCCAAACTCGAAAATCCACTGGCAAAGACTGTATTTACTTACTTGGATAAACATCCTTATCTTGGTCTTCATTCTGGAAGCAAATACCTTTCAAATATTATGATAATACACCTGTGCGACATACTGCATTTTTTTCCCATCTTCAAAATTGCTATGTTTCGTGATATTTTTCTTATTTATACTGGACACATAGGTTGTGGGTCTTAGAGCAGAAAAAAGAAAAGAAAAATAATGCTCCCATAAACCATGTCTTAGAGCAGAAATAAAAAAAATAATGGATACACCCATAAACCATGTTTTCTTTATATAAAGTGGGGTTCAGCGGGGTGTGCATTTCACGGACTTGTTCACGTGATTAACAGGGTCTGAAAATATCCCTAGTATTGCTAAGTACAGTAGAACTAGTCTAAGGCACGTTCAAAACGACCCTGGTAATCAATTGAAGTTTTGATGCACTTGCTTATGGGAACACACTTTCTGAGCTTAGGTACATTTTTTATGAAAGGTTCCTTTTGTTTTGTAGCTTACAGGGAGTACATAATACAGACACCAAGGATAGTGACTTGTAACTTCTGAAAACATTACCTTTTCTAGAATATTATATAATGCATCCATGATATGAAGATATTCGAACTATTTCATATTCATATCGTTCATTCACTGTAATGTTATTGTTTTCCTTTTGACTGTTGTAAATGTATGACAATCTCTTTCTTGTCCATATATATGTCCATATCACGTTTTGTTTTCGATTCCATATGCAATAAGAAAATCTGTATGAAATATTCTGTCGCTGAATTTCACTTTATCATATGACGTCGTGTCTGAGAGTGTAATAGCGCCATGTAATAATCACTAGTGGATTAAATATGCAAATTAGCTAGATACGTCCTGTAAGGTTAAATGTACAACGTCCTAAACGATATCACACTTACTAATGGCGGAATATTGACATTTTTATAAACAATCATGAATAAAATACGGTTTAAATGTCATATGATAAATAGAATCTTGCATTCGTGCTCATGTATTATTGAATTCATTAAACTCGTTGAGAAAAAAACAAAAAATGCTCGGCAAAGCTTCGCATTTTATCCCTTTTCCTCAACTTGTTTAATAAATTCAATAATACATGAACACTCGTGTAAGATCCTCTATATTTAACATTTCACATCAGTGCTTTACATGCTTTGTGTTTTCCTGTTGACAGGGATGTGTTATTAAATAAAAATCAAAAATGAGTTCCTTTAAGAGCAATGAAAACATTCATAAGAAAGAAGATGGGTCATACTACGTAGTTTCGGCTAATAAAGCCTCATCAGTGACCCTGTAATGATCCGGCAAAGAAAGCCTTCTGATTAAATAACAAACGGCACTTGCATATAAGGAAAATTGTTGGGTGTGCCATAGCGCATTCTCGTCACGAAAACACGCCCGCAGAAGACATCAAAGGGAAAAAAACACAAACCTAAAATAACTTCTCTGTAATGAAAACGCCACAAGCGGAAAGCTAAAGGACAGTTACTTTCCTAACAAATGGCCAGTGAAAAGATGTAACATACTCCCAAAGACATAATATAACAAAAATACACCACAGCCTTTGAACTATCATTATACCCCCGGCGTATGCCATGGGGGTATATAGTTTTTATCTTTTCCGTCTGTGTGTCCGTAAACAATTATTTTGTGTCAAAGATATCTCAGGAACTGCTTCACATAGAAACTTGAAATTTTGCACACATGATCAGTATGACTACTTGTATTGTGGGAAAGAAAATAAGGGCCAAGGGGTCAGGCCTTTTAGAGTTATTTCCCTTTGTAGTTCGGCACTGGCCGGGGGTATACGTGCCCCACTGGGCACTTTTGTCTAGTTTAAGTATAATTCAATATTTACTGGGGTGTGTGTTGGTTTGGGGGTGGGGGCTTAAATTGATTGTACGTGGCCTCAATCCTCGCCCTTGGTTCTGTGGTGGTTTAGACAAATAATACGTTATGTCCGCACGAAGGATTTCTGTCTCTCCGAGAACTAAAAAATGAAAGGTCTACAGAGATAAAATAACAATGAAGACTGGACAGGATAAAATAACTGAACTGTTGGAGCAATAGAAAACAAACAGCAATTTAAGGAAAGACTGCATCATGCCACATGTATATGTTCTCCTAATATGTGAATAAGCCAAGACCTATATTTATTGATCAGAGAATAAGAAACAAAATAGATAGTGTTTTCATTACTGCAGTATGTGTAAGAATATATTAATATTTCGATTTGCCCGTCTTTTTTTGTTTTAATATATGTCTTCCACTGTGTTCAGTAATAATTTTCTTGCACACCAGACACGGGAATCCGTGATTTTACCCTGAGATAGAAATTTATGTTCTGACCCTGGTGTTCCGACCCAATATCGAATATTCCCGCGTGTTTGATAAATGTACTGGTTGAATACGACCTCGTATGTGCCGTCGTTAAGGTTGACTTCATGCACGTTACGTGACGTCACTAAACATTCCTGTAGTGTCATCACAATATGGCGGACGTTCGTAACCGAAGTGACTGCAGCATTAAAAATCCGCGCTAAAAATGGAAGTTATGCAAGAAAAAGAAATCTATATTGGTGTGAGGGGTGGATAGAAAGATCCGTCCCGAGGGTTCACTGTCCGGCATCACTCGGCAAGCCTCGTGATGCCAGACAGTGACCCTCGGGACGGAGTTTTCCATCCACCCTCACACCCATATAAGATTCTTATATTATGCCTTAGTAATAAGCTCAGCCACATCATTTCTTAGCTTCCATAAGCACTTCCGTCCAGTTAACAAGTCTGTGTATTGATAGGCCCTGTAACACCGCTTCATATAGGGAGATGTAGGGGTGACAAGGCTGTGAATTATTTTTACTTTTGTTGCTTGAAAACAAGAGATTTAGGTTTCTCATTCAACATGCCTTAATATGACCTTTCTAGCCAGAACTGACAGACTATGTTTGCATCTGAAAAAATACCACGCACTTTCATAAGAAACATGTGCACCCCAAGAGACATTGTTAAGCCATTATCTCACAGGTGTGCTGTTCAATGCACTAACTGAACCACATTGCAAGAAAACTGTCTGCAAAGTTTTCTGACATGGCTGAATAAAGCTTAGCTTTTGTCTCTTTGGAATATGACAGGAGTCATGCAAATGTTAAAATTCAATAACAAACAGGATCTGTATGTTCTATAAAAGGGTTACGCTGTTAGTTATCTTATCTATCTATCTATCTTCTTATACTGAGTCGGTCATAAGTTATACTTATCATAGTTATCTTAGCATTGATCATTTAGTATGGCATATACACTAATATTTCTGTGGAAAAATTGTCTTTTTTGTTGCAAATGCAGAAGCAGCTCGCATTTTTTCAGCAAACATATTTAACAGATTTATTGTATATGATATTACACCACAACCTCTTTATAACACTATAGTTGGGGTCCAAAGTGGAAACTGTGTCAGTTAAACAACCGCATTACACCCAAACAAAAGTGTATAGATTATATAGAAATAATGGTCATTTTATTTATAATCTATACGTTTTGAGGGATCCCTCTTGAAACTTTTTTTATATCGAAAACAGTTTTACAACAAACAGTGTTATAATGAGGTTGCGATGTATAATGCTGGAATTTTTTTTTTTTCAACAAATGAGCTCTGTCTCTGGTCGGGCTCATCGGAGTCTAACTGTTGGTTTTCTTTTGCTCCAGCATTTCAGTGGTTTCTTGCTGTCGAGTCCTCACCGTTGTCTCACCTCTGTGGTTCTTTGATTTTTGTGTTCACGGAGATGTTGCACTGATGAGTTAGGAGGCCTTCATGCGGACTGAACAAATTATTTGTCTAAATCGCGACGGAAGTAAGGGCGAGGATTGTGGCCACGTAAAATCGATTTAAGTCCCCCAGTGGAAATCTTCCACTGACCGTTCCAAGGCGGCTCTTCTGTGGCGATTTATTTATGTTGTTGTTTGTTACTTACTGTGTGTATCACTTGTGTCTTTTAATTTTGGATGGCCATATGGCCATTTTGTGGGAAAGTAACTGTCCTTATGGCCTTCCTTTGTTTAGGTTTCCATTATGGTCTGGTCGCTTAATGTTTGTATTTCTTTCCCTTTGGTGTCTTTTATGGATGGAGTAAGTTAATTGTATCAATTCCTGATCTTTGTTTTACTTCTACTTGGTAAGATTATGAAGTTTTGATGCAGCGAAGTCTGATCAGATTGACATTTATTTTCACAAGATAGGTTTGCCTGTAATATTGCCTATTAGCAAGGACTTTTTGAAGTATTTCTGTTTTCAAGATCGTTGGCAAGACATATGTTTCATTTCTTGTTTGCACTTTCATTGGATGGGTGTAGAATTGTAGATAAACAGTTTTGTTTAACCATTGCCTCTTTCTTAGCATTTATTTATGTAATGATGGTCCTATGTTAGCATGTTTCTGTCATGGCAATTTGTTCTGGTTTCAAAAGCCTTGTGCCATAATAGTAAGTAAAAATAAATATGTCTTTGTGTCTAAAGATATTAGAATACTGTTAAAAGCTTACAAAACAAGACGGATTAGTTTTGTTTTTCAATCAAATCAACGATTTTCATTGGGTTCCATCACGTGAACAAGTTCGTGAAATGAACACCCCACTAAACCCCACTTTATATAGAGAAAACTGGGGTTTACGGGCTAAACCTTATTTTTCTTATTTCTTCTCCAAGATATAGGTTATGGGTACTCCTTAGAACCGCCTCAATGAGGTGGTTCTAACGAGCACCCGCAACCTATGTTTGCTGTATAAATAAGAAAAATATCACAGAATTTCATTGGAAAAGTAGCCATAATGGAGATTTGAAAAATGCACTACAAATGTCGCATGGCGGTGTTATCGAATTGGTTAAGCATTCCATGAATTACTTGGCAAATACTGGTCAGCTGTGTAGGCACTTTAGTAATTTAATCTAACTCGGGATTACATAACAGATGTTTCATAAAATAACACATCCACGAGTGTTTATCCGTTGATAAATTCTGAACAAAGTATTTTTGCGATTCTTAGCTCTCGCATTACTACATGAGAGTTCAGAACTATCCGTCCACCAACTTCTCCAGCAAGTGGCATGTCCCTGCGACATCCAAGAAATACCTGTTTATATGAAGAAAATTGCAAAAGTGACAAGGGACTTGCTAGAGTAGTTTGCAGATGATTATGTCCTAAACAGTAATTCCCACAGTGATATGAGGGCTAAAATGTATATCAAGAGCAAGAATATAAAAATCTATGATTCAAAATTTATAAAAGGAGTTTATGCTTTCTTTCTTGCTTGTGAAAAGGCTAGTCCGCGCCATCGTTGTCTAGTGATTAAGATTAAGCTGTTCATTTAAACCCAGTGTCCCAGTGTCAGTGGGTTTGAGGATTGTGCCTACGAAAATCGATTTAACTCCCCCACTCCACCAGTATTTAATTCAGACCATTCCAAGATGATGGTGTTTCTGTTTTGTTTTTTACTGTCATTGTTTGTCTTAGCATGTATGTTCTGCAAATATCTTTTTTATTATGCCCCCAACTTCGAAGAAGTTGATGGGGCATATTGGTTCTGTCTTGTCCGTCTGTCTGTCCGTCTGTCCATTACGCTTCCACCTTTTAGGAAACTCAAAGATGGTTTGAGCTAGGAGCTCGAAATTTCATATGTGGAATGTGCATGGAAAATAAGCGGACACGTATTTTATTTTTTTTTTCGCCGGACTTGTCTTTGCAGAGTTATGCCGCTTTTCGGACTTACGCATTGTGGCAATGGGGAAACCTTGTGAGCAAGATATATGGAGAACCACTTGAGCTAGTGGTATTTAATAAACAGTTTGGGTCAAAGGTGTAGATGACCTGATTAACTTTTGACGAAATTCCGAAAATTTTTAACGGAGTAACGCCCCTTTTCGGACTTATGCATTGCGGCTATAGGGAAACCTTTTGAACAAAATATCTGTAGAACCGCTTGAGCTAGGCTCATGATATTTAGTAGAGAGTCTGGGTCTAATGTGTAGATGACCTTATTAACTTTCGATGAAATTCCGAATATATTTAATGGAGTAACGCCCCTTTTCGGACTTATGCATTGTGACAATGGGGAAAGCGTAGGAGCAAAATATCTTTTTAATTATGTGTCTATTAGTGGCAAGCATATGGTTGGGGGCATAGTGTTTCACAAACACATTTTCTAGTTTTGGATAACCCTTTGGCACTTTTGTTGGAAAGAAACTGTCTTGTTGGTTTTCCGCTTGTGATGTTGCACTTCTTTCCATTTGGTGTCTTGGATGGGACCTGTAAGGTAATTGTATCGATTTCCGGTCGTTGTTTCACTTTTGTGTTGAGTCACGCTCAGTTTACATGTGAGAGACCAAGTTGTGCAATGGAAGTTCAGGTGGTTTATCTCTGGATATTCGACCTCATAGTAACTATCGGCTCAGTTTAAGTGAAATATATTTTGTTTTGGTTTAATGGCCCTTTAAATATGACAGTTCTTTAGATAAAATTTGGAATGTTTTTATGATCCAAACACAAGTTTGTGATTGCTCGAAATGTTTCTGTTTTGCTGATATATGCAGTATGTACATATCTCACATTGCCCATCTCATTTTGTTTATCATTCTTGGCAACGAGAAAGAGGAAGAGAAGCAAGATGCACCGTAGAAAGCAATTAGATGGGAGTAGAGCTAACACTTTCGATGATTTTAGATATTCATGAATCATTGATTAGATCATTCTATTGGCTTTCGTGTGGGTGCAAGACAGAATTTAACTCCAGCCTGTCAGTAACAGATTAGCACTTAAAACGCCAAGAAAAACGACATCTGAATAAGTCGTCTGTTAACTCTTATCCTGCTGAATATTTTAATTAGCCACATCCATTTCTTACTATTAGCCATTGAGATTACATGATATAAAGTTTTCATTCAAATTCACACAGTGAATGAGAAAAAGTGTAGATCCTGATCAGATGGCTTCTTCAGAAGCCATCAGATCTGGATTTTCACTGTTTGCAAAGGTGGGGATTGTCGTGAACAGCAGGATAACGGTTAAAGTCGTTTGCTGCATCTTCTTGCAAAAATGTTTTGCTTACAGGCCGACAGTGTGGACCCAGATCAGACTGCTCCTCAGAAGCCACCTGATATGGATCTACACTAATTGCAAAAGTGGGGATTGGCGTGATCAGAGAGACAAGGGTTAAAATAGAACCAAAACTGTGTGTATATTGTGACGAAACAAGATAACAGGCATAAGTCTTGTATTGCATTCCCAATATTTGCATTATTTGCTGGCTCCCAGCTTGCACATTGTCAATATTGGAAAAACAGGTAACCAGACCCCCTGACCTTTCAAGGTCAGGGGGGTCTGGTTACCTGTTTTTCCAACACTGATAACCTTCAGACTAGGAACCAGCAGATAATGCAAATAAGGTGAATAGATTATGTAGTGCAATGTTCGTTTTTGCAAGAATAACAAACATTGCTGAAAAAAATATTTGATGCTTCGAAAAAGTCAGATTTTCCAAGTCATCTTGACTTATTTCCTTTCATTGTCATGGTTGACAAGCATATTAAATGAGCCAGTGCACAACAAATTCTACAATAAGACATATGCGCCCAACGAAGACTCGGATCAGCCTGTCCATCCGCGCAGTCTGATCAGAGTCTTTGTTGTGCACTCTAAGGATAGCTAAGGGCCCAATGCTTCTTCATGCAGCAAGAGAAGTCTCTGGTCAGACTATATGGATGCGCAGGTTGATCTTATTCTTCGCTTGGCGCACATGTAAGTTGTAGGAAATGCTGTGCCCCGGATTAAATGGTTTTGCCGACAATATTGGGACTGATACATTCCATTTTTGCTTTTGGGTTAGGCGTGCAAATCGTTACCATTGTTGTCGCCCAGATGAGTATCAAGGTGCCTAGAGAGCCCGGCATCTTCATGATTTCAGCAGAAGAAACTGAAAGTTGCTTATGTCCTAGAATAATCTTAATTGAGCAAGGGCATGACAAAACATACAATAAGACATGTGCACCCATCCAATACTCATCCGCCTGCACATTCATATAGATTAACCAGAGACTTGTCTTGCTGCATGAAAGAGCATTGGGCCTTTAGCTATCCTTAGAGTGCACAACGAAGACTCTTCTGATCTGAGTGTTTGTTGGGCGCACATGCCTTATTGTAGGTTTTGTCATGCGCTGGCTCAATTGTCTAAGATTTTGTGAGTGAAGTTTTGTTACTCGTTGGCACATGAAATATACATTCCTAACATACTGTATATATTTTTTCACTGCTTATTTTTATACTGCTTTTACCCGCCTCTGTGATTACATACACATTTATACATGTATTGTCACAGAACTCTAGTAAGGTGAATTTATTCGGCATTGAAAGATCTATTTCTTCACTATACGTGCTAAAGCAATTAAGTTGCTCCCTGTGAAATAGCACTTAGTGTTTAGCCAGCGACATTAGAAATGGTCAGTGTAGAAGAAGATGAAACATTGTGATTTTTTTCTTACCTCTGCCCACAGTATATATTGTGGGTGCACTTTGAACCCCCTCATCGAGGCGGTTCTAACGTGTACCCACAATATATAATTCCCCCCCCCCCTCTGTAAACCATAGTTTTACTATATAAAAGTGGGGTTCAAGGAGGTCAAAATTATATCGGCGTGTTTTCCTGATGCCAATCAGTTCAAAGAAATTGGGTCTGGTGCAGAGCGAAGACGCATCAGACTGCGTGCCTTTGCATGCTGATCTGAGTCTTAGTTGCTGCTTTGTGCACATTCACAAAGAACCCCCTTTCATATATGCAAACAACAAAAACTCACCAAAACCTTGGCTGTTCTGACAAACATCACATTAGCCAAATAGTTCCTACCCTGTTAAGTTGATGTAAATCCAATTAAATCTTCCATGTAATGAATGCCCTGATAAACCCAACTTTATATACTGTAGGTAGGAGTTGGATTTTCAAATGTATGTAATATTCCTCTTACTTTTTGTTCCAAAGATTGTGGTACTTGAAAGAATCGCCCCTGTGAGGCGGTTCTTACGAAAACACAAATTCAATCTATGATAGAACTAAAACGAAAAAGACAAAAACAAACCAAACCACAATAAAACAGATGGAGTGTTGAAGGAGCTTTTACTGACCAGTGTGTGGGTGAATTAGAATGGGTCACATGGTTTCTTGCTTATATGCACCAGTTAATTCATCTGAGTATCCACGGTTTATTTGTCTCTTTTACGGGGAGTAACGTTTAAATGCTTTGCTATATACTGCGAAATAGATGAGAAATTAACATATTACTTAGCTTAATGTAATCATTAAAAAACTAAATTTAGGGTACATGTAGTTATGGCTGTACATTTAGTGAAGAAATGGTCCACAATATGCTCTCTCCTCACTAGAGTTCTGTTCCCATTTAACAGACTAATTCATGGTATAATTATTCAAAATCATAGACATGTACAGGTAAATATAGAGTTTAATTGACACAAAGTGTCTTGGTAATTGTGAATAAACTTATTTCTACTCAAGCAATGTTTCTGTTGTCTTTTACATTAGACATTACAAAACCAGTACCATGAGACGAATATCCTTAAAAAGGCCTCAATAGCATAATGGGTAAGAGCGCAAACTCTTAATCATTAGGTCTCTCAATGCTGTCGTTCATTCTTCGCTTGGCCACATGTAAGACCGGAAGGTCAGGTGTTCTATCTATCTATCTATCTATCTATATATCTCTCTCTTTCTCTCTCTCTCTCTCTCTCTCTCTCTCTCTACTGCAGTTTTGGCATTTACCACAGAGGAGGGAAGACTATTCCACTGAGGAATAGTTCTAGGGAAGAAAGAATTCTTCAGGGCATCACTATAGGCCTGGTACCTACGATATTGACTGTTAATTTTGATGCCCTTGTTTGAGCTGAAGTAGTCACAGGGGTCAAGTATTTATCTTTATTAAGAGACACTGTGTAAGAGTGTATCTTATAAAAGGTTAAAGAGGACTGCTCGTGACGGGCCTCCACCGATGGCCACTCCAGCTCATCGAGCATTTCACCAACACTACTTCTGTTCCGCCATCGCCTGCAGGTCCATCTGGCAGCTGTCCTCTGAACCTTCTCAACCTGTTGAACCTTAGTTGTAACATGGGGAAGCCAAACAGGTGATGCATACTCGAGTTGAGGTCGAACCAAGGTTTTGTATGCAACATCCTTTGTCTGCCTAGGAGCAAAAGCCAAATTGCGTCTAAGAAACCCTAATGTCCTAGTTGCCTTAGATGTAATCTCAGAAATATGTTGACCCCAATCAAGATTATCAGTGATGCTGATACCAGTATATTTTGCGGATTGGTCATGTTCCAATGTATGCTGGTATAGTGAGTAGTTGAATTTAATCTGCTTGTCTGGAGGGTGCCGTGACACCTGTATTGAATGATATTTGGCCACATTGAACTTCATTTGCCAATCGGCCTCCCAACGTGCTAGACTATCCAGGTCATCTTGTAAGATAAGGCAGTCAGAAGAAGTATATATATTCCTATACAAAACACAGTCATCAGCAAACAAGCGAACAGATGAGCTGATATTATCAGGAAGATCATTACTAAATATCAAGTAAAGGACCGGTCCAAGTACCGAGCCTTTTGGGACACCAGACAAAACTGAGACTGGATCCGACGCATGGCCATCAAGTACAACTTGTGTGCGTCCAGAGAGCCATAGCTAATCCACTTAAGTGTGAATCCTCTTATCCCATAATGAATCAATTTGTACAATAGCCTCATGTCAGGTACCTTGTCGAAGGCCTTGACAAAATCCATGATAATCAGGTCAGTCTGTTTGTGGCCACGATTAATGGCCCCATCTAGATTGCTCACTATGTCATGGTAGAACTCAACTAATTGAGTTTCACAAGACCTTCGACTTCGGAAACCATGATGACAGTCAGCAAGAATGCTTTCAGAGGCTAGGTGACTGTTAATGTTGCTAACTAATATATGCTCCAGGGTTTTGCAACAGATACATGTGAGCGACATCGGTCTGTAATTTGCAGCATCATATTTTTCTCCTTTCTTAAAGACCGGAGTTGCGTTTGCTTGTCGCCAGTCATCTGGTACGGTGCCCTGAGCAAGTGCTTCATTGAAAATAAAGGCCAGCAGGGGAGATATTTCAGCACTACATTCCTTAAGCACCCTGGCATGCAGACCATCAGGTCCAGATGCCCTATGTATGTTGAGCTTGTCCAACAGTTTTGCGACCCCTTTGGGTTCAACTGTTATGTCCCCCATAGAGGGGAACGGGCTTTTACCTTTTGACGGTAGCTCACCGTCAGCTTCACGTGTAAACGCCGATTGAAACTGCTTATTACATATATTTGCCTTGTCGCGCGATTCAGTTTTCAAAATTCCATTTTCCCTTAGTGAGGTGATCCCAAATGATTCTTTTTTCAGAGACTTTACAAATGACAAAAATTTCTTAATTTTTCCATTCTTCTGAGGGCCCTCAGGATCGATCATCATCAAAGGTAAAGATGCTTGAAACATGCTTCCAATATGCATCTCTAATTACCTTTTGTACATGTCCTCTGAACCTTTTGTAATGGTTCTTCGCGTCAGGATTGTTAAGACTTCTTTTCTCCGGGCACTCCGGTTTTTGCCCACTTCTGATTAACGATCGGATCGAAATAAGTACACAAATCTGGAAAGGGCCGTAACAACAAAATGTATTAAATTAGAAGTGAAGGCAATTTAACCCCCACCCCAGAGCTCCAATCAGCGACACCAAAGGGAAAGAAACACAAACATGGACTAATTAGGTCCTAATGGAAACGCCAATAACGGAAAGCCAAAAAGACAGTTACTTAAACACAAAATGGCCAGTTGGCTATCCAAACCAAAACAAAAATATAAGCGATACACACAAATACAAACCATAACAAAAATAATAGTCCGGGATTTGAAATTGGTAGCACCAGTATCTAAGGAGTTTAATGCACCTTACTTTCTCACACTTAACTATGATACGAATTTATTGAGAGGTCTCTCAGCATCTTGAAAATGGAGTTATAAAATCATAAAAGTGGGGAAAAAGACATAAAAAGAGGAGATAAATGTTCCTATCCTCTTTTCTCATTTAAGCATCCAAACAATTCCAAACGACATCTCCTCTGAAACTACAAGGCCAATTGGAACCAAATTATATGTGAAGCCGCCATGGGGTGGAAGAACAAACATATATTCTGAATATCTGGGTCACATGACAAAAATGTCCGCCATGCCCATATATTTTAAAAACCTTTGAAAATCGTCTTCTCAGGAACCAATCGACCGATGACCTTGAAACTTGGTATACAATATATGGGACCCGGGCCCTATCGAATTTGTTCAAATGATGACATTTCGATGACCTTGACCTTTCTTACGTCAAGGTCACATTCGGTCACTTAGGATTTTGTATGGAAAACTTTGGGTTTTATGGTTCTGTTGCAGCTTATGGCATCATAGTTGATATTTGCAATCAGCTTAATGATCCTGGGGCCATAAGATTCAATAGTTTTTAATTTTTCTAAAACTTCTGGGCTAACTGAAAACAAATTACATAAACTGCATCAGTGTGGTCGAGAAATCCGAGTTTGTTAGAGGGATCTGTGTGATCGTCACACCAATAAGCGGCATAAAGTGATTTTAAATTCTGCATCTCAAGAAATACAAGACCTTGGCATGCAGCATTTGGACTCTAGATGGTTCAAAGCTGCTTATAATATATGCGACGGCAACAAAAGAAAACAATGGTTGTTTTCAAAATAATTTGGCATCAATGGTCCTGGGATTGGCCTCTACTAAACCATTATGGTCTGTTAAAATAAATGACCACCACGGGTGTGTGTGTGTTGGGGTGGGGGTGGGATTTATGCCCACTTGAGCTCTGGTGAGCGACGTTTCCCATCGGCCGCTTGTTTACAATTTTGTGTTCAGGGCATTTATTAAAAGTCGCGTAAACTTGATGACAAGCGTAAACCATATCTAATTGGCGTTGTCATGATACAGCAGCCACAGTTTTCTGCTTTACTGATTGCGCTTGTTTGGTTATCTTTTGTTGCTTAGCTTCATAAACAAACAATTGGTGACCAGTGGTAGGTTGGTATATAGTTACCATGACAGCAATACCTCTGAAAGACGACAATGTTCAGTGAAGATAACAGCGCGGCCCTATTTCAGTTTTGTTTTTTCCAAGGGTTGGCCGATTTTTGTTCAGTATTTCATTATTGAAGGAAAGACGTGTTTTAATGAGCTTACGCCTCTGAACAATCAAGCCTTCTTTTGACTGAAGGTCTGCGAAATTTTACTGCGAACAAAAAAGAAACATTATACAGTATTTGGTGGAACGATTTTACTTAAATGTTTTAGAGGTTTATTGTTTTGGTTTTTAACATTAATTTGCTGCAAAAAAGATTACTAAATTTAAATATCGGCATCTAATTCTGCAGCTGCGGATTTGATATACTCCAGCTTATTTGCTGACTGAATGACTCTGGTTTTGGTCGATCTTTTGGCAGACATGCGCAAATTGAGGTCACCAAGTTACATGAAGATGCAAAAAAGTTCAGTCGAGGGTCTATGTTGAACCCGATATTCCCAACCTTCTTGACAAAGGTGAAGAGAAGAAGCTTGATTTACGTAGGAATCATAACATTTATTTTGCAAAACATCGTCCCTGTTCACTGTTCAATATATCTGGCATATTAGGTTTCAACCTCAAGGAAATTAACCCGCCCGCCTAGTTCCTTTCATATGTACGAACGCATTTCCGCCAGTAGGTGTCTGATGCTCTGTCTCTGGTAGGGTAACCGGAGCCTAACTGTTTTGTTTCCTTTGCTGCAGAATTCTAGCTATTTCATGCTGTCGAGTCCTCATCGTTGTTTCATCTCTTTAGTCGTTTGATTTTCTGTTCTCGGAGATGTTGCACTGATGAGCTAGAACCCCATCATGTAGAGTGAACAATTTATCGGTTTTAACCACGACAATCAAGGGCGAGTAGTGTGACCACCTAAAATCTATTAAAGTGTCCAACCCCACCTCGCCCCCGTAAAACTTCTTACTGACCCCGTCGTCGATATTTTTTTGTGTTTTATTATTTTCATAGTTAGTCCTTAAGATGTATGTATTGCTAATGCCTTTTTTATTTTGGATAGCCGTTCGGTCATGTGGGGAGATAACTGTCATTCTGGCTTTCCATCTATGACGTTTTCATTTTGGTGTTTTGAATGGGAGGTGCGAGATATTTTGTATAGATTCCTTATCATTGCATACACCCTGTTTTTCAAACGTGATAACTACTGATGGCTTGTCATAGAAGGCCTTTTTGGCCAATCTATATGGGACAATTGGGATGGTTGGGTGAGTCAAAGATGACATGTACCGCGCGTCAATAGGGCGTCCAGCTGGTAGTGGCTTACAGCTGCACAAGACCTGCTGTTCTTCAAGCAGGTAAGGGTAGTGGGGGAAAACTGTTATTTCTTCTGTTTCTGCTTTTCCATTTTCCCATTTCTCCTCTGTCACTCACTTTCATCTGCTCAAGTATCTCTTCTGTCGCTTTTCTCCCTCTCTGGAGAGAGGACAAAAATGACCAACAAGGGGGTGACGTGCCTTTAAACCCAAAACAATCAATATATGGGACAAATGTCAGAAAAAGGAAGTAGTAATAAAGGAGATGAAGAACAGGTTAATCAGTGTGTGACAAGAGACACAGGATGATTAAGAGCTTATGGTGAATAGAGGGACAAGGCTATCGTAGGCAGGTTGCCAAACAAAATGGTAGAAAGTAAGTGCAGGTGACATCTTAAGATGCACGGTTACAGGTTATACTACAACTCTGGGAAGAGGGAAGATAGAAGAATGTTTCAGGGATGGCTTTACGTTGCATTAAACCTCAGGTACAATTTATTTTTAGTCATGCGACTTAACAGAAAATAAGGTACCCAGTAAGACTTCAAGTGGCCAGTAACATTTACGTGTTTAAAATATAATAGTGTCGATGTTACTTGGGGAGCCTTCAGCACTAATCGGAAGCTTTAGATAATGATTCTTAAAATATACAATGTATTCATTAAATGTTGATTGTTTCAAGTCACCAGTTTAGGGAATCACTTGCCAGTTCACCCGCTGACAAATATGCTTGGTGATGTATATTCCCCTCACTAAATATAAACCGGAAGGAAATGGCCATCAGTAACTTTTCAAAAATATATCTGTCGGTCCCTGTTATGATACATCTATGACCAGCCAGTACTATAATTTAGTTTATGTTGGTTTTAATATAAATTTTTATCACGATCTGTGACACAACAGGAAAAAGTGGTAAAATAGTCCAATGGTATCGGAGTCCCTTGTTCATGCCCGGATTAAAACAGAGTCATCAAGTTTCACATGCACGTGCAAAAATAACGGTCCTCCATACTGACGGAAAAGAAATTGTTTCAAAAAGTACTACAAATTATTTATCGCGAAAATAGTGTAAAATTTACCCAATTTTTTTGGTCAAATTTCAATGGTCAAAATTTATGGTAACACCGGATGTAGTTACGTCATATCATGAATTTTGGTGTCTTCGAGTATTGACAAATATTTTGGCTGATGCAATAAATCAACATTCATATGTAAGCGCAAGCTACACATAACTAAACTCAATCCAACTATACCATCCGCATGGGAGTGGGTGTAATCTCATAGAAGTTTCAACCCCTTTTCCCCACCAGATTTGCTAAATAATCACATGTCATATAGGTTAGGCTCCTATCTCAATGAACGGCACAAATAAAGCGTGAGAATTTTGGGTGCATTAAATTTTTCGAAATCTGGTCTCAAATCCCGGACTATTAGTCCAGGCAAACTAGCAATATTTTGCCTAGACCCAAGCAAAATTGCAACACAAATGTTTTTAGCCTTTTTGTTCTGGAGTACCTTCCCTTAAAGACATATCAAAAGTAGGACGGAATCGGACTATATGAAAGGGGGTCTTTCAAGGTATAGGAAATTTGCATTGGTTTCTGCCCACGCTTTGATTTCGATGAAGTTACGCACAATAATTGCCTTGGGTATAACCATTATAATTACGATGCATTCACTTTTAAATTTTATTTCCGTAGTAAATTTATTACATACTTTATGAAGTCTCTATCACAACAGGGAGTACTCTCATATAAACTTGTCTACAGTATTCAGAGTTTCAAATATCTAATGCTGCTATGTTTTATGAAATAAAGCCATAATTGGTGAGTTAGTTGATACTATGAATGACCTCATATGTCTAGTAATAGTGGATGGGCATTCAGTTTTCTTTGATGGTGTCCCCATATTTCAGCTCCTATTTTTGTATTCATTAAAATTTTATATGCATTTTTACCATGTTCCAATTTTTGTCAAGACACCATTTTAGCATAAAAACTACCCACATATCTTAGGAACATGTTGATGAATTTTGATGGAAATTGAGGACCGGTAACATTGTGTTTTAACAGACTAAATACTGATAGTCCTGATTCAGCAAAATGTGAAATTATATGATTATCATGTTTTGGCCATGCTGTTTAATAATACTTTACTATTGCTTTCAATTTGGATGGCTATAGTATAGTATGGTTTGTGTCAGTAGTTCATAGCATAATTATAAGTATTATTTTAAAACATCCATATCAGTAAATTTGCCCACCCCCACCCCCCCACCCCACTAACGTAATCAAACGCACTAATCATGTGCACAGTTTTCTTTCTGTCTTTCTTTTCTAATTTGGTAATGGTGCTAAGGTGATGTTTAGATTTAACATTCAAATCAACAACATACCAGTCACTTTAGATGGTGCTTCAGATTTTATGAGATTTGTTATCCAACTGGGGATAAATGACTCTCAAGTCAAACTGTTGTTTGTTTGTTTAACCCTAACTGTCCGTTTAAAAAGAAAGGTTTACTCTAGGGAAAATCAATAACACTTGAGATTACTTTTCCTGGACATTAAGTTTTCAGAATTTGTATCTGCATAGGCACTAGCCAATCTATCTTTTTTGTATAGCCCCTATGAACGAAATCAAACGGCTTCCTGAAGTTGTATTCCAAAGCCATTTGAATTTGCTTTTAGAATTCACATGGTCGTACAGTTGTCAGTGTTCCAAAACTTATGTGATCATGATTGTGTTGTCTCTATATTTGTATAGGTCTTTCACTTCATTTACCTATCTCGGCAGTTGCAGTAATTACAATACACATTATGTAAAATATCCAGAAGCATTTGAACTGTTGATAATAATTATTTAATCTGTGAGAAGTTATCGCATTACTCATAGGATTTTAAATTATTTTCAATAAATACATTTTGGTGTTGTTTTTTTCTGTCCAAACACTGCAATGCTCTTTCTAAGCTGAGAGATACATTGCACAGAAATGTACTGGTAATTATTAATGAACAAAAAGCAAGCAAGAACAGTGCTTAAAAAATAGTGAACTTGCATTCAGCAGAAACATTGAAGAAGTGGTTGAAAGTTTTACAACCAGAAACAAATACTAAAAGCTCGCTTCCGATAAATTAACCACTATATTGACAAAGTAAATAGAAAAAATAAGACACTAAAAAAAACGTCAACAATTACAATACCAATCCAGAAAGAGATATTTATGCATGTGTACTATAATGAAGGAAACTGTTTCTCTCCCCGTCTATTAGCAAAATTTCTCTAGGTCATGGGACAGCTTTGTTTACACCAAATATTCTGCGCCTCATCCATCAATGATATCTTTTGCAACAGAACTCAGTATCAGTGACATTTCGATTTTTGGAAATGCTAACCAATAATTACTGTACCTTTTTGTTAGGATAATAATCCAGCGTTCATAAAGACAGAGTATATCTAAGGCTTAATCTGGTCATGGATTTATCAACAGAACTATTTTTACTAGTAACAACAAACCACTGACCATTGGGTCCTTGCATACCAGCTTGGTATGGAAATGAAAATAATGGATCTCCTTGCCTTACACTTATTTGAGTAGCATGACTTATGCAAAGTCATTAAATAAAGTTGCACATGTTCACAATAATTTTGCTGCTAATAAAAAAGCCTAATTAATGTTGTTCAGCCTAATTTGTTGATATAGTGTTTTTGATTTAGTGTTTTACTATCTACTATTTTGGATAGATCATAGTGTATAAATGAATGGAAAATATCAGAAATTCAAGATATTTTAATAGTTTCTAAGCTAGATCAGCTCAATATGTGTTCATTTTGATTGTATAATCTCATTTTTATTACGTAAGTGTAACGAATTGCCATTTTGTAAGGTTCTTGGATGATTTCAATAAAATAGTAAATTTTGCAGAAACGACTTACATCCATTAAAAGTGTAAAACTACATTGTTACCGGTTTTGGATTTTCATGAAATTTGGCATAGCTAAAGAAGATACATATGGCAAGTTTTCCTAGCAAAATGAAATCTTGACAAAGACTAGAACATATTTATCTTAGGGATTGAATTTTGATAATTTTTTAAAAATTTAATTAAAAAATGGGATTTTTGATAATTATTTTATCAGAAAATGTAAACTTTAATTAATTCAAAAGGTTTCTTAGTATCAAAGGAATGCCTATGGAGTTCTGCATTCAATCCAGTTTACAAATCTTGAAACTAAATAAAACATAAGATTTAAGACGCACTTATTTAGAGACAGATACCAGCTCATGGAGGGAGTCAGTTAGAGTGGCCTCCTGAGTCCTACTCTGATTTATATAATTTATTAAATGCATTTTTATAGGTTGTATATGCTGAGTTATTGATATACAAAGTTTAAAGACAAAACATGCATGGGCACAAATGAAAGACCCCCTTTGTATTTTTTTAGCATTTTGAAAGCACCTAGGTTTGGCAAGCAATTTAGTGTTTAGATTCAATATTTTGCTGTCTGACAAGGTATCGTTGAGTTTTTTTTCTTCAAATCTCATCTTTCTACACCAGAATGGAAACTTTTTCATGTAAAATGGTTAAACAAGTTGTTTTATTAATTACATGATGACCTATATGGATAAAACAGGGGTAAAATTACCCCACCCACTTTGTTGCCCTTGTGACTGAACTCTAAACAATTTATATCGACTAATGATGATGTTACTTATCAAATGCATACCACAAACCAACAAGACTACTGCATTGAAACTTAAAGGATAACTAGATCTGCAGTCGATGGTATACCATCGCAAATACCCGCCTTTTCTATTAATAACACTAATGACTATGTATTAGCTAGCCAAAACTACATGTAAGTTAAAAAAAAGTTGCAAAGAACATTCTAACTGTTAAGCAAAGTTTCAGAAATGTAACTCTTATAGTTTAGAAGATATGGCAAAGTCATCCTTTTTGACCTTTGACCTTGGGGTTATGTTGAGGTCCACCTAAAGTATCCCAATTTATTTTATATTACAACAGCCATCCAATAACCAAGTTTCAGAAGTGTAACTCCAATAGTTCAGAAGATATGGCAAAGTCATACCTTTTGACCTTTGACCTTGGGGTCGAGGTCACACCAAAAGTAGCCCAACATATTCTATATTCCAAGGACCATCCAATAAGCAAAGTTTCAGAAGTGTAACTCCAATAGTGTAGGAGATATGGCAAGTCATAATTTTTGACCTTTGACCTTGGGGTCATGTTGAGGTCAAGGTCACACCAAAAGTATCCAAATTCATTCTATATTACAAGGGCCATCAAATAACCAAAGTTTCAGAAGTGTAACTCTAATAGTTTAGAAGATATGGCAAAATCATACTTTTTGACCTTTGACCTTGGGGCCGAGGTCACACCAAAAGTAACCTGACATATTCTATATTCCAAGGACCATCCAATAAGCAAAGTTTCAGAAGTGTAACTCCAATAGTTTAGGAGATATGGCAAATCATAATTTTTGACCTTTGACCTTGGGGTCATGTTGAGGTCAAGGTCACAAAAAAGTTGCCCACTGCCATCTACATTCCATGTACTATCCACATGCAAAGTTTCGAAAGTGTCACTTCAGTGGTTGCAGAGGAGATCCATTTACAAGAAACGTGACGGACGGACAGACAGATGGACGGACAGACGGACTGACGCCGGATGGAACTGTGGTACGAAAACAATATACCCGATTTTTCTTCGAAAAAGCGGGTATAAAAACACCAAGAAACAACATAGAATATATTTCTCTATCGATACAAATAGTAGCAAATGTTTGGAAATTCCAAAGTACAACAAAAACGAACTGTCATGATCAATGTTTCTTTACTCGCTGAAATCATATAACACTAAAATTGGACTGAATATGTTCTATAAAAGGGTTATCCTTTGGAAGCAAGGAATACACCACAGAACCAAAAAATATGGAGTGTACATGTTTTCTGGGCCAGACTAGCTAGTTTTGGCCAATTAGGCTAAGTCATAATTAGATAACCAAAATGAAAATCTCAAGGTTCTTATACTTATGTGTATAATTCACATACATATAATCCAGGATCTAAGCCTGACCAGGCAAAGCAGTGCGCGTCGGCCCGTCCATGCTTATAAACCCTAGTTTCATTGGGTGGCAGGGCTTGAGATGTCAATTCATCTCAATGTCGGGGTAAAAGTCCCACCAAAATTGGAAGCAATGTCTCCAAAATGACATTTACAGTGTTGACGGGGACATTAAACCTAAAATCAAACAAAATCAGTGAACACTTGAAGTAAGCTAGGATCCTCAGCTACACATTTAGTGCACATCCAAGACTGTGATAAGACTGGCAAGATGCCTGGGGAGACGTAATTCTTTAGTGGGTGCACATACCACATTATTGGTTTTGCTACATGAATGTTCATATTACTAGACCCTTTATGTCAAATCACAATACAGACATGATGTACATCTTTTCCTTCAATACACTGTTCTGCTGAAGCTTGATTCTAATCACAGTCATCAGTGCCATCTGCATTATCCATCTGAATGGAATTCAGGCAGCTAGTTTACTTGCATACTACACACATTTGGGAGCATGCAAGGCCATGCTTGCGACAAGTGCACAGAAGAGTTTTGCAATTGGCCTAACATTTACACCTGACGACATTGAACAGCCTCTCAGGTGCTGGTGGTTTATCTGTATGTACCGCCAGCAATTTGTCACCTTTCACTGCCCAACCCCAGTTTTCTGCAGGTGCATATGTCTCCATAGTCCTATTTCATTGTTGCACTATTGGCAGCTATCAGACCTTCATGATTAGATATAGGTTACTGAGTTTTTGGTGGATGCTTCTGACAAAGCTTTTATTTATAGCTAAAACTCGTACGCTATGTAATGTATACTTTTCTCTAGTTTTGTTCCTTCTACTATTAGAAGCTGGAGATGTTGAGAGCAATCCAGGTCCAGACAATCAGCACTTGTTATCTATCCTTCATCTAAATATTAGGAGCATACGAAACAAAATTGCCTATATTCAAGATCATCTTTCGGATTTTCATATCTTATGCTTCTCTGAGACGCATCTTGACGCCAACGTATCCTCTGAACTACTTACTATTGGAGGTGGATTGCTCTTGTATATAAGTTCTAGCCTCAGACACCGACGTAAACTTAATTTAGAAATATTTTGTGAAGAGTCAATTTGGACAGAAGTCGATGTTAATCAAGATAGCTTATTGATAGGTTTATTTAAAGTCCAACTGGAGCAGATAGTAATTTCTTAAATAATTTTAATGCAAATATCAAAAAAGCCTCGGAAATTAGAATTTCTTAAACATCTTGGATTGACTTTAAGTAAAAACGGACAGTGGGATGAGCCCATTCAAAACATATTAACAAGTGCTGCAAAGATTGTAGGTATAATGAGAAAATTAAAATTTACGCTCACTAGAGTTGCACTAAACCAAATAGATATTTTATACGTACTACCTATTTTTGAGTATTCTTCAGTTGACTGGGATGGATGTTCTATCCAAGACTCAAATGCTCTCGAAAAGCGTCAAAATGAGGATGCTAGAGAAGTAACTGGTCTCACGAGATCGGTTTCTTTAGATAATGTGGCTGGCCATCATTAGCAGATAGACATAAACAACAAAAAATGAATTTCATGTGCAGGTCAACGAATGTTTGTTTGTTTGATTTGAGGTTTAACGTCCCCGTCAACACTGTAAAGGTCATTTTGGAGACGTTGCTTCCAATTTTGAGGGACTTTTACCCGACATTGAGATGAAATGACTTCTCAAGCCCTGTCGCCCAATAAAACCAATAGGGTTTATTAGCATGGACGGTCCGCCTCGCACACATCAACAATCGGTTAGTTCCAAGCTACATAACTGATTTAATCCCTCCTGTTATAAGGGAAACCACCAATTATCATCTGAGAAATCAAAATAATATTACTCAACCGTTTTGTCGTACTGAACTATTTAGGTAATCTATTATTCCGTCTGGAATAACCTTGTGGAATTCTCTGGACGAAAACTTACGCAACAGCCCCTCCTTAAATTAATTTTAAATATCTGACAAAAAGACACTATCTAGATGTTCAAAGAGTACCGCCTCACTATATTAATGGTGACAGATATTTGTCAGTTATGCATTCTAGAATTAGAACTACGAGGGTAGGCTGAAAAGTTCTGAGCCTGACCAAGATCCAATGGTAGCCATGCTGAAAATGCCTTATTTTTCTACATAGTCTCCCTTCCTGTCCACATACTTCCTCCAGCGATGCTTGAGTCCTTGGATCCCAGTGGTATAGAAGGTCTCATCTTGGTCCCTGATAAACTCCTCCACAGCAGCTATCACCTCCTCGTCTGACCGATAATGCTGCCCAGCCAAGTGCTTTTTCATGTTTGGAAACAGGAAATAATCTGATAGAGCTAGATCAGGTGAATACTTAGGGTGATCGACAAGTGTGAAGCCAGTCATGCACAGCAGCCATCGCGACAACCGATTTATGAGCAGGCGCATTGTCCTGATGGAACAAGACCCCTTTTGTCAATTTTCCGGGTGTTTAGCCTTAATTGCTTTTCGCAATTGTTTTAGCAGCTCTGCATAACACTCCTCATTAATTGTTCTGCCCTTTTGAAGGTAATCTATGAATATTATACCCTTGGCATCCCAGAACACTGATGCCATCACCTTCCCTGCAGAGGAGACGACCTTTGCCTTCTTTGGAGGGGGTGAGCCAGGGTGCTTCCATTGCATGGATTGTCTTTTGGTCTCTGGCTCAAAGTGATGAACCCAACACTCATACTGAGTGACAAACGGTCAAGAAAACCATCTTGGTCTGCTTCAAAAATAGCCAAGTTGGCTTGTGACAGGTTCAGTCTGGTCAACTTTTGGTCAGGCATCAAATGCCGGGGCACCCATCTGGCGGAAACCTTCGACATTCCTAATTCACTGTGTAGAATGTTCTCTACTCGTTCACGGGAGATGCCAACAGTGTTAGCTAACTGATTCACAGTTAAACGCCTGTCATCCATCACGGCCCTGTGCACTTGGCTGATGGTTTCCTCAGTTGTTGCCGTTGTGGGTCGTCCGCACCGGTCATCATCTTCAAGGCTGTCCTTGCCCATCTTAAAATTTCACGGTTGCATACGAAGGAGCATCATCCCCTAATGTAGCAACCATATCGGCATGAATGTCCTTAGGAGCTAACCCCTTTTTAGTGAGGTACTTGATGACACCACGATGCTAGATTTTGTCCATTTTCTCAAAAACGTGCTTATATCAATTTTCAAAGTTTAGAATTTCTACGTTATTGCAGGTAAACTTGAACTCATTTGAGTCAAATCAAGTAATAAAGGGTTGGATTTCATGAATACAAAATTTCATGGCTCTTCGATGCCTGCTTCTTGGTAAGTCTCAGAACTTTTCAGCCTACCCTCGTAATTGTAGTAACTTATCGAATGATTTGTATATCAACCATTTAATAATGAATCCACTTTGTACCTGTAATCAAGAAAGAGAAAACGCAGAGCACTATATCCTTCGATGCTCTAAATATAAAAACAAACGGTTGAGATTTCTCCATGAAACGCGCGAGTTTCACCCTTTGAGTATCAACCAGATTTTATTTGGCGATGATCTCATATCCCTCGAAAGTTATACTACACTTTTTAGAGCTGCCATGAGTTACATTGAAAACACATAACAATTTTCTGTTTAGTATTTTAGTAGATCCCATACACTCCATGCTCACCCGAGAAGGCACACACTATTTATTTATTTATTTATTTATTTATTTATTTATGTATTTATTTATTTGTTCGTTCATATCATTTTCACGTGACTATAATTTATTGATGTCATTTTGTAGGGGAAGGGTCGTAACTAATGTTGAGAGAACTTGTGACCAAACCCCATTGTACACATATATATGTATTAGTTGCAATAACATATGTTTATACTGAGAGAGAAATTTGTTTTAAGAACCTATAATGATCTCTTCACAGTTAAAAACGCTGACACTAAAACTGCCCGAGAAACTAAGCAAAATCAAAATTGCGTTAGTGGGTGGGGTAAACCAACACGAATATTTAAAAGCATTGGCTTGTAACACATTCCTTTTCATACTAAACATAGACTCAATAGATGGAACATGACATGAAAGTTTTAATATCAACATATATGCAATGGAATCCATTTCATAACTAAATTGTAAGCTAAACAAGCTTACAACTCCAGTTATAATAGTTTCACAGTGATAAAATCACCCATAAATATAAATGAAGGAAAAAATCACATTTCATATTCTCCGATTCCGTCCTACTTTTTATATGTTATTAGCATATATCAGATGTGGTCAAAACTAAAAAAGAGATTTGTGTTGCAATTTTGTCTAGGTCCCCACACAGTTTGACCGGACTATATAAACTGCGACAGAAGAACCGCCTTGGAATGGTCAGTGACACGAATTCCACTGGGGGGGGGGGGCTTAAATCAAATTTACGCGGCCGCAATCCTCGCCCCTTACTTCAGTCGCGATTTAGACAAATAATTTGTTCAGTCCGCATGAATGCCTCCCAACTCATCAGTTCATCTCCGAGAATACAAAAATTAAACAACCACAGAGATGAAACAACGGTGAGGACTCGACAGCAAGAAACCACTGAAATGCTGGAGCAAAAGAAAACCAACCGTTAGACACCGATGGGCCCGACCAGAGACAGAGCATCAGGTATCAACCAACATAACATATAATTAAATACTATTCTAATTCTCAGTAAGCCTTTACGCTGGAACCGTTACAGAACCTTAGGCTTACCCACCGGCGTGCAGTTAAAGACGGAAGCAAAGTTGTCAACCGTGATTGGGTTAACTACCATGCATGCAGTCTGTCATATAACATTTATGTCGTACCCAATCTTTTTATATTGAAGAATGATTTTACGAAATTGGGTGCTGAAGTCATGGCAAGTATATATTTTCCTGAATTTATATACTAAGTCACCATAAAATTCGGGTTCCGACAGACCTTGTTGCAGAAGAGATTTAAGTCCAACATAGAATTTTGAAATTAAATCGGAATGACGTCTATAAAATTTTGAAAAGGCTTTCTAGAACATATTTGCAAAGTTCATGACACAAGAAGTTTAGCAGTTAACAATTTAGCACGAGGGTTGAAGTCAGTTACATGACTAGACACTCTGGCAAATTCAATTAATTGCGAAATATAAACCCACTTTATACAGGGAAAGCGGAACCACCGCCTATTGGGGCTTGGCTAAATAGATCGGGCTGCATGATGCTTCCACGCACGCACATGAGTACTGGTAAACCGCTCAGGTCTAAGCCTGCCCAGGCAAAGAGACCAGTGGGAGTCGGACCGTTCATACATATAAACCCTATTGGTTTCACTTAGCAGCAGGGCTTGAGATGACATCAATGTTGGATAAAGCTCCCACCAAATTGGAAGCAACGTATCCAAAATGACCTACAAAGTGTTTGCGGGGACGTTAAACCTCAAATCAAACACAAACTAGGGAAAATTGGGGTTTACAAGAGTATACATTATTTTTCTTAATGTTGCTGAGAAACAGAGATTTTCTGTACTCGTTAGAATTGGTTTGCGAATTTAAACACTATTTGTGCTGCAATGCAAACCGGAATGTAGTGGCTTATTTATTCGCCTCACAAATCAGGGGTCTTGGGGTTTTTACTTGGCTTCTCCAGATGTACAGATGAGTCTTGTCATCTCCATCTGGCCTTAGTTGTTGGCCGTGGTCTAATTGGTTGGCTGTGACGTCTTGTAGGCTTGAAGGCTGGCGAGTAAGTGAAGAGTGGTGGCGTGACGAGATGGCCTTAGCAAGCTAGCACGTGTAATGAATATTTAAGAGGTGGTCATATGTGATGCGATGATACTTCGGCTATTGTCGTGTATTTCCGTGTTTGGTGTCGTGGACCTCCTTTTCTGAAATAAAAAGAAAAAAGAAAGCAAAACCTAAAGGTGGCTAAAGAAAGCTATAAGCACAAATTATAAACTTAAAGGAATGAGAATTGTTTTTACTGCAATAAATGTACCAGCATGACAATGCATATATAATTATAAATAAACATCACACGTACTTGATAGAATACGACTGTCTCAATATAAGCCAGCATGACGAGAATTATTTAAACCTCACACATGTACCCTTCTAGCACATGCATGGCCAAATGTCACCGTGGTGCCTGTAGATACTGGCCTAACAAGAATACTACATATATCACACATGCATTGTTGCATATGTATGAAAAATAGCGACTTCATCAAACATATATGTAATGAGGACAGCCATAAAATTTTGGATAAGTTCAAATTTAGGGTTCATCGATTGATTTTGATTAGAGTTACTTGCCCTTTAGTCTCCTATAGACTTATAACGGGGGAAATGTTTTCTGATCAACAGTGACTTCATTTTTATAAAATCATTATCAAACTTGCAGTTAACTAGGACTGGCATAAAGTCTCGGACAAATTTGATTTTGGCCTAGTTTCGACTGTTGGCATGAGAGTTACCCGCCCTTGAAGGATTCATAGACTTAGGAAAATTCTATCCGGGGGTACATGTAGCCATTACATTTTTATCAACACCCTCCTCATCCCCAGCAGGCACATGGCGTAATTGTGAAGTCACATCAACGTCGGTACAATGCCATGACGTTTATGCAACGTCAAATCAACGTCGGCGCGACGTCATGACGTTGCACCGTCGTTTATTTGACGTCGCTATAGCGACGTGTGCCTGCTGGTGCTGCAAAAACAGAATATTGTCTTTTCACTAGGGATGCCAGTCATTCTGTCCCAGAAGTTAAAATGAAAGGAAAACTGCTTAAACACACAGATAAGGTTAAGGTCCTTGGTGTCATACTGGATAAGAAGTTAACATTTCATGATCATTTGGATATGGTTAAAAAAAGAGCAGCAAAAGCGCTGGGTTCTCTGATGATTGTTGGTAAAACTGAAAAAATAAGTACTCCTAATATGGTTAAGTTATACAACAGCATTGTTGTCCCACAAATGGAGTATGCAGCTCCAGTCTGGCAGCTTGCAAATTGCAGTCAGCTTGAAAAAATCCAACGCAAAGGTCTAGCACTGTGTTTGGGATGTCCTAGCGCAGCGAGTTTGGAAGCATTGGAGGTACAAGCAGGTGTTTTACCTCTTGACCTTCGCAGAGAAGAACTTTCAGTTAGAACATGTACAAAAGTCATGGCTAAGTCAGCTGATGAGAAGATAAGGCAAACTCTCGCTAAATGTCAGTCAACACTGGAGTCTAATCCAAGGGAGAAAGTAACAACTCCATTTGGATTGATGATACGACAGGTTGATGATATGAAATCGTTAACTGACCTTAGTCTCAATGCTATTGAGCCAGAAGCAACATATTTGGAGTACATGGCACCATCAAAAAGAAAGCCAGACTACTGGAGTAATCTTGGATCCTCAAAGTCAGGAACTGCCGCACAGGGGATAGAGTCAAGAATGGTCATTGAGAGGCTACTGGAGGGCATAGGAGTAGATACAGTAGTTGCTTTCACTGATGGCTCTTGCAGAGGAAATCCTGGTCCCTGTGGTGCTGGCTCTTGCATATTTCTACCAAATGATGAAAAGATAGAGCTCAAACAACCTGTGTCTAAGCTGGCTTCCATTCTCCTTGGTTAACTAGCCGCTATCAAGATGACACTAGATTTTATCCTACAAGAAAAGATGAAAAGAAAGATTGATACAGTTTTGATTTTCAGTGACAGTCAGTGTGCAGTTGGTATTCTACAGTTAGGCTGGGATGACAAAAAGTACAAGAAAACAAGCTCTGACATCATCCAAGTTATGTCAGATTTACAAAGGAATGTGACAGAAGTAAAGATTCAGTGGAGTTCAGGGCATGCAGATATAACAGGGAATGAGATAGCGGATAGGCTTGCCAAGGAGGCTGCAAAAGAAGCAGAGGAAATGCCAGAAGATATAGAAGATGCAACACAGGCACAAATAAAACATGCAGCAAGAGAAGCAGTCAAGGGGAAATGGCAAAGAAGATGGGAAATATCGGAAAAAGGCAGAAACTTGCATCAATACCATCAAGTAGTCAAACTGAAGAAAATCAGTTTCAAGGGCACAAGAAATCAGAGGATATTGCAATTGCAGAGTGGTTACTTCAGACTCAAAGACTACCTCCACTCTGTTGGTGTTGTTGATGATCCCTCTTGTGCTTGCGGTGAGAGAGAAACAGTAGACCATTTTCTCCTTGATTGTGAACTCTATGATGCTCAGAGAGATATTATGAGGCAAGAGCTCTTATTAAACTTGGGTACAAGTGCCCTTGACTTGAATACTTTCTTTGACGAAAACCAAAACAAAGATGATGAAGAACCAAAAATTCACCGTGAAGACATCTACCAACAATTAGATGTTTTCATATCATCAACAAACAGATTTTAAATTTAACGGGGGGGGGGATGCTAGGACATTTCTATGTAATGGGGTTGTTTGGCGTAAGAGTGATGCAATCATTTCTTCTGAAGGGCAGGAAGTGGCCGATACGGCTGTACCTGGCCTGACGATATACATACATTCTGGGAATGGGTGTGGTTCACATTCAATTGCTACATCTATCTTGATATATTGAAATCATCATTTGTTTTCATGGTTATATCTGGAGGACAGGAAGTGGCCGACACGGCTGTACCTGGCCTTCCAAAAAAAAAAATCATCAAACATTATGGGAATGAGTGTGGTTCATGTTTTCATGGTTATATCTGGAGGACAGGAAGTGGCCGACACGGCTGTACCTGGCCTTCAAAATTCATCAAACATTATGGGAATGATTGTGGTTCATGTTTTCATGGTTATATCTGGAGGACAGGAAGTGGCCGACACGGCTGTACCTGGCCTTCAAAATTCATCAAACATTATGGGAATGAGTGTGGTTCATGTTTTCATGGTTATATATGGAGGACAGGAAGTGGCCGACACGGCTGTACCTGGCCTTCAAAATTCATTAAACATTATGGGAATCAGTGTGGTTCATGTTTTCATGGTTATATCTGGAGGACAGGAAGTGGCCGACACGGCTGTACCTGGACTTCAAAATTCCTTAAACATTATGGGAATGAGTGTGGGTCACATTTGATTAAGTACTACATATTCTTTGATGTATTGTAATCAATATCTATATTCATGGTTATATCTGAACGGCGGGAAGTGGCCGACACGGCTGTACCTGATCTGAGGATATACATAAATTCATCATACATTATGGGACTGAGTGTGGTTGACCTTTAATTACTACATATTCTTTGAAATATATTGCAATCATTATTTTCGGGGCACTCGGTTGTTTTTTCTTTACAGATTGTTCTCCTCATATTCATTCTGCAGGTGGTGCGGTTGGAGTGTGTTTGGGCGTCGGCTTTTTGTGGCCGATGCCGATATCAAGTCCAGGACCTATGGTGTCCGGGGCAAGTGGATTAACCATTGAGTTATCACGCTCCTTTAATCATCGGTCGGGGCACTAGACTGGATTTTTTTTCTCCTACTACAGTGGTGCCTGGTGCAGAGATGATTATTGCTGCAGCCCATGGATGGACCAGATTAAGCTGAGTCAAGAGGAGCTAAAAATATGACATGTTTAAATGAGTCTCTCCTAAACATTTTAAATATTGGTTTCTTTGTAGGATAAAGGAATGAAGTAGCAGGCCATAATAAATCGCCTTATTTGGAGTGCATAACTGACCGGTCTGGTGTTTGACTCGCTTGCTTTTTGGCTCCAGGGTCATGGGCTCGGTCCCCGGTCGGGGCACTTGGTGTTTTTCTCCTCAGATTGCAGTGGTGCCGGGATGGTTACTGATGAAGCCCAGGAGAGGTGCAGATGCAGCAGAGTCAAAAGAAGCTGGAAATGTGATATTATTACATGAGTATCCACTGAACATTTGAAACTAATAATAATAATAATAATAATTGTCTCTTTGTAGGATGTTGTGAAACAATAAATATGTATTTAGAGTGCATGATTAATGGTCTTATCTATATCTTAACCCTGTTGATGTTTATGTCTGATTTTCATCAAGTTGGGTGAAAGCGGGAGGGGGCAAAAAAAAAAAAAAAATAATCCTCTATACTTTGAGTTAATACGTAGACACTACTTGTGAAAGATTATACTTGTGAGTTATCTCGGCCAGTAGAAGGCTCTGAAATGAAATGAAATGAAACGGTCTTGCAAGTTATGAGGGCAGTCATAAAGTTTTGGACAAGTTCGAGTTCAGGGAAGATCGGACTGTTCACATAGGGGTTACTTGCTCTTTAGTTTCTCATACACATATAATGGGGAAAATGTTGTGTGGACGATAGCGAATTGGTTTTTAACCATTCTTCATCCAACTTGCAGATAACTAGGAATATGCTTAAAATCTCGCGCAAGTTTAATTTTGGCCCAGTTTGGACTACTCGCATGAGAGTTACCCGCCTTTGATGGCCACATAAATTTAGGGAAAGATTGTCGGGATGATATCGATTTCATTCTTGATCAAATTCTCATCAGACATGCAGGTAATGAGGACAGCTATAAAATCTTGGACGAGTTTGGAGTTTGAATTTTTTAATTGGGGTTACATGCCCTTCAGTCTTCCTTAGACATATAATGGGGAAAATATTGTCGGGATCATAACGACCAAAGGTCGGACTGAACTAAAATTGATGGGAGATATCAGTGTGGCATGAATATTCATAATTGCGAAAATCTTGCATTCTGATAACAAAGGTGCATAAAATCACCTCTTCCTGAATCAAAGTCGAATTGAGCTGTTTGGAAACACCCCAGCCAGCAAAGAAAACCCGGGCCAACTTACGTCATTACGAAAACACGCCTATACAAATACATTGCAAATTTTACCGCCGAAAAACGATAATTTCCAGATGAAAAATTGTAATATTTTTCTTATTTCTGCTCAAAATATACATTGTGGTATACGTTAGAACCGCTTCGATGAGGCGGTTCTTACGAGTACCCACAATCTATATTTTAGAGCAGAAATAAGAAAAAAATAAGGTTTACCCCAGTTTTACTATACAAATGTGGGGTTCAAGGGGGCCAGAATTATATAGGCGTGTTTTCGTGATGGTTGCCACTGCTAGCTGGGATAGAAGCATCAAGACAACATGCAGATTCAGAACTGCTTAAAAGGGAGTCAAGATAGCCCCCGTTGGCACAGTCTAACATATCAGTCATGACCAGCCTCATCCAGGTGAGGGATTTCTGGTCTATTTGGGCTTCTAGTTTGTCTGAGGATTTATGTTTTGGCGTGGTAATAGTTTTCTGACAGAGGAGACATTTAGCTACAGATACAGCTTCCGCTGATTCCAGAAGGGCAGTTGTCAGTTTCTGGCGAAAGAATATGCACTGTACTGGTTAACCGCTTACGTACAAGCCTGCCCAGTACAAGTATGGATAATTAAACTGACCGGCTCAAAATGACCTAAATAGTGTTGACTGGGCCGTTATACTCTAATACAAACAATACATATACAGTAAATGAGCCATCGACATTCGAGCAAGTTGACTTACTACATTAAAACCACCTTTGAGACTGTTCAAAAGTGGTCTTTTAAACCACTTTTGAACAGTCCCAACGGTGGTCTCTTATTAGGAGACACTGGATGTAGTAAACACAAAGAAGGAATAAATGAAACCGTCTCAATAAGCTTTTAACGACATATTTAGTCTTAATTTTAGGTGGTCTTAATAGACGTGAAGGCAATGATCAGGAATCGATGCAATTACCCCACATTTCCCAGCCAAGACACCAAAGGGAAAGAAACACGAACATAAAATAACTTCACTCTAATGAAAACGTCACAAGTGGAAAGCCAAAAGGACAGTTACTTTCCGACAAAATGACCAATGGCCAAAGTTTGTTTTGGCCCCTGCAGACAAGGCCGCTAACAACGTCGTCATTATGTGACGGCTCCACTATGTTAACACACTTAAGCAGGAGCTTGGTGGTACTAAGGCCTATGAACTTCAGCCTTTAGCTGAAGAGAGAGTTATAGTAGATAAACATATTTGTCATTCAGCCACCAAGTTTGCTGTGTGTGTTACCGAAGGCCAAGACAAGCTTCCTACGCTATACTGGTTACCAAAACTTCAAAAAAGACCTTACAAAGCACGGTTTATTGCAAATTCTAGCTCTTGCACTACCACTGAACTTTCTAAATTATTAACTTCCTGTCTTACTGCTATTAAAACGCATGTGATTAAATATTGTGATAAAGTCTTTAAAAGATCAGGAAGAAATCTGTTTTGGTCTATAAAAAATTCGAATGAGGTTTTAAATAAATTGAAATCCAGACATTTTCGTGCTGCAAGTCTGTCTACTTACGATTTTCCCACTCTTTACACTACACTTCCTCATAATCTTATAAAAGAAAAGCTTAATGATTTAATTGAATGGGCTTTTCACAGAGAAGATTCTCTCTATCTTGCATGTAATGTCAGAAATGCATTTTTCACTTCTAAAGAGCATAAGAATTATACACTTTGGTCATGTCAGAAAGTGTGTGATGCCCTCACCTTTCTACTTGACAATATTTATATAAGATTCGGTACTAAGTTATTTGGACAAATTGTGGGTATTCCGATGGGTACGAATTGCGCACCTGTTGTGGCTGATCTATTCTTGTATTGTTATGAAAGAGACTTCATGTTGTCGCTTTCCATTGATAACCAATCTGAAATTATTGAAGCTTTTAGCTCCACTTCTAGATATTTAGATGATTTATTAAATATTGATAATACCTATTTCGATGGTTTGATCAGTCAGATTTACCCCCCAGAACTTCAGTTAAATAAAGCAAATTCTTCTAATACCGAGGCCCCGTTTTTTGATTTACATCTATCTATTGAAGATGGGTTTGTTTCATGCAAAATTTATGATAAACTCGATGACTTTAATTTTGAGATTGTAAATTTTCCTTTTTTGGATGGTGATGTTCCTCGTGCGCCATCATATGGCGTTTATATTTCGCAATTAATTCGATTTGCTAGAGTGTGTAGTCATGTAACTGACTTCAACACTCGTAATAAATTATTATCGGCTAAACTTCTTAATCAGGGTTATCGGTAACATAAATTACGCAAAGCCTTTTCAAAATTTTATAGACGCCATTCTGATTTAATTTCAAAATTCAATATTGGACTTAAATCTCTTCTGCAACAAGGTCTATCGGAACCCGAATTTTATGGTGACTTAGTATATAAATTCAGAAAAATATATAACCGCAATGACTTTAGCACCCAATTTCGTAAAATCATTCTTCGATATAAAAAGATTGGGTACAACATGGATATTATACGACAGACTGCATGCATGGTAGTTAACCCAATCACGGTTGGCAACTTTGCTTCCCTCTTTAATTGCACGCCGGTGGGTCAGGCCTCAGATTCTATGACGGTACCAACGTAAAGGCTTATTGAGAATTAGAGAGATCTCATTTAAGGTAATTTTGCTTGGTGCGTGATGCTCTGTCTCTGCTCGGGCACATCGGAGTCTAACTGTTGGTTTTCTTTTGCTCCAGCATTTCAGTGGTTTCTTGCTGTCGAGTCCTCACCGTTGTCTCATCTCTGTGGTTCTTTGATTATTTGTGTTCACGGAGCTGTTGCGCTGATGAGTTAGGAGGCCTTTATGCGGGCTGAACAAATTATTTGTCTAAATCGCTGCGGAAGTAAGGGCGAGGATTGTGGCTACGTAAAATCGATTTAAGCCCCCCAGTGGAAATTGCATCGATTCCTGATCTTTGTTTTACTTCTACTTTCCAAGATATTAGCATGCCAAGTTGAACTATAACAATAATAAACCTTGACAGAAGAACCGCCTTGGAAAGGCAAGTAAAAAGTTTTTACTGGGGAGGGAGGGCGTATGAGTGGTTGGGGGTGGGTGTGGGGGCTTAAATCGATTTTGCGTGTCCACAATTCCCGCCTTTGGTTCTGTCGTGATTTAGACAAAAATTCACGGTCCGCATGAAGGATTCATAACTCACTAGTGCAACACCTCCGATAACATAAAAAATCAAACGACTACAGAGATGAAACAACGATGAGGACTCGACAGCATGAAACAACTGAAATGCTAGAGTAACAGAAGACTAACAGTTACACAGTAACAGCTAGATAAGGTAAGTATTTTGTGATAATAATTGAAGGATAGTTTTTGTCTGTTCTCCATATACACCTGTGTCGTGGGTAATCATTAGAACCGCCTCGTCGAGGCGGTTCTAATGAGTACCCACAACACAGGTTTATATGGAGAAATAATGAAATCTATCCTTCAATTATCACAAAATACTTACTTTATCTGTTGTTATGCAGTTGATTGATTGTTTTGGAGTTTAACGGCACATCAACCCTACTGGGTCGTTTTGTGTCGTCTTCCAGAGAAAGGGAGAAAAGGGATAGACGAGGAGATGAAAGTGATGGACAGAAGAGAAAGAGCAAAATGAATGGAAGCGTAGAAATAGAAGAAATAACAGCACACACCCTCTAACCTTACCTCATGCAAGGAAAGCAGGCCTTGCCCAACTGTAAGTCAATTTCAGTTGGCTGCCCCAGTGACGCAAGATACACGCCACCTTTGCCTAACCCAACCATCCCCGTTGCTATGCAGTTAGGCGCCTGAATTTTAATAGTGGAATTTTTCTGTAAACTGTTAATCATAAATTTGCTTACATTCCTAAATGTCACGGAGCTGAAACAAAAAGCTCTACGTAGGCACATTGTTTCGTATTTCGCTAATAAATGAGACATATTGATATATTTTTCAAGACAATGTTTTTAGCTGTGAAATAAAAAAGACGCCTTTAACGCGCGTCGAATAGAAGTGCACGGATCCTTATTAGTGGCTAGATCTCTACATTATTGTCATTGCACGGAATCCAGGCATAATTTCCCCAGACCACATAGCCTCTTGCGCTTGAAAACTATGTACGGATCACGCCCAGCCCATTGGGACTTGAAGAAATAGATTGGACTGCAGAGCTGAAACCGATCGAACTTGAGTACTAAACCAGCCACGAAAAAGTGGTGTGAGTCAGACAGATCCTTAAAATCTCTAGTGGTTTCTTTGGGTGGTAGGGCTTGACAAGTCATTTCATCTAAATGTCGAGTAAAAGTTCCACAAAATTGGAATCAACGTCTCAAAAATGCTTACAAATTCACGTATTTTCAGCAAAAAGGGCAGACCTTGGTCAGACGCTGTTTTTTCGGCGTCTCATCTGGGACTACAAAAATACCATATGTTTTCGGACAGACAGGCCTGAACAAAAGTGTAGACCCAGATGAAACGCCGCAGAACGCTGCGTCTCAACGCCGCAGAATGCGGCGTCTCATTCTGCGGCGTTTCACCAGGGGCTACACTGTTTGCCACTCATCCGGCTATTCTTAGACACAACATCGGGTAGTAAATTGTACTTGCTCAGATTTAACAACAAGCATAGTAAGGAGTTAAGGTGTCCGAATATTTAGGGTAAATACGTTACATTATTTGTCAATGTCCGTTTTTTCGGACGCTAGGTATAGATGGACTGAAAGCCTGAATGCCAAACAGATCAACTTCTGGCATCGCTTTCCCCTTCTTATCAGTTGTCCCCTATATACATTGCATTGCAACGCATTGACCGGATAAAGATATGCTATCTCAGGTCAAGTGAGCTTTATCACGTCAACATGAAATTGCAATTTTATGAATGAACCGGACAACTGAAAAATGACAAAAATGTTATTGCTACTGAGAAAAATGGAAAAATTACATGAAAAAAAAAAAAATATCATAGGAACAATATGGTCAGCTGATACCAAATGTATCGACCGCCAGAATGCTGGGACGCACTGAGAACCATCAATAACTGATAGTAAATTGCTAATTTAAGAGTGTACAGGGAGATAAACTGATAAATTACCAGTTCTCGAAGCCTTGCCTGATAAACTTGATATCAAAAGACCCTCACCTGGTATTCTCTATTGACCATGCAGACCGGTACTGGTACCAATGGAAACAGTGTAGATCCAGATGAGATAAATAATAACATGTCCAAACTCAAATACAGACAAATTCCAATAATTCGAACACACACACACACACACAAAACCACACACCCCCCAAAAAAACAAAAAAAAAAAAAAACAAATCTCGAGGCGATTCTAATGAGTACACACAGCATACATTTGTAAGATAAAAGACTAAAATCTCCTTAATTATCCCCCACTATTTCTTATGTAGAGGATTTCGCTAGGGGCTCAGGAACGGGTTCAACACATCCATGGTAAACGAGCCATCGGTGTTCGAGCCATCGAAGTTCTGCTGGACATAATGGGAGAAAAAATCAGAATTACCAACATGACAAATATTAAACTAGAAGGACAAACGTTACTAAAATGGGGAAGAATCAGATTAATTAAAGTAACAAGATATATGATTAGGGAAACAGTCAGAGCCACTACCACACAACATGAAGGCACCGCAGCAAAATCACCGACTTGGAACGATCACTAAAAATTACTGGTGGGTTTAAGTTAACTCTTCCGAATCCCAATCCTCACCCTAACTTTCATTGTGGTTCAAACAAGTATTTGTTCGGTTCGCATGAAGGTTTCCTAACTCATCATTGAATCAACCCGGTAAACAAAGAAATCGCAATTAAAGCCAAGTTGACACAAGGGTGAGGATTCGACAGTAAAACGCTCTGAGCCGTCCGGTGCTGAACACAACGCCACAGGAACACTGGAGTAAACGAAAACCAACAGTTGAACCCCGTTGGACCAAGCGACGGACATAAAAGTTCTAACAAATGGCATTAAGCCAAATCCATCAAAGAGTTTGAACCCCGATCCACCGGCGTGCAATTAAAGAGGAAAGCATTATGTCTGACCGTGACTGGGTGAAACATACATGTAATGCATATAGACTGTTGAATAGTATTTATATTATATCCGATGCATTTGTAACGTTTACTAATTTTCTTAAATTGTTCCGAAAAGTTGGGTTTGCCTTTATTTTTTCTTAGTTTATATACATGTATAATGTCGCCAAAAACTCAGACTGTGACATTCCCTGAACACCCATGAACATTTGTTTGAGACAGTGGTAGTTCGAAGTACTGAAGTTTACCCACAGGGCCAGGTTATGAGGCATAATAGGAGGGATCAGTTTAGGATATCTTTACGAGCTTCTATAAAATAAAAGTATGTTGTGTGTGCTCATTAGCATCGCCTTAATGAGGCGATTCTAAAGAGCGCACACAACATACCTTTTGTATTGTGTAAACGCATTAGAATCGCCTCATTGAGGCGATTCTAATGAGTACACACAACATACCATTTCAAGATAAATTCAGAAAAAAATATCCTTAATACATGTATATGTATATCTAGAGTTTGGGGAAATATTTTAAGGGACTCCAGAACTAGTTCGAATAAGCCATGGTAAACGGACTAGCCGTGTACGAGTTAACGATGTTTTACTGCACTGTTGAGTCCAGTTCGAAACCTCAAGGCAAAAAGAACTTTATTAGTGGAATTTGCAAAGGCGACAAAAAAAAACTGTCTCTAAAGCAGGCTATGAAGTTTTTTTTTCACCAAAACATTATGCGCGATTTCTGATTTCTGTAAGAGCCACCCATAAAATAGGCTTAAAAGCAATAACGCTTGAAATTCTTCTTGCTTGTTTTTGCTTTTGCTCTATTTCATTCAGATTTCCTTCAGCGCTCATAACAATGTTGCTCTCAGCCTGTCAATTCTTTTAGTTAGGTTCATTGTTTGTCAATCGACCCAAGCAGTTACTAAGCACAATAGCTTTACACTGCTGACGTACACGTGACTAGCATTTGCATGAATTCCAGATTAACGTTTTTTTTTTTTTTTTTTTTTTTTTGTAGAGAATAGCCGGGCTATTTTTGTCGCTGTGACGCCAAAGTGCTTTGACCCATTGTATGCGGGAAACCCCCAGATCAGACGCTACAAAGTTGACCCCTGTTGACACGAGGTACAAAAATACTTTCGGAGGAGTTGCCTCACATCCAGTTTAATCAATTCCACTTAAAGTACAGGATTTTAAGGATTTCAATGCACTATTTGCTAACAGACTTTTCCGTCAAAAATAGAAGAAGAACTTAAAACACAAAAACAAAAAACACAAAAAACAGGCATATCACCCCTTATAAATGTATGACAAATGGACTTGTCCAACATATAGCAATGGAAGAGTCCACTAGTTTACAATGGGTTTAAAAAGTGGGCTTTAGCTATGTAAATCATAGCCTTGCTCATGTGCTGAGTATTGACAAGATCAGACGTCGCACAAAGCGGCTAAACTGTTATCATAAGGGGAATGGATACGCCTTCAGGGAAGGCAACTCCTGCAAAAGTAGTTTTGTCTCCCAAGTCAAAAATGGTAGTAAATAGGGGTCAACTCTTTAAGTAAAGAATTTGCTCCTGAGGAGCAAATTCTTTCCTTTAAGAGTAGATCCCTTTTTCAGTGGGACAGGGCTTATAGAGAAGCAAACAGGAAGTGCAGAAGCGTGTCGTTTCTTCCAGCTGTACTGAGAAATCGTTGTACATTACATGCTTTCCCAACCACATTTCATGCCATTTAAATTCCATCAGTTAATCACAGCAGTATAACGACAGTACCTTTTCCCTCACATAATTAATTACCGTTATTAAGAATTTCCCACTATAAAGAATCTCGATAAAGAATAGTACAATTGGTACTCAATGACATTTATCCTTAAGTAATCCAAGAAACTGGGGTTGCGGACATTTTTTAGAACCGCTTAGGAGTTATAAGCCGGCCTAGTCAAAGTGGTGCGAGTCGCACCGTCTCTGCATGTAAATCCTATTGTTTTTTGTTCGGCAGTAGGGCTTGAGATGTCATTTCATCTCAATGTCGGGTAAAAGTCCCACAAAATTGGAAGCAACGCCTCCACAATGACCAAAATAGTGTTGTCGGGAACGTAAAACATTAGTTCAGACAAACCTCGGACTCATCAATACCGGTATAGATGGGTCGGAGGACAAACATTACCATATTTTAAGAAATATATAATGAAGATATTGTAAACCCTACTGTTCTCTAAACGTGAATATATTCATTACATAAATAATAATAAATGTAATAAGTTTAAAGACCAACATCTGTCAGTTTCTAACTATCACAAACGAGTAAGACTTGCATACAGGTAACTGTGACCTACAACTACAATGCACGCGTAGATAGCATGCAGCTTACATACGGTTCCTCGCAAGATTGTCACCACATTACGATTATGATGAAAATTTGTGATATTTTTCTTATTTCTGCTCCAAATATAGATTGTGGGCACTCGTTAGAACCCCACAATCTATATTTTATAACAGAAATAATAAAAATAAGGTATATCCCCGGAAACCCCAGTTTTACTATGTAAAAGTGGGGTTCAAGGTGGTCAAAATTATATAGGCGTGTTTTCGTGATGATTTAATGGTATCGCGTTTTGTGTAATAAAAGCCCCTGTAAACCAAACTCTATATAGAGGAAACTGGACTTGTGACAAATAGTGTAGCCGCCCCCGCCCATAGGGGCTTGAAGAAATATATGGGCTGCACGATACTTCCACGCAGAGCTGAATCCGGCCCGCACACTAGTACTGGTAAACCGCTTAGAGGATCTAAGCCTGTCCAGGAACCGCGGTGCGAGGCGGACCGTTCATGCTAATAAACCCTATTGATTTCATTGGGCGGCAGGGCTTGAGATGTCATTTCATCTCAATGTCGGGTAAAAGTCCCACAAAATTGGAAGCAACGTCTCCAAAATGACCTTTACAGTGTTGACGGGGACGTTAAACCTCAAATCAAACAAACAAAAAACAAATAGTGTAGACCTTGAAGTTTAACATTGTTTGCTCAGTCCTCTCTGTCCAAAACATACGGGAAATATGGTAGTAATCTTTTATTATACCGTTTTTTTTTTTTTGTTTTTTTTTTGGTTAAACAAAAAAACAAATGGGTATATTAGTTCGTCCGGACGCCGTTTACGGAACACATATCTACCCGATATTTTTTATTATTATTATTATTTTTCATTTATTTATTTATTTTTTATTGGTGCTAGGTAGGTCAACATCACCCTGCAAACGATTATCGCTAATTCAATAAACTACTTCCAATGCCATGACGAACACACAACATTACGTAATATTGGTTTCTGACGTATTCGCGCGACAGAGACGTCGTTTTGGGGATATAAATGAAAATAATATGGGCCCCGTCAAGCGATTTTGGTACTTATCGCCTATGCGAACAGCGAAGGTTCAGGCGAGCCTGCGCATCCGCGCAGTCTCGCCAGAACCTTCGCTGCTCGCTCATACAAGCAGTGGGTCAAGAGGAACCTTCAGACAGAAAGCCATATCCCTGGACCCTCTGAATGACTGGGCATGCGCAGTTAAAATTTGTCATGACGGAATGCTCGAAGACACAAATTCGCTTGGCGGGGCTCATATGTCCCTCATTAATCCCACTCTTCTTTGTATCAAGGGACCGGTCACACGTTTATCTTTACGGATGGACAGTATCGCCTACCCCTTTAACCACAGTTGGGGGATAAAAATAATACATCCCCTTCTAAATTCCGCTTTTTGTATCAAGTGGAATTTGCAAGAATTTTCAGCACAACGCGATGTATACGGTAATACATAGAGGATCTTACATGAGTAAGAGTTGAGGAAAAGGGATAAAATGCGAGGCTTTGCCGAGCATTTTATCCCTTTTCATCAACGAGTTTAATAAATTCAGTAATACATGAGCACGAATGCAAGATTTTATTTATCATATGACATTTAAAGCGCATTTTATTCACAAAAACGTCCATATTCCGCCGTTAGTAAACGCGACGTCGTTAAGTACGTCGTACATGTAACGTTACGGGACGTATCTAGCTAATTTGCATATTTAATCCACTAGTGGATTATCGAAAATATTACATATAGATTATTCATTCTCCTAGTTGAAATATGGGATTTATAAACCGAGGGAGGTAAAACAATCCGATAAAGAAACGAGTGCGAAGCACGAGTTTCTTTAACGGATTGTTTTACCTCCCGAGGTTTATAAATCCCATATTTCAAATAGGAGAAATGCATAATCTGTATATTACATGCACTTCCATAGACTTTTAGGAGAGTTTTGATCTTGAATTTTGGATCTGAATGCCCGTTCAGTTGACTGTTTACAGCTCATGTAAACGGTTCAATCAGCGAAGTGTTACAGAATCTGTGTGGAAGAACAACTTGATGGGCGCCATTTTTGAAAGCGCTTTCTACAGTTTTGAACAAAAATAGAAGAAACAAAGTGTTTCATTGATAAAACAAGTAAAACGTTAGATTAAATAAAGCAAAACTTACATCCTAATCAATGGTCATATCCATGTTTTCTTTTGTTTCAGCGTTGCATCCGACTCTGAACGTCTGTTGATATTTTTAGACGCAATTACAATGACGTCATGAATAACGTCGCCGAGATTGAAACTTTCCCGCGTTTGAATAGAACAATTTCACTGCAAAGCGGTATCTCGTATCTTGTACATTAAGTAGTTCCAGCTGAAGGGATTTATTTCCCCGGCTAAGAGGAAATATTTCTTCTTAGCAAAAAGGAAAATACCAAGTTTATGTCTGGTAGAAATCATGGTATTTCTCTGTAATGCATGTAATATATGGCGTTAATACACTCTCAAACGCGACGTCATATGATAAAATATAATAATGTATGACTTCGTTGCATAAACCCTTATCCTGCTGAATATTTTTATAGCCACACCCATTTCTGACTATCAGCGAATCAGACTTCATGATCGGCTGTTTTCGTTCAAATTCCCAAACCGAAAGACAAACAGTGTAGATCCTGATCAGATGGCTTCTGATCAAAGGTAGGGGTTGTAGTGAACAACAGGATAAGACGTCTTCAGAAGCCATCAGATCAGGATCTACACTGTTTGCAAAGGTAGGGGTTGTCGTGACCAGCAGGATAAGGGTTAACTGTTAACACTATAGAAAGCTGTTTTACCAGACTCTTTCCTCCTCTCTAACATTCGTCGACATGATATTTTTTCGCTTGACAGAGTGTAATTCGAGAATGTCAAAAGTTAGGAAATAATGTCTAAAAATGACACCAGGGCCTCATAAGTATGGAGATTTAAAAATGAATCTGCTGCGTCAGGGTATCACTGTATTCTGGATTATTCCATTGGCAACGCATTCAGGAGACTGAACTAGATCACAAAAACACGCCTATATAATTTGACCCCCTCAAACCCCAACTTTTATATTGTAAAACTCGGGTTTACAGGGGTACACTTTTTCTTATTTCTACTAAAAAGTAGATTGCGTGTACACGTTAGAACCGCCCTGGTGAAGCGGTGTGAGGCGGTTCTAACCAGTACCAACAATTTATAGTCCATAGGCCAGGATAGGTCACCATGCACCCCCCTCAGGATCCTCTGGGAGTGGTATCATTTTGTTCAGGGGACCATACTGGTTGAGAATCGAGATGTTCCCATTCGATATTTTGGGATGGATCCGCGAAAATTGAGAAAAAAATGTATATGGTCTTTTTCAGCCGATGGGGATCTAAAGTCTAGCACCCTTTAATGTTGAAATTAGATATTTAGGCACCTGATACACATAACTTATGATAAAATGTTTATTGAGCCCTTTTGGACAACTTAACCGTCTTGGCAGCCATCTTGAAAAGGGAATTTTGTCATTTTTCCCCAAAATATTTATATTTTGTAGCGAAATCAAAGTAAAAGCAAGGGAATTCTATGGTTAAATTCTTTTGAAAATGTTCAAATTTAATATTTACAAACAATCAAAAGCATTCATGATAGCTACTTTTAAGATGGCTTCCAAGATGGCTGCCAATATGGCTGCCATTTAGAAGCAAATCTTGTCCATTTAAGTAAAAAACCAAAAATATGTTGTTGTTGTTTTTTTTAAGGTAAAGTAGAAGTAAAACAAAGATCAGGAATCGATACAATTAACTTACTGCCCCACCAAAGACACCACAGGGAAAGAAACACAAACACGAAGCGACCAGACCATAATGGAAACCGCCACAGAAGAACCGCCTTGGAAGGGTCAGTGGAAAGAATTCCACTTCCACTGGGATGGAAAGAATTCCACTGGGAGGGCTTAAATCGATTTTACATGGCCACAATCCTCGCCCTTACTTCTGTAGCGGTGTATTTAAATTTGAAATACGTTTTTTTCAGGATGTTAGTTTTAGAAGTATGTATTAGAAATTGTATGTTTAAGTCTAGATACACACTTAGCTAGGTCCATCTAACTCTAGATACACACTTAGCTAGGTCCTGTTAATGCTCTTTCTGTACTTTCGGTGTCTGAGTGAAAAAGAAAGATGAGCCAGCCAAAGAAAAGTAAGTCTGAGGCTAAATGTGGTGACGGTGATTCTAGTAGTGGTGGTGGTGTAAATGAAACATGCATAATACATTTTTCAGATGTCATTACTTCGGAAAGAATCACATTGCTGTCCAACACAACAGACCCTATCGATAGACTTCAAAAACTGAATGACATCTGCAAACGCAGATTGGAAGAACCACTTGGCTCTGTCCACAGAATGTCTGATATATGTTCTCAAGTGCCTTCTACATATTCAGAAGAACACTTATATGGTTACCATAGAGAATGTTATCAGCGTTTCACGAAAAACTTGAATCGTTTGAAGGCAACTAGTGATCCCGCAGAGAGTACCTCTACAGCTCGACCTAAACGCAGAACCTCTGCAGACAAGTACATATTCCCCACTGAATGCATATTCTGTGACAAGGCAGGAAGGAAAAAGGTTAAAAAGGACAATATGTGGACCACAGAACCCCTTTCTAAGTATGAATATGGTGGAGGAGCAACAACCATAGAAACTGCTGAAAGCAAAAACGATTATTCTATGCTCAGAAAAATCAAAGGGTATGATTTGTTCGCTTGCGAGGCTCAATTTCACAGTAGCTGCCGTAAAGAATACACTCGAAAGCCAAGTGGTCAAAGTACAGATGCTGATCTGAAATCCCGACAGACTGATATGGAATCTGCCCATAAAGCTGCCTTTGAAGAAGTATGCATCATAGTCGATGATAAACTAATCAAAGGCTGTGGTATTATAAAACTCTCAGATCTGAGAAATGTGTATGTTGCATCTCTGGCTAAAACACCATTTGCCAATCCAAATTACAGACCTGACAATTTAAAGGTAAAATTAATCAAGTGTTACAATGAACAGCTCTCATTTGTGCAGCTAGGAAGCAAAGGAACATTCCAATCATCTTTAGTGTACACATCCTCTATTGATGTTGGGTCACTGGTTCGACAGACATACGAGCTGAATTCGTCAGACCAACTAAGTAAAACAGCACTCCAGCTTAATGACAGTATCATAAATAGATATAAAGCAATAGAAGCATATCGATGGCCACCTATAGCCAGAGATTTGGAAGATCAGGAAGATATACTTCCTCAAGAGCTAAAGAAGTTCCTGTGTATTTTAATTACTGGAAACGAAGCTGAGACCATTCCCAGCAAAATCAATCGATTAGTGCTTTCTTTGGGACAAGATTTATGTAGAGCTGCTACAAAAGGAATGTGGAAGCTTCCAAAACACATATTGCTGTGTATGACATTGCGCCATATGTTCAGAAGTGCAGAACTTATAACACTTATCAGTCGCCTAGGTCACTCTGAATGCTACAGTTATTCGTTAGAGCTTGAAACTGCACTAGCCAAAATGGTACAGGAGTCATCAAACTTACTTACATCACAGATAGTGAGAAATCCTCTCGGTAATGTCCTGTTTCATTCTGATTTTGACAACTTTGATAAGTTCACAGCAACAGGGTCAGTTCATACTGCACACGGGATAATGCTACAAGAGGTTGTTGAAAACTTTGTAGATGATGATGTTCTGGACATTCCATCTATTGAGCGAACAAAAGAGATGTCATTGGAGGTCACATATGATTCTGAGGAAACACCAGAGTGTTATGTAGCTCAGCGTAGAAGTCCTGTTTACGACGTTACAACTTGGACTTGTTCTACAGGTGAAAATGCTGTACAGGTGGCGGATTTCGGGAATATCCTCTGGATGTTTTGTCGATGGCTGAGTAGCAGCAGCAGTACTCAGGAGGTACCAGGATGGTCAGGCTTTGTATCCATCACTGGAGATACACCAACCTCAACAACTACTATTGATTACTATCCAGTTATAAATGCCCCTATCACAGACTATAAAACAGTCCAGCAGTGCTTAGAATACTCAGAATCAGGGTGCAATGAAGTTGGACAAGATTATGTCATTACAACGTTTGATCTTGGTGTGTGTATGAAGGATTTCCCTTTAATATGGAATAATCCGCTTCGATACCAGAAGCATATAATCATGATTGGATCATTTCATGTTATTTGTGCTTACATGAAAATGTTGGGAAAGAAAATGAACGGTTCAGGGTTAGATGACATTTTCGTTGAATCTGGACTCATTTCATCTGGCTCATTGCAGGGTGTAATGAGTGGCAAAAATTACAGCCGTGCAATGATGTGTCACAATACCATGCTCGAGGCACTTGAGAGACTCCTATTAATGGAGTTTCTGATATCTAAGAACAGAACTAAGTTACTGGACTCAGAGCTCCAAGAGTCTGTAATGGGTGATGTCTGGAACAACCATAGAGGCAGCGAAAGAAGATAGCGAAGTAACGCATCTTATACGTGACTACACTGAGTTCAAAGAGTCAGCTCGTCAAGGTCATCTGGGGAAAACAGCTCAGTTCTGGTTATCGTACATTGACCATGTTTGGCTGATCCTAAATGTTACAAAAGCTGTCAAGTACAAAGACTATAGTCTATATTGCCATACCCTGTTTCGAATGTCCGATCTCTTTTTTAGTTTTGACGGACAGAACTATGCAAGGTACTTAACTTTCTTTGCAGTTTTCCTGGCTAATGTTGATGCTACACACCCTGGTGCTCGCGCATTGTTAGAGAAAGGTGCCTTCAGTGTTGCAAGGTCTTTCATCCCTGGGAACAGGTGCCCTGTCGACAAAACGATTGAAGAGACCTTTATGAAACATGCCAAATCACATGGCGGGACAGGTGGATGTGGGGCCGGTCTCACTGGTCTGGTGAATGATTACAAGGCCTATCAGAGATGGGTAAAGACAACTCATGAACGGACCCAGTTTGTCGAAGTTATGTTTTCGACCGCCGATATGTTATCGGAGACTGGTGATGGAAGGAAACACAAAGATCTCCGCCCTGCAGAGGTGCGAAAAGGCGAGCGATTGGTCAGTAAAGCTGTTGATGCCATCAATAGTTTCATGAATCCCTTCGACGTTCCTGAAGAAGATAAGCTGTTTTGTTTGTCGTCCGGTGCTGCAACATCTTCAGAAATTGAAAGAGATGTTCTGCATGCTGAGCAAGTGGGTAAGGAAGCAAAGGACCAGTTCATCAGGGATCGTCTGGAGAAGAAAGATCATTTCTTTGACCCCATTAAAAGAATGCATTTGAAGACCATGGGTGACAGTAAGAAAACTGTCAAGCTTTCTACTACTAAAAACAAAGTAATAGAATATCGACAACAGGGTAACATCTTCCTGCAACTATTGTTGAAGTCCGAGGAAGGTGGTAAAGTGGAGATTGAAGAGCTTATGACATATCCGTTGACTCCAGTACCATACAGTCTTGCAACGGCAGATGGATTCCTCAACAAAACAGACAAATCCAAGGGTTTTCATTATCTCATCAAAGATGTAGAGAACTCACCAATGCCTTCATCTGAAACCACACTTATTATAGAAGATGGAAACGCCGTGTTTCATTATCTGCGGGAAGTTCCTGGCAATTTTAAACTGATATGTCTCAAGATGCTGGACATGGTAGTTAAGACCTATTATTATTATGTTTAGAGTAGAAATATGAAAAATATCGTGTATTATTGTATCGTACATTTTTCTTTTTTGGTGGCAAAATTCTCAATGTACTTCAATAGACGTGCTTTCATAATGCACGTAACCGTTTCAGAAAGAAAGAAAGAAAGAAAGCAAAAACTTATCGTTTGCTTAACAAGCTCTTAAGTGGTCAAAATGCTAAGAGGAACGCCACTTTTCAAAGGGAGTGAGTGAGTGAGTGTTTGAGTTTTACGTCACACCAACAGCTAAGGTCATACGGAGACGGGACCTCGGTTTAAAGACTCATCCGAAAGTCTGGAGAAGCCCGGGATCGATCCTGCGACCCCTGGTTTACAAGGCGAGTAGCGTAACCACTGCACCACGGAGGCTTCTTTTCAAAGGGAGACAGAAAGAAAGAAAGAAAGAAAGCAAAAACTCATCGTTTGCTTAACAAGCACTTAAGCGGTCAAAATGCTAAGAGGAACGCCACTTTTCAAAGGGAGACAGCGCTATTTTTGTCGCTGTGACGTCAGAGTGCTTTTACCCCATTGTATTTGGGAAACCCCTAAAAGGGTACCTTGGTAAGCAGTGCAGGCCCAGATAAGATCACGGTCTGCACTATTTGCTAACAGAATTTTCCGTCACAAATAGAAGGCTAGAAATGCGTCCATAGGACACGGATGCCCCCGCCTGAAAATATGTCTATGTTCGTATTAATCCATAGAAAGTTATTGACGTTTTTAAGTTAAGGACCCTTTTTTCACATTTGACCTCTTAGTATGACCTTGACCTTGGAGGTAAGGACCTGGGTTTTGTGTTAGGCAGATTATCTCATGATGGTTAACATTTCTGCCAAGTAATTTCAAAATCCATCCAGAAATAAGAAAGTTATTGACTGCGTTTAAGTTTGGGACCCTTTTTTGACCTTTGACCTCTAAGTATGACCTTGACCTTGGAGGTACGGACCTGGGTTTTGCATGTTACACATCGTCTCATGATGGTTAACATTTCTACAAAGTAATTTCAAAATCCATCTAGAAGTAAGAAAGTTACTGACTGTGTTTAAGTTTCGGACCCTTTTTTTGCCTTTGACCTCCAAGTATGACCTAGACCTTGGAGGTACGGACCTGGGTTTTTCACGTGACACATCATGTCATGATGGGTAACATTTTCTACAAAGTAATTTCAAAATCCATACAGAAATATGGATAAATAAAAAAGTAATTGACTGCGTTTAAGTTTCGGACGGACGGACTAACGAACGGACGAACGGACGGACAGGGTCAATGCTATATGCCCTTCCACCATTCTTTGAATGGCAGGGGCATAAAAAAAACAAAAACAGGCCTACCACTCATTTTATGACAAATGGACTTGTCCAACTTGCAGCAATGGAAGAGTCCACTAGTATAAAATGGGTTAAAAGGAAGGCTATAGATCTGTTAAACCGTGACTTGCTCGTGTGCTGAGTATTGACAAGATATGACGCCGCATGAAGCGGCATCTGAACTCTTTAATTAAGGGGAATAGGAACACCTGGCAATTTTTTCCGCCATTTTTCAAAGGGCAACCTGTTCGCTTTTCTAAAAGCTATGTCCCATGAAAAATGAGGCCAGCTCTTAAAGGAAAGAATTTGCTCCTCAGGACAAATAGTGTAGACCTTGAAATTTAACATTGTTTGCTCAGGCCTCTTTGCCCAACACATACGGGAAATATGGTAGTATTTTTTTTTTTTTTTTTGGGTTACACAAAAAACAAACGGGTATATTAGTTCGTCTGGACACATATCTACACGATTTTTTTTTTATTATTCATTTATTTATTGGTGTTAGGTAGGTCACCATCACCCTGCAAACGATTACCGCCAATTCAATAAACTACTTCCAATGCCATGACGCGCACACAACATTACGTAATATTGGTTTCTGACGTATTCGCGCGACAGAGACGTCGTTTTGGGGGATACAAATGAAAATAATATGGGCCCCGTCAAGCGATTTTGGTACTTATCGCCTTTGCGAGCAGCGAAGGTTCAGGCGAGCCTGCGCATCCGCGCAGTCTCGCCAGAACCTTCGCTGCTCGCTCATACAAGCAGTGAGTCAAGAGGAACCTTCAGACAGAAAGCCATACCCCTGGCCCCTCTGAATTGCTGGGCATGCGCAGTTTAAATTTGTCATGACGGAATGCTCGAAGACACAAATTCACTTGGCGGGGCTCATATGTCCCTCATTAATCCCACTCTTCTTTGTATCAAGGGACCGACACAAGTTTATCTTTACGGATGGACAGTATCGCCTACCCCTTTAACCACAGTTGGGGGATAAAAATAATACATCCCCTTCTAAATCCCGCTTTTTGTATCAAGTGGAATTTGCATGAGTTTTCATCACAACGCGATGAATACGGTAATACATAGAGGATCTTACATGAGTGTTCATGTATTATTGAATTTATTAAATGAGTTGAGGAAAAGGGATAAAATGCGAGGCTGTGCCGAGCATTTTATCCCTTTTCATCGAGTTTAATAAATTCAATAATACATGAGCACGAATGCAAGATTGTATTTATCATATGACATTTAAAACGCATTTTAGTCACGATTGTTTACAAAAATATCAATGTTCCGCCATTAGTAAACGCGACGTCGTTAAGGGCGTCGTACATGTAACATTACGGGACGTATTTAGCTAATTTGCATATTTAATCCACTAGTGGATTATCGAAAATATAACATGGCGTTATTACACTCTCAGACGCGACGTCATATGATAAAATATAATAATGTATGACTTCGTTGCAATAACCCTTATCCTGCTGAATATTTTTATAGCCACGCCCATTTCTGACTATCAGCGAATCAGATTGCATGATCGAATGTTTTCGTTCAAATTCCCAAACCGAAAGACAAACAGTGTAGATCCTGATCAGATGGCTTCTGATCAAAGGTAGGGGTTGTAGTGAACAGCAGGATAAGACGGCTTCAGGACCCATCTGATCAGAATCTACACTGTTTGCAAAGGTAGGGGTTGTCGTGACCAGCAGGATAAGGGTTAACTGTTAACACTATATAAATATGTTCTATAAAAGGGTTATCCTTTGGAAGCAAGGAATACACCACAGAAGTGAAACATATGGAGTGTACATGTTTTCTAGGCCAGACTAGCTAGTTTCGGCCAATTAGGCCTCATCAGTGACCCTCAGATATTTTCAAAATTCCACAATGGAATCAATGATCCCAAAGGACAAGAAAATATAATCTACACTATGATGTAGGGCAGGGAGACGTTTTACCGCCGCCACACATTCCCACACACCAGCTGTAGTGAAGATAAATATGTTCTATAAAAGGGTTATCCTTTGGAAGCAAGGAATACACCACAGAAGTGAAACATATGGAGTGTACATGTTTTCTAGGCCAGACTAGCTAGTTTCGGCCAATAAGGCCTCATCAGTGACCCTCAGATATTTTCAAAATTCCACAATGGAATCAATGATCCCAAAGGACAAGAAAATATAATCTACACTATGATGTAGGGCAGGGAGACGTTTTACCGCCGCCACACATTCCCACACACCAGCTGTAGTGAAGTTAAATATGTTCTATAAAAGGGTTATCCTTTGGAAGCAAGGAATACACCACAGAAGTGAAACATATGAAGTGTACATGTGTTCTAGGCCAGACTAGCTAGTTTCGGCCAATAAGGCCTCATCAGTGACCCTCAGATATTTTCAAAATTCCACAATGGAATCAATGATCCCAAAGGACAAGAAAATATAATCTACACTATGATGTAGGGCAGGGAGACGTTTTACCGCCGCCACACATTCCCACACACCAGCTGTAGTGAAGTTAAATATGTTCTATAAAAGGGTTATCCTTTGGAAGCAAGGCATACACCACAGAAGTGAAACATATATAAAGCTGTTTTACCAGACTCTTTCCTCCTCGCTAACATTCGTCGACATGATATTTTTTTCGCTTGACAGAGTGTAATTCGAGAATGTCAAAAGTTGGGAAATAATGTCTAAAAATGACACCAGGGTCTCAAGTATAGGCGTCGCTTTGGCGTCATGGACTGCGCATGCGCGGGGATGACGTCACGACGCGTCGGCGCGTCAGCCATATTGGATGACCTCGGAATAACTTTGGCGCCATGGACTGCGCATGCGCGGGGACGACCTCACGGCGCGTCGGTCATATTGGATGACCTTTGCCACGTCTCTATTGTTCGGTGAAGACACTAAACAAAAGGTCAACCCAGCTGCTCCGTGACCTCGGAATAAAAATCCGTGTCTATTGTTTGGTGAAGGCACTAAACAAAAGGTCGAGGTGAAACGACAAGCCCTGCCAATAGGGTTTATGGAAGGGCCGATTCGCACCGCTTTACCTGGGCTAAGCGGTTTTCCAGTGCGCGATTCGTGGAAGCATCTATTTCTTCAAGCCCCGAGGGGCGGGGGGCTAAAAAGATGCATGCATCTCTCTCTCTCTCTCTCTCTCTCTCTCTCTCTCTCTCTCTCTCTCTCTCCTTTATACAAAAATGTGACAAGGACTGTGTCGTTATTTGAGCTATAGATCATTTTTATCAGATTTTTTTCTATATTTTTGTTCGTAAACATGTTTGAATAGGTGTATTTGTCTTTCAAAACCAACTTGCGAAAATATCATCTGATAATGGATTTTAGCCTGAAATGCGCCAGTCCGCTTAACACGGAAACACCTGCCCTTAGCAGGACTGCTGAACCCAAACAAAGAAAAAATAGAAAACAAAAGAGTGGTTAGCGCTTGAAGGTTCATTCGCGGTACATTGGCTTTTTATCGATACGACTATTTGGGCCGGCGAACGAAAAAACCTATAAAAGTAAAACTTTAGCGACAATATATGACCGATCAGCCCGCGTATAAACGCGGTCTCATCACAAAACTAAGGATCAGAAGGGGTACTAAAATTTGAAAACGAACATACCTGGATGACCTCGGCCAGTCCGCTTAACACGGAAACACCTGCCATTAGCTGGACTGCTGAACCCAAATAAAGAAAAAATGTCATCTGCCAGTGGTGATGAGCGCTTTCATTAAGGTATATTGACTTTTTATCGATACGAGTATTGGGCCGGCCACCGAAAAAAACCTATAAAGGTAAAACTTTAGCGGCAATATAAGATGATCAGCCCTCGTATAAACGCGGTCTCATCACAAAATTGAGGATCAGAAGGGGTACTAAAATTTGAAAACGAACATACCTGGATGACCTCGGCCAGTCCGCTTAACACGGAAAATCGTCTTAATTTCCAGGGTGCATCTTTGTTGGTGGGACTCAAACACTCACTCACTCAAGGGTTCATGTTGAACGCGAATCACCTGCCCTTATCAGGACTGCTGAACCCAAACAAAGAAAAATGTCATCTGCTAGTGGTGATTAGCGCTTTAAGGTTCATTCACCTAAGTGATGTTCTTGACATAAATCAAGTTAGAGAAGACTATACCCTGAACTGTAAGCGAATAGTTTACACACTGATCAGATGTTGTGTGGCGTCTGATCCGAATCTACCATGTTTGCGAAAACCAATAGGCCTTTGTATTACACGGGGAAATCGGACGTATGTCAGTGCTTCAGTTGTTACGTAAAACACAGCTCTTGGGAACAAGATGATGACGCAATCAAAGAACACTACAAATGGTCACCGAATTGTACATACATCAAGATGATCGGGGCACCGCCTCATAGACAGACAGGGTTCATGTTCGGATCAAGTGCGACCTTAGACGGTTTCGGGACAGGATCCGATAATTTTGTGAGAACATTGGATCCAAAACACTTTCAAAACTGGAGAGATAGCAGAGACGAACCCATGTGAACATATATATATAGCGTTATATTGTAAATTGTATTGCATTGTAAATTTGTAAGAGATGTATTTATATGTTTACAATAAAACATGTCAAACTTGAAACAGTACTTTTCTACGTTTTAACCCCAAGCCACTAGCGAGGTCATGAAAAATTTAATTGACAATACGGGGACGAGGTCATTCCTGAGCATCTCAAGTGGGTGTTGGCTACTTGTATCGATTCCTGATCATTGCCTTCAATTCTATTTTGAGAGTGTTAGGATAGAAATGATTACAAAACAAAAGTATATTTTACGCATTTATTTATCAACGACATAGTGGTTAATTACACATTATAAATGTCTTCTTCTAAGCATTCTGTTCATTTTAGACACGATCAGGTGGTCGTTGAACTTCTTCTGGTGTGGGTTGAATTCTTTGATAATGTCTTGCATGGTTTTACCTCGAGATCTCGCCATCACATAGTATGCGCAGTATAGTCCGCATACGTTAGAACTAGATTGTTGAAGCTGTTTATTGTTCATTAGGTAGGGTTTATTGAGTACCTCTTCAAATCCAACGCCATAACTTCTAGGGTCGTTTCCTACTGAGTCGAAAAATTCGTACGGTCCGTGTTTGGGAAAATAAAATGTTACCCAGTGTTTCCCTCTTTGATAACTGGTGGATGTGTTGGAAATGACGAACCTTCCTCTTCGTTTTTTAATTTGGTCCGCTGCGCAGACAGTCACGGGACATCCAGAAAGAATACGAGTCAATTGATCACTGTTCATCGTCGCTTAATATTTTAATTTTGTCCAGTCTACCAACTGTCCGTTTTTTACTCTTGGTTTCTTACGAGCAGAGGTCTCGCCCTTATGCTCCTTTTTTAATCGTGCTAGATCTGACTTTGCCATTTCAACCGCTTGAGCCACTGGAGTGACCAATTTCACCACGGGTTTTTGCTGTTCCCGCATTTCTATTTCTTTTTGCCGTTCATCTGCCATTTCCTGTAGAAGGCGGTTTCTTCTACCACTACCGACGATATAACGCCCCATGTAATCAGGTTGAACGTAGCCCTCGCTCAAGTCTTTGAAGTGTTGATACCATGCGTCGTAGTCCGGGACATAAGGCACCCATTTTAGCAGTTTCTTGTCAAACACTTCTATCGAACCCATCTTTTTTTTCTCCAAATATAGCGATGCTTTACCTTTCTTACGTTAATTTCATTCGTCATCAGATTCCTGGTCTTCTGTCAAGACATGGTCGGGCCAAACACTGGCGAATAAATCCTTTCTCAGTTTTACGGCTTGCTGGATGGATTCGTCGACAGTCATACCATGCTGTATTCTTAAAGTTTTAGCCGACTCTAGAATCTGCCGCTGAGTATGATCCTTTTGCAGCTGGTGATAATCCATTAGAAACATCGCGTAATCGCGTCTTAGTCTTTTCCTGAGGGCGGGTAAGTCCTCGTTTGCTGCGCGATGATAAGCGACCTCAGGAGCAGTCCCTTCTTCGATGTAGCTATTAACCTTGTCTTGAAAGCGCTCTGCATTCGATTGCCTTAGAGGTTCCTTAAACCTTCTCTCCCATATTTCTAGACATAGGCGGTCTTCTTCCAGATCATCTTTGGCACGTTTACCCGGAGGTCCAAATAAGGGGTAATGCGTGTCGTTTACTCCACTTATCGATTCCATGTCATCGTCACTGTCTTCATCATTTATATCGGACTCATCGGATACCTCCAATTTCCGCTTTCTTTCTACCGGAAATATGTCACTTCGTAAACGCTCTTGTTCGGGCGTGCTCGATTTTAGGTCGACTATCAGGTACCCGTAAGGCTGACTCGTAGCCTGTTCGAATCGTTTCATAAACACGGAATTGGATGCCGGATAAATTCTTCTCGCCAACGTCGCCACTTGTTGTCTGTCGATTGGATTATTGAAAAGGACGAGGTATTGCGTGTTCAAAGCGATGTCTCTGCAGGCTTTTCCTTGTGGAAAAAGATTTTGTGTGAGATATACGACAGACAAGTTTCTGTGATGGCTTCCTTTGGTAAAGAGGTCCGCAATTCTTTGATCGCATTTAGCCTCTGTCATCAAATCGTCCAAAACCAGTACGTTCCTTTTGCGGGTATCGACATACTCGGAGTTAGTCAGGCTGTCCGGTATACCGTGTACAAACTCTATCTTGGGAAGTTTGCGTTGCAAGTCGTCGTACAGTCTTTGCCATTGACCAAAACACCAAACGATACGTTCAGGTGGAGGGTATATGAGGTCGGATAGGAGTAACTTTCTAGTCCATTCCGTTTTACCGCTACCACTAGGACCAGTCACCACCATAGAAAACGGGTGTTGAAAGGTAATGTTGTTGTTAGTCATGTCTGATTGCGGTTCTATCCCACTGCCGTGCTTATTGCGTTGGTGCCGTAACAAAGCATCACGTCTGGAGAACACGAGGTTACAGTCTGAGCATCGATTCATTTTTGTTTGCCAAGAGTTTACAGTTGGGTCATTCTTACAAACTTTTCACATTTTTTACAAACACCTACACCTACACCACCACAGCCACCACCATCACCGCCACAGCCACCACCACCACCACAGCCACCACCACCACCACCACAGCCACCACCACCACCACCACAACTACCACCACAGCCACCAACACCAATGTCAAGTCCACTTCGTTTCAATTTGTTGGATAATGCTACTGGTCCCAAATATTCGATTCGCGAAATTCGCTTTCATTTCTGCGTCTTCATTAATTTCTTACTGGTTTAATCTTGGAAAAGAACTTAGTCTCTGGGATCTGTGTCTCAATAAATTTCTTCCTGGCTATGCTTGAAAATAACTTAGTTTTGAGGGGTTTTTTTTGACGGTTCGTTTCGGAGGGATCTTTTTTGGAAGCATCTTGTAGGAGGGTTCTTTCCGGGAATCTTTTCAAGGGTTGTTCTATGAAAATAAATTAGTCTCTAGATTGTAAAAATATGGCACGAATAGGGCTCGAACCTATGACCTCCTGCTTATGAGACAGGTGCTCTACCAACTGAGCTAAAGTGCCTGGATATACTTTGTATGTATTACAATTATTTTAAACTTATAGGCTTTTCTTTCTCGAGTTGTTGGAAGCCCTGAAAAGGGCTGTTTTGATATTTTTGCTTTAACTATCTTCGATTTATTTCGACTTTCTTTCGAATGGACTTGAATGGCTGCTTAGTTGATATATTAACAACCACTGAATCAAATGGGTTAATGACATGTCCGAATTCGCTTCTTGGGTGAATCTTTCTAAAATTAATCCATTCTTTTCCCCGCTACCCGTCTTCCGCATCTCGACTTGCTTTTTCGATAGCTCGATTCACGCCGGGTAAGATTTTCTCTAGAGTCCTCCACTGTCTCAAGTTCAAAGGAATACCGCGAATGGTAGCCGTTCGGTTTAAGAAGAGACGAATGTCGAGAACGATGTCGTCGTCTCTGTTGCACACCGAGATTATGACATTGTCCGTTAGATAAAATTGTTCCAAATACGAGCAAGCCGTTTGGTTAGCTTCCATTTTGACATGGTAATCCAAGGGAGGGTCTTGACTCCAGTCGATACTAGCCAAGACAAATATAGGAGAGGAAAGCGTGATAACGATAATACCAATAACGCCTGTCCATTTGACAGCTCTTATAGGACGCCTCAGCTGTTCTTGTTGGACTTTATAAGTTTGTTCTTGATTGCTTGTCATGCTCGACAAGTTCCTCTTTCCAACAGTAGATAAACCGGTTTCGCCTTCTCTAGCTTCGAATCGCAACTTGTAATTGGGTATCAGAGGTTTGGCTATGTATTCGTGACAGAGGCACAACAAAGTCAGAATCATAATGAAACGTCAACTCGTCTTCTTACGTCCCATACTTCTTTCTGATTGGTTTTTATTTTTAGAACTCAAATAGCTTTTGAAAGTCACGTTTGATTATAGATTATACGTTCTATTGGAAAGGTCAACTATTAACACTACCTACAATAATTACACGTATTCTTTTTACTTTCTCCAACCAGTCTTCTACAGTCACACGGTGTACTTTTCTCAAATGAGAAACAATATACAACACATTCTTTCTATGACATATAGGACATTCATATACGTATCTGTGAGGCATATTTTCGCAACAGATACATAATGCATTGTTCATTTTGTCTTTTTACGCATTCAAAGCTCCTCCTCCATCTCAAAGATCCCCACTGACTGTTTACAGCATAAGTATTATAGGTCGGTTATTAATAGCAACCAATCAAAATATGTCGTAGCCATATTAAAACATAGGCCTTTATCCATTAGAAGTTATTGTCTGTTAGGAGAGCTTTGATCGGGTATGTCGTTTTAAGCTTTTTATTAGGGTTTGAAGCAGTTTGTTTGCGTTGAGCATGTGTATGTATGTATGTATGTATGTATGAGTGTGTGTGTATGTATGTAGGTGCGTTCATGTGTGTATGTGCGGATGTATGTGAGTATGTGTGTATGTATGTATATATGTATGTGCGTATGTATGTGCATGTGTATGTATGTGTATGTATGCGCGTATGTATGTGTGTGTATGTATGTATGTAAAAATGTATGTGCGTATGTATGTATGTATATATGTATGTGCGTATGTATGTACGTGTGCGTGTTATTGCGTGCATGTGAGTATTATTGTGTGTGTATGTGTGTGTACGTGTGTATGCGCGTGTGTATAAGAGAATGTGTGTATGTATGTATGTATGTATGTATGTATGTATGTATGTATGTATGTATGTATGTATGTATGTATGTATGTGCGTATGTATGTACCTGTGCGTGTGTTATTTCGTGCATGTGAGTATTATTGTGTGTGTACGTGTGTGTACGTGTGTATGTGCGTGTGTATAAGAGAATGTGCGTATATGTGTGTATGTGCGTGGTTGTGTCTATGGACGGATGGCTGGATGGATGTGCGATTGTAATGTGTATTAAGCCCTTCAATGATAAGCTCCGGCAATTCGTAGGACCGAGCAATGTTTGTAATATTGCGAGTATTAGCTTTTACTAAAACCTTGGGTCTACGCTAAGCACACATCAATCTGAGTAGTCGAAGGATTGGAAAGTCAAATGACAAAGCTATTCGTGTATAAGTATGCCAGTAAATACGGAAATTTGTATAATAGTTTCATACATTAGCAAAACTACAATCTTTTACTATGAAAACCACTCGTACAAGGAAAATCAGTAGGACACATGCATATGCGTTCTTGTAGTGAAAACAAACAGAAATAGATGTACTGTATCATCTGAGGGAAGTCAAAATAATGTGAACCCAGAAAACTTGTTTATTTTGTATGCGAATAGGGTGTGATTAGATTACGGAAGTGTTCCGGTCAATCCCGGTTTTTAATCATTATAACAAATAACAATGATGGCCAGTCAATAGAATATAGCATCCAGTCAGTAATGATCTTTTCTTTAATGCTTCTGGAGCAAAAAGTAAACGCTAGGCAGTCTACGTCAAGAGGCGTGGACAATATAGACAATGACATGCTAATAGAAAATAACATTCAACTAGTCAAGACCTTTTGTAAACTGGTTGCTTACAGCGTATCCAACTTTGGGCGACCGCCGTATCCGATTTACCTGTAATAATATTGGCGGCGAAATGTAAAGAAATATATAACGACACTTTAGTTTTTATTTCATAAAATAAATTTGTAAATAATTACAAAAATTTTGCTGGAAAATTTCGAAACTTCATTTATTCACGAATATGCTGATATTGTTTTCATATTTTTTGGACAAAAATTTGCTATACCTTTTGTTGATTGTTTTAGGTGCCTATCGAAATGATTAAAATATATAGTAAATGTCCATTTCTCTCCTAGGGTTTATTAACAAAACTTAAAAAAAAGAGATTTAAACACCATGTTTGGAAAAAGTTGCTGGGAAAAAAACGTAGTGGTGATAATTATGAACGATTTAGTTTTTGTTTCAATTAAATAGAATGAAAATTACTATGTCCTTTTGGCATTTTGTTAGTAGTGGTATTCTTTTTTTTTTTTCTTCTAAAATGCTGATTCGGAAATTATCGTAAGACAGCGGAAAATATCGAGTTATAATTCGGGACCAGGCCTTAACAGTTTTTGTACCGGAAACCCCCCAAGGGGTGATTGGCAAACAGTGCAGGCCAAGATCAGAACGTGGCGTCTGATCAGAGCCCACAATGTTTGCAAAATGTTCAGCCAGTTTTCAAATAAATCCGTGAAGAAAACACGACTTGACGCCCCTAAATATTTAAATGAACCCCTGCTCTATAAAAGAAGGGAGATTCCATTTGGTACAAAAAGGGTTAATAGCTTCAATTATTTTTCCTTTAATTAGCGGAGCAGAAAAATATTATGATTGCAGTTTGTTTGGTAATTATGATGTCTCCTTTGTGTCTTGTTGTTTTTCAAGTAGGAGTTAATTAGAATAAACCCTTCTTGAATAAGCGGAAGCGGAAGGGAGAGAATGATTCATGATCTATCTATGGAAAGAATTTCCTAGGGTGCAGAATGTGTTCGAATCAGCCATGGTAAACGAGCAATTGATGTTCGAGCTAGCGAAGTTTCACTATACATGTTTTTGCATGTATTACCAAAACAGACCTAAAAAATTAAGTTGTAGGAAAAAAAAGTCACAGGAAAAAAATTTCCGCGCACCTGTAAATTTGACCCTCACTTTTATATAATAGAACTGGGGTTAAAGGCGTTCACAGTACAGTAAAATCCTATATTAAGACCACCTTTTGTACTGTCCAAAAGTGGTCTTTAAGAACATTTTTGAACAGTCTCAAAGGTGGACCCTGACCAAAGGATAATTAGTGCAGAAAACACGAAGAAAAATTAAGTGCAGCCTTAAAAAGTGCAGCCTTCAAAATAAGCTTTTTAAAGCAGATTTAGTCATAATTTTAGGTGGTCTGAATTGCGGAATTTCACTGTATTTTCCTTATTTTTGCTCCGAGTCATACATGTTGGGTACTCGTTACTTGCCGAGGCGGTTCTAATCTCTGTTTTTTTTTTTTAAAATATCAGACTTTTTTATCTGCAGATATTTATGTATATATAAATAGGCGTGTCTTCGTAATGTAGGGCATAAACAGGTTTTCTTTCGCATGGTATTATATAATGTTTGCATATAATTGGTGGACCAGTGAAAGCCCATATCAGATGCGGCATATGCTCTGGGTCTGGACTGTTCACGTATAGTCAGTATCATATGGTTTATTGTTATACAGAACCATTGATCTAGATCTGGTCTGAACTTTTTCCTTATTCGGAAAATAATGATATATGAGCCTGCGCATGACAAACCTGCAAAAGGACCATTGCAACCAGCAGACCTGAGATGTGCACAGTCTGATCACAGTTTTTGCTGTTTGAATGAGTCTTTTAAGGCATCCGGATTAGCTAGAGAGCAACACGGGAAGACTGGCCAGACTGAATGTAAATGCAGGTTGATCTATGTCTTCGCTGGTTTTACTCATCTTATTGTAGGTTTTACCATGCACAGGCCCATATGTTTTGTGAAAGACCTTTAACCCTTAAGATGCAAAGAAAAACTGCATCTGAAAATATTGTCATTTTATGTCGTCTGCTTCATACTTGCTAACATTCGCAAACATTCGGCACGCATGCCAACAGTGTAGATCCCGATCAGACTGCTCCTCAGGTAGCAGTCTGCTCGTTTTGCAACAAACCAGCTGACAACAAAGACAACGATAATTGTTGTAATTGGCATCTTAAGGTTTAAGTAAATTTATGATTTTTGTAATTCAGCCAAACTGTTTATTGCGATATCCAGGACAAGCAATATTTGCCCCTAAGGGATAGGTAAATAACCCTTTCACCCCCGACTTTCTGAAGTGCATTCTCTCGCCTTCTTATTAGGAATTGATTTTTTTTTTTTAAATAATGTTTAAGATCAAGAGCACATTGGACATTATGATATGATTATGTTCAGATATATTTCTCTCTGAGTATAATTCTGGCAAGCCGTGTTGATCCTGATGAGACGGTGCATTTTGAGCCTCGTCTGGATCTACACTGTTTGCATAGGTATATGAACCGATCTACAAGGTTGGAAGGTTTAAGCCATAAAATTCTGGGATCAGCAGCGTAATGGCTCGGTCAACACTATTTTGGTCATATTGAACCTGTTGCTTTATCTATCCATACTATGAGTAATGGTACCCATAACACGACATTGAAATGAAATCTCAAGCCCTGCCGCCCAATGAAACCAAATAGAGTTCATGAGCATGGAGGTCCGACCTGCATACTTTAGTTTGTTATACTGAAGGTTTAACATGTCCGTCTACACTATATAGTCATTTTGGAGACATTGCTTTTTTATTGATAAAGCGGCGTCCAGGTGATGCGCAAATAAACAGATAACCTTCGTATTTATCCTCTCTTTCGTGAAAGATAATCGATAAACTCCGCTGGTCAATAAAGCAAGGTAATTCATGAGGATTATCAATCAGGAGAGAAAATTGGATTATGCCCCTTGATCACAGTGGACCTTCAAAGTTCCATATGTCAGGCTGAGCGCATCTGAGCCGCAGTCTATGATTTTGAGCAAAATATGGGGTTAACATTAGACCAAAGAGAGATAATCTGAACAGCCGAGGGAGATAATTTCATCGCGTAGATCTCTTTGAGACGAGTCCAAACACGATCACCTTCGGATAAAAACAAAGGCCTATTGGTTTTCGCAAACATGGTAGATTCGGATCAGACGCCACACAACATCTGATCAGTGTGTAAACTATTCGCTTACAGTTCAGGGTATAGTCTTCTCTAACTTGATTTATGTCAAGAACATCACTTAGGTGAATGAACCTTAAAGCGCTAATCACCACTAGCAGATGACATTTTTCTTTGTTTGGGTTCAGCAGTCCTGATAAGGGCAGGTGATTCGCGTTCAACATGAACCCTTGAGTGAGTGAGTGTTTGAGTCCCACCAACAAAGATGCACCCTGGAAATTAAGACGATTTTCCGTGTTAAGCGGACTGGCCGAGGTCATCCAGGTATGTTCGTTTTCAAATTTTAGTACAATTTTGTGATGAGACCGCGTTTATACGAGGGCTGATCATCTTATATTGCCGCTAAAGTATTACCTTTATAGGTTTTTTCGGTGGCCGGCCCAATACTCGTATCGATAAAAAGTCAATATACCTTAATGAAAGCGCTCATCACCACTGGCAGATGACATTTTTTCTTTATTTGGGTTCAGCAGTCCAGCTAATGGCAGGTGTTTCCGTGTTAAGCGGACTGGCCGAGGTCATCCAGGTATGTTCGTTTTCAAATTTTAGTACCCCTTCTGATCCTTAGTTTTGTGATGAGACAAAACGCGGGCTGATCGGTCATATATTGTCGCTAAAGTTTTACTTTTATAGGTTTTTTCGTTCGCCGGCCCAACTAGTCGTATCGATAAAAAGCCAATGTACCGCGAATGAACCTTCAAGCGCTAACCACTCTTTTGTTTTCTATTTTTTCTTTGTTTGGGTTCAGCAGTCCTGCTAAGGGCAGGTGTTTCCGTGTTAAGCGGACTGGCGCATTTCAGGCTAAAATCCATTATCAGATGATATTTTCGCAAGTTGGTTTTGAAAGACAAATACACCTATTCAAACATGTTTACGAACAAAAATATAGAAAAAAATCTGATAAAAATGATCTATAGCTCAAATAACGACACAGTCCTTGTCACATTTTTGTATAAAGGAGAGAGAGAGAGAGAGAGAGAGAGAGAGAGAGAGAGAGAGAGAGAGAGAGAGAGAGAGAGAGATGCATGCATCTTTTTAGCCCCCCGCCCCTCGGGGCTTGAAGAAATAGATGCTTTCACGAATCGCGCACTGGAAAACCGCTTAGCCCAGGTAAAGCGGTGCGAATCGGCCCTTCCATAAACCCTATTGGCAGGGCTTGTCGTTTCACCTCGACCTTTTGTTTAGTGCCTTCACCAAACAATAGACACGGATTTTTATTCCGAGGTCACGGAGCAGCTGGGTTGACCTTTTGTTTAGTGTCTTCACCGAACAATAGAGACGTGGCAAAGGTCATCCAATATGGCCGACGCGCCGTGAGGTCGTCCCCGCGCATGCGCAGTCCATGGCGCCAAAGTTATTCCGAGGTCATCCAATATGGCTGACGCGCCGACGCGTCGTGACGTCATCCCCGCGCATGCGCAGTCCATGACGCCAAAGCGACGCCTATACTACTCGCCTATATAATTTGACCCCCTCAAACCCCAACTTTTAAATTGTAAAACTCAGGTTTACAGGGGTACACTTTTTCTTATTTCTAATAAAAAGTAGATTGTGTGTACACGTTAGAACCGCCCTGGTGAGGCGGTGCGAGGCGGTTCTAACCAGTATTAACAATTTATGTTTAGAGTAGAAATATGAAAGCTATCGTGTTTTATTGTATCGTACATTTTTCATTTTTTGGTGGCAAAATTCTCAATTTACTTGAATAGACGTGCTTTCAAAATGCACGTATCCGTTTCAGAAAGAAAGATAGAAAGAAAGAAAGCAAAAACTCATCGTTTGCTTAACAAGCTCTTAAGGGGTCAAAATGCTAAGAGGAACGTCACTTTTCAAAGGGAGACAGCTTCTTGGACTTTTTGTTCGCTTTTCTATAAGCCGTGTCCCACTGAAAAAGAGCTCTACTCCTCAGAAGCAAATTCTGTCCAGACATAAATACTTTTGCAAGAGTTGCCTCCACTGAAGATCCATACCCCTTTAGTTTTCTATTAATATATTGGTATTTTTTGCTAAAATTGTGCGTAGCTTTTGTATGGGGTGCCGTTTTACTATTTAATCCGTATTTATAGATATCTATAAATCGAATTATGGATATCCATAATTCGATTTATGGATATCCATTAATCAGCCGAATAATGGATATCCATAATTCGAATTATGGATATCCATAAATCGAATTATGGATATCCATAATTCGATTAATGGATATCATTAATTCAGATCGATTTATGGATATCCATAATTCGATTTATGGGTATCCATAATTCGAATTATGGATATCCTTAATTCGATTTATGGATATCCATTATTCCTCTGATTTATGGATATCAATAATTCGAATTATGGATATCCATAATTCGATTTATGGATATCCATAATTCAGATCGATTTATGGATATCCATAATTCGAATTATAGATATCCATAAATCACCCCCTAAGCTTTTGGTTTAATGATTTCTCCCTAAAACACGTGATTGTTTATTGTAAAAATCTTCAAAATCTTCAAGGTCTTCATCATCGCTGGAAGATGATGGGCGGTCAAAGGGACCTCTCTGCCATGCAGCCTTTTCAGCCCGTAAGGCTTCCAAAGCAACGGACGGCATACGCTGAACGCCCGCCATGTGTGCAGTTAAATATCGGAACCAGCCGTAAGATCTGGAAATTCCGGCCAACGCATCCGGTACCTCTGGAATCACCTCTATGAGGACTGCGCACCTAATCGGACGTCATATTATAATGATCTAAACAGGCAATCCGTGCAATCTTTCTGGAGAAAAAATGCACATGATCGTTATATATAGTGTGTGTGTGAATTCGGGTTTAACGTCGCTTTCAACAATTTTTCAGTCATATCACGACGGTGTCTGGTTGCGACAGGGAGCTCAATGCTCACGTTTATAGTGCTGCCTCACTGAAGTATCATGTCCCAGACACATTACATGATACCACACCCAGTCACATTATCCTGACACTGGATCGACCAGTCCTAGCTCTACCCCGTAAATCTGAGTGCCAAGCGGGGCCGGTCGTTATATATAGTATTAACATACATGTATATCCATATAATACTCTACTTGAGATGTATGGAGTACCAGGCAGATTCAAATATATCTCCTGGCCCCCCCCCCCCCCCCCCGCCAATTGGGGCTTGGAGAAATACGTAGGTTTGGCTGCATGAGCTAAGAGTACTGGTAAATCGTTTAGAAGGTCTAAGTCTGTCCTAACAAAGTCGTGCGAGTCAATGGGCGATAGGGATTGTGATGTTTGTTTGTTTGTTTGTATTTGAGTTTAACGGCACAGTCAACACTAATTTAGGCCATTTTTGAGCCGGTCAGTTTACCTATCCACACTTTTCCTGGGCAGGCTTATACGTAAGCAGTAAATCAGTACAGTGCACAATCTTTCGCCAGAAACTGACAACTGCCCTTCTTGAATCAGCGGAAGGGAGAGAATGACTGTAGAAAAGATTTCATGATCAATCTCCAGGAAAGAATGTTGCCGACCCCGGCAGGTATCGGACCCGCTTCCTCCTGATCAACAGTCAGACGCGCATCCGACTGAGCCACCGAAACCGGCGGGATTGAGATGTCATTTAATCTCAATGCAGGCTTAATGACCAACATAATTGGAAGCAACGTCTCCAAAATGACCTAAATAATATTGAAGGGGACGTTAAAGGTGCATTATTGAGCTATCCGGAAAAAATGCTTACAAAAATAAAATACATATAGCCGGTATTTTTCTTTAAAACAATACAAATGAATGCATTTTATGCAAAAATGCGAACAATTATGATGACAGGTAAACGAATTTGAGAGGGATTCCCTAATTAGGTTTCGAACACTAGTTAGATCTATTTTTAGTTCGAATAATTCGAATTATGGATATCCATAAATAATTATGGATATCCATAAATACGGATTAAATAGTAAAACGGCGCCCCATACTTTTTGCACTTGCGAAAATTACTTTTATTTTTCAGCAATGCAAAAGCTACTCACATTTTTTAGCAATAATAGAAGTATATTTGCCATAATAGATTACCAGAATACAGTCAAGTACCCGTTTCCGGATCGTGTCCAGTTCCGGATCAACACGACTTCCATAGGTCACCAAGACAGTTTGAAAGCCTGACTATCAGTCATAGAGAAGCCTCCGTGGTGTAGTGTTTATGCTACTCGCCTTGTAAGCCAGGGGTCGCAGGGTCGATCCCGGGCTTCTTCAGACTTTCGGGTGAGTCTTTAAACCGATGTCCCTTCTCCGTATGACCTTAGCTGTTGGTGAGACGTAAAACTCAAACACTCACTCGCTATCGGTCATATAGCCTATCCCAACGTCACATCTACGTCGGTGCACAACATGACATTGCACCGACGTTGATTTGACGTTGCCTTAGCGGCGTGTGTCTGCTGGGAGGTAATGGTAGATTTATAAAAAAAGAGAATTTGAAATAACGAAGGTATATGTATTTTGTAAACGATTAAACATTGAATTTTTAGACCCCAGTTCCGGATCAGTTATTTCCGGATATTGTTTTCCACAGAAATTGAATACAAACCAAATGATGCTTCAGTTGACTGTATTGCATTTGGAGTCTTTTGATATAATAAATCAGTTATCTGGCAATATTTTTTGCATAACAATAACAGTACAGAACTTGATGAGATGCCGCAATTTGACATCTGATCTGGGACCACATGAACAATAAGAAAGGTGATTTTTATTCGAAAACATATCGCATTATTTGGTCCACCCCCTGCTCCCACTGCTTCTTCTTCTTCTTCTCCTTCTTCTTGACAAGAGGGTGTAGTATTTTGTCCCCAGCTCCATGAAACATTTAACTAAGGCAACGTCAAATCAACGTCGGTGCACCGACGTAGATGTGACGTTGCATAAATGTCACGACGTTGTACTGACGTTGATATGACGTCACAATTACGTCATGTGCCTGCCGGGCTATTACCCATTTCTGCACTGTTCCTTGAAATAACTACATTCATCCGAAGATTCCCGGAATCCGGGGACTAGGGCGACTTTTCTGTCCGGGCATGTCTTATACCCGAAAAGCGAAACTCATTTGCAGATCAGTGCAAATCAGAGCAGGGGCCAGGGCGGAGTACCTGCGCCCTTCATAACGAAAAGGCCTATCAGAATATATTGAACATTTTACCACCATAATATTAAAGTTTTTAGATACAACAAATCTAATATCTTTCATAGTTCGGCTTTAAATATAGATGGAGACTGTCCTATCAAGTACCAACAGTCGATGGGATGGAGCAGAACTGAGAAAATAATGTGTTCCCCTTGTAATATTACTTAATAATAATATACTCGTACATGTAATGTTATTAATCAAGTAATTTCGTATTGGCCCAGGTACAGGTCCGAGCTCTGCTGCTTATTGATTTTTTTTAACCTCACTTGACCTCAGTTAATATTGTTTGACCTGGTGTTAATACGGATGACCTCCAATCAATACAGGATAGTCAATTAATAATCGTCTATATTTATAGAGGGTAGCACATTTAGTACTAGTACTAATATTCCATTTTCCCTCTTTTCTTCCTCTTCCTGGGCAGAAACCAGTACTAAGCAATGTGGATAAAGTCTCTTGCTCAAGGAAACAACGCGTGGCGCTTGCGGGAATCGAACCGGCTACCTCTCGACCTCAAACCCGATGCTTTACCACTGCACCACAGCGATCCGGTATATCTTCATGATGACGTCAATGGCTTTGATATTCTTGTTCACCCAGATCAGATTTTTTGGTTTGGTAGTTACTGATCCAAAAAGGCCATGTGATTCAACGACATGGTGGTGCTTTCCTAAAGCCAAAATCCAATCCGGCCCCATGTATTACATGGACTGGCGATAGCTCCAATCAAACTGCACGTATATACAGGCTGTTCTGAGCCATTGCTGGTGGCCAGTGGCAGATTGTCGTTAATCGCATTCGCTGGATAAACTTATTTTGGTGAGCTTTGTTCTCCTCCAAATTGGATATTCGATCCCCGGCATAAATGCCCTCATACAACAGTTCCAAGCGACCTCACGAAGGAGAGAGAGAGAGAGAGAGAGAGAGAGAGAGAGAGAGAGAGAGAGAGAGAGAGAGAGAGAGAGAGAGAGAGAGAGAGAGCTTAGAATTTGATATTCGAACCCTGACATAAATGCCCTGATACCACAACGAGAGAGAGAGAGAGAGAGAGAGAGAGAGAGAGAGAGAGAGAGAGAGAGAGAGAGAGCAATTGGTGGGCAACACTAAAAGTTTTCATAAAAGAAAACTAAGCATTCATCATAAGACAGCGGTAATAAGTTCTGAAGACGAAAATTGTTGTATCCTACGCGTATATGTGTAACTTTCCATCTCGGATGATATAGAGAATTTACCTATCCCAACCTACCTCACCCCAACGAACACAACCTATGGAATATTTGACGACGGTATAGACCCTGGTCCGACGCCGCAATCTGCGGCGTCTCCCTTCTGATCAGGGTCTACACTGTTTACTTGAAGTAAAGAAATTAAAGGGTTTTATAATTAACGAAGCACTTAAGGTCCAAGTTTCGGACAATTTTGTCTCAGCCTGTTCTCAGAGCCAAGAAGCCTCCATGTTGTAGTGGTTATGCTACTCACCTTGTTAACCAGGGGTCGCAGGATCGATCCCGGGCTCCTCTAGACTTTCGGATGAATCTTTAAACCGAGGTCCCGTCTTCGCATGACCTAAGCTGTTGGTGAGACGTGAAACTCACTCACTCACTCACTCACTCCCAGAGCCAACGGCGATAAAGGTTACAATGTATTGGTATAGGCGTGTTTTCGTAATGAGCAGAACATCTAACTATGCAAGAAAAATCTAAAGCATTAATTTTTTGTTTATTTTTCGCAATAATTCTTCACTATCTCCGACGTTTCGGCTTTTTACAGCCTTTATCACGGAATTGTTCTTTCAAGCTATCACATATTTTTCCTATTCATCTTTCCACCATATTGAATGTGTTTCAAGCTATCACATATTTTTCCTATTCATATTTCCACCATATTGAATCACATTCAAGAACAATTCCGTGATAAAGGCTGTAAAAAGCCGAAACGTCGGAGATAGTGAAGAATTATTGCGAAAATAAAATGTAATAAAACTGTTTGTGCGTCAAAGATATTAATTTTTTGGTTTTGGTTTTACGGCCTTTTTAAGATTGTCCCACTTATTTCAAGCCGATCGTTCATCAGAGGTAGGCGAAAACCGGAGTACCCTGAGAAAATCCGTCTGACCTTCCGTTGCAGAACTGCATTAAAGCATGGAATATCTAGCTTGGAAAGCTTTACTTAGTGTAGATTATATTTTCTGGTCCCTTGCGATCTCTGAGTTCATTTAGAATCATTTTGAAAATAGAGTTCTGCTTAAGCCGGTGCTAGAGGGCGTGGTCGGTGTTGCATATTTCAGTACTGATCATGAATAGACTCAATAAAACCGAGTCTGCTATTTTCGTTTATTTGATGTATTCTTTGCTTCAAAAGGATCCAACTATTCAGAACTTATTTACTTAGTCAGCAATCTGTTTTCGTAAAGCTTGAAGTCAACCACTCCTGTACATGTACTTTTAAATCAATACGTGCAATATGTCTGCGTTTTGTAAATTGTTTCCTGGAAAACGATTCATATATAGCTGCAACCCTCAAAAACTGAAAATAGTGACGTCTGTAATCTAAATTAATCTTTATATCAGCCATCTGATTCGTGAAACTTGACGCTTATGACCCACAAAGAGGGTTGACGTGCGTTAAACACGAAATCATCATCATCTGATACGTGAAGGCTGGTCAGCACCCGCCCATCGGGGCTTGAAGAAATAAATGGACTGCATGACTCGCATGATGCTTCCACGCTGAGCTGAAACCGACCCGCACACGAGTACTGGTAATCCGTTTAGAGGATCTAAGCCTGCCCATGCAGGCGGTGCGCATCGGCCCGTCCATGCTTATAAACCCTAAGGTTTCATTGGGCGGCAGGGGTTGAGATGTCATTTCATCTCAATGTGTGTTTTTTTGTTTGTTTGATTTGAGGTTTAACGTCCCCGTCAACACTGTAAAGGTCATTTTGGAGACGTTGCTTCCAATTTTGTGGGACTTTTACCCGACAATGAGATGAAATGACATCTCAAGCCCTGTCGCCTAATGAAACCAATAGGGTTTATTAGCATGGACGGTCCGCCTCCCACCGCGGTTCCTGGACAGGCTTAGATCCTCTAAGCGGTTTACCAGTACTAGTGTGCGGGCCGGATTCAGCTCTGCGTGGAAGCATCGTGCAGCCCATATATTTCTTCAAGCCCCTATGGGCGGGGGCGGCTCAATGTGTGGTAAAAGTCCCACAAAATTGGAAGCAACCTCTCCAAAATGACAATTACAGTGTGGACGGGGACGTTAAACCTAAAATCAAACAAACAAACAAACGCGAAGGCTGGTAATTTTATTCTGCATTATCTATTTGTGTAGTACCACAAAATTGGAAGCAACGTCTGCAAAATGACCTAAATAATGTTGGCGGTGACATTAAACCTAAATTAATATCACTTGAATTCAGAAGGCATCAAAAATGACAGATCCTTAATTTAATTGGGATCAATGCACTCCGGAAAACAAGTGACAAAGTCGACTCACGACGGAAAACATCGGATTCCTGGACCGCCGAAAGGACCGGACAAACAAAACTGTAATCCTCTCATGCGCGAATTAGTAAACACTTAAAAATCGTACATACATACATTGTTTGTTTGTTTGATTTTAGGTTTAACGTCCCCGTCAACACTGCAAAGGTCATTTTGGAGACGTTGCTTCCAATTTTGTGGGACTTTTAACCGACATTGAGATGAAATGACACCTCAAGCCCTGTCGCCCAATGAAACCAATAGGGTTTTATAAGCAAGGACGATCCGACTGGTACGCAAAGCTTTGCCTGGGCAGGCTTAGATCCTCTAAGTGGTTTACCAGTACTTGTGTGCGGGTCGGATTCAGCTCTGCGTGGAAGCATCATGCAGCCCATATATTTCTTCAAGCCCCGATGGGCACACACACACACACACACACACACACACACACACACACACACACACACACAGAGTTTTCTTAGTTTTTGCCTTCAAAATTATACCTTATCAACAGTATATATTCAGCATACCAAAACATAATAAAATACTTTATCAGATATGCATCAATAAAACATGTTTATCAATCACCTACATGTCTGACTGCTTGCATGCCCTGCCTGCAGGCCCATCCATCCATCCATCCATCCATCCATCCATCCATCCATCCATATGTCTGTATTGTTTTGGATTATTACAATACCATGATATGTATAGGGTATCGGGTGGGGTGGGGGAGAGGAGCCAAAAAAGGTGCCTACGTCATGTAAGAGATAAAAATGAAGATCTCATTGGCTTCAATGAGCAAAAGTGGGCTACTGTGAAAAGAGCGGCTGAAATCCGCCAATAAATTGAAAGATCATTGGGGAAAGGGTTAGACACAGTTCATACTGTGAATGATGTAAAGGCATTTGTATCGCAACCATTCAGTAAAATAGAAGTGGAGGCAATGACCAGGAATCGATATAATTAACCCACAGCTCCCATTAGAGACACCAAAGGGAAAAAAAGACAAACATGAAACAACAGGCCCTAATGGAAACATCAATAGCGGAAAGCCAAAAGGACAGTCACTTTCCCACAAAACGGCCAATTGGCAATCCAAAACCAAATAATATAAGCGATACAATCACTCAAAGACAAACAATAAAGCCCACTTTATATAGAGAAAACTGGGGTTTACGGGGGTAAACATTATTTGCCTTGTTTTTGCTCCAAGACATAGATTGTGGGTACTCTTTAGAACCGCCTCAATGAGGCAGTTCAAACGAGCACCAACAACCTATGTTAACAGTATAAATAAGAAAAATATGGATTTTCATCAGAAAATTAGCCAATTTTGAAATGTGAAAAAATGCACTATGTTGCACGGGTATGTTAGCGTAATGGGGAGCAGCATGAACAAAACAGCTGTTTATCAGTGATCCTCTATATTAATTGTATTGTAGCACACTGACCTGATAAAGATATGCTATCTCAGGACAAGTCAGCTTTATCAGGTCAACGTGACATTACACTTTTATGAATGGACCGGACTACTGGCGAATGGCAAAATTTTTATTATTAATGGAAAAAAAAATAAAATAAAATAAAAAAATCATAGAAAAAATATGGTCAGCTGAAACTAAGTATATCGACTGCCAGAATGCTGGGACGCATTGGGGACCATCGACGACTGATCGTGAATTGCCAATTTAAGAGTGCACTGGGGGATAGACTGATAAATAGTATACCAGATTGAATTCCGTGTCATTTGATATCAAGTTTATCAGGCTTGGCTTCGAGAACGCATGTAGAATCGCTCGGCAAGCCTTACCTGATAGACTTGATATCAAAGGACACTCACCTGGTATTTTTGTACATTAACCGCACATGATAGAGCAGAGGTAACCAGAAAAGGCGCAGGATCGAAGATGGTTCTTCAGCAGCCAAAGATGGTGTGGTGGCTCGAATGAGAAAGGATGAGTCAGATGTACGGTCTCTGACTGCAGTTTTATCCTTTCGAGATCCGAGCTAAGGATGCCGCTCTAGTAAATGTTGCATCTGGAATATACTCAGAGGCAAAAGAAAGTATACACCCTAAGTTTTCCGGATATTTTGTAAAAACGGTTGAAGTAATATTTATGAAAACTTAATGGCTGCATAGGGCAATCACCAATAATTGTTAAATCAGTTGGCAGAATTCATGGATGGGGTTGACCTCATAAAACTGACTTATACTCGAATTTTAGGCAGTTAAAGATGCTTTTCTTCATTAAAATACAGTATTGAGTTTGTTTTTTTCGAACACTTACAGTAAAAACAATTTAAATCTTAAAAAAGATTGATTTCATAACCGATAAAGTGTGAAGTGTTAGACGTTTTAAACCTGACATTGTAAAGGCCTACCCGATTGCAGAATAATCAACAATTTCATGAGCATCCGCAACTATTATTGACAGTTATGCCTTTGGCGCAAAGGATTAAGCCTTTTACTGTGCGCTGACCTTCTCGGCTTACCTGTACAGAATCTCTTGTTGGAAATAGCAGGGGCTTTAATGGAAAACAATTTTTAAACAAATATAACTTTTTTATTTTTCAATTTGATAAAGATGTTCCGATTTAATTTTATTGTCCGTTTAAATTCCTTCAAAACGATATCAAATAAGTGGAACTTTTATTTAATTAGCTGCCGGCATTTTTATTTTCAAATTAATAGCCTATAATCCTTACTTGAAGCATACAAATATGTGGAAAAACAACGACAGTAACCGACCTTAACGGCTAAAATCTATACTTTCTGTTAATATTGCAAAAAACGCCCGTATCAGACGCAATGTGTATTCAATATTGTGCATTTTGATAGCAATTACAATATTTCAAAATAATATTTAATAACGGCATTTTGCGATTAAATTTGGTGCTTATTCAGAAAAAGTAGAAGTAAAACAAAGATCAGGAATTGATACAATTAACTTACTCCATCCATAAAAGACACCAAAGGGAAAGAAATACAAACATTAAGCGACCAGACCATAATGGAAACCTAAACAAAGGAAGGACATATGGACAGTTACTTTCCCACAAAATGGCCATATGGCCATCCAAAATTAAAAGACACAAGTGATACACACAGTAAGTAACACACAACAACATAAATAAATCGTCACAGAAGAGCCGCCTTGGAACGGTCAGTGGAAGATTTCCACTGGGGGGCTTAAATCGATTTTACGTGGCCACAATCCTCGCCCTTACTTCCGTCGCGATTTAGACAAATAATTTGTTCAGTCCGCATGAAGGCCTCCTAACTCATCAGTGCAACATCTCCGTGAACACAGAAATCAAAGAACCACAGAGGTGAGACAACGGTGAGGACTCGACAGCAAGAAACCACTGAAATGCTGGAGCAAAAGAAAACCAACAGTTAGACTCCGATGAGCCCGACCAGAGACAGAGCATCAGGCACCAACCAACCAAAGCTTTATCGTCTACACACGCGTGTAATCCCAAAGCGGGTCAGTTTCAATCGACTGTAAAATCAACACAACTTCGCCTGGGCATCTCCTTGGAATGTAAATTAATCTAAGAATGCGGTGTCTGATCTGCATCTTATTTATTTATTTATTTATTTATTTATTTATTTATTTATTTATTTATTTATTTATTCACGTATTTTTTTATTTTCATGACCTGATTAGATTTTTGCGCATTCTTTATACTTACTACGCAAAGGGCCTGTCTAAAACGCTGAAAAAAAAACGCTGAATTCAGCAGGTTGCTGATCAGCAGATAGTGACTAAAACGCTGATCTGCTGAAATGCTGAATTTTTATTAAATATGGTGATCTTGTGTAATTTTCATAGCGTATGTGTTTATTTATGTGTTTATTTATGTGTTTATTTATTTTATTCATTTAATTGTTTATATTTTATGGCCCAATTGACACTGTTGCTGCATTCATAATAAATTGCTGACATCACTAGACACCTATATAGAGTACTTGGGTTATGGAAACGTTGTGTGTGTGTGTGTGTGTGTGTGTGTGTGTGTGTGTTTTACGCATCATCAACAGCTAAGATCATCCGGAGTAAATACCTCAGTATGAAGTTTCATAGAGTACTGCCTATAAAGAGTACAAGAGTACTATATCTGCTTGGGTATTGGAAACGTGTGTGTGTGTGTGTGTGTGTGTGTGTGTGTGTGTGTGTGTGAGTTTTACGCATCATCAACAGCTTAGATCATACGGAGTAAAAACCTCAGTCTGAAATTTCCTCCGAAAGCCTGGAGAAGCCCGTAATCGACCCACGTCTATTTGGTTTATGGGGCGAGTAGCTTAACCACTAGAACACGAAGATTGCTAGAAGTTGCCAAACTCATGTAAGTACTAAATACATTATGGATACTCTTTAGAACTTGATCTTTTGTAGATGTTATAGCGAGTACCAGAACTTTTAAATAATGCTAACCCATAAAAACCCAGGTTCTTTTTTACTAACATGGGTTTTTTTTAAAGGGTTATCATTTCATAAACTTTTTAACTTGATAATTGTCAGCTTAAGACTGTAAACAGAAAAGACTGGACTATTTTGTGTTCTTAGTTTTATTCTATTTATACATAATCTACAAAGTAAGTAAGTAAGTAGAAATAAAAGAAATAACAACATCACCAAATGCAGTAACATATTCATGCAATCATATTTTATTCGTTTCTGATTACGAATAAGAAAGAATGCCTAGTCAAAGTATATTGAATTTTTTACCACCAGAAAAAAATCAGAAAATCATCTGATATATTGCAAACTTCTAAGATTGTAGGTATTGTAGAGCAGTTTCGGCGAGGCAATTCTAACGTGTACCGGTCACAATCTATGTTTGGAGCAGAAACAAGAAAAACAATGCATACAATTTTAATCCCACTTAAACCGTATAAACCTTAAGCCCCCGCCCATCGGGGCTTGAAGAAATAGATGGGCTTCATGATGATTCCACGCCGAGCTGAAACCGATCCGCACACGAGTACTGGTAAACCTCTTAGAGGATTATAGCCAGCCTAGCAATGCGGTGCGAGTTGGACCGCCCATGCTTAAAAACCCTATTGGTAACATTGGACCATGGGGCTTGAGATGTCATTTCATCTCAATGTCGGGTAAAAGTCCCACATTTCATCTCAATGCCGGATAAAAGTCCCCCAAAACTGGAAGCAACATCTCCAAAATTTTTACAGTGTTGACAGGGACGTTAAACCTCAAATCAAATAAAATATTTAAAGTATAAAAGTGGTAATAATACTGGCGTACTCCAATATCAACATAAATCAATCAGTAATTGACGGCACGCTTTCATACCAATTCACACCTGACTGACTGGCGAGCCGTCTTTAATCCGGTGTTCGATGAAATCAACGCTACTGAATTCCACCTTTTACCTGGATATTTTATGAAGAAGAAGAAGATTTTATTTAAATTTCCAGTAGGCACAAATGCCCATGAGGATACAAAATATGTACATAGTGGCATATATGACAGTGTTGTGGATAATCTACTACAATCAAAATTTATAAAACTGATAATAATTTGGCAAATGTCTCCGAAATATTATTTCTCTAAAGATTGAAAGCGGAGAAGGTGTATAAACAATTATCAGATCATAATATTAACTATTCTTATAATGAACGCACCTCCAAACCCCACCTTAAATAGAGAAAACTGGGGTTTACAAGGACGTGCATTACTTTGCTTATTTCCACTCCAAGACACAGATTGGGGGTACCCGCCAGGACCGCCTTAATGAGGCGGCTCTGACGAGCTCCCAAAACCCATGCTTCTAACGTCTACCCACAATCTATATTTTGAGCAGAAAAAAGAAAATTATCACAATTTTTCATCTGAAAATTTACATTTTGTCGACGGTAAAGTTTACAATGTATTAGACCATTTGAACAGTCCAAAAGGTGGTCTCCCATCAAAGGACCCTGGTGGTTGAGTATCTTTTTTTTTTAAATGAGTAAGATCATAATTACTTTAAACATTTATCGCATACAAATTTATTAGTTGGGCAGGAAAAGTCGGACGTATTTTTACACAAAACTTGTGATATGAAATTCGGCACCCTTCGCATTTCAATGTAAATTGATAGGAATTGATTTAGATTTTGTCCTGTTTCCTTTTCTTATGGGCCGTTTTGGAACTATTGGGAAACAGGCTAGATATTCAGACGTAATGCAAGTCAGTAAATGTGATCGCATTTGTTTCGTGTCAAAACAGACTGTTGAATTAAGGATGCAAAATTCTACTAAGTGTGCGATTTCGAAAACACCGCAATCAACACCATTTGTCTGCTTTTGGGTCTCAATTCATGATCGGTGTGTTCCACATACATTAAACCTAACTGAATTGACAAGCTCCAAAACGTTTACAGTGTTGCCAGGGACGTTAAACCTCAAATCAAATAAAAAATTTAAAGCATAAAAGTGGTAATAATACTGGCGTACTTTTCGTTGTGCATGATTTACCCAATATCAACATAAATCAGTCAGTAATTGAGTAATTGACAGCACGCTAAATCATACCAATTCACACCTGACTGACTGGCGGGCCGTCTTTAAATCAGGAGTTTGATCAAATCAATGCGTGATTGTTTACATACTGAATTCATTCTATTACCTGGATATTCAGACGTAATGCAAGCCAGTAAATATGATCACATTTTTTTTTCGTGTCAAAACAGACTGTCGGATTTAGGACGCGCTTTGTGCAAAATTCTACTAAGTGTGCGATTGCGAAAAAAACTCAATCAACACCATTTGTCTGCTTTTGGGTCTCAATTAGTATGAGGGACAAGCTCGGTGTCATTATGAAGCGGGCCTGTCTGTCGAATCCAAGGCTGTCAAACATAAAAATACTGTTTGTCTCATCCCTAAATGAGATTACCCAGTGATCTCTAGCAGTGTGATGAACTGGCAAGCTAGACTTTTGTCATTTGGAACAGAATTCATAACTGTTTGTTTTTGGACATGTCAACGTCTTTCAATCGGGAGATATTATGGGACCATTTCTGGCAGCTGAAGGCTTGATATCATCGGTAATTGCTTTCTTGCTAAAATATTAACTGCTTTTATTATTTGTGAATTAAGCTTTCCCCTGTTTATAATGGCATTTTTATCAGTAGAAGTTATACCTAAATACTTTATCCACAAGGGTTCTGATTTTGGCGGGTTTTTGTTTTTCGAAATGAGGTAGGAGGGGTCTTCAGTAGTATCATGGCGGGAATCATTAATTTCCATCAGAATCTCTTCACCTATATGATCTTCAGATACATTTGTCAAGTGTGGAAGTTCAAGTTTCATCCTTTTAGGTGTAGGCGAATCTGTGTTTTCACTTTCAAAGAGACGTTTCTTACTAGATTTTTTTAAATTGATTTGGGGGTCTGCGTAGAGAAACAATAACTACTTTGGGGTTCTGAAATTGGAAGTACGGGTGTCATCTTTACAACGTTGAAATTGCTGTTTCCCGATGTTATTTCATAATTCTGCTCTAAACTTAGAATGTACACACGCGTACTGGTAGACCGCTTAGAGGATCTAAGCCTGCCCAGGCAAAGCAGTGGGAGTTGGCCCGTCCATGCTTATAAACCCTATTGGTTTCATTGGGCAGCAGGGCTTGAGATGTCATTTCATCTCAATGCCGGGTAAAAGTCCCACAAAATTGGGAGCAACGTCTCCAAAATGACCTATACAGTGTTAACGGGGACGTTAAACCTCAAATCCAACAAAAGATGTATATGATGCAAAATAATTTTGGTTTACGATTTCAGTATAGCTTTTACAATTGCCCTGTGATGAAGACTAGAATTTGATAAACACAACAGTTAATAATTCAATATATTAACAAGTTAAAGGTTAAAAATTTGAAATTTGAACATTTCATGTTAGGTAAGGAGACTAGAATTTGATAAACATAACAACAATTAACAATTTAGCATACATGTATTTACAAGTTAAAAGCTAGAAATTTGAACATTTCATGATTGAAAAAATAGATTGGGTTGCATGGTGCTTCCATGCAGAGCTGAATCCAACCACACATGAGACTTACATACAGTATCACTTTGCCTGGACAGACTTAGACCTTCTAAAATATGTGTACTGGTAAACGGCTTAGGTTTAAACCTGCCCAGGCAAAGTGATGAGAGTCAGACTGCCCATGCATATAAACCCTATTGGTTTCATTGGGCGGCAGGCCTTGAGATGTCATTTCATCTAAGCGCGGGGTAAAAAAATCCACAAAATTAGAGGCAACATCTCAAAAAATTAAAATGACCTATATAGTGTTGATGGGGCCTTTAAACCTCAGTCCATGCCCTTCGGTCGTGGTGAAATAGATTGGGGTGTATGATGCTTCCACACAGAGCTGAAGCCGACCACCCATGAATACTGGCAAATCAACTGCTTAGAGGGTCCAAGCCTGCCTAGGAACAGTGTGCAAGTCAGACAGTCCATGCTTATAAACTTATTGGTTTCATTTGGCGGTAGAGCTTGGGATGTCATTTCATCTCAGTGTCGGGTAAAAGTCTCACAAATTGGAAGCAATGTCTCCAAAATGACCTATATAGTGTTGACGGGGACATTAAACCTAAAATCAAACAAACAATGAGGCAGTTCTAATGAGCACCAACAGGCTATGTTTGGAGTTCAAACCAGTAAAATATCGTAAATCAAAAAGTAACTATTTTAAAGATAGAAAAGAATGCACTATGTCACACGGGTGTGTTATTGTAATGTGAAAAAAAAAAACACGCCAAAAAAAAAAAAAAAAAAAAAAAACGACAATAAACCAATAAATTAAGAGTTAAAATTGATACAGGAATATGTGTTTCAAAGAAACTGGAATATAAGTATAATGCTTAAACTAGATATTGAAATTTATTGTAGTGTCCGTAACCAATTTAGTTCTTGAGAGATGTATCAAAACTTCAGATATTCAACGCCTATGGAATGTATTAATTTAAAGAACTGCTAGTATTTTTGCACAAGCCTACCTTGTTTGTAAAATAAAACCAGAACGTTCATGCAGTTTCGCTCTGCTGGCCCCCTAATTATATGATTTTCTATTAAATTATGAAAAAAAATTAAATAAACAATAATAATAATAATTCCAGTGGCTATTTTAGCATCCAGTGCATTATTTCTAGATGAAATTAAAACTTATACCTGCCAATGTGTCCTGTTTGCCATGCATTATTATTTAAAATTTGTTTGTAAAATGGTATTTTTTTAAGTGCAACCCATAACGGTGAAAATATGCCATTTTGGGGGGGTCTTTGATGGCTGCTGACAATATGAAAAAGTAGCTAGACCATTCATTTATTTTGAACATCTGAGCCACATGCCTTGCTAAGTTTCTATGGAATAAATTCAAATTTAAAGTCAAATCTCTGACAGTAAGGCTGATATAACATGCTGAAATTAAAAAAAGCCACAATATTGTGATTCACCCGTATACAAACATGTAGACAGATATTCATTACGAAAAGCATGCCTTACCCCTGTAACCAAGGTTTTACTATGTCAATTTTTTATAGGCGTGTTTCCCTGATGTAAAGCGACTGCGTATAGAAAAGTATTAAGTGGCCCGGCCGATTGATAATTTCTATTTCTTTTTTACGTGTACTAAATAAGCTTATTTATACATCACATCTTTATAAATGTGTGTTTCTAATGCCAAACAAGTACAACATAGATATCTTACAATAACATAATTAACTTACGTTGAACTAACTTCTTTAATTCTGTGAGGCGGTTCTAACGAGTACCCACAACCTTCGTCTTAGAGGAGGATTCAGAAAAAACGTTTTTTAACCTAGTAAGCCCCATTTTACTCTATAAAATGGGTGTAGGGGGGGGGGGGGTTAAATTACGCACCAGTTCACAAGATAGATAGATAGATAGATAGATAGATAGATAGATAGATAGATAGATAGATAGATAGATAGATAGATAGATATTCGGCAAGTGCTGTATCAAGGCAAATTTATCCACAACAAAATCAATAAAGGTGTACTGTATTTCATTTCTATACGTATAGAACAGGGACTCAAGGTTCTCGCCTTTTGTAACAAATATTTCGCCGTCCGGTACGTAAACCATGCAAACAAACAGCAGCAGCAGCAACTACAGCAAATATAATTTCTTCTATAAAATTGTTTCAAGATGTGTCACCAGTAATATGTCTAGGAAAACCTTTTACTTCAAAACCTTCAGCATCTCACTGTTTATATTCTGTTATATTTGCATACATGCAGCTCGATATGGCAACAATATTAATGTCTGTGACGTAAAACAAATTAATTAAATTTATAAATATTATATATAAACATAATATTAACATGCACGGCCGGTTTTCTGGCCTAAAACAATAAAATATACTAAAATTCAGCATTTCAGCAGATCAGCGTTTTAGTCACTATCTGCTGATCAGCAACCTGCTGAATTCAGCAGGTTTTTCAGCATTTTAGACAGGCCCCTACGCAAAGTTAAATAAACATTGCTAGTAATAAGATTTATGATTACATTTGTTTGTTTGTATGATTACAGCTGAAAGAAAGAAAGAATGAAAGAAAGAAAGAAAGAAACCCATGTGAATTTGTCACGAAATTTCTAAAAAAATTATATAACTTGGTTATAATATATATCTTATTCCAATTACTCAGATACAGGCTAATCAGACATTTCGTTGTTCGCACATTGTTTTGTTGGAATACCAGAGGAATGTTTATTTTATTTTTATTTATTTTTTATTTTTCTAACATGCGTTTGATTATTTAAATGCTATTGTGAATTCAGTCTGGTAAATAAAAAAAAATAAAAAAAATAACCGTAAAGATGCCATTTATGCCTATGTTAATTGTTTTCTATTCATTATTATCATCTTGGTTTTAATGAAAACCTAATTAAAAACTGCTTTATATAGAGAAAACTGGGGTTTACTGTGGTATTCTTTTTTTTTTCACTTCTTCTCCAAAACATAGGTTGTGTGTACTCGTTAGAGCCACCTCAATGAGGCGGTTATAACTATGTTTCTAGTATTGATGAGTTTACTTTGACCAATTAATTGTTTTTGAGATATCAAAAATACACTATGCCGCACGGATGTATTATCGTTATGTGTATGTATGTATGTATGTATGTATTATTATTATTATTAGGGCCCCGCACTGAAAGTGTGGGTGCCCTATAGTAATCACTCTGTCCGTCCGTCTGTCTGTCTGTCTGTCCGTCCGTCTGTCCGTCCACAAATTTTTTTATCCTCCATAACTTTTTATTATTATTCCTGGATGGATTTAAATATTACTTGGCATCACTCTGTCCGTCCGTCTGTCTGTCTGTCTGTCCGTCTGTCCGTCCACAAATTTTTTTATCCTCCATAACTTTCTTATTCCTGGATGGATTTAAATATTACTTGGCAGAAATGTTAACCATAATGTGATGGAGTGTTGCGCGCAAGGCTCAGGTCCGTACCTCAAAGGTCAAGGTCATACTTAAGAGGTTAAAGGTCAAAAAAGGGTCTTTCCTGTGTCCAATTAATAACTTTGTTATTATTCCTGGATGGATTTAAATATTACTTGGCAGAAATGTTAACCATAATGTGACGAAGTGTCACACGCAAGACCCACAGCCGTACCTCAAAGGTCAAGGTCATACTTAGAGAAAAAAGGTCAAAAAAGCGTCTTTTTTATTGTGTCCAATCTATAACTTTCTTATACCTGGATGGATTTAAATATTACTTAGCAGAAATATTAACCATAATGTGACAGTGTGTCACGCGCAAGACCCAGGTCCGTACCTCAAAGGTCAAGGTCATACTTAGAGGTGAAAGGAAAAAAAAACGTCTTTTTTTTAACATCAACATTTTCCTACTCCTCTGATAGCGCTGCCGGGGCCCTAGTCAGTTTCACTGACAGCTCTAGTTATTATTATTCTATTCATTTATGTATAATCAAATGATTATTAGAAATTTTTCTTTTTTTATTTAAATTAATTATTTATTTATTTCAACTGTTAAGTGATTTAAGATGAGGTGTGTGCCCTTTTTCTGGTGTTCTCTCCATGATGCTGCGAAAAAGAATATGCATGTTAACCAAACTTTATATAAAACGGTCGGGTTATCAGGAATCAGTATGATTTTACACAAAATATAGGTAGAAAGTACTTGTAAGAACCATATCAATTTGGCGGTTCTGTGCCCATATATTTTCAGCTCACTCAGTGTGTGTGTGTGTGTGTGTGTGTGGGGGGGGGCATCACGGGTATTTAAGCTGAAGACAATTATCGCTTTTTATGAGACATGTTAAAAAATCTACCAGAAAAGGGAAAAAATCAACTTCTCGCACTAATAAATAAATCTTGGGACGAGGGGACCCTCCCTACACAATGGAAGGAGAGCACCATCGTCCCAATATTAAAACCAGACAAGGACCCCCACGAGCCGAAATCGTATAGGCCGATTTCACTCACATCAACCATATGTAAAATCATGGAAACCATGGTAGCATCTAGATTAACAGCACACATTGAGAAAAACAACCTCTTAGCAAATGAACAATCAGGTTTTAGAAAACATAGATCTACCATTGATCAAATCACCAGACTGGAATCCGCCATCCGAAACGCAAAACTAATGAAACACTCACTGGTAGCGATATTTTTGGATTTAGAAAAAGCTTTCGACCTACTATGGACTAGGGGGGTCCTCCTAAAACTAAACAAATTCGGAATTCAAGGAAAAATTTTAACCTGGATCAGAGACTTTTTGACTGATAGAAAAATGAACGTAAAAATAGGTAGCGAGGTGTCCGGTTTTTATAAATGCGAGAATGGTTCCCCCCAGGGGTCGGTGCTATCTCCTATCCTTTTCAACCTATTAATGAACACACTGCAGGAAACACTTAATGCATTACCGCTGGAAATATCCATGTTCGCAGATGACGGCTTAGTATGGAAAACCGCGAAAAAACCGAAAAGTGCCATTCCTGCATTACAAAAAGCGTTAAATGCCATACATGATTGGGCTACAAATTGGGGCTTCAAATTGTCAACTGAAAAAACAACAGTGGTAGTTTACAATAGAAATTTCGCAGATACAAAGGGCATGCCAAGGCTGACGTATGACGGGCAGGAAATAAAGTACGCCGGTCATGCCAAATTCCTGGGCATGTACTTTGACAGCAATCTAACATGGAGACTGCACATTGAAAACCTGGTGTCCAGGTCCCAGCGGGACCTAAATGTGCTAAGGGCGGTCTCGGGGGCAAACTTTGGAGCAGACAAGAAAACCCTGATCAAAATGTACACAGCACTTATAAGAAGCAAAATTGATTATGGCTGCCAAGCATACGCGTCTGCGGCGCCCTCACACCTGAAAAAACTAGATAGCATACAGGCCACGGCCCTTCGAATCGCTACTGGGGCATACAGGGGAACGCGGAACCTGGACCTGGAGATTGAATGCAGCGTCATGCCCCTGCACCTGCGGAGGGATGAACTGCAACTCAAGTACTGGGCCCGCTCAAGCAGTCTTAGGGAAAGTCTCCCCATAAACGAAATGATCGCCGACACGCCCAATCATGTTAAAAGAGATAGGTTAAGAGGAAAGATCCCCTATATTATCAAAGTCCAGGACCTAATTAAAAACCATGACCTCGAGCAGGTCAAAACAGCGGAACAAACATATCCGGAAGTTTTTAACTTAAGAAGCATATGCGCAAAAACAACACTAACGGGTGTCATAAAGAAAAATGAAACATCACAGAAAAAATGCAATGAGATCGCAGAATCACACATCAGTGAAAACTATAAGCAAGCGCTTAAAATTTTCACTGATGGAAGCAAAGATGCTGACAAAAAAGAAACGGGGTGTGCTTTCACAATACCAGAATTAAACTTCGACCAAAAATTCAAACTTAACCAGCACCTCACAGTCTACACTGCAGAACTTATAGCCATACAAAAAGCTTTGGAATGGATACAGGAACAAAAACCCGATAGTGTTGTTATACTAACAGACTCATTAAGCTCAATACAAAGCATAAACTCTGGGAATAGCACTACAAGACCAGATATACTGCAGGACATTCATATCCTAATACACAAAATTCTAAAACAAGGTATCACCCTGAACATAGATTGGATCCCCTCCCACTGCAACGTGCAGGGGAATGAGCGCGCAGACACACTGGCCAAAGAAGCTCTGACCCGGGGAAAGGCACTTGACTACCTCCCCACCCCACAAGAAGTATACGCAATCATTAAGGCCAGCATCAAAAAGGAATGGGCGCGCATATGGCAGGGACAACACGGCTTTAGACACTCGATCTGTCAGTCCTTGACCCCGAAATTGGTACAATATAGCGACAGCCGAAAGCTCGATCGCATATATACACGACTAAGACTCGGGGTCAACGGACTAAATGCACACAACATCTTCTATAGCGAGGCCGATCCATTATGCGGGCACTGTGGCGGGGTGGAGTGTGTTCAACACTACCTCGCAGAGTGCCCCGCACACGGCCCCGCCAGAAGGGAACTAAAGGGAGAACTGACAACATTAGGATACCAAGGGGAGATAAACGCGGTTTCTCTGCTCAATCTAAATTCACAGGAAATGAGGGACGCGGTCTTCAAATTCTTTGAGAAAACAAACTACCTGGACAAAATATAGGGGAAAACTAAGGGCGCAGACAAAAATAATCGCATTGTACCGTAAAACACACCCCGTACGAGAATACATACTTTAAACCAAATTCTCTAGAGACCCGAGTTCAGAACAGTAAAAATAAATATTCGAACCGCACCTTAGACGCTACCAACCAAAAAGGGCCGTAGTGATCAAAGGGCGGCCGTCTCGCAGCGAGAAGGGGAACAAAGTCAACGATAGGCGCTGTGGTTGCGGCCTCGGCTTTGCACTAAGGAGTGCCTATCGGTGACAGCGATCCCTGGATCACTGTGAGAAGACCATAGCAGAACGGGGCATGGACTCACCACAAGGAAAATCCATGGCCCCGACCCACTCTCCAGAGGGGGTGTGCCAAGCGAGAAGTTAAGACAAGGTGTAGCGTTGTGGTTGCGGCCCACTGGCTTTGCACTTATGAACGCTGCACCAAAGCCCTAGCTGTTCGGGAGCCACACAGCCCGAAAGAGGACCACACGAAAGCACGCCGGGACTGGGCATGGACCCACCACAAGGAAAATCCGTCGCCCAGCCCCTCCTGAGGGGGTGAGGCAAACGGGAAATCAGGACGAGATGTAACGCTGGGGTTTGCGGTCTTAGGACTTTGGCACTGAGCAGCGTTGCGTCAAAATCCTGGCTGATCGAGAGCCACACAACCCAAAGGGGAACGGCACAACAGCACACAAGCAAACAAAGCCTCTCCTTCAGGAACGCATACAGAAAAGTGGGGCAGAAATAAGAAACAAGACGCCTTATCACATCTTTTTCTTTATTTTTTCGCAACTTTCGCTTTCGAATAAAGGATGTACATTATAAGGTTACCCAAACGGAATGACCTGGGGGCCCTCAAAAGGGCCTTCTGCATACCACCACGACTGAAAAACCGCATCTCACCTGGTATATCATACAGCCCTCCGTACTGCCCTTGTCGCATAACATAAAAATCACCAAAAACAGCAAATTGCGCCATGACCGTAATAAAGACAGACGGTCAAGATGGCCACATATCAATACAGACAAGGACAATTAACTAATTAACTAGGGCATGACTTAGCGCGACCTGAAGGAAGGCTTTTAACACACACAACCACCCACGCGAAACTAAACCAACATACAACCACACTAGATAGGTAGATATAGCGATAGTTGTAGGATAGGAATACAGTAGAGAGGATAGTATAGAAAAGAGAGATCAAAAACCTGGAGTTAGAAGAAGAAGAAGAAGAGTTTTCTCAAAAAGCGATTTCAAACATTTTTATTTGTGTAAATATGAAACATTAAAAACAAGATCGCATAGGAGCGCTCGACTGCGCACGTGCGCAGGCGGACGCTTGTATGCGACCTTCATGATTATATAACAATTTGCACTAACCACTTTGACTAAAGAGATTGGCAAACGTTGTCTCGGGTCCCCAAACGGCTAGGCAAGAATACTTTTATTTCTACTATGATGCCTTCCTACACGTAGGATGCGATAGTGATATGCAAACATGGCGACACAAAATGACTCTCCTACGGTCCCACAGAATACGACATCCTGCGTCGAGGAGGGCATCGCCTTTTCTTAACTTCAAACGAAAAAGCATGAAAGGGGATTGACCTACTTTCCACATCCTCCGCGATAGAGGTCACCCACTAACTAAAATAAATACGAATTTGGGCCCGAGACGGCGGAAGCCAACACACCATGTTACTATGTTGTATGTACAGAAGAAACAAAACACAAATATAATCTTCAAGCACAACCTTGCAGGTACAAAAATTGTCCTTCCCAGCAGCTGTGGGCGGATGGGCTTGTCCCAAAAAGGACAACAACACAAAGGAGATCGGCTAACGTTGTCTCGCGCCTCCAAATGGCTAGGCAGGAATACGCTTTCCTCCTATGGTGCCTTCCTTCGCGTAGGATGCGTTAATGATATGCAAACATGGCGACTGACCCACTTATGGTCCCGCGGAGTGCGGCATCCTACGTCGAGGAAGGCATCACTTTTTCTTAACTTAAAACGGCAAATGCATAAAAAGGGATTGACCTAATATGCACATCCTCCGCGATAGACGTCACTCATTAACAAAATAAATACGAGTTCAAGCCCGAGACGGCGTAGGCCGGCACTTCATGTTATTATGTTACATATTGTATGTACAGATAAACCAAAAAAAAAAAAAAAAAAACAACGACACAAAATATAAACCACTAGCTTAATCTTGCAGGTACAAAAACTGTCCTCCCCAGCAACTGTGAGCGGGTGGGCTTGCCCTAAAACGGACAACGCCACCTTTAAGGCACAAGAAAAACAAACAAAACAGGTCCGTGGCGGGGTAAGCACATCCGCCCGCATATATACTTAAAAAATAGACCACTCAACAAGATGGGGAAACAGACCAAACAATGTAAAAATGTACATACGTTACATAAATATACAAAAATCAAATAAAAAAAAAAATAAAAAACAAAAATACCAATATCAAAATTGACCCTTTCCTGCTCTGACACGGTTCGGCATATTGACAAGCAAAAAATTATAACGTCGAGTAGAAGACAAAATGGACCGACTGCAGCGGACTTACGATAGACACGGACGGACGGGGCTGGAGCCGAGCGTTGGTCTCCCCATTCACCGGCAACGTGGAATGGGGGTAGCACCGAACGGCTAAGGTGTAGTGCCAGAATGGATTAGTTCCCTGGGGCCCCACCAGCTGACGACCCGCGACACGGGGAAACTGGAAACAACAACAACAACAACGCTTTTTATGACACGTGATGAGTATTGTATACCGGCTACTGACCATCAAGAAGCCTGAAGATTAATGGACACGCGCGCAAGGTATATTGTATTTCCTTTCCGGAGAGATTAACTTTATTCATATGCATTAAGTTCTAAGCAGAATAGGTATTATTTAGATAATGATAATCTATTATTATTATTATTATTATTATTATTATTATTATTATTATTATTATTATTATTATATCTTGGATCCAATATAAATGTTTGATTTGTTTGTTTGATTTGAGGTTTAACGTCCATGTCAACACAGTATAGGACTAAGGTCATTTTGAAGACGTTGCTTCCAATTTTGTGGGACTTTTACCCTACAATGAATTGCAATGACATCTCAAACCCTGTCGCCCAATGAAACCAATAGGGTTTATAAGCATGGACTCCTACCGCTTTGCCTGGGCAGGCTTAGATCCTCTAAGCGGTCTACCAGTACTGGTGTGCGGTCGGTTTCAGCTCTGCGTGTAAGCATCATGCAGTCAATCTATTTCTTCAAGCCCCGATGGGCGGGGACCGTGAATTATACATGTATACTGGGTCCAAGTTACGAGAATACATCCGTTTGACACAGTACCTTCTTATAGGTTGTGGGTTATTGCTAGAACTGTTGTTTTAAAATTTATTTTAATTGCTTCAACAGACAAATACATATCATCCAAGATTTGCAAGAACCGGCCTATAGAGTACCCTCAACCTATGTCTTGTACAGAAGAAAAGGTTTGGAATGATTGCTAGAAACATTTCATTGATAACACACGTCTTTATTTATCCCCATCAACACTGTATAGGTTTTTGGAGACGTTGCTTCCAATTTTGTGGGACTTTCACCTGACATTGAGAGGAAATGACATCTCAAGCCCTGCCACCCAATTACACTAATAGGGTTTATATGCATGAACGATCCAACTCGCATAGATAGATAGATAGATAGATAGATAGATAGATAGATAGATAGATAGATAGATAGATAGATAGATAGATAGATAGATTAAACTGACATGAAACTCAGTAATTGCTCTAATATGTCTAGGAAAACCGTTGACTTTCTAAATCTTCAGAAACGCATTGTCTTTGCGTACAACTCGATATGACAAAAATATCTATGGCTGCGGTGTAAAACAAATTAAATAAAAAATATCGTAAATAAATATATTATCTAAATGCACGGTCAGTAGAGGCGATTGGTTCTAACTAGTACCCACAACCTATGTCTCGGTGCAGAAATAAAGAAAATAATGTATACCCACTTTTCTCTATATAAAGTGGAGGTTAGAGGGTTTTCATTACACGGACTTGCTATCGTGATGATAAAACGGTGATTCTTTTTAGCAAGAAGCGTAATCTCGGATGAGACCCGGAGTCTTAATTGTTCATTTTATCTGAATTATTTTTATTTACCGTCCCCAGGTTTATGATATTACTTTTTAAATACAACTACAGGTCAAGTTGCCACTTACTGGTCTAGTGACTACTATTGGTGCAAAGATTAACGGCGCGCGTCACAATACTTGGTGATAATTCGATTATCGACAGGTAGTCGGAAGTGTGCTTACTCAATGTATTGATCGATTAACAATCCTTCATGAACGATTATATTGACGTGCGTCGTTTACCTGAGCAGAAAGATGAAGTTATCGTCATTTAAAAAAGAAAGAAAGATTTACTCGTTTAGCACGAACAAAATAAGGAAGAGAAACATATAAACTAGCTAAGAGACATTGGCGGCACAGGCCACCACAAATACTTCTTCTCGGGGGGAAAGGGAATAATATAGTATTCTTATTGCTTGTTTAAAACAGAGATTGTTGGACCTCATTAGAATCGCCTCGACGAGGCGGTCTTACGAGTGCTCAAACTCTGTGCTATCCGCCTAAATGAGAATATAACAATATTTCATGTGTATTTTCAAATAAATAAATAAAGGAAGAAAAAAAAAGGAAGTGAACAACTGAAAACTTGAAGTTGTTTATAGAAAGAAAGAAAGAAAAAAGAAGGAAGAAAGAAAGAAAGAAAGAAAGATAGATAGATAGATAGATAGATAGATAGATAGATAGATAGATAGATAGATAGATAGATAGATAGATAGATAGATAGATAGATAGATAGACAGATTTATCCGCATTAAAATCAGTAAGAGTATCTCCTTTGCATTTCTATGCTTACAACTCAGACTCAAGGTTCTCGTCTTAACGGATACATTACGAAAACACGCCTATATAAATACATTGTAAATTTTAAAAATCAAACAATGAAAATTTTTAGATGAAAACTTGTGGTATTTTTTCATATTTCTGTTCAAAACATAGCTTGTGGGTGCTCGTTAGAACCGCCTCGCCTAGGCGGTTCTGTCGAGTGCCCAACATCTATGTTATTGAGCAGAAATAAGAAAAATATTACAAGTTTTCATCTTATTTTTATTTTTTTTTTTTTCGGTGGTAACGTTTTGAATGCATTTGTATAGGCGTGTTTTCGTAATGTATTTTGCAGATATGTAAGTGATTGGTCCCTTTTGATAAATCGGCCAATTTGTTGTTTGTTATTGTCGGCATTTTGAACATATTCCTTTACATTCACAATCAATATCGGCCCCGCCCTTCGGCGCTTGAAGAAATAGATGGGCTGCATGATGCAATTATACGCAGAGCTGAAACCGACTGCACACGAGTACTGGTAAACCGCTCAGAGGATCTAAGCCGGTGCGAGTCAGAACGTCCATGCTTATAAACCCTATTGGTTTCACTAGGTGGCAGGGCTTGAGATGTCAGTTCATCTCAATGTCGGGTAAAAGTCACACAAAATGGGAAGCAACGTCTCCAAAATGACCTATACAGTGTTGACGGGGACGTTAAACTTCGAATCAAACAAACAAATTAACAATCAATGAACCTTTCTTTCCAGAATAAATATTTGATGTTTGAATTTGCAGTATGTTATTATAGATAATTAAAATGGTTACAGGTAAATAAAGAGTAATTAAAACCTAATTTTTCGTTTTATATTTTTTATTAGTCACAATTAATTTCAAACAGTGTAAGTAAGCATTACCTTACATGGATATGTTACAATATTGAATAATCATTGCGACCATTATGATAACACGTTCATGTGAAATAATGCATTCTTTAGGTTGCAGAAAACGGTTATCAAAAAAATGTGTCATAGTTCATTACTTCTTTAAATATAGGTTGTGGACCTTGTTAGAACTGCCTCGCTTCTGACGAATACCCACAACATATTTTTGGAACGAAAGTAATAGAAAAATATACATGTATGTTCCAGCAAACCACAGTTATCTCTATATAAAGTTGGATTTAGAAGGGGTGTTCATCAGTGACATGGACTTGTTAACATTATAATGATAGTCAAGCAGATTTAAGTACATTTTGGACGGGAAAGCCCAAACATGGACACTTATTCTGGAAACAGTGCATGCTCAGATCAGACGTCGAGCTTAGATCATGGCCTTTGCTGTCAACCCATTACGGCCTCCGCCCAACGGGGCTTGAAGAAATAGATTGGGCTGCATGATGTTTCCAAGCAGAGCTAGCACATGGGTACTAGTAAACTGCATGGGGGCTCTAAGCCTGCCCATGAAAAGTGGTGCGAGTTGGACCGTCCATGAAGATAAACCCTACTGGTTTCATTGGGTGGCAGGGCTTGAGATGTCATCTCAGTGCCGGGTAAAAGTCCCTCAAAATTGGAAGCAACGTCCGCAAAATGACCTATACAGTGTTGACGGGGACGTTAAACCTCTAATCAAACAAAACTGTCAACCCATTAAGAAAACATATCCTTGTGACAATGTTTTCTTTCTTATCTTCGAAATGTTAATTTATATCTAAAAAAAAAAGCACATTATTTTTATGATGAAAAATACACTGTCTTGGTGCGGATAATACACATTGTAACCACTCTAAACCTCTCTCTTCTGTAATGTAAAGTGGGGTTTACAGGGGGTTTTATTACATGGACTTATGAACATGTTGCTTTACTAAACAATGTAATTTTAAATAATGCAATCTGACGTCCATTAACTATAAATGTTTTTTTTTTTTAAATAATGTGGAATATCACATTCCAGAAAAAAATGGATTTATGAGAACCGATAATATTTTAAGTACAAAAAGGCTCAATTTTAACCGTTTGACAAAACGAGAATTTTTCTCGCTTAAAGTACCAAAACACGCAGATCAAAATTAACTAGACGTATCTATCGTTCAATATCCCCCGGGGTCATTTTCACACACGGCCGGATTAAAACACAATATTGATTACACGACAGGTACACGAATAGGTATCTATCGTAGGCCTCAGTCAAAGGGAGACAACCCAATATTGACTTTCTCTGCGACTGTCACGGTTGAAAGTCATCGGGCTAATGTCAGATATAGTTGGCCATGCTTTTAAAATTCGAAAAGTGAAAACCCCAAAATTTAGTGCCAGTATGACTAATTTTATTGTGTTTGGTATGAAATTGAGAATATTTCTTTCACATTAAAATTTGATTCTTATTCGCATTTATTCTTTAAAATTCTAAATTTTAACTTAACAAATTAGACTTAGGAGGCCTTCATGCGGACTGAACAAATTATTTGTCTAAAATCGCGACGGAAGTAAGGGCGAGGATTGTGGGCACGTAAAATCGATTTAAGCCCCCCCCCCCCAGTGGAATTCGTTTACCCTGACAGTTCCAAGGCGGTTCTTCTGTCGCGGTTTGTTTTTGTTACGGTTTGTCTTTGGGTGTTTGTGTCGCTTTTATTATTTTATTTTGGATAGCCTATTGGCCATTTTTTGGGAAAGTAACTGTCATTTTGGCTTTCCGATATTGATATTTCCATAAGGTCTGTTGTTTTATGTTTGTGTTTCTTTCCCTGGGAGCTGTGGGTTGATTGTATCGATTTCTGACCATTGCTCCCACTTCTATTTTACAGCATATAAATTGTACCGTAAATGGCATAACGATCGGACGCAAAAGTGTGTGGATGTAAGTTACAGCATGTAACCTTCCCCTAACAACATGCAATGAATGATGTTTATGGCGAGCATTTATCCCCGCCCAAACCATAAACCCACCACCAACCAATCAGTTAGTCTCCCTAATACAGCACTGAGAAAATCTCTCCCTAGGATGACGTCAGATTCGCTCCCTTCCGTCAGTCTGCACCAGATTGACCTTGCTCTCATAAGTGAAGAGGACAGTGTTCCAAAATCCGAATGCCCCGCCCCTGACTGACAGTCCCCAAGTTATGGCGAGCCCGACGATAACGAGCTATTAAAACTAGCCATTTGTAAAATAGAAATGAGGGCAATGATTAGGAATCGATACAATTAACCTAAGGCCGAAAAACTCGCATGCCTTCAAACGCCAGGCGCCAATGAACAGTTCGAGAACTCACAGGGCGGTTATGAGGGCCGATTGTGGTTCTCGCGGTTGTATTGGCAGGCCTAGACCGTTCGCAGGCATGTTGTAGGCGGATATACTAGCCCTGGTTGGGCGCCGTAAATTTTGCCCTGCCTGTCCTTGGCATGTCTGCCGCATTTCCATTCTGTTGGCAATATCTCCAAGTCGACCTATCGTGACCCTGGTACAGTACATAAGACCAGCCAAAACCGCTTCGAGCGACCAGCCTGCAATATCCCAATGCCATGGCTTAGACCTGCAATTGAGGGCCTCGCCATCACCCGATTGAAAATCTAAAGCTGTGGTTTGTTTTGGCAAACAATGGAGAATTCATGAAGTGAATTACAGCTCAATCAAATTATCCAATATGTTGCACCAGGTTCGTGTCTTTTGATATCAAGTTTCTCAGGCAAGGCTTCGAGAACTCTTGTAGAATCGCGAGGCTTGCAGAGCGATTCTACATGCGTTCTCGAAGCCGAGCCTGATAAACTTGATATCAAATGACACGGATCTGGTATTCTATTTATCAGTTAATCCCCTTGCACAATCTTATATTTTTGCATTTTTACCAGCACAGAAGTTCATAGAAATGCAATGTCATGTTGACCTGATAAAGCTCAGTTGTCCTGGCATAGCATATCTTTATCAGGTCAAGATGTAACAATGCAATTAATATAGGGGGTAACTGATAAAATGCAACATGTGCCTATAGTGTCGCAATTCCAGCGTTTCATTCGATAAATTTACACCACTATGCTTTTGTACATAGCATAAAACCATGTTGTTCAAACTTTTGAGTTTGTGTGATGAACTAGCACAATAATATGGGCTTCCAAAAACTGTTTACTTATTTTTTGCCTCTAGTATAGTTGCTTCACCACAAGAAGTTGCAGACGCTTTGCTTGCTACCAAATTAGAAGGGATGAACAGTTTTAAAAAGGTTTGTTAAGAAGAGGCAGATATCACAGATTGTCGCTTTCTTCGACTCAGTAACGACGCTTACTCTGTTAACATCCAGTACCGTTTCTACATGTGAACAACGTGTACGGAGAAAATGCAGAAATAAGATATTTTCCGAATGATTGGCACAGAATAGATAGACCGACATGAGATTTGTCCTCTCTTATTAGTTTGATTCTGCTACCGATGGTACCCTAGCCAAACCAAATAACATATTCTCGACGTGTATTTTACATTCATTGCGAAAACACGCCTATACAAATACACTGTAAATTTTATCGGCGGAAAAAGGAATTAAAAAAAAGTGATATTTTTCTTATTTCTGCTTAAAATATAGATTGTACCTACAATCTATATTTGTGGGCAGGAATAACAAAAATAAGGTATACCCCTTTAAATCCCAGTTTTACTGTATAAAAGCTGGGTTCAAGCGTATCAAAATTATATAGGCGTGTTTGCGTGATGGTTGTATGAGGTAACTCAGTCAGCATTTTTGGGCAACGAGATGGCTTTGTTGAAGGCTTTTAAAGACAATCCAATGACGTTCTCTGCATTTGCTGTGTTCGTTCTTTTAATGGCCACGCCAATTCTTCAGCCTGGTGTTCAGAGAGTCAACTCCTCGACACATCAGTACCCTTTAGAACCTATTAAGAATACAAAGGATTCAAAGCATTTCAAAAGTGAATACTCAGTCTGCCGACTCAGTGGAAAAAGTATTTTCACTTGGGATGAACAAAAAAAAAATCTGGTTCACCCCTTATTACCGAAATGGAGTCGTGAACATGACTTTTCCTGAATGTGACAATATTCGAAGCTCAAGGAAATCAGAGAAGCCTCCGTGGTGCAGTGGTTACGCTACTCGCCTTGTAAACCAGGGATCGCAGGATCGATCCCGGGCTTCTCCAGACTTTCGGATGAGTCTTTAAACCGAGGTCCCGTCTCCGTTTGACCTTAGCTGTTGGTGGGACGTAAAACTAAAACTCATTCACTCTCAAGGAAATCAGTGTCATCGATTGACTGCTTCAGGCTATTAGGTTATATGTGATGACAACCCTGAGATTTTAATTGAGCAAGGGGTAGCTGACACAATGATTATTTTACATGCTAAGCATGACAGTATAAATATTTAAATGAAATAACCAGGTAGAGGTGTTGCCGTGCTGACATGTGCATTGTTTCATTAGATACCATTGAATTTGCCCCCCCCCGTCCATCGGGGCCAGGAGAAATAGATTGGGCTGCACGGTGCTTCCGCGCAGCTGAAACCGACCGAACTTGAGTACTGGTAAACAGCTTAGGACTAAGCCTACCCAGGAAAAGTGATGCGAGTCGGACAGCTCCTTAAACCCTAGCGGTTTCTATGGGCGGTAGGGCTTGGGATGTCATTTCATCTCAGTGTCTGGTAAAAGTCCCACAAAATGAACTTAATAGTGTTGACGGGGACGTAAAACCTCAACTCAAAGAAAATTATTAAATTTAATCCTTCTGATTGGCGCGATACAAAGGACACATTGCAAAAAAGAAGTGGAGGCAATGCTCAAGAATCGATACAATTAACCCACAGCTCCCATCAGAGACACCGAAGGGAAAGAAACAGAAACATAAAAGAAATAGAGCTTAATGGAAACACGTACCAATAGCGGAAAGCCAAAGGGGCAGTCACTTTCCCATAAAATGGCCAACTGGCTATCTAAAACAAAAATATAAGTGATATATATACTCAAAGACAAACCATAACAAAACTAATATAAGCTATAAACACACTCAAAAACAAACCATAACTATAATAGCTATTGGTCGAGGGCTTACTTTTGCAGGATGTGACAGTACAAGAACCTTTGTAGGAAAATGAAAGCAAAATGCCTTTGCCATGATGCAGAAATGCAACAGCATGAAGCATGTTGGAAGGAAGTTTGTATCAACAGCGCATGATAAATTTTACCAACTGTCATTTTCAACATGTTACAGGCACTTTTTGAGCAATAAACCGAACGAACCTTTACCTAGGAGCATGCTGACATTCAGTTCAAAGACATTAAAATTATTCGCACACACACGCCTCAGTTCAAATTTATACGCTAAAGTTAAATTGAAAATCGCAGTCCATTGTGCATGAGTCAGTCATTCTTGAAAGATATATTTATAAAGTCACTGACAGCCAATGGTTTCTAGATAAGATGGTCAAACGAATAATATCAGGTTCCATGTTGTATTAAATGAAGCAGAGAAAAATCTGTGACCTTGCATTAAACCGTTCTAATGAGCCGTATTAAAGTGTTTGACATCACCCAGAAATAGGGTGTCCTTTTAAACCATATATGACAATGGAAACTTCCACCTAACGCTTGAAGTGGTCTATTTCCATGTATAGGTGTGTCAGTTTTTTGTGTCTTAAGTTTTACAAAAATGTATTTATTTCGGGCAAACTGTGTAAGACCCAGATTTGGCGCCACGTTATGTGGCGTCTGATCTGGGTTTAAACGGTTTGCCAATATCCCAAAAAAAAAGAGACGCTAGGCATATACGGGTTAAGAATCGACATATTTGTTTGAACAAACACGTCAAAAACTGACAGATTTTCCCACGGTTGTTTGTTTCAAAGATTTAGCGGACATTGACTGAGAAACTACTCCATTTCAACGAATGTTTGTTTGTTTGTTTGATTTTAAGTTTAACACTGTATAGGTCATTTTGGAGACGTTGCTTCCAATTTTGTGGGACTTTTACCCGACATTGAGAGGAAACGACATCTCAAGCCCTGCCGCCCAATGAAACTCATAGGGTTTATAAGCATGGACTCGCGCTGCATTGCCTGGGCGGTTTACCAGTACTTATTTATTTAATTATTTATTATCAATTTCTTGACAACATATACATACAAAGTACATACATATGCATTAAAGGATTGGATGTAGGCTCAGCCTATACGTATCCTCTCCTTGATGACCGGTACATATATGATAAACAATCACAAATAAAAACATTACTTCATAAATATAAGGAATAGCTTTAAAACTATTGAGACAAATATGAATACCAGTACTCGTGTGCGGGTCGGTTTCAGTTCTGCGTGGAAGCACCATGCAACCCATCTATTCCTTTATGCTCCGATGGGCGGGGGCTCAACGAATGTTACCAATTCAAATTTGCTATTAATAATGAAAGAGGTTCACTTTTGCGGACCATTATGCGAATTTTATCAGTTACCCCCTGTATATATTGCATTGTAACGCATTGACCTGATAAAGATATGCTATCTCAGGACAAGTGAGCTTTATCACGTCAACGTGACATTGCACTTTTATGAATGAACCGGACTACTTGAAAATGACAAAAATGTTATTGTAACTGGAAAAAATGGCAAAATTACTTGAAAAACAAATATCATAGGAAAAAAATGGTCAGCTGATACTAAATATATCGGCCACAAGAATGCTTGGACGCACTGACGACTGACCGTAAATTGCTAATTTAAGAGTGTACAAGGGGATAAACTGATAAATAAAATACCAGATTCGTGTTATTTGATATCAAGTTTATCAGGCTCGGCTTCGAGAACGCATGTAGAATCGCTCGGCTAGCCTCGCGATTCTACAAGCGTTCTCGAAGCCTTGCCTGATAAACCTGATATCAAAAGACACCAACCTGGTATTCTCTATGTATTGCTACACGTCCATTACATAAAAATACTCGTATTCGCCTCTAAGGTGATTGATCGGTAGTTTGTTGAAGAGTAACAGAAGTAATAAAAGTTACTAAAATTGGCTTTTCCCTCCCACTGCTCAGATCGAGGAGCGGCCATTGACATAAGCAATGTCAATCATCTATGACCTTAATGATATATAAGGTTGGACGAGTGTGAACTACAAGGGTATTTTTCTTTGCATATTTCAGTAGTCGTGGATAAGATTGACCACGCCCCCGCCCATCGGGGCTTGAAGATATAGATGGGATGCATGATGCTTCCACGCAGAGCTGAATCCGATCGCACACGAGTACTGGTAAACCACTTAAAGGATCTAAGCCTGCCCAGGCAAAGCGGTGCGAGTTGGACCGTCCATGCTTATAAACCCTATTGGTTTCATTGGGCGACAGGGCTTGAGATGTCATTTCATCTCAGCGTCGGGTAAAAGTCCCACAAAATTGGAAGCAACATCACCAAAATTACCTATACAGTGTTGACGGGGACGTTTAACCTCAAATCAAACAAAACAAACAAACAAACGAGGGTGAACTACGCTCCTACAAGGGTATTTTTCTTTGCATATAACAGTAGTCGCATATAAGATTGACCACGCCCCCCGCCCATCGGGGCTTGAAGAAATTGATGGGCTGCATGATGCTTCCACGCAGAGCTGAAACCGACAGCACACGAGTACTGGTGAACCGCATTGAGGATCAAAGCCTGCCCAGGCAATGCGGTGCGAGTTAGATCGCCCATGCTTATAAACCCCATTGGTTTCATTTCATCTCAATGTCGGGTGAAAGTCCCACAAAATTTGAAGCAACGTCTCCAAAATGACCTATACAGTATTGACGGGGACGTTAAACCTCAAAACAAACAATCAAAACAAACAAAGATTGACAGGGCGGAGCTGTTGTTTTCTCCCTGCCTTTGGAATATTCTGCTAACAAAATGGTAAACTAAGTCACCCGATTATGTGAATTCAAAAGTCTATGGTGTATATGGCCATTTGCTCGCTTGCAAAAAGCATGCGAAAGGTACTCTACGGACTCAGTAGATTTGTCATATATTGACAACACCTAAACTGTCCCGCCCTGTCAATCTCATCAGCGACTACATTACGTGGACTGTATCAACTAGTTCCTACACCATATGGTTAAAAAAACGGAGCGTTTGTTTTCGGTACGAGTACGCAAGTGGTACAAGAAAAATGACGTTATATTTAAAACAAAAATTCTATTAACACGCAATCCATGCATCTGCCTCTATCGTTTGACAGTATACGTATGTGTACAATCAAAAGTGGTTTTATCATATGACGTCATGCAGTGGATAACGTCGTGTAATAATCAAAGCACTGACAGTGCTGATGGGGCGATGGTTTGTAATCTTTGGATAGCATTAGGCGAACTTTGCATCTTGCTAGTATTTTTTTAATCAGGCTTAAAGATTATAGTAGTTTAAATAGTGCTAGAATATATTTGGGGTCACTGATGTGGCCTTATTTGATGGAACTAGCTAATCTGACCCAGAAAATGTGTACACTTGGCGGTTTTCATGTCTTTGATCCAAAGCAGAAATCTTAACAGAAGACATTGACTACAGCCCAGGTACTGAGGGACTTTTAGGTCACCAAAATTGTTTTCATTGTTGTTGTGGTTGTTATTAATTTCCATTTTCGAAAAAAAATGTTTATTTTTCTTTATCATATCTTGCAAGTATTTAAACTATATAAATTTATAAATGATATATCGATGCTTACAAGAGCATCAGAAACAAAGCAATCAGAATCTGCTACAAATAGTTTCTAAAGTGGTATCTTTCACCATCCCCTATATTAATAATAAAATGGTTGTCACTTTATTCTCCATTACCTATCCCCACTTAGAACACCTAGTAGGTAGAATAATTGCGGAATAAGAACAATTGCGTCCCGGTTTTGTGACAGTTTGGGGAAAAACGTCTCCAGCACGAAACGTCCTATTACTACGGTAGTCATCAGTTTTACCCTCTCCCGCTGTTATTAGAGTGGTCTCTCCTTAAAATCCTACTCGTTCGATTGTGCATGCTCTAAAAAGCACTAGCCAGTTCTATATCGTCAAAGAAATGCGATAAGATATGTTTTATAACAAAACATTTCTTTATTGAACCGAAACACCCCCAAACTAATACATGTGTATTCTTAATCAGGGCGAATATAACTGAACTCTGCTATACTTTCTAAAAAGAAGTGGAGGCAATGATCAGTAATCGATACAATCAACCCACAGCACCCATCAGAGACACCAAAGGCAACGAAACACAAACATTAAACTACAGCCCTAATGGAAACATCAATAGCGGAAAGCCAAAAGGACAGTTACTATCTCACAAAATGGCCAATAGGCTATCCAAAATAAAATAATATAACCGACAAAAACATCCATAGACAAACCATAACAAAAATAAACCGCGACAGAAGAACCGCCTTGGAACGATCAGCGGAAACGAATTCCACCCGGGGGTTTAAATCGATTTTACGATTATAATCATTTCATACTGAATGGAATCTGCTACCTAAAGAAGCACAGGATCATTTCAAAATTTTGGGATGTCAGGTTGTTTTCTTTAAAATCTATTTGGGAAATAGTTAAACTGTTAGCAAACAGCGTAGGCCCCAATCAGACGTCGCAGAAGGCGGTATTTGATCCGGACCTGCACTGTTTTACCACCACCCGTCTAACTCTGCTATATTTTCTATAACTGAGTACTTTTAATCCATTTAAACTGAATGAAATCTGCTACAATATATGAGCACAAGATCATTTCAAAATGTAGGATGCCAGGTTGTGGTTTTCTTCAAAATTTAAATAGTAAATTATTTGCAAGCAGCGTAGGCCCAGATCACACGCCACAGAAGGCGGCATTTGATCTGGATCTGCACTGTTTGCCAATTACCCATTTTGGGTTTCCTGTTCAAAATAGAAATTTTGCAGTAAGACAATTTCACTCTCTTCTAATCACTCTGGGGCCATCGCCCCAAAAATCGTATGACCACACGTGTAATAACACTTTGGTGGGATTACATCTATGTCAACTGAATGCATATTTTGTGGAAAAAAATGTCAAATTCAAAGGCGATAAAATTCACTTTAAAGTGGTCATTTGATTAGCAGAATCTTACACTCGTGATCATTTCAAATGACATTTATGAAACTCGATGAAGGCTTGTTTCATAAATATGATATGAAATGACCACTCGTGTAACCAGCTATGTGCTTCCTGTAGAAAGTAATCGTAAGGAAACAAAATAATGATGATTTAAATTTTACAGTGCTATCATTGACGCTAATTTTAGGCATGGTATTGTTTTTTTTCCGTATCCACTAACATTTGCTGCGTTTCTCATCATTTTCTTGCTAGCTAAAGACTGATTCCACAATATTATTTGAAGCTCAAATCATTTAAAATGTGAGCCCATTAGCTTTCAATGAAGATCACATATTCGCTTTGAATGCTGAATAATCAAGTTTTCGTTGGGTCAAATTTTGCAATGATACTCAAATACTTCTTTTTCAAGGGGACACAATTTCTTGAGTTGATATGTATTTTCTTGCACACCAGATAAGGAAATCCATAGTTTTAGCTTGGGTTAGAAATTCTGTTCTAACCGTGGTGTTCTAACCCCAAATCGAATATTCCCGCGTGTTTGATAACGACCTCATATGCGCCGTGGTTAAGGAGGACCTCACAGCACGTTACGTGACGTCAGTAACATCTATATAGACTCATCACAATATGGCGGACGTCGGCAACCAAAGTGAGTGAGTGAGTTTTAGTTTTACGTCCCACCAACAGCTAAGGTCATACGGAGATGGGACCTCTTTTTAAAGACTCATCCGAAAGTCTGGAGAAGCCCGGGATCGATCCTGCGATCACTGGTTTACAAGGCGAGTAGCATAACCACTGCGCCACACGGGCTTCTACAACCGAAGTGAATGCAGTATTAAAATTCGACGCTCAGAGATGGAAGGTATGCAAGAAAAAGAATCCTACATGGATGTGAGGGGTGGAAAGAAAAATCCGTCCCGAGGGAACACTGTCCGTCATCACTCGGCAAGGCTCGTAATGCCGGACAGTGACCCTCGTGACGGATTTTTCCGTCAACCCCTCACACCCATGTAAGATTTTTATAATATACTTGTGTTTACTACAAACATACACACTGTATTTGCATTCAGCTTCCATGACTAACTTTACTGACGAAAAATTGTTATTCCACAGTATCCGTATAATAATAACCATTTTACAAAAAGTAAATACTGTATTAGTTTTTTCACGGATTTCCGTCCGCCTGTCCGTCATTCTGTCCTTCCGTTTATCACAGCTATGAATATAGCTATGTGTACTATTTCAATTATTGTTTTATGGTATCCAAACTTGGTTTTCTTTCGATCCAGCAATTTAGTGGTTTCTTGCTGTCGAGTCCTCAACGTTGTTTCATCTCTGTGGTTGTTTGATTTTCGTGTTGTCGGAGACATTGTACTGATGAGTAAGGAGCCTTCATGCGGACTGAACAAAGTATTTGTCTAAATCACGACGGAAGTAACGACGAGGATTGCGGCCGCGTAAAATCGGTTTAAACCCCCAAGTGAAATTCGTTCCACTGACCGTTCCAAGGCGGTTCTTCTGTCACCGTTTATTTTTGTTGTGGTTTGTCTTTGAGTGTGTGTATCGCTTGTATTTTTTGTTTTGTTTTGGATAGATAATTGACCATTTTATGGGAAAGTAACTGTCCGGTTGGTATCCGCTAATGATGTTTCTATCAGGGTCTAGTTATTTCATGTTTGTGTTTCTTTCCCGTTGGTGTTTCTGATGGGAGTTGTGGGTTAATTGTATCGATTCCTGATCATTGCCTTCAGTTCTATTTTGGTACCCACATTGCTTACCAAATTGGGGCGTCGAACCTTCGATCTGACCCCCGTAGGGTCAAAGGGTAGGTCAAAGGTCACGGTTATCAAAGAAAGATTTGTGAATACAACGTCTTTTTTATAGCTTGGTGTATGGTGACATAACTTGGAACTCACATTGATTAAGGATTGCAGAAGAAGGTGTCGAAAATTTGATCTGACCTGTGGATATGGAGTGAAGTCAAACAAAAGTTATTTTTAAGAAAACCTATGAGAATGCATCTTTTTATTTCTTAACTTTCAGTGACCAAACTTGGTACACGAATTGCTAAAAGACTGCAGATGTGCGTGAACGTGTTTGAATTTTGATTGCTACCCCAACAACCCAGTCATTTTGGAGGTTGAAGGTCAAAGTTTCAAGAAAAGGTTGGTGAATGGAACTTTTATTAAGTTTTGAACATATTTCACTAATTTTACCATTTTAAGACAGTTTTTAAAGCTATTAACTAGAATTGTCCTTGTTTTCAACAATGCTAATATCGGAAATAACCATTATCCCCCTCCCCCGCCCCCACAAGCACCCCTTTTTGTTACACGTAATTAAACGTTACTGTATAAGTAAACAAACTATAGCATACACTTATCAATAAAGCTCTTTGCGGATCAAAGTACAGAAATAATAATTAAATCATACCCTGTCAATAGTGTGTACAAACTTCTGTGGTGTATTCCTTGCTTCCAAAGGATAACCCTTTTATAGAACATATTTAACTTCACTACAGCTGGTGTGTGGGAATGTGTGGCGGCGGTAAAACGTCTCCCTGCCCTACATCATAGTGTAGATTATATTTTCTTGTCCTTTGGAATCATCGATTTCATTGTGGGATTTTGAAAATATCTGAGGGTCACTGATGAGGCCTAATTGGCCGAAACTAGCTAGTCTGGCCCAGAAAACATGTACACTCCATATTTTTCACTTCTGTGGTGTATTCCTTGCTTCCAAAGGATAACCCTTTTATAGAACATATTTAACTTCACTACAGCTGGTGTGTGGGAATGTGTGGCGGCGGTAAAACGTGTCCCTGCCCTACATCATAGTGTAGATTATATTTTCTTGTCCTTTGGAATCATCGATTCCATTGTGGGATTTTGAAAATATCTGAGGGTCACTGATGAGGCCTAATTGGCCGAAACTAGCTAGTCTGGCCCAGAAAACATGTACACTCCATATTTTTCACTTCTGTGGTGTATTCCTTGCTTCCAAAGGATAACCCTTTTATAGAACATATTCAAAAGTATTACTTCGGCCTCGGACCAAGACAGCAGACCTGTAACTGGACCAATACGAAATAATCTGATTAAAGAAAAGTTTATTAATTAACACCATAAAGCATTCTTTCTGGTGATTTCACCTTAGCTTTATACGATTTCACCTCAGGTTAATATGGATTTCACCTCAAGTTGTCATGAAATTCATATCAGGTTAATATGGCTTCTTAGCCAATCAATTTAAAAAAAAATCAAAATCGATCGAAGGCCATTGGTATAAGTATGAGGTGATATAAGTCAGGGTCGAGCTCGTATTAGCAGAGGTCAACTTGCATATACTTTACGAAGATGAAAAAACGAGAACCGTGTCATGTAGGCCGATTTGTCCGTATGTATACTATATACGCATTTGCTAGTTAATAAATGCATTTATTAATTGACTATCCTATATTGCACGCAGGTCATTCGTATAAATACCGAATCAACCACTATTAACCGGTAGTCAAGATGAAGTCAAAATCAATAATCATGTTTTTTTTTAATTGTCACAGTGTCAATTAATAAAATTGTCATCAATCAACTATTTTCATATGGGCCCCGTCAAGCGATTTTGGTACTTATCGCCTATGCGAGCAGCGAAGGTTCAGGCGAGCCTGCGCATCCGCGCAGTCTCGCCAGAACCATCGCTGCTCGCTCATACAAACCGTGAATCAAGAGGAACCTTCAGACAGAAAGCTATATCTCTGCCCCCTCTGAATGGCTGGGCATGCGCAGTTAAAATGTGTCTTGACGGAATGCTCGAAGACACAAATTCGCTTGGCGGTGCTCATATAGGCCAAGGTACAGATCCTCGGCCAGGTACAGAAGCCCTCGCACATGTAGCTGTGCTAATACGAAATTACTTGATAAAAACATCATGGTATTATCCCGGCTAGCAGCAGTCACCAGTAGACGTAAAATATTATTTCAAGAACAACAGATTGCACCAACGTTGCTATGATGTATGCTGTCGTGTACTGAAATTGTCGTTTTGTCTTCTTGCAAGTGTGTGTTCGTTTGTTTTGGAGTTTAACGGCCCAGTCATCACTATTTCGGTCCTTTTTGAGCCGGTCAGTTCACCTATCCACACTTTTCCAGGGCAGGCCTATACGTAAGCGGTTAACGAGTACAGCGCACATTCTTTCGCCAGAAACTGACAACTGCCCTTCTTGAATCAGCGGAAGGGAGAAAATGACCATAGAAAAGATTTCCTAATCATTCCTCTCCAAAGAATGTTGCCGACCCCGACGGGTATCGAACCCACGTCCTCCTGATCACCAGACAGACGCGCATCCGACGGAGCTACCGAGGCCGGCTTTTGCAAGTTGTAGAGCTTTACTCGACCCTACAAATGACACGTGGTTAAATGACTTCATTGCCAAGAACGTTTCATTTTTCACTTTCGAATGCTACCATTTCTACATTGTACTGATATGACACTTTTTCACTTTCGAAATACTATAGCCTTTCAAAACGCAATGAGACGTGATTGCACTTTTAATTTTGTACTCGACCATTTTTAGCTGGTATTTTACATTGGTCGCTAGTTTCAATTCTGTTCTTAATGTTATACTTAATAGATCAGCTCTAACTGTGATTTGTTGAGTAATAAATCACAGTTTGGAGGTCAGTTGTAAAGTAGACAAATCACGAGCGCGTAGCGCGCGTGATTTGTCTACATACAACTGACCGACAAACTGTGAGTCTACGAGCGCGTAGCGCGCGTGATTTGTCTACATACAACTGACCGACAAACTGTGATTTATTACTCAATAAATCACAGACTAGAGCTGATCTATTTCGATTCTAACACGCTGAAAATCGGTAATAATGTTGTTGTATCCTTCAAAATCTCACAACTTTTCGCCATTGTTAGATGAAATCCCGCTAAAATTAACGACTGAAACACATGCATTTACATCCTTTTCTAACGTTTTAGATGCGAGAAAATGACGTTACACCGTCTAACGTCAAGGAAATCGACTAGTGACGTCATCAATTGGCACTTTTTAATGACGTCACTTGTCACGCTCTTCCTAGCCGTGATTTGTTGTAGAATAAAACACAGTTATTTTCCATTGCCTATATAGGCGCGCTGTGTTAGAATTCCTGTTATAATATCAGACAGACATGTAGTCGTACTAGTCTGGAATTTGTACTACCATATTTTTGTGACTCGGGCTGTTGACTACCTAACTCTTTATAGTCACTAATATTGTTCTTCAATACTTCAACATATTAATCCTAACACGAGTTGCTTACACGGTCTATTGGTTGAACTGTGTATTTTCCTAGCAGTTCAGAAAGAGAAAAGGATTTGTATGTCTTATTTACCAACAACAATTAAAAGTTGTGTCCACAGACACCTTTTGAAAAAAAAGATTGGGTCTGATTATTTTGGATAGAATATTAAAAGATCATTTGACGGATATTATGAGGGTGCGTTTGGAAGGTAGTGGACTCTGTACCAATTGGCGTTTTTGTATGGGAAGTTGTGTTTCAAACCTGCCAACATGTGCATTTTCCTGTACCCTGACTTTGGAGAGAAGCAATACAATATGCTAACTTATAAGATGTAGCACTTTACTCACAAAGATAATATATGGCAGTCCACAAGATATCGTTTTATTATGTTTCTTGTTTAGTTATTTGTTTCAAACGAAGTTTATAACAGTTATTTGAAAGGGACTGAAACAATTTGCTATTCACCCATAATTAGACTGTGTAAATGGCATTTCTCTGACGAAATTGCGGGTTGAAACATAAACCTTATTTTCTTGACATAAGGGTATTACATTAGAATGTCAACGTGATGAAAATAAAATTGGATAACACTAGCCAATATGGTCTGTTGGAAAATACATAAATAATAATAATAATAATAATAATAATATTCATATAACTACTACTACTGCTCTGCTACTTCTACGTCTACTACTACTGATAATAATTTTAATGATAAAACGATGATAAATATTATACTGTTACTACTTTTTCCACGACTGCTACTATCATTAGGCCCCCGCCGGTAGGGGCTTGAAAAAATAAAATGGGCTGCAAGATGCTTCCACGCAGAGCTGAAACTGAGTACAGGTAAACTACTAAGGAGGTCTTAGCTTGCTCAGGCAAAGTGATCTGAGTCGGACCATCCCTGTATATAAACCCGTTTGGTTTGCTTGGGTTGCAGGGCTTGGTGTGCCATTTCATTTCAATGTCGGGTAAAAGTCTCACAAATTGAAAGCAACGTCTCAAAAATGACCTTAATAATGCTGTCGGGAACATAAAATCACAATACATGTACAAACAAACAAACCACTAGCACTGATGACACTACTTATAATAACGAAAATAATAATCATAAAAATAAAAAACGATGACAATAATAATTATACTCTTACTACTTCTCCCATTACTACAACTCAGTATAACAATAATAATTTTCAAAACGATGGTAATAATAATTATATCTTGCTACTACTCCAAATGCTATTACTACTAATAGTACTACTGCTTCCATCACTGTACTACTACCACTACTTCAACTATTATTATTATAATTATTATTAATGTGATGAAAATAAAGTGGATAAACATTAAAAAAGGTAACATTGCTGGTAGGAAAGAACATTTAACAATAATAATAATGATGGTAATAATAATAATAATAATAATAATAGTAATAATGTGTTGTTCTTGATGTTGGAAAGGAGGGTGTTAAGTATGAAGAAGACCAGACTTTTTGCTGATTGTGCTTGTCGGTAAAATAATTTCGCAAAGGCTGTGCTCGCTGATCAATCATGGTCGAATTCAACTCTGTGAAATATATATTGTTAAATTCAACACTGGTTTATACGTCAGTTTAGATATTCAATCTATGAAATTTAAAAAAAAAAAAAAAAAAAATGTATCACCGGCATTTGATACTGCAAATTTTCTGATCATTTAATTCTAGTTATAAGTTTATAACTAAACGGCTTTAATAATGATATATCATTGCCTTTTTCTTTCGGAAATCGATAAATGAGAATCACAATCGAGTCACTTGATATGACACTTTGTGCCATATCTTTTCTTGTTAAAATTCCTTGTCAAAATGTATCCGAGACTTGAATATATACTGAACTCAGAACTATACCGTACAAACACAGTCGAGTCTACATTGTATTGATCATATTTTTTTCTTGTCAGTTTACACTTTCTTGCGCGAAACACTTTATGTCTAAGTTCAGAACCCGTTTTATCTTCGGATGCATCAAAGGCAGGAAACTCAAGAAGTCCCGGATGGCTAGAGTTATTGTTCTCACGCAGCATATTTACATTGTAACTAATAAAGGTCTTGAGCTGTCATTTCATCTCAATGTCGGGTAAAAGTCCCACAAAATTGGAACACAAGTCTCCAAAATAACCTAAACAGTGTTGAAAGGGACGTAACACATCAATTTAAACAGATCTTTTAAAAAAAAGGTGAACCAGGTCACCTGATTGTGAGATTTTAACTGTAAACAAAGCTACATTATATGATGTGTATATGACCATTTGTTGTACTGCAATGAAATTTCCAGGCTTTTGATGAAGAGCGCAAAGACAATTATTTTCCATATACCCCGTGAGCAAAAAATTGTAACCCTCTCGCGCGTGTCTTCGCTGAATTCCGATGTCCGCCATCTTGGATTTACTGCAGTTTATAAGACATTTAAGCAAACTAACGTCATGCACCACAACAATTTTCCGGCCATTAAATAGATAAATTAAGACTTGATCATTTTTCATTCATTCGGTACTTTATTTTGTTGTTTTCCGTTATAAAACTCTCATTCTAACATGACGTAAACATTTTCCCATTGATCACGGTGATCAAAGTGGTGCGTGAAGAAGGGCCCGTTTGATGACGTCACATGTGAACATGTACTTCTGACGACGTCCGCTTAAAAAAACAACAATAAAAAACAATGCAACAATGTACAAAATGTCGCTAAAAAGGTTTCCAGTACAACAAATTCGTTATTTTGATTCTTGACTGGGAACATGGAATCATATGATCCCATGTTCCCGTCAAGAATCAAAATAACTAATATTGTTTCGGTCGCAAACGCATGGAAGAGGCTACTACCGAATGTTCTTGTTTGACATTTACAGCTACTGTAATCGTTTGGAACCAAAGAAGACCTAAAGACCTGATGAACTGAATATTGTAAAGTATTGAAGTTTTCTGGGCCAGTCTAGCCCTGTCTATTGGGCAAGAAAAGTTACAAAGGGCTTCAAACCAGCTTATATACCTTCTCAATAAGAATACAACCTTCCATGATCGCCGTCTTGTGACGTTTGGGATAATGCATGTCCGTACAACGGCCCAGCGAAGACTTCCGCGCATTCTGATCAGAGTCATCACTGGGATTTTATGTTCCTAAGTATATTTTTACCTGACACGGCTCATCTGTCTGCTACATTCCACAACAATAATACTGATTCGTTAAAATAATATCATTTGTTTGTTCAGACATAATTATGTCATTTGTCTCCGTCAAACTAGACAAGGCGATTGCACGCTTAAGATCGTCTTATAGAAGATCAAAGTTCAGAATCAGGAAGCTTAAGATATTTCAGAAAAGGCCGAAGCATAGCAATCGGCTTTTCTAGCAACGGTCGTTGGATAACATTGCGACAACTACAACTACAAAATGGTTTATTCAGGCACAAGCAAAACAGTGCTCATCGCCCTATAATACCATTTATCATATGACGTCGCGTCTGAGAGTGTAAAAACGCCATGTATTATTTTCGATAATCCACTAGTGGATTAAATATGCAAATTAGCTAGATACGTCCCGTAACGTTACATGTACGACGTCCTTAACGACGTCGCGTTTACTAATGGCGGAATATTGACATTTTTGTAAACAATCGTGAATAAAATGCGTTTTAAATGCTATATGATAAATAGAATCTTGCATTCGTGCTCATGTATTATTGAATTTATTAAACCCGTTGAGGAAAAGGGATAAAATGCTCGGCAAAGCCTCGCATTTTATCCCTTTTCCTCAACTCGTTTAATAAATTCAATAATACGTGAGCACTCATGTAAGATCCTCTACAGTAGGGCGGCATCTAAGGCCGTTGCTATGATTCTATTTGCAATCTGCTTCCGCTGGTTGGGACTATATTTTGTCAAAAAAAATAAGGAAGAAAATCACAAGAACTTCCGGTAATTTATAGGCCATTACATTTTGTTACGAGATGTAGATTGGAGAAAAATGAAGGACAATTAATGAGAATGATCTTTTCTGAGGTCTATAGAAAAGGGTAGAGAGTGTGAAGGCTTAAACCGACATAGCAGACGCCGCGAAACAATGGCCCCTCAATTAATTGACGTCAAAGTACTGTGATACACATGTTGGGAAAAAATGGCACAAAAATGCTCCCCTCCAGATTAAGATTATTTTTCGCACATTTGTCAAGGACATATCAGTCCGTCTTAAGAACTGAGTGGGAGTTGTCGCGAGCGTGGTATATTAAGAAAATCCTTGTTCAACTGAGAGCCAATTCTGCTTGGAGTTACGAAGAGTACGCATGCGCGTTTCGATATCTTGTCAAGTCATTCTTTTCTCGCATGATTCAGGATTACGGGGGGACATTATTTAATATGCTGTGCAGTCTGATGAGTTGAATTATTTTGGTAATCTAACCATACTTGAGAGAGAGAGAGAGAGAGAGAGAGAGAGAGAGAGAGAGAGAGAGAGAGAGAGAGAGAGAGAGAGAGAGAGAGAGAGAAAGAGAGAGAGAGAGAGAGAGAGAGAGAGAGAATCAAATGAAAGTTTACAGATACGCGTAAGGAATGCACCATGAACCGAAAGAAATGACGACAAGAGAGAGAGAGAGAGAGAGAGAGAGAGAGAGAGAGAGAGAGAGAGAGAGAGAGATCGAGAGAGACCAATCTGTCAGTTAAAAAAAAAAATCAGTAGTATGCGGACTTTGATTTAGTCGATAAGATTTACTGACGTCATTTAATATGACGTAATTTAATATGATTTCGTCACACTAAACTGTCTACACAGCTGTGTCATGCTGGTGTAAATAAACTGTACATTGAGGGTAGTGACAAAAATATTGATGTAAATTATAAACAAACATGGTTGAAAGGTGGATTGTTCAGTGAAGAAGATGAGTATGGTACCACAAGACTTGTATTCAACTCGCTTTTCATTCGTTGTTATCAAATACAGGGGAATTCTGTGAGTTTCACTTAAAACTTTTAGCCAAACCTGCCATTTTGGAAAGAAAAAATGGTTTTGTACCCACGTTTCGACCGGAAGTGGGTAGAAAAAAATGGCACAAAAAATGCTCCCTCGCCGATTTTGGCACAAATTTCAAGGTGAACAGATTAATATATGCCGGAATTGATGATATAGGTGAGAATATAGTCCGGGATTTGAGACCAGATTTCGAAAAATTTAATGCACCCTAAATTCTCACGCTTTGTTTGTGCTGTTTCATTGAGATAGAAGCCTAATCTATGTGACTTGTGAATATTTAGCAAATCTGGCGGGGAAAAGGGGTTGAAAATTGTATGACTTTCCTCCACCCCCATGCGAATGGAATAGTTGGATTAAGTTTAGTTATGTGTAGCTTGCGCTTACAACTGAATGTTGATTTATTGCATCAGCCAAAATATTTGTCAATACTCGAAGATACCAAAATTCATGATATGACGTAACTACATCCAGTGTTTCCATAAATTTTGACCATTGAAATTTTACCCCCAGAAATTTGGTAAATTTTACACTATTTTTGCGCTAAAGGATTTTTAGTATTTTTTTAAACAATTCTTTTTCGTCAGTATGCAGGGTGGTTATTTTTGCACATGCATGTGAAACTTGGTGACACTGTGTCAATCTGGGCATGAACAAGGGACTCAGATACATATGGACCCTTTTGCTGGTTTTTCCTGCTGTGTCACAGATCGTGATAAAAATCCATATTAAGACATACATAAAATAGATTATTTTACTCGCTGGTCACAGATGTATCATAACAGGGGCCAACAGATATATTTTTGAAAAATTACTGGTGACCAGTTCCGTCTGGTTTTTATTTAGTGAGGTGAATATACATCACCAAGCATATTTGTCAGCGATGAACTATCAAGTGATTCCCTAAACTGGTGACTTGAATCTTTCAACATTTAATAAATACATTGTATATTTCAATATTCATTATCCAAAGTTTCCAGTTTGTACTGAAGGCTCACAAACTAACATCAACAGTATGATATTTTAAACACGTAAATGTTACTGGCATCTACAAGGTCTCTATTGAAATCTTACTGGGTGCCTTATTTTCTGGTAAGTCGCACGATTAAAAATAAATAGTAACCGAGCTTTGATGTAATGTAAATCCACCCCTTAAACATTTTTCCTTCTTCCCTTTTCCCAGAGTAGTGGTATAACCTGTAAACGTACATCTTAAGATGTCAACGCCACTTACTTTCTACCTTTTCATTGGACAATCTGCCTTCGATAACCTTGTCCCTCTATTCACCATTAGCTCTTAATTATCCTGTGTCTCTTGTCACACATTACGATAACTCACCCGTGCGACATAGTGCATTTTGCACATCTCCAAAATGGCTACTTTTCTGATGAAAGTCCTTGATATGTTTTATATAAATGTTCAAAACATAGGTTGAGGGTGCTCGTTATTACCGCATCAGGCGGTTTTATCGAGCACCCATAACCTATGTCTTGGACCAGAAATAAGAAAAATAATGTTTACCCCGTAAACACCAGTTTTCACCATATAAAGTTGGGTTTAGGGGTCTTCATTTCACGGACTTGTTCACGTGATGCACTGATTAACCTGTTCTTCGTCTACTTTTTCACTAGTTCCTTTTACTGATATTTGTCCCGTATATTGATTGTTTTGGGTTTAAAGGTACATCCATCCTTGTTGGTCATTTTGTGTCCTCTCCCAGAGAAAAGCGATAGAAGAGATAGTAGAGCAGATGAAAGTGAGGGACAGAAGAGAAATATGAAAATAAATATGAGTGCAGAAACAGAAGAAATAACTGTATCCCTCCTCTACCATTACCTGCTGCAAGAACGGCAGGTCTTGTCCAGCTGTAAGCCAATATCAGTTGGACGCCCTATTGACGCAAGGTAAACGCCACCTTTCCTCACCCAACCACCCCAGTTGTCCCATACAGATTTGTCAAAAGGGCCTTCAATGTCAAGCCATCAGGAGTTATCATGATTTGACAAACAGAGTGTAGGCAATGATTAGGAACCTATACAAAATACCTGGCATCTCCCATTCAAAACACCTTGGAATGGGTCAGTAAGAAGTTTACGGATGTTGGGGTTTGGGGTGGACACTTTAATTGATTTCAGGTGGCCTCAATCCTTATCATTGGTTATCTTGGTCAAAACTCATTAGTTGTTCAATCTGCATGATGGATTTCTAGCTCATCAATGCAACATCTCCGCGAACGAGCAACATCACCCCGCCGCCATGAGTGTTTCTATCTTTTCTGTAGACACTGTATTCGCAAGTTTCAGGGAAAAGAACGGATATTTATAAAGAATCGTTTTTCCCCCGAACCATTAGAGATTGGAATGCCCTTCCCGATTCTATTATTTTGACGGCTGAAGGTGCTGAGGATTGTGTAGCTAAGTTTACATCTTTGGTTAGAGCTAGGGACTAACTTCCCATATCACAGGTCCTGGTGTATGAATGTCATTTGACGTGTCACCAGTAACAATTCTGATTCTGATTCTGAACATAAAACCAAACGAATAAGGGGATGAGACATCGACGAGGACTCAACAGCATGGAATAGCTAGAATGCTGCAGCAAAGGAACCCCATAGTTAGGCTCCGGTTAGCCCTACCAGAGACAGAGCATCATGCTCCTACCTTCAGGCTTTCTGGCGGAAATGCATTCGTACTTATGAAATGAACTGAATGAAAGGTTAACGTATTTAAGGTTGACACTTTATAGGTCAGATATTTTGAACATGGACGATGTTTGGCATAATAAATGTAACGATTCCTATGTAAATCAAGCTTCTTCTTCTACACTTTTGTCAAGAAGGGTGGGAACATCGGGTTCAACATAGACTCTCGACTGACCTTTTCTACATCTTCATGTAACTTGGTAACCACAATTTGCGCATATTTGCCAAAAGATCAACCAAAACCAGAGTCTCAATCAGCAAATAAGCTGAAGTATATCAAATCCGCAGTTGGAGAATTAGATGCTGATATTTAAATTTAGTAGAGCATCTTTTTCTGCAGCAAATTAATCGTAAAAACCAAAACAAACCTATAAAACATTTATGTAAAATCGTCGTTCTACCATGCAAATATTATATAATGTTTCCTTTTTGTTTGCAGACAAATTTTGTAGACCTTCAGTCAAAAGGAGGCTGGATTGTTCAGGGGCGTAAACTGATTCAAATACGTCTTTCCTTCAAATATGAAATACTGGACGAAATTCTGACTGAAATAGGGTCGCGTTGTTAAATTCACTGAACATTGTTGTCTTTCAGAGGTATTGCTGTCAGCGTAACTTCATACCAAACTACCACTGGTTATCGAATAAATGGTTTGTGAAGGCTTGAAAATGCAGCTAAGCAATAAAAGATAACCAAACAAGCGCAATCAGTAAAGCAGAGAACTGTGGCTGCTGTATCGTGACAACGCCAATTAAATATGGTTTACGCTTGCCATCAAGCTTACGCGACTTTTAATAACTAACCTGAACACAAAGTTATAAACAAGAGCCCATGGGCAACTCCGCTCACCAGAGCTCAAGTGGGCATAAATTATCCCACCCTTGGTGGCCATTTATTTTAATCGACCATAATGGTCTAGTAGAGGCCAATTGCATGACCATTGCTGCTAAATTATTTTTAAATCAATCATTGTTTTTTGTTGCCGTCGCATACATTATGGTCAGCTTTGAACAATCTCAGTAGGTCTAAAGTCCAAAATGTTGCATACCAAGGTCTTGTATTTCCTGAGATGCAGAATTAAAAATCACTTTTGGCCATATATTGGTGTGACAATCACACAGATCCCTCAAACAAACTTTGATTTCTCGACCACACTGACGCAGTATATATAATTTGGAATCAGTTAGTACAGTAGTGTTGGAAAAAATGTAATCTTATGGCCCCAGGATCATTCAGCTGGTTGCAAATATCAGCTCTGACGTCATAAGCTGCAACAGAACCAGAAAATCCTGCCTTTGCCATACAAAACCCTAAGTGACCGTATGTGACCTTGACGTAAGAAAGGTCAAGGTCAACCAAATGTCATCATTTGAACAAATCTGAAAGGGACCGGGTCCCCAATATTGCATATCAAGTTTCCAGGCCATCGGTCTATTGGTTCTGGAGAACGGGCGATTTCAAAGGTCTTTACCATATATGGGCATGGTGGACATTTTGGTCATGTGACCCAGACATTCAGAATATATGTTTGTTCTTCCACTCCATGGCGGCTTCACATGTAATTTGGTTCCAATTGGCCTTGTAGTTTCAGAGGAAATGTCGTTTTGAATTGTTTGGATGTTCAAATGAGAAAAGAGGGTAGGTACATTTATATCCCCTTTTTATGTCTTTTTCCCCACTTTTTTGATTTTCTAACTCCATTTTCAAGATGCTGAGAGACCTCTCAATAAATCCATGTCATAGTTAAGTGTGAGAAAATAAGGTGCATTAAACTCCTTAAATACGGGTGCTACGAATTTCAAATCCCCGACTAATAATCGCGAGGAATATTATAATGGTTTATTTTTGTTTTCCCCTATGGTACCGACATGGTTGAAAATTCGCCATTTTCAAACCCTTGGTCTGCCCACACCAAAATGCTAATTTAGGTTTTAGTCTTTATATTGAATACAGCAATATTTATTTATATCGCTTTTATCTTTGTCAAAGCTAAAAAATAAACGACACTCACGTAATTTTATGTGAAAATAGGAAGTCGAATGGGAGCATCAAAATCGGAAGTAGTCCCATCGAATCGACGCACGAGAATTTTGTTTTTAAATCTACCTACGCTGGCCACTCTGATGCCCTACTGCTATGTAACGGCGGCACGAGAAGAGTTTGACAGAGTATACTAAATAAAACATTATTCAAATAGACATTTAACGTATGTAGCTTATGCAGGGATGCAGATATTAACAAAACGTAGTAAGGATATCTTGTAGGTGATCTGTTGCACCCATCCGCCCCATCATGAAAACACGCCTTTACAAACGCACTGCAAGCTTTACCACTGAAAAACAAAAACAAAACGAAAACTCCAAGTCAAAAAACTGTGATATTCCTCCCATCTCCGCCAAAAATACAGATTGTGGATACCCGTTAGAGCCGCCTCATCGAGGCGGTCCTAATGTGTACCCAAAATCCATATCTTAGAGCAGGAATAAGAAAAATAAGGTTTACCCCTATAAACACAAGATCTCCTTTGTAAAGTTGGGGTCCCAGGGGGTCAAAATTACATAGGTGTTTTCGCGACGCCTTGCAGAGAGGTACATAGGAACACCGATCGTATTTCAGCATGATCCTCAGTTGAAGCGGCAGTATTTAGGGTAAACATTCTTTTTTTTGTAGCAACATATATGCAATTAGCTAACTTTTTCAAAATGATAACCCGAGTATCATTTATAAGCTTCTTGAACTTGAAAGTTGGCGGCCATCTACATTAATATTTAAGTAAAAGGGATATAGGCAGCCCTCTATACATCGAACATACCAGGAGAAAATGATACACATCTTCAACAACGTTAGCATTGAAAATAGAAGTAGAGGCAATGATCAGGAATCGATACAATTAACCCACAGCTCCCATCAGAGACACCAAAGGGAAGAAACACAAACATGAAGCAACAGACCCCAACGGAAACACCAACAGCGGAAAGCCAAAACGACAGTTACTTTCCCACAAAATGGCCAAAAGGTTATCCAAAATAAAATAATATAAGCGACACAAACACCCAAAGACAAACCATAACAAAAATAAACCGCGACAGAAGAACCGCCTTGGAACGGTTAGCGGAAACGGGGGTGGGGGTACTGGGGGTTGGGGTGGGGGCTTAAATCGATTTTACGTGGCCACAATCCTCGCACTTACTTCCGTCGCGATTCAGACAAATAATTTGTTCAGTCCGCATAAAGGCATAAGTTGTCATTGCAAGACTTCTTTGAGCATTTTAAGAGTATCTATTCAGAAAACGGTAACTTTACACAAAATTTTGTTGAGGTGTTTGTTTCCGGCAATTGGTCTGATATGGACAGTGAGCCATTGCATGGCGACAAGAACTTCAACACTTCATCATTAGATGCTGCAATTTCTATAGGTGAGATAAAAAAGCTATATCTCACCTTAAACGCAACAAAAGTCCTGGTACATGTTTTGATCACCTACCACCAGAGTTGTTTTTAGATTCCGTTGATTTAATAGAGAGCATATGATGTAAACTGTCCATGTATAAAAACCCTATTGGTTTCATTGGGAGGCAGGGCTTGAGCTGTCGTTTCATCTCAATGTCGGGTAAAAGTCCCACAAAACTGGAAAGAATGTCTCTAAAATTACTTAAACTACATCATAGTGTAGTTTATATTTCTTGTCCTTTGGGATCTTTGATTCCATTGTGGAATTTTGAAAATATTTGAGGGTTACTGATGAGGCCTAATTGGCCGAAACTACACAGTCTGTCCTAGAAAACATGTACACTTAATATTTTCCAGTTCTGTGGTGTATTCCTTGCTTCCAAAGGATAACCCTTTTATAGAACACACTGCACAGTGTTGACGGGGACGTTAAACCTCAAACAAACAAAACAACAATATTAGCATCAATAACCTGTTGAAAATATACGTGTAGCTTATACATGAGCGATTGAGGATTGAACAAATTTTGAACCAGTACTTTATTACACTTTTTATGAAAGACACTTAGAGGAACCCGACCAAGCTCACCGTAGACAGCTAAACTGCAATTTTGCCTACGGACACCTAGAATTTGTTTCAAGAATTTCAAGTGGATTTTTTCAGCATCCTGGCTTTTTGAAAAAGACCAAATTTCACTCCCGTAATTAAGGATAGGTAAAGTTAATGAGTCAAATAATTTCAATTTTTTATTGACACATAACTCGTTCTTGTCCAAAATATGACCAAGTGACTAGAGAACTTTGGATGCTTGTTCTAAAAGATGTTTTTGAGCATGAGAAAAATTACCATTGCTTGTAACATTTACGCACAGGTAGATAAAATCAAGCATAACATTGCCATAAAAATATCAACATTCTTTAGCCTATTAGACTTCTTAAATATAAGAACTTTTGTTTTGTCTGTGTTTACACTTAAATTCCATTTCTCGCAATAAATAGACAATTTATTGAGCAAAATGTGAAAGTCTGAAAACGTTTCAGCCAGTAAAAGAGTATCATCAGCGAACAGTATCAAAATTTCCTTGAATTCAGCTAATAACCAGTCATTATCTATATCCATATCTAACTCACCCCAAGGTCATTTAGAAAAAAGTATAAACAAATTGGATGATAATGGCTCCCCTTGTTTGACCCGACTAAGCTATCAAAACAGTCAGTAAGCTTCGAGTGACTTAACACAAACTTAAACAGAATTATAAATTGCTTTAATAGACCTAACAGACTACAGTAACGACTCCTATTTGACATAGTTTATGCCATGTTCAGTTTCTATAAGACCAAGTCGAACGCCTTCTTGAAGTCTATAAAAGCGCAATGCAGTTTCTTATTCTTGCTTAAAGGCATTATCCTTGATTATTGCGGACTATCATTTCATTACAAAATATTATGTAGCCCTCAGTGCTGACTGAAGAGAACTCCTCTGTCTGCAACAGGTAAGGTAAGGGCCTCTTTGGAAAAAATCAATAATTGACTAACTGTTAACTAGAGTGTGCCTTATTGATTTCCCTTTAGTGCCTCAGTCAGGGGATTCAACAGGAGCTACTAATCACCCTATTAAAGGCCGCCTTTGATCTGCTATATAAAGTATATCACAGGGGGCAATAAAACAATTATGAACACATGGTGTGTCCTACTGTCTAAGAATAAATGCCTTTAACTGCTTATTAACAATAGCTTGCAGAATGAAAGACAATCTATCGTACTTTTATCTCATTACGAAAACACGCCTATACAAATACATTGTAAACTTTACGCCGAAAAAATGAAAAATTCTAGGATGAAAAATTGTGATATTTGTCTTATTTCTGCTCAAATATTTTAGAGCTGAAATAAGAAAAATAAGGTTTTTCCCTGTAAACCCCAGTTTTACTATATAAAAGTGGGGTTCAAGGGGGTCAAAATTATATAGGCGTGTTTTCGTGATGTGTCTAAAAGCGTACTGGCTATCATTAATTATATAATTGGTCTCCGACCACGTTCTCAGTCTTAAGTCAAGTATCTGGGAATATATCTTAGAAAATAGCTTGTAAGAGTTATACCACTGTAGTTATTGCCTTTGGTTTTATCGCCTTTTTGGGATGGGGTCTGGCACAGGTATACCTTTAGTCCAAGTGGAAGGATAAATACTGTTGCTGAAAATATAATTAAACAGTTTACATAATATGCTCCCTATTAAATCAACGGAATCTAAAAACAACTCTGGTGGTAGGTGATCAATACCAGGACTTTTGTTGCGTTTAAGGTGAGATATAGCCTTTTTGACCACACCTATAGAAACTGCAGCATCCAGTGATGAAGTGTTGAAGTTCTGGTCGCCATTCAATGGCTCACTGTCCATATCAGACAAATTGCCGGAAACAAACTCCTCAACAAAATTTTGTGTGTAATTACAGTTTTCTGCATAGATACTCTTAAACTGATCAAAGAAGTCTTGCAATGACAACGTACTACTACGATGATCGCCACCTTCATGCGACGTATTTCACGCGAAGCCTATACAAATGCATTGTAAACTTTACCGCCGCAAAAATGAAAATTTTAAGAGGAAAAATGGTGATATTTTTCTGATTTCTGCTCAAAATATAGCGGAAATAAGACAAATAAGGTGATGGGGCGGTTCTAACGAGTACTACAATCTATATTTTGAGCAGAAATAAGAAAAATAAGGTTTACCCCTGTAAACCCCATTTTTACTATATAAGAGTGGGGTGCAAGAGGGTGAGAATTATATAGGCGGGTTTTCGTGATTATAACATAGCGACAAAACATCCGTGTCCTTAAAGACCTATTTAATTTTTCTGGAACTGACATTATTTCACATGAAAATGTTTTAGATTTGCTCAAAAACATAGATTGTGGGTACTCATTAGAAATGCATCAATGAAACATGTTAGTTCTAGAAACATGAAATACGCCTATAAGGATACACATATGTTACTTATCAGTTCCCCCCCCCCCCCGTATATTTGCATTGTAACGCATTGACCTGATAAAGATATGCTATCTCAGGACAAGTGAGCTTTATCACGTCAATGTGACATTGCACTTTTATGAATGAACCGGACTACTGGAAAATGACAAAACTGATATTGTAACTGGGAAATATGGCAAATTTACTTGAAAAAAAAAATATCATAGGAAAAACATGGTCAGCTGATACTAAATATATCGCTGGCCACCAGCATGTTTGGTCGCACTGAGGATTGATCGTAAATTGCTAATTTAAGAGTGTCCAAGGGGATAAACTGATAAATAGAATACCAGATTCGTGTCATTTGATATCAAGTTTACCAGGCTCGGCTTCGAGAACGCGAACGCAAGCCTCGGCAAGCCTCGCGATTCTACAAGCGTTCTCGAAGCCTTGCCTGATAAACTTGATATCAAAAGACACTCACCTGGTTCTCTTTGTATTAAAACCGACTACCGTTGCTCATTACTGATACTCAGACTCACTTTCAAAAATACCTCTTTGGTCCCTCTTTAATAGCAGCGAGCCAAAGTTACACTCAGAATAAGTAAGACTGGAAAGGAGTGACAGATGAAAAAAGAAAAACAAAGTAGCAGACTTGTACAAGTCTAGGTACTCATCAGCTTCTACCTTTTTTGAAATATCCAATCTGATTGAAACCCGATCTAAGCTGAACTCTGTACGCCCAGCGAGATCGGATTTTATATCACATGAACAAGTCCGTGAAATGAACATCCCCTTACACCCCACTTTATATAGAGAAAACATGGGTTTACGGGGGGTCTACATTATTTTCCTTATTTCTGCTCCTAGACATAGATTATGGGTACTCGTTATGAGCACCCACAACCTATGTTTGCTTTATAAATAAGGAAAATATCATCGATTTTCGTCAGAAAAGTAGCCATTTTGGAGATGTGAAAAATGCACTATGTCGCACGGGTTTCTTATCGTAATGATCAGATTGTTGAAATATTTTAAGCTTCCCCGACTCTGAACTTTGGTCTTTTTAAGATGTTTTAACCCTTTCCCACTCAGATACGTGTTTTTACGTGTCTGCACCCCCCCCATTTTAAGCCCCAGAAGCACCTAAAATCTTTATTTCTAGCCCTGGATAGTTATGTTTGCTTTAGGATTTGTTGGGCAAAAAAGTGACCTGTTTTTTCGCGCGCCTCCCCCCTAAAAATATTCTGTGGGGGGATTGAAGGGGGGAAACGCCCCCCTCACATCCCGAAAAATTTTGGGTGTATGGCCCAAACGGCCGCTATAATTTATATCTGAGGGCGTCTGGGGTCAAAAATGCCTGAAAATTGATGCTGATAAAACATGCTGCAAACAGTGAAAATGGCCAGTGCCAAACACCTTAATTGTTGCCTTGACAGCTGTGTGAAGATTAAAATGTGGTCAAAAATTCATGTGAAAACACACTTTTTGCCAACTTTGAGATGCCCCCTCTTTACCATGACAACAATGATCAAGTCATGAAAGGTTGCATTTGAAAGGCTACTGTCCAATGAACATTCATACCGAGTTTGACGTAAAACAGACCATCCATTATGAAACAATGGCTAGTTGAAGTTGCTGTCGGGTGCAACACTGTGAAAATCAGCGAAATTCACAAAATCCCTGAGTGGTAAAGGGTTATTGAAGAAAATCCCAACTGACCAAAATAATGTTTTTTCATCATTTTATTGCAAGAAACAATATTTCAGATATAATTAATGCATTTTGGGCTAAAATTCAGTATTTTCCCAGATTTCAGTTGATGAAGAAAATCCCAACTGACCAAAATAATGTTTTTTCATAATTTTATTGCAAGAAACAATATTTCAGATGTAATTAATGCATTTTGGGCTAAAATTCAGTATTTTCCCAGATTTCAGTTAATGAAGAAAATCCCAACTGACCAAAATAATGTTTTTTCATCATTTTATTGCAAGAAACAATATTTCAGATATAATTAATGCATTTTGGGGTAAAATTCAGTGTTTTCCCAGATTTCAGTTAATGAAGAAAATCCCAACTGACCAAAATAATGTTTTTTCATCATTTTATTGCAAGAAACAATATTTCAGATATAATTAATGCATTTTGGGCTAAAATTCAGTATTTTCCCAGATTTCAGTTAATGAAGAAAATCCCAACTGACCAAAATAATGTTTTTTTCATCATTTTATTGCAAGAAACAATATTTCAGATATAATTAATGCATTTTGGGCTAAAATTCAGTATTTTCCCAGATTTCAGTTAACCCTTTCCCACTCAGATACGTGTTTTTACGTGTCTGCACCCCCCCCCCCCTCCCCACACACACACATTTTAAGCCCCAGAAGCACCTAAAATCTTTATTTCTAGCCCTGGATAGTTATGTTTGCTTTAGGATTTGTTGGGCAAAAAAGTGACCTGTTTTTTCGCGCGCCTCCCCCCTAAAATATTCTGTGGGGGGATTGAAGGGGGGCAGCGCCCCCTTACATCCCGAAAAATTTTGGGTGTATGGCCCAAACGGCCGCTAAAATTTATATCTGAGGGCGTCTGGGGTCAAAAATGCCTGAAAATTGATGCTGATAAAACATGCTGCAAACAGTGAAAATGGCCAGTGCCAAACACCTTAATTGTTGCCTTGACAGCTGTGTGAAGATTAAAATGTGGTCAAAAATTCATGTGAAAACACACTTTTTGCCAACTTTGAGATGCCCCCTCTTTACCATGACAACAATGATCAAGTCATGAAAGGTTGCATTTGAAAGGCTACTGTCCAATGAACATTCATACCGAGTTTGACGTAAAACAGACCATCCATTATGAAACAATGGCTAGTTGAAGTTGCTGTCGGGTGCAACACTGTGAAAATCAGCGAAATTCACAAAATCCCTGAGTGGTAAAGGGTTAATGAAGAAAATCCCAACTGACCAAAATAATGTTTTTTCATCATTTTATTGCAAGAGACAATATTTCAGATATAATTAATGCATTTTGGGCTAAAATTCAGTATTTTCCCAGATTTCAGTTAACCCTTTCCCACTCAGATACGTTTTTTTACGTGTCTGCACCCCCCCCCCCATTTTAAGCCCCAGAAGCACCTAAAATCTTTATTTCTAGCCCTGGATAGTTATGTTTGCTTTAGGATTTGTTGGGCAAAAAAGTGACCTGTTTTTTCGCGCGCCTCCCCCCTAAAAATATTCTGTGGGGGGATTGAAGGGGGGAAACGCCCCCCTCACATCCCGAAAAATTTTGGGTGTATGGCCCAAACGGCCGCTATAATTTATATCTGAGGGCGTCTGGGGTCAAAAATGCCTGAAAATTGATGCTGATAAAACATGCTGCAAACAGTGAAAATGGCCAGTGCCAAACACCTTAATTGTTGCCTTGACAGCTGTGTGAAGATTAAAATGTGGTCAAAAATTCATGTGAAAACACACTTTTTGCCAACTTTGAGATGCCCCCTCTTTACCATGACAACAATGATCAAGTCATGAAAGGTTGCATTTGAAAGGCTACTGTCCCATGAACATTCATACCGAGTTTGACGTAAAACAGACCATCCATTATGAAACAATGGCTAGTTGAAGTTGCTGTCGGGTGCAACACTGTGAAAATCAGCGAAATTCACAAAATCCCTGAGTGGTAAAGGGTTAAGCGAGCAATCGCTTTGTCTATTTTGACTTCCCTGGACGGTTCATGGGTAGGTGGTCTTAATGTTCACCTGATTTGCATTATCTGCTGGTTCCTAGTCTGAAGGTTATCATCGTTGGAAAAACACGTGACCAGACCCCCCTGACCTTAAAAGGTCAGGGGGGTCTGGTTACCTGTTTTTCCAATATTGACAATGTGCAAGCTGGGAGCCGGCAAATAATGCAAATATGGTGAATAGAGATTTTGCTGTATAATATACACGTTTCTCAATGAACTAATTTTATGGAAGTGCAGTAATGTAACATTTTAAAACCTAACAGCTTATCGCTTTATCATATGGGCCCCGTCAAGCGATTTTGGTACTTATCGCATATGCGAGCAGCGAAGGTTCAGGCGAGCCTGCGCATCCGCGCAGACTCGCCAGAACCTTCGCAACTCGCTCATACAAGCAGTGAATCAAGAGGAACCTGCAGGCAGAAAGCCATATCCCTGGCCCCTCTGAATGGCTGGGCATGCGCAGTTAAAATTTGTCATGCCGGAATGCTCGAAGACACAAATTCGCTTGGCGGGGCTCATATGTGCTTTGTCTTCGTTTGTTTTGTTTGATTTGAGGTTTATCGTCGCCGTCAACACTGTATAGATCATTTTGGAGACGTTGCTTCCAATTTTGTGGGACTTTTACCCGACATTGAGATGAAATGACACCTCAAGCCCAGTCGTCGGGTTTATAAGCATGGACGGTCCGACTCGCACTGCTTTGCCTGGACAGGCTCAGATCATCTAAGCGGTTTACCAGTACTCGTGTGCAGCCGGTTTCAGCTCTGCGTGAAATCATCATGCAGCCCGTTTATTTCTTCAAGCCCCGATGGGCGTGGGGCTGCTTTGTCTTTGTAGAGAAAAAACAAATAAGCAAATATGCTCCCGTCCCTTTCTGATTTTGTAAGATTCCTTATATGTACGATTCTTCTCCCGCGGCCATATTGGAGACACCAGACAGGTTTTTGCGTGCATATTTTTGAACAACAATCCCTCAGTGATATAAAAACTTAGTGAGTGAGTGTTTGAGTTTTACATCCCACCAACAGCTAAGGTCATACGGATACGGGACCTCGGTTTAAAGACCCATCCGAAAGTCTGCTTGGAGAAGCCCGAGATCGATTGACCCCTGGTTTACAAGGCGAGTGGCGTTACCACTACACAACGGAGGCTTCTGATATAAAACCTGAAGGTGTTAATATGTGACTGTTACTGTTCTTAAAGGTCATAAGAATAAAATTATCAAGTTGTAGTCATACTTATCCAAGGGACAAGAGTTATTTACAAGCGAGTGTGTGTTTGAGTTTTACGTCCCACCAACAGCTAAGGTCATACGGAGACGGGACCTCGGTTTAAAGACTCATCCGAAAGTCTGGAGAAGCCCGGGATCGATCCTGCGATCCCTGGTTTACAAGGCGAGTAGCGTAACCACTGCACCACGGAGGCTTCTGAAGTTATTTACAAGGAAAGTACATTAAAATTCTGTTGGAACTTAACCTTAGTGGCTCCAGCAAGACAGATAACTGTACGTGTGACGTCAGCTGCAACCTCTCGATTCTTTGTGTTTTATGAAATACCGAAAACAGAGAAAGGTAATGTGAAAATTTGTGGGCAGGCCCGGACCAAAAATTACGAAAACACGCCTATTCAAATACATTGTTAATTTTACCGCCGAAAAAGCGACAATTTTCTGATGAAAAATTGTAATTATGTTTCTTATTTATGCTCAAAATATAGATTGTGGACATACGTTAGAACCGCCTCAATGAGGCGGTTCTAAAGAGTACCCGCAATCTATATCTTGGATCAGAAATAAGAAAAATAAGGTTGACCCCTCTAAACCCCAGTTTTACTATATAAAAGTAGTTTTCAAGGGAGTCATGGGTGTTCATGAACATGGACAGGGCCTCAATCAAAGACAAAGAGATCTGCTCCGAACAGCTGTATGCACTTGCGAATTTAACCCTTGTCCTACTGAATACTTAAATATGCCATACGCACAACTGATTATCAACCAATCAGATTATTGCAACAGATTCAAAATCTGAATGACAATGTAGATCCTGATCAGATGGTTTCTGAAGAAGCCATCTGATCTGGATCTACATTGTTTGAAAGGTAAGTCATATCAGGGCTCAGCAGGACAAGGGTTAACCCATATATGACAATGGAACCTCCCATCTAATACGTTTTGCGTGGGGCATTTCAAATTATAGGGTTGCCAGCTTTTTTTTTATGGACGGTTTTGCAAAAACGTATCTACATGTACTTTAAGCAAACGGTGTAGACCCAGATCAAACGCCGTGTTCTGTGGCATCTGATTAGGGTCGTGCTGTTTGTCAATGTCCCAAACAATGCCGCTAGTTGACCTATGTAATGTTGTCATGCCAACATGTGAGACTGCGCGCGCGAGATCAGTATTTCGTGATAAGAACATGTTTTTCATGTAGTAGTAGAATAACGACAAGCGTAGGGGTCTACGACTTCCTGTGTTACATGTAAATCAATCTTGAAAAATGAAAGGAAAACATAAAATACATTATGGCATAAAAATGACATGAAAATATGTAGGAGTTCTTTTTCTGTATTTCTTTTGTTACGTGAGAATTTTCTCTTTCTTTTAGGAGTGAGGGTGTATTTTTTGGTGTTTTTTTTTTTTTGCTTTTCTTTCTGTCTTTCTTTCTTAACTTATATGTTTCTTTCTTTCTTTCTGTCTTTCTTTCTTTCTTTCTTTCTTTCTTTCTTTCTTTCTTTCTTTCTTTCTTTGTAAACCACTGTCAAACAATTTAACTTGCATTTCTTGCTTTCTATCTTTCTTTCTTTCTTTCTAAATTACTGACAAATAATTTAACTTACATTTCTTTCTTTTTCCCTTTCTTTCTTTCTTTCTTTCCCAAACCTCTGACAATGACAAACAATGAAGACTGCTCAGACGCACAGACTTTGCCTATGGAAATTTGTGTATAAACTGACCACGACTTGTACCTGGCATCAAGCAGCCCCCGCCCATAGGGGCTTGAAGAAATATATGGGCTGCATGATGCTTCCACGCAGAGCTGAATCCAGCCCGCACACGAGAACTGGTCAACCGCTTAGAGGATCTAAGCCTGCCCAGGCAAAGCGGTGCGAGTCGGACCGTCCATGCTTATAAATTCTATTGGTTTCATTGGACGACAGGGCTTGAGATGTCATTTCATCACAATGTCGTGTAAAAGTCCCACAAAACTGGAAGCAAACACGCGATTATATTCGATTTTGGGTCGGAACACCAGGGTCAGAACATAAATTTCTATCCCAGAGAAAAATCACGAATATCCTTGTCTGGTGTGCAAGAATAAGCACTTCATCGATGTTCCAAGGCTGAAAGTCCAATTTTGTAGAATTCAGGGTCTTTAGAGTCAATCCACTCGCTAACCGCTGCCTTTAGCTCTTAATCTGACCGGAAGTGACGTTCATGCAATTCTTTCTTCAAGCCCGGAAGCAAAAAGTAATCATCTGGTGCCAGATCAGGGGAATAGGGTTGGTAGGGTAAAGGTTTGAAACCGTTCCGCTTCTTTGCGTCACCCGAAACTTTGCAAATATGGACTAACATTGCCAGGTTGCAACAGTACACCTTTTGTAATTCTGCCACGTTTTCTATGTACTATAGCTGCTCGAAATTGGACAACATTACGAAAACATGCCTATACAAATACATTGACACATTTAATGCCGAAAAAATGAAAATTTTCAGATGAAAAATTGTGATATTTTTAGCTCACCAGAGCCGAAGGCTCCGGGGGAGCTTATAGGGTAGGCAGTTGTCCGTCGTCTGCGTCTGCGTCGTCTGCGTCTGTGTCTGGTGACGTCAACACTTTTAAACGACATCTCCTCTGAAGCCGCTAGGCCGATTGGGCCCAAATTTCATATGTAGCATCCTTGGGTTGGGGGATTGAAAGTTTGTGTTTTTTATGAAATTCGGCTGATTAGTTTGGTTGCTATGGCAACTTAGAGTTTCCATAGTCTTATAATGGGGAAAATTGAAAAATGGCATTTACTGCCAAGCCGCTCTAGATATTTTGACAAAACTTTCATAAAAATATTCTTTAGGCAATCTACTATCTGCCATATGATTTTAGGCCTACTGCTAATTTGTATTGGTTGCCATGGAAACCAAATTGAAAAAAAAAAGACAAAAAAAAAATACTTAAAAAATCATCTCCTCAGAAACCGTATGCTCTATGAGGCTGAGAGTTTATGAAAATATTCACCATATTTGCCTTTACAGGTTTTGTGTTTTTTATGAAATTCGGCTCTTTAGTTTGGTTGCTATGGCAACTTAGATTTTCCATAGACTTATAATGGGGAAAATTGAAAAATGGCATTAACTACAAACCTTTGCAGATATTTTGACAAAACTTTCATAGAAATGTTCCTTTAGTAAACTTCTCTCAGCAATATGCTTTTATGTCAACCTGGGGGTCCAGTAGGTTGTGCCGGGGCCATTCCCCGCCCCCAGTACTTCATAAAATGCCTTATATCTCAGAAACCTTACAGATCCCCACCACTAAACCATATATATTCTTGTTCCTTATGATAAGGTGCATTAAGTGACACCAACCTGGGGATCCCTCAGGATGTGCCGTGCCATTTATCTCAGAAACCATTCAGATCCCCACCCGTAAAGCGTATATATTCTTGTCTCTTATGATAAGACGCACTCAGTGACACCAACCTGGGGATCCCCCAGGATGTGCCTTGGCCATGCCCCACCTCTCCATTTCACAACAGGCCGAATATTCCAGAAACCTAACAGATCCAAACCCCTAAATGAAGTATATTTTTGTTCCTTATGATAAGTTGCATTCAGTGACACCAACCTTGGAGACACCCGGGATGTGCGGGGACATGCCCAACCCCCTCCACTTCATAAAAGGTTGGCGTCCGCCCATAGGGGCTTGAAGAAATATATGGGCTGCATGATGCTTCCACACAGAGCTGAATCCGGCCCGCACACTAGTACTGGTAAACCGCTAAGAAGACCTAAGCCTGTCCAGGAACTGCGGTGCGAGGCGGACCGTCCATACTAATAAACCCTATTGGTTTCATTGGGCGGCAGGGCTTGAGATGTCATTTCATCTCAATGTCGGGTAAAAGTCCAACAAAATTGGAAGCAACGTCCCCGAAATGACCTTTACAGTGTTGACGGGGACGTTAAACCTCAAATCAAACAAACAAACAAAACTTCATAAAAAGCCGCATATTCCAAAACCCTACAAATCCCAACCCCTAAACCATATATATTCTTGTTCCTTATGATAAGAAGCATTAAGTGACATCAACCTGGGGGTCCCCCCAGATGGGCCCGGGACATGCCCCACCCCCTCCACTTCATAAAATGTCATTTATCTCAGAAACCATTCAGATCTCCACCACTAAACCATATATATTCGTGTTCCTTATGATAAGACGCATTCAGCGACACCAAGCTGAGGGTCCCCCGTGATGTGCCGGGGTCATGCCCCACCCCCTCCACTTCATAGAAGGCCAAATATTTCAGAAACTTTACCGATCCCCACCCCTTAACCATATATATTCTTGTTCCTTGTGATAAGTCACATTCAGTGACACCAACATAGGGTTCCCCAGGGCTTGCCCGGGCCATGCTCCATTCTTCAACTTCACAAAAGACCGTACATCTGAGAAACTGTTCAGAGCCCTACCCCTTGCCCATATATATTCTTGTTCCTTATGATAAGATGCAGTCAGTGTCACCAGCATGGGGTCCCTCCCCCCATGGTGCCACGGGCCATGCCCCACCCCTTTACTTCATTAAAAGCCATATATATGTCAGAAACCGGTCAGATCCCCACCCCTAAACCATATATATTCTTGTTCCTTATGATAAGATCCCATAATAGGCCATATATCTCAGAAACTATTCAAATCCCCACCATATAATCACATATATTCTTGTTCATTGTCATTAGACACATTCAGTCAACCCATCTTGTGGGGTCTGCAGGGGCCATTTCTCTTCCATCCACGTCATAAAAGGGCCTCATATCTCAGAAACTGTTCAGCATTAGGTTGCAACAATCTTGGGCTTTTCGGGAATCCACCATGCCCGAATCCCTTCACTGCTTAAAAAGGCCTTACATCTCAGGAGCCATACATATCCCATCGCTAAACGATATAAGTCTCTGTTCTTTTTTATAATCACATTTAGTGACACCAACCAGGGCTCCATTGGGTTCATGCCCCACCCTCTCTACTATATAAAACATCTAATATTTCAGATACAGTCCACATGAGTGCTCATTTGGGAATTGGGAGACTTTATGATTGGTAGATTAAAATCATACCATGTTAAAATACATGTCTGCCATTGGGCCATGCCCATCTGAGCTCCGGTTTATGAAATTTGGCTCCTTGGTTTGTTTGCCACGGCAAGTTAAGAGCTTCCATGGGGAAAATTGAAAAATGACATTTATGCCTTTCAAGATATTTTGTCAAACTTACATAGAAACGTTCCTTTAATAATGTTCTTTTAGGCCTATTGGTTGCCACAGATGGGAAATTGTCAGTTGCCATCTGTTGTCCTGCAACAACACATTCAAGCGACATCAGACCTCTGTAGCCACTAGGCTGATTGGGTCCAAATTCTATCAGTAGCATCCTTGGGCACAGGGCTTCCATGGTTAATTAAAATACTTTGCTGCCAGTCGGCAGCACCCCCTGAGCTCTGGTGAGCATAGTGGCCCATGGGCCTCTTGTTCTTATTTCTGCTCAAAATATAGATTGTGGGTACTCGTTAGAACCGCCTATTCGAGGCGGTTCTAACGAGTACCCACAATTTATATCTTAGAGCTGAAATAAGAAAAATAAGGTTTACCCCAGCAAACTCAAGTTTTACTATATAAAAGTGGGGTTCGAGGAGGTCAAAATTATATAGGCGTGTTTCCGTGATGAGAAAATAAGCATAATAGTCCCCTTAATACCGCCGACAGAACTCCCTTGCTATCCCTAAACACAGTTGCCATGACCTTGCCAACTGATGGCCGAGTGTTGAATTTCTTTGGACGCGGTGAGACGTGACGAGTCCATTATTTACTCTGTTGTTTAGTCTCAGGACCACAGTGATGGATCCAAGTTTCGTCCCCGGAAACAATTCTTTCAAGAAAGTGTTTCGGATCAAGAAAGTATTTCGGATCATATCTTTCCAAAAGTGACTCCGACATGGAACTCGGACAGCTTGTTCTTCTTTACTAAGGCTGAACGCTACCTCATGCCCATCCGTTCATGTAAAATGGTAAAAAAAACGCTACAATCTTCTAGCCATTTCTGAAACTTTAATTCGCCTCTCCTGCGTTACTAGTTCCCTTAGATTTTCACTAGTAAGGTCATCAGTAGCGTTTACAGGTCTACCACTACGGCTGTCGTCTTCCAGTGTTACCCGACCATGTTTAAAATCAACCACCCAATTTTAACAGTTGAATATAAAGGAGGGTCTTTCCGTAAGCTTCAGTCAATGCCTCATAAAATTCCGGGTTCGTCTTCTTATCTAATCACAGCTAGGGCTGGTTAATCGGTTCTGTAAAGATAATCGATTATCAGTTCTGTCATAGCGATCGATAATCGATTAGTAATCGCTTTGGTTTTTGTCATAATTTTACCTGTCTGAGCATAATTCTTACCATATGTTGCACTTAACCATATGTATAATGGAACAGACAGGCCTGAACAAAAAGTGTAGACCCAGATGAGACGCCGCAGAATGCGGCGTCTCATCAGGGTCTGCACTGTTTGCCACCCATCCAGCTATTTTAGGCATAACTTTGAGTAATAAATTGTACCTATCAAGTAATCGATTAAAAGCAAATCAGAAATGATAATCATTTTTGTGGAATTTATCGATCGATTAATCGATTATACGATTAATCGTGTCAGCCTTAATCACAGCTCTGTACTCAATTTTTGAAGAAAACAACACTGATCCCCACCATGTTATTTTATCTTGCTCGGACTACAAATACTAGACTGACCGCTAAACTTGTGTGTGCCCATGTACATGTATAAGGCATTGGAAGGCATATGTGAAAGTGTGCACTTGTCACGGGTTAGTAACTGGGTAAGGCCAGTTAAATATTGAACGACCCTCGTGCTGAAGTATCCATGATGTATATCATTATAAACTGGCCACTGGCAGTCATCTTTTTACCTTAGCGGAATTGAAAGAGGGTCATCCAAAGGACATTTTTGTGTAATCATTTCAATATATGCCCAGTAGTTTCGGAGATGTCGATTCAAGCTAAAGTTGACGACGGACGGACAACGGGCGACGGACAAGGGCCTATCACAATGGCTCACCTTGAGCACCTTGTGCTCAGGTGAGCTAAAATATATCAAAGGATTTCAAAATCCATCCACCGGTTTGAAGAAGAAGTCGTTTCAACGTTTTTGGAGCGTAGCTCTTGCAGCGTAGTGAACTGAGAAGTGATTTCGGCACTACTTTCGGTGTTACTGCGTATGACCCAATCACCAGTGAGAACATAGTACCCCGTGTTAACATAGTACATTATTACGCAATGCGGTATTCTTATAGACTGCTTCACAGACCACCTATTTCAAACGGAATAGATGAATATTTTAATAGATGAACTGTGTAGCAGTCTAATCTTTTTATAGTTCAGTTCATATAACCCAGTTTACAGCCCATTTGTGCCATAAAATCCCAAACCTGGCAACTGGCAAACAGGACAAACCCAGATCAGATACCACAGAACGCGGAGTCTCATTATGACCTACACTGCATACTTACAAAAAGGTTCAGCCCTTTTTGCCGAATATTTCGTGGAAGCAACAACCTGAAATCCCTGAGTTTAAAATGAACACATTCCATACTGATATGAGGTTGAGGATTCCATTCGTTTAAAATGGGTTAAAAGTACGCAGTGTGGGTCGATAATGTATTACCAAAAAGACAGTTGGAATGAGTTTGGACAGGTGCACGTCAAGGCTTATATTGTAAGCAGTAAAATTTGCAGTTTAGACACAGAGGAGACGCCTCTTATTGTAGCGTCTGATCTGGGTCTGCTATGTTTGTCCCTAAAAAGGCTGCTTGACATATACTCAGAGTATGGGTTAATGGGGGTGGGGGGGGGGGGACAATTTTACCTTGTTTAAAGCGACCTGTCGGCGTCCTAGGCATGTGACCATAAATAAAGCAAATAATCAGCTCAGACGCAAGTTCGATACCTGTCGGGTTCGGCAACATTCTTTCCAGGAGATTGATCGTGAAATCTATTCCACGATGATTCTATCCCTTTCGCTGATTCAAGAAGGGCAGTTGTTGGTTTCCGGTAAAAGACTGTGCACTGTGCTGTATTGACAATATCTAACCAAAGAAACTGCCACCTCGTCGAGGCAATTTATGTTTATATAATAATAACGGAGTATAATTTCTAAACCTCTTCAAATATTCCTATGGATTGACATTGGCAATAAGAAACTGTCGTATGCAAGATCACTTCATAAATGGCCTCGCCGATGCAATATATATTTAGAAAAATGTTATCAGAGTATAATGTTCAAACCTCTCTGAATATTCCGATCATTTTTGGCATTCGGATTGATATTGACAATACCTAACCCATGAGGCTGTTTTATGCAAGATTACTTTATGAATGGCCTCGCCGAGGCAAAATAATATATATATAAAAAAAAATGAATACTGAGTATAACATCTAAACCCGGCTTTGATCATTTTCGGCATACACGTTGATATTGACAATACATAACCCACAAAATTGCCTTATGCCAAATTACTTTCAAACGGCCTCGCCTAGGCAAACTGAAAAATTATTTCGAAGTGTAACTTATAATCTACTTGGAATATTTTGAAAATTGTTAGCATGCAGATAAATAATGAACAGATCTAACCAACGAGATTCCTGAATGCCCAATTTCTTTATTTTAGCCTTGGCAAGGTAAAAATTCACCCACTGACACGGTCGTATCACTTTCAAACCGATGGGTATTTTTATAATGTTTTGCATGCAGATGTAAATTGACAAGATCAAGCTAATGATATTGTCTAATGCCAGATAGCTATATAATGAGCCTCACCGAGGCAATTTTTAAATAAAAATAAAGAATCAAAGACTGATTACGGATGTATATTTTATAAACTGCTGGGAAAATTATGATAAGTTTTCACATGAAGATAAATATCATCAAGACTTAACCAAGGAGAATGTCTAATGCAAGATAAATAACCTACCCAAGGTAATTTTTCAAAAACTGATTACATAAAATAACTTTAAAGCCGCAGTTATTGCACGAACTATAGCTCAGCAGATATCTTCAAGTAAACTGTAGATATGCATGGTTGCTGTATTGCTCAAAAACATTGATTGTGGGTACTTGATAAAACTGACTCGTCAAGGCGGTTCAATCAAGTCCCCGCATTTAATGTTTTGAGCAGAGATAAGAAGTATCACAATTTTGTATCTTAAAATTTCCATTTTTTTCCGAAAAATTGACAATGTATTTGTACAGACGTGTTTTCGTGATGGTTGTTGCGGGGTCTAAATCGCGACGGAAGTAAGGGCGAGGATTGTGGCCACGTAAAATCGATTTAAGCCCCCCAGTGGAAATCTTCCACTGACCGTTCCAAGGCGGCTCTTCTGTGGCGATTTATTTATGTTGTTGTTTGTTACTTACTGTGTGTATCACTTGTGTCTTTTGGTTTTGGATGGCCATATGGCCATTTTGTGGGAAAGTAACTGTCCTTATGGCCTTCCTTTGTTTAGGTTTCCATTATGGTCTGGTCGCTTAATGTTTGTATTTCTTTCCCTTTGGTGTCTTTTATGGGTGGAGTAAGTTAATTGTATCAATTCCTGATCTTTGTTTTACTTCTACTTTTTCTAAACCTTAGCGTGAGTTAATTTCAATATAGGTCTTGTTGCTTTAACACGACTCCTGGCCCAGAATAGCTTCAAACAGCTATGTTCATTGGATCAATATGAGCCTGAATTAAAATACCTATCAAACGCTATTGCCTAACGCTATCAAATTACCAAAGCTACGCTCCATCAGCACTCCCAGTGCTTTGATTTCTCATTGCGAAAACACGCCTATACAAATACATTGTAAACTTTACCGCCGAAAAACAAAACAAAACAAAGCAAAAAAAAAAAAAAAAAACTGTTAAGATGAAAACATCACGAAAACACGCCTATATAATTTTGATCCCCTCTAACCCCACTTTTATATAGAAAAACTGGGGTTTACAGGGGTAAACATTATTTTTCTTATTTCTGCTCTAAAATACAGATTGTGGGTACTCGATAGAACCGCCTCGATGAGGCGGTTCTAACGTGTACCCACAATCTATATTTTGAGTAAAAATAAGACAAATATTACATTTTTTTCATCCTAAATTTTCCTTTTTCCGGCGACAGAATTTACAATGTATTTGTATAGGCGTGTTTTCGTGATGCTGGTGATATTTTTCATATTTCAGAAATAAGAAAAATAAGGTTTATCCCTGTAAACCCCAGTTTTACTACAAAAAAGTGGGGCTCGAGGGGGTCAAATTATATAGACGTGTATTCGTGATGTTCTCTTTTTCTATTTTTAGTTGTTGACCGAAGCGAAACGGTTTGAGCAAATTTGGTAGATGATCACCAAAGAAACAACTAGAAAGCCTCCGTGGTGCAGTGGTTACGCTACTCGCCTTGTAAACCAGGGATCGCAGGATCGATCCCGGGCTTCGCCAGACTTTCGGATGAGTCTTTAAACCGAGGTCCCGTCTCCGTATGACCTTAGCTGTTGGTGGGACGTAAAACTAAAACTCACTCACTCACCAAAGGAACAAACCCGTGAAATTATTTAAAAATGCATCCAGCGGTGTAGGATGAAGATACGTTTTAAGTTTGTGTTTTATTGTTAGCTCTGGCGGCCATCTTGTTCATCGGTGGGAAACCGTTTTGGCCAATGTTGGTAGATCGTCCAAGGAATAAAACAGAAGTAAAGGCAATGATCAGGAATCGATTCAATTCACCCACACCTCCCATTCACCAAAATGAAAGAAACACAAGCATGAAATAAATAGACCCTAATGGAAATATCAATACTGAGCGAAAAGTCAAAAGGACAGTTAGTTTCCTACTGGCTATCCAAAAAAAAAAAATATATAAGCACACATTCAAAGAAATAGTACCCAATATCTGTGTAAAACAGAAGAGACGGCAATGATCAAGAATCGATACAATTAACTCGCAGCTCCCATCAGAGACACCAAAGGGAAAGAAGCACAAACATGAAATAACTAGACCCTAATGGAAACAGTAATAGCGGAAAGCCAAATGGTCAGTTACTTTCCAACAAAATGGCTATCCAAGCCAAAAAGATATAAGCGACACATACATTCAAAGACGGCCCCCGCCTATAGGGGCTTGAAGAAATATATGGGCTGCATGATGCTTCCACGAAGAGCTGAATCCGGCCCGCACACTAGTACTGGTTAACCTCTAAGAGGATCTAAGCCTGTCCAGGAACCGCGGTGCGAGGAGGACCATCCATGCTAATAAACCCTATTGGTTTCATTGGGACGTCATTTCATCTCAATGTCGGGTAAAAGTCCACCAAAATTGGAAGCAACGTCTCCAAAATGACCTTTACAGTGTTGACGGGGACGTTAAACCTCAAATCAAACAAAACAAATATACATTCAAAGAAATATACCGCAACAGAAGAATCGCCTTGGAATGGTTAGTGAAAAGTATTTCATTGGGGTGGGTTTGGGTGGGGTGGGGGGCTTAAATCGATATTGTTTTAAAATCCATCCACCGGTTTTAGAGAAATTGTTTAAAAGTTTTCTAGTTTTTACTCTGGCGACCATCGTGTGTACCGTAGCGGAATGGTTTGAGCAAGTTTGGAAGACGGTCACCCAAAGAATATTTCTTTAAAATTATTTCAATATATGTCCAGTAGTTTTGGAATAGAGGTCGTTTGAAGCAAAAGTTAACGACGGACGGGCGACGGACACAGGGCTATCACAATAACTCACCTAGTTTGTGCTCCGGGGAGCCAAAATATACCAAGTTTTCGTCAGAAAATAAATGTTTTGGTGATATGAAATAGCTGTATTTTTCCGTTTTTTTAAATGTTTATTACCCATACGTTCGACCCAAATAGTGTTGACGGGGTCTTAAAACCTCAACTCAAACAAAGAAAAACTGTTTGTGAAAGAACAACGTCACGTGTACACCCCATAAACTCCACTTTATATAAACAAAATTGAGGTTTACATGGGTATACATTATTTTTCCTAATTCCACTCCAGGACATAGGTTGTGGGTACTCGTTAGAACCGCCTCATTGAAAAAAATGTACTATGAAAAGAACGTCTAAGTCGAAGGTTCAGCCTACACTCAAAGACAGCGTTGCCAGAGGCATGTTTTATGTGCGGTTTAGCCTATATATCCTTCCCTGATATCAAAACTGTTTTAATCCATTTAGTACCGGAAACCCCTAAACGGGTTGTTGGCAAATAGTGCAGCCCAGATCAGACGCCGCAGAACGCGGCGTCTAATCCGGGCCTCCACTGCTTGCTAAAAATTCAGCCATTTGCCAAATAAATTTTGATGAAAACACAACCTGACACACCTAAATTTTGAAATGGACTCCTGTATTATATAAAGAGGAAGATTCCATATGGTACAAAAAGGGTTAATACTATTCTTTTATGGCGTGCTAGTGATCTAGATCTTTATCTAGGAGACATAAATAAACCAAAAAGGACGAAAACGAGAAAAATTTAGACTCAGAGCGCCTGCGTATATGTGAAGTCTGACAGGAGTGTTCGCAAATTATCTAGTACGAGATAGGCCTGTCCGAAAAAAGACAACATTTACGCCTTTGCTGATCTATATTTAAGCCCTGGCATTTGTTCTGGCCTCGTGCTAGTATTAAGACGTAATGAGCCGGCGCATGACAAAACCTACAATAAGACCCGTGCTATGGTCGAAGACTCTGTTCAGCTGGCCGTCAGGTCAGCCTTGTCGGAGCGTTCTCTTGTTGTCCTATGAATAGCCCACAGGCTATAGAAGGCCTATGCAAACAGCGAAGACTCTGTTCAGACTGCGCGGATGCGCAGGCTGATCTGAGTCTTAGCTGGTAGCACAGGTCTTAGTGTAGATTTTGTCAAGCGCCTGCTCTTATATGTTTTGGGTTAATTCTCGAGGAACGATGCCATGCGGCGAAAAAGGTGGAACATCGATCATACAAAAATTATGTACGCTTCCACAGTCTTGTATAGGAACGAGATCTCTGCTTTACAGTACGGTGCATGGCGCACTTTAGTTTTGCGAATACCTTACGCTCGGGCGCGCGAGCGCGTTAGCGCAGGCTCACATGGACCCTCACAGATTTAAGTTTTCTTTTCGTATATATTTGTTATAGCAGTGTCGCAGAATCCGTGATTACGATCAACATGTGCTTTCAACAAGTTTACTCAGGATCAACAACCAACACGTTTGGTCGAGGAAAAGGTTGGTCAGACGTAGAATGCCTGGCGATGACACTGGTCAGACCGCGCGGACCCCCGGTGATTTTTAATAATGTCCTTTTTCTCTCGAATCTTGGTATCAGTATCATGTTGATAACGACCTCAATGTATGGAACTTGATATGGTCACACTGACGTCATCCAACATACAGTTTCAGTTTTATATTTTTTACTTGTTTTTTATTATCCATAAATTTGTTCCAGTTCTATCTCTTCATTAGACTGAAAAAATAAAGAGATAAAAAAGAAAGAACCACCACAACCATCAACAACACCAACACAACGAAGAGAGCTGACCAAACCCTGGCGATAAAATAAAGTATTATTAAAACACATCCTTGTGATAAAGTGCTTTCTTTAATACGAGCGTACCTCCAAAAACGGTCATTTTTTTCTGATGAAATTTTCTTATACTTTTCTTATTAGCACTCAAAACATAGGTTTTGGGTACACGTAAGAACCGCCTCGTCGAGGCGGTTCTAACGAGTACCCATAACCTATGTCTTGCAGCAGAAATAAGAAAGATAATGTATACCCATGTAAACCCTAGTTTTCTCTATATGAGGTAGGGTTTAAGGGGGTGTTCATTTCACGGACTCGTTATAGTGATGTTTGACGGTATGTGTGACCAGTAAGGACCAACATGAGCCTTACTAACGTGATAGAGTCATTGCTGAGCTTTCTTGAGATGACCTAGTGAGTAAACCTGACGAACGGAGAACACTCAAATGTGCAGATGCAGCGGCTCTTTTTCTCGATCATGCTCGAAATAGTGATTGCGGTGGTTCTGGCGAGTGACTACAATCTAAGTTTTGGAAAAATGATGATGCTGATGATGATTACCCCAACGGCGTCATCATCATCAACTTCATCATTATCATCAGCAGCAGTAGTAGCAGCAGCAGCAACAACAACAACAATATGTCAACAACAATGACATCACAATCATAATCATCATCAATATTAATAATAATTACTACTACTACTACACAATCAATCAATCAAATAATCAATTAATCAATCAATCACCATCATAATCGTCATCATCATCATCGTCATAACCATCATCATCTTTATCATCATCATCATCATCATCATCATCATCATCATCATCATCATCATGAGCCTTCTTCTTCTACAGTGCCATCATTATATTTATATTTACATTTCTAGTGTAAAGCCTAATGAAAATCTATAGAAAACAATGTTGTTAATCCTTCCATGAAGGCTTCGAATCGCGTGATTTTCAGTGACGTCAAGTGACATCATCTAAACCATGGTCCTATACGATCTAATTTTGCGTTGGCGACGTCAACGCTATTTCGCTTTTTGTATAAAAGCAGCTGGTAAATCGTTTTCAGCTTTAAACATTTGCCCTTTAAGCATTTTTTCTCTCCCAGTTATGAGGAGCATAGAATGTAAGTATAAGAAATAAACTTAATTTTCTGCTGTTCATGAAAGTATGAACGACAGAAGGTCGCAAACAAAGTTTACATGAACCCCTTCGGGGCTCATTCACTTTGCAGGCGACCTACTGCGTTCATACTTTCATGAATAGCAGAAAAATAAAATTCAGTTCTTAAATGTATTTTTCAATCGCCTTGCATCCCAGGCTGCTGTGTTTGCTTTAATCTTCGCAGTTTTTGTAAAACTAACAATAAATCAAATTATGTTCTAATTTGCCTTCGTTTCAAACGAACATAAATAATTTATACCGCAACCAGGCATTCTATTAACCTCATAAAGGGGGTCGAATAACTGCACGCTATAATCGGCAGGGACCTATAATACCTTCTTCTGACCTATAATACGTCTAGGGACCGTTTATAGACAGGACCTACTTTACAGGTCCCTAATTTGCAAATGTAAGCAATCACATTCAACTTTTTATCACGGGAAAACAACCAAACAGCAAGTTTTAATCTTTGCAATATTTATTGAAACAAATTTTCAGAAATTTAAGCTAAACTCTCACTTTCTTGGTCTTTCCTGGTTTGAATGATCCGTTGGAATAATTGCGTACTGCTATTGCGGTTGCGTCTCAACCTCGAAAATAATTTCTAAGCTTAAAATAAACTATTTATTTGCAGATTTTCATACAGAATCTAAAGCGCTGAGAAACTTTTATTCGAGCGTCCATGTTGTTTCCAACGTCTCTATGGCGCGGTGACGTCAGAAACTTTGCACTATATGACGTCACGTTGTACTACGTGTGCGCGCCATGACACTGAATGTCGATTAACATGCCGCGCTGTCTGCTGTCTTATTTGCATAAATTTGCTTAATTATTGTGAAACCCCTTGATTGTTTTGAGTTGCGTTATAAACTAAATACATGGTTAGTGTCTTTAAGTAATAGATATATCCATTGTTTTTGTGAAATATTGGTAAATATTTGTACTGATTGATATCTGTACAGGATAATTTGACGAGCCCGCCAGGGCGAGTCTAATTATCCTGTACAGATATCAATCAGTACAAATATTTACCAATATTCCTCAAAAACAATTGGATATATCTGTTTTAATCCACAGCTTATTGTAACTTCCACTTAAAGGTAATAGATAAAACCTATTAAAGCATATTTGTTTTATTTACTGTTAATTTCAATTTCTTTAATTTGACCTGATTTACCCCGTCTGGAAAATGGATTGTCCTGTCTGAAAGGACACTGTCAGCTTCTCTGATTCATTAATATTCAATTGGATTTGATTGGTCTAAATCCAACTGACCACAGGTTATTTGATCATGCTTTTTTAACCTGATGTTTATCACTGGTGCATTTTAATGCTGAACTTCAAGTGAAAGGACTTACTTTGAACTCAGATCTGTGCTTTTGCTGCATGCAAATGTTTCATAAAATATTTGGCACCAGTAAAATGGGAGTGTATTTTGTGATAATTCAGGGATATTTTTTTTTCCATAAAACGGTATGTTGTGGGTACTCATTTCAACTGCCTCATCCCACAAAAACATGTTGTGGGTACTCGTTGGACTTGCCTAGATGAGGCAGTTCTAGCGAGGACCTACAATTTGATTTTATGGATAAACTTAATCAGAAGGAGTAGTCTGATCAGGGTCTGCACTGATTCGGCAAAAGCTATTTTAAATGTGGGTACTCATTCAAATAACCTCGGCGAGGCAATTTGAATGAATACACACAATGTTAATTTTGTCATGCAGAGCTAGAAGCCCCTTCCCATTTTAAGATCAGAAGGAGCAGTCTGATCAGGGTCTGCACTGTTTTCCATTAAGTAAAAGTTATTTTAAATGTGGGTACTCATTCATATAACCTTGGCGAGGCTATTTGAATGAATACCCACAATGTTAACTTTGTCATGCAGAGCTAGAAGTCCCTTCCCATTTTAAGATAAGAAGGAGCAGTCTGATCAGGGTCTGCACTGTTTGCCATTAAGTAAAAACTATTTTAAATGTGGGTTCTCATTCAAATAACCTTGGCGATCCTATTTTAATGAATACCCACCATGTTAATTTTGTCATGGGGAGCTAGAAGCCCTTCCCAACTGAAGATCAGAAGGAGCAGTCTGATCAGGGTCTTCACTGTTTGCCATTAAGTATAAGCTAATTTAAATGTGGGTACTCATTCAAATAATCTCGGCGAGGCTATTTTAAGGAATGCCCTCAATGTTAATTTTGTCATGCAGAGCTAGAAGCCCCTTCCCTTTTTAATTGTAATTCAGCTGATTGGTCCATTCAAAACTGTACATGATAACAGTACATGATATCAGTACATGATAACAATACATTTATCAAAATTTATTAGTACTGCCAACATCAAAGGAACGTACTGGGAGCTGTGGATTAATAATAAAATATAATCGGTTCGCCTCGACAATTTCATAGGGGCTCGCTGAAGCTCGCCCCTATGATATTGTCTAAGGCTCACCGATTATATTTTATTATTAAAGACACTAACCATGTATTTACTATAATGGGATACCAACCCATTCTCCCTAGGCCTCGGCAAACCCTCTTGCATTACATGCGTTACACGCTTAAACCACTTTCATCATTTAAATATATTATTATATGAAAGATAACACATTTTATAGGTGATGCCAGCGGTTTACTGATCAACGCGTACAGATAAATATGCACGTTGCCATAGACTGAATATCTCGTCATAGAACGTAAGAACACCCACACTACACACCGTAGTCACAGAACCATGCTTCTGAAGACATTCCATGGAATAATGAATGACCATTAACAAATCTGAAAAGAACTGAAAGAGTCTTCACTGCAAGCATTGTTTGCAATGCTGCATTTAATTTAAAACATAATGCCGTGCAGCAACATGCCTTTTTACAAAGCACAAGCTTGTATTTCTCTTGTAATCAACAGATTCGTCTTCTTCTTTCTTCTCCTTCTTCTTCTTCTTCTTTTTTTTTTTTTTCTTCTTCTTCTTCTTCTTCTTCTTCTTCTTCTTCTTCTTCTTCTTCTTCTTCTTCTTCTTCTAACTTTTCAACTAAACGAATAAAACTAACATTCTGTCAAGCAGCATATTAAGCTGTTTTGGGTGGGTGGTGGTCATGTCATAGCATCCATACGCGTCGTTAACCCTGACTCGAATGTCTATACATTTATCTAAAGCGGCTTTTAACAAATATTTTCAGGTGAATCTCATGATTTTCGTAAGTTAGAAATCTTCAAATCTATATAACCCATTAAGGAACCTCATAAGTAATAAAAGATAACAAACGAATATAAAACAATGTTACGAGCCAAACGTAGCAGGAAAATTATCAAAATGTATTTGCAAAAAACGATTATAACATATTGCTATTATTTAAGAAAGTAAGGAAGCAACAAATACTTATTATATATCCTTGAACTTATTTTGTCTGATCACACGGTATGCGCATAAAGTCATACATAGATAATAATTCACAAGTAATTCAATACAGAATTTAGAATGAAATTTTCTGACAGATACCCAAACTGAAAAAAAGGAAAACTCTCTCGTTATATAAACAAATTGAACTTTTCAGAATGCTGTGGAAAGAAAATGAGCTCATATGTTAAAAAAAATAATGTGATCTGGAACCCCCTAGATTATTTGTTAATCCCTTTTCTTGCAAACAAAATACCAAATACAATTCATCTGTGACTCATTATATAGAAACTCCTCTCACAATAAGAAAATAGAAGTGAAGGCAATGATAAGGAATGAATACAATTAACCCACACCACCCACCAGCGACACCAAAGGGAAAGAAACACAAACGTGAAATAACTGGACCCTAATGTAAACATAAATAGCGGAATGCCAAAAGGACAATTACTTTCCCATAAAATGGCCAATTTGCTAACCAAAACAAAATATTATAAGCGATAAACACACTCAAAGACAAACCATAACAAAACTAAACCGCGACAGAAGAGCCGGCTGGGAACGGTCAGTGAAACGAATTCCACTGGAGGGAGGGGTGGGGCTTAAATCGATTTTACGCAGCTGCAATCCTCGCCCTTACTTCCTTCTGCTGACTTCCGTCGCAATTTAGACAAATAATTTTTTCAGTTCGCATGGAGGCCTCCTAACTCATCAGTGGAACATCTCCGAGAACACAAAAATCAAACAACCACAGAGATGAAACAACGAGGAGGGCTCGACAGCAAGAGACCACTGAAATGCTGGAGCAAAAGAAAACCAACCGTAGGCACAAACCAATATAACATAAAATTATCTCTAATTCTCAGTAAGCCGTTATGCTGGAACTGTCATAGGCCTGACCCACCGGCGTGCAATTAAAGAGGGAAGAAAAGTTGTCAACCGTGATTTGGTTAAATACCATGAATGCCGTCTGTCTAATAACATTTATGCTGTACCAAATCTTTTTATATCGAAGAATGATTTTACGAAATTGGGTGCTGAAGTAATTGCAATTACATGAATATATTTTTCTGAATTTATATACTAAGTCACCATAAAATTCTGGTTATGATAGACCTTGTTGCAGAAGAGATTTAAGTCAACCATTGTATTTTGAAATTAAATCGAAATGACGTCTATAACATTTTGCGTAGTTTATGATGCCGACAACCCTGATTAAAAAGTTTAGCAGTTAATAATTTATTACGAGTGTTGCAGTCAGTTACATGACTAGACACTCTGGCAAATCGAATTAATTGCGAAATATAAACACCATAGGATGCCTCACGAGGAACTCCAAGAAAGGAAAATTTACAATCTCAAAATCAAAATCATCGCGTTTATCATAAGTTTTGCAGGAAACAAACCCATCTACAATAGATAGATGTAAATCAAAAAACGGGGCCTTGGTATCTGAAGAATTTGTTTTTCAACTGCAGTTCTTGAGGGGTAAATTTGACTAATCAAACCATCGAAATAGGTATTGTCAATATTTAATAAATCATCCAAATATCTAGAAGTCGAGCTGAAGGCTTCAATGATTTCAGATTGGTTTTGAACGGAGAGGGACATCATGAAGTCTCTTTCATAACAAAACAGATCAGCCACAAGGGTTGCGCAATTCGTACCCATCGGAATAACCACAACCTGTCTTAATAACTTAGTGCCAAATCGTATGTAAATATTGTCTAGTAGAAAGGTGAGAGCTTCACTCACTTTCTGACATGACCATAAAGTATAATTGTTATGCTCTTCAGATAAAGGGAGTCTTCCCTATGAAATGTCAATTCGCACGAAAACGTCTGGATTTCAATTTATTGAAAACGTTCATTAGAGTTTTTTTTTATAGACCAAAATAGATTTCTCACCGATCTTTCAAAGACTTTGTCGCAATATATAATCACATGTTTTTTTTTGATGGCAGTAAAACATGAAGATAATAATTTGGAAAGTTCAGTGGTGGTACAAGAGCTTGAATTTGCAATAAACCATGGTCAATTATGAAGTTTGGGTAACCAAATAAATTATGAAGCTTGTCTTGGCTCTCTGTAACACATACAGCAATCATGGTGGCTGAATGACAAATGCCATATTTCAGTCATGTTTAGAAACATTAAATTTGATCCCAGGCCAATAAAACTGTTTGAGAACCTTATGATAGGTCCTTTTGGCTTCCGCTATTATGTTTCCATTAGGGACTATTTTTTTCTGTGTGTTTCTTTCCCTTTGGTGTCTCTGATTGGAGCTTAGGGTTAGTTGTATCTTTTCCTGGTCATTGCCTCCACTTCTATTTTTTATGTACACCAAAATGGCCTGGCATGGGAGTTTCATGTAAAAAAAATACCAAGTTCAATATTTCGGGACGATAAACCCACGGAACCACTATCTGGTGGCTAACAGTCCACATATCTTCTGCTGAGACACCTGGCGAACGTCATTTTCTCAACAAAATGCAATGGTTGACATAATAACAGATTGGGACCTGGGATACTGCCTGCTAATCTAAAGCCCTTTAAAATAAAAATAAAATTTTAGGATCTTTATGCTGCTCTACAGAAAGATGTGACCCGGATATTTTGTCATGACCTACATCAATAGATGAATGATTCTCAAGAAAGTCTGTCAGCGTGTCAGGCAAACTTGAATTTCTATTTCAGTTTGCTCTAATTTATCAGTTACCCCCTGTATATATTGCATTGTAACGCATTGACCTGATAAAGATATGCTATCTCAGGACAAGTGAGCTTTATCACGTCAACGTGACATTGCACTTTTATGATTGAACCGGACTACTGGAAAATGACAAAAAATGTTATTGTACATGGGAAAAATGTCAAAATTACTTAAATTAAAAAATATCATAGGAAAAACATGGTCAGCTGATACTAAATATATCGACCACCAGAATGCTTGGACGCATTGAGGGCTATCAATAATTGTAAATTGCTAATTTAAGAGTGTACAAGGGGATGAACTGATAAATAGAATACAAGATTCGTGTCATTTGATATCAAGTTTATCATGCTCGGCTTCGAGAACGCATATAGAATCGCTCGGCAAGCCTCGCGATTCTACCAGCGTTCTCGGAGCTTACCTGATAAACTTGATATCAAAAGATACCAACCTGGTATTCTCTATTTATGTGTTATTATGTGATGATCTATTGATTGAGTTAGTTACCTTCAGGTACACCAACGATTTTGTGTGTTGTAAATAATATTTATAGAACCCAGAGTTAAGGTTTTTGTTTGTTTGTTTTGGGGGTTTAACGGCCCAGTCAACACTATTTAGGTCATTTTTGAGCCGGTCACTTTACCTATCCACACTTTTCCTGGGCAGTCTTATACTGATGGGAGCTGTGGGTTAATTGTATCGATTCCTGATCATTGCCTCTGCTTCTACTTTACTTATACGTAAGCGGTTAACCATTATAGTGCACATTCTTTCGCCAGAAACGGACAACTGCCCTTCTCGAATCAGCAATCAGCAGAAGGGGGGGGGGAACTGACCGTAGAAAAGATTTTATGATCAATTTCCACGAAATAATGTTTCCGACCCCGGCAAGTATCGAACCCGCGTCCTTCTGATCTCCAGTCAGAGGCGCATCCGACTGAGCTACCGAGGCCTACCAGGGTTAATGTTGGGCCCATAATATCGATTTTAATTTCCCAGTGGTTCTCGCTACTGACCGTCCTAAGACGGTGCTTCAAATGCTGTTTATTCTAAATGTAGCTTTGTCGGATTTTCCAACGAGGCTCTTCATGTTGTATGGCCGCCCCCGCCCATAGGGGCTTGAAGAAATATATGGACTGCATGATGCTTCCACGCAGAGCTGAATCTGGCCCGCACACTAGTACTGGTAAACCGCTTAGAGGATCTAAGCCTGTCCAGGAACCGCGGTGCGAGGCGGACCGTCCATGCTAATAAACCCTATTGGTTTCTTCGGGCGACAGGGCTTGAGATGTCATTTCATCTCAATGTCGGGTAAAAGTCCCACAAAATTGGAAGCAACGTCTCCAAAATGACCTTTATAGTGTTGACGGGGACGTTAAACCTCAAATCAACCAACCATCATGTTGTATGTGCTCATTGGTTGTGTGTCATTATTATTTATCAGTCACCGCCCATATTAACTGCAGTGTAGCACATTGACCTGATAAAAATATGCTATCTCAGGACAAGAGAGCTTTATCAGGTCAACGTGACATTGCACTTCTAAGAACTGGACTGCTGGGAAAATTGGCAAAAATGTGAGAGTGCACAATGATATTAACTGATAAATAGAATACCAGATTCGTGTCATTTGATATCAAGTTTATCAGACTCGGCTTTGAGAACGCATGTAGAATCGCTCGGCAAGCCTCGGCAAGCCTCGCGATTTTACAAGCGTTCTCAAAGCCTTGCCTGATAAACTTGATATCAAACGACACTCACGTGGTATTCTCTATTTATTTTTTTCTTAATTGAAATTGTCGCACCTTGATCATTTCTTTTGGGGAAGAGGGAGCTGGCTGTTGTGCTGTTTGTGATTCGGTTTCTTTCTCTCTTTAGTTTTCCTCATTATTAGTTACTCTTCCTCTTGGTGCCATTGGTAGGCTGTAATCTTTGATTGTTGCTCGCGATGATCATCACGTGAACAAGTCTTTGAAAAAAATACCCCCTTAAACCCCACTTTATAGAGAGGAAACTGGGGTTTACGGGGGTATACATTATTTTCTTATTTCTACTCCAAGACATAGTTTGTGGGTACTCGTTAGAACCGCCTCAATGAGGCGGTTCTAACGAGCACACACAACCTATGTTTTGAGCATTTATAAGAAAAATATTAAGGATTTTCATCAGAAAAGTAGCCATTTTGGAGATGTGAAAAATGCACTATATCGTACGGGTGTGTTATCGCGATGATTTTGATTTTGAGATTGTCAATTTTCCTTTCTTGGATGATGATGTTTCTCGTGCGGCATCCTATGCACATATATTTTGCAATTAATACAATTTGCCAGAGAGTCTAGTCATGTAACTGACTTCAACACTCGTAATAAACTGTTAACTGCTAAACTTCTTAACCAGTCATAAACTACACAAAGCCTTTTCTAATTTTTATCGACTTCATTCCGATTTTTTTTCTAAATTCAATGTTGGACTTAACTCTCTTCTGCAACAAGGTCTATCGGAACCAGATAGTATATAAATTCAGAAAAAATATATACTTTCAATGATTTCAGTATCCAGTTTCCTAAATAAAAAGATTAGGTACAACATAAATATTACACGGGAGATGGTAATCACGGTTGATAACTTTGCTGTCCTCTTTAAATTGCACGCCGGTGGGTCAGGCCAGAGACTCTATGACGGTTCCAGTGTAAATGCTTACTTATTTAATGTTGGTTGGTACCAGATGCTCTGTCTCTGGATGGGTCCATCAGAGTCTAACTGTTGGTTTTCTTTCTTTTGCGCCAGCATTTCAGTGGTTTGTTGCTGTCGAGTCCTCAACTTTGTTTCAGCTCTGTGGTTGTTTGAGGTGTTTCACTGGTGAGTTAGGAAGCCTTTTAATCTTAACTTCTCTAATTCAAGTTCGTTTTCAATTTCAATTTGTCTCATTTGCAATTGAGTATGTGAAATAAAAATGAGAGACAATGCCGATGAATACAAAAAAATCTACATCAACCAAATATCGTACCAAAAACATGGGAAGGCTAAGCTGAACAGCTACTCAAATGAAACAAAATGTTTTATTATTATTATTATTATTTTATTATTTTTGTTGCTTATTTTGTAAAGTAAATTTGGGCAATAAAACTTAAAAGTAATTGACAAAGTTTTTTTTTTCTTCTTTTATTTCAGTTCCCTCTAGAAATGTCAAATTCTATATAAAAATGAAATCATTCTATCACATGGAATGCCAATCCCGGAAAAACAATCTTTTTAAAGCAACTGTCAATTCTATATTGCAAAAGAAATGACAATTACTTGCCCACAGTTGAAATGTCAGTTCCTTAAAATGCTAAAAAATGGTTTTTATCCCGGACGAGCCCCAAACTTCTGTTACGAGCCAAGCGTAGCAGAAAGAAAACGCAAACAAGCCTTTTTTTTTAAAAGAAAGAACAAAATTTGCTTGCATAGTATTTTAACCTTTTGTTATTACTGTAATGAAGTAAGAAAGAAATAACTCTATTATTAAATATCCTTGAAATTATTTTATTGATCCCACGGTATGCACACTAAGTCTTCTAAATGAATAATAACCCGCAAGTAACGCAACACAGAATTTAGAATGAAATTGTCTTAGATTACGCAAACTGAAAAAAGGAAAACTTTCTTTATATAAACTAATTGACTCCTCCGTCAGAAGGTCATAACCACGCCTATGCGTGAATCCTTAGACAAACAACAGTATTTGTGAATGAAAATTACCTTTTTTTCAGTGGAAAAGTCCACCAGTATTACTGTTTGTCTAGCATACACATTAACCGTTACTAGGTAAGCTATTTTGGTTTATCTGATTAAGATGTCATTTGCTGGTCACATGATTTCACGGAGCACTCAGTAGAACTGTCCAGAATGATGTGGAAAGCCTTAAGGATTAACGGTCAAAACCGATAGTCATCGAAAACTGCCGACTGTAGCCGAATTGCTTTAAAACAGGTGTCAAGTAGCGTAATTCTGGAGGCTACCTGGAAAAACTGCCAGTACAGGTTTGCTCCCTTGATTTCCCTTGATTTCATATGGTCGAACTTTTCCCGTAATTTTCGAAAAATTAGCTCATATGTTAAATAATGTGATCTGGAAACCTAAAATAAAATGTTAACCAACTAAATCTGTGACTCATAATCTGGAAACTTCCCTCACAATAAGAAATTGGTTAACAAAGTCCAGTGTGGTAAAATTGAGAATCAGAAAACAAATCTTATACATACAGTAGAACTTCAATGGCTCGAACACCGATGGCTCGTTTACCATGGATGTTTCGAACCCATTCTTGAGCCCCTAGCGAAATCCTCTACATAAGAATTAGTTGAGGGTGATTAAGGAGATTTTAGTTTTTTTATCTTGCAAATGTATGCTGTGTGTACCCATTAGAATCTCCTCGATGAGGCGATTCTAATGAGTACACATAGCATACATTTTCATTAAAGAACACCGAAAAGACATCTAAAAGTATCTCGCTATGCCTCCTGAGAGTAACCTCAGTGGCTCGAACTACCCCTGTCTCGAACAGATTTTCGAGGTACCAAAGGTGTTCGAGCCATTGAAGTTCGACTGTAATAATGAGAATAGACAGCCTTTTTCTTGGAAATACACTTGTTCAAAGGAACACAGCCTGTCCATCATTCTTGTCGGCCTTCCTGCCTTAGGCTGTTTACAAATAATAAAATTTGTCTCATGAAATTCATCTTTGAGAATATTTGTATCAATACAAATTTGTCCACTTAACAATACCCCCTTTCTCTTGTTTCCACTAAGCCCCATCCCCAACCTACCAAATTTGATGTGTAGAGCTAGCGTCAAAATGGTGCTTACATAGGAAGAACGAATAATCATTGTATTATGTCTGTTTATTCACTCTTTTTTTCATCTGATTTCCCTCAGTTGATATGCTCCATAAGGTAAATTTCGATGAGCTTTTCAATACATTTGCTTGAAATTATGTCGTCTGTTTCTGTATGTGTCAAGAAAGGGGTTTGCTCAGGGTGTACACACCTTAAAATGATCAACTGGTAGCTGACCTTCCAGGAAATGCCAATCTGTGATAGGCTAATACTCCAATACAGAGCTTTAGGAAATAGAGAGCAGTGCCCCAAGCCTAATAAAGTTTCATGAGACTGAAAAAAAAAAAAAAAAAAAACATTTGATAACACATTTTTTTTTTCTGAAACAAAACTCGGTGAGAAGGACCAAACTGTCTGATTGGTAATCGCCAGGGATCGAAAACATTCTGTAGAGGAGATTAATCGTGAAATATTATAACGATCATACACTCCCTTCCAATCGTTTTTCAGTTTGTAGCAAAGGAGTGTGCAAACCCGCTGTGCGGAAAGGTGCGTGTTTGTGTGTATGTGTGTGTAGGGGGGGGAGTGGGGGCGCATGTGCAGAGATATGCTGCTATTTTGGGGTATAGGATTGTAATTTTAGTGTTTTGGTGGGGGTGTTATATGGAACATTTTTCTATTCATATATTTTTTTCGGGGCGGGGGTGGGATATTAGCAGATATTGTTTTTTGCGTCACTTCATCTAAAACTCTATATTCTTGGAACTATCTAAAGTCGTTGGTACTTTTTTCGACGGTAAACGTTTATAAACAGAAAGCATGCCAGTTTAATTTATAGTTGGCCATCCAATCCCAAAAAAGATTGATATTTTTACTTTTGATGGCAAAATTGACTAGAGTATTGCACCCATGCTAAATGTAATCCTTGATGTGTGTCAACAATCATAGGGGTGGATGCCACGTCTGAAAATGCGTCTAAGGCTCAGAGGTAGGTCAAAGGCCAAATGAGTGCAAAATAAACATGAAACTACATATAACTCTCTTTTAACACATATTTGGGGAAAATGTTTGCTTAAAATCACCATAAACTATTCAGGTGCAGTGAACAATGGAAAATCATTAAAAATGTACCCTCAAAGTATGTCAGTCTTATAGGTCAGGGGTCATTTAAGTGCAAAGCTCGTGAAAAAGGGATGTTTTCTGAACGCATTTTGTTATATTTAGCATAAGGATGTGTTGCTGACCAGTATTTATTATACCCCCGCCATGCGAAGTATGCTATGGGGGAATATAGTTTTCTTTCTGCCGTTCGTCCATCTGTCTGTCCGTGTGTCCATCCTTCTGTCCGTTCATCCGTCCGTTAACATTTTGGTTAAAGTTTGCGTTAAAGTTTCTAAGATATTGTACCTAGATTTAGTTGATACTTACACTGAAGTTACATATTGGTTTGAAGATTTCATTGATGCATGTCCCACCACCAAGAATGACCTTGAGGTCAAGGTCACACACTTAGAAATTTTACTTTTGGTTAAAGTTTTATGACAGAGTTTATAGATGCCTGCATGTTCTAAACTCTAAGACAAATTCAGTTGATACTTGCAACAATGTTGCATACCAGTCCAAAGATTTTGTGATGCATGTCCCTTCTCCCAACCATTGTGACCATGACCTCAAGGTCACAGACTTTTACATTTACATTTGGTTAAAATTTTATGACAATGTTTATAGTTTGTTCTAAACTCTAAGACAAATTCAATTGATATTTGCATCGATGTTGTATACCAGTCCAAAGATTTCATTGATGCACAACCCACCTGCTTCAGTAACATTGATGCCTCCACCCCTTCAGTAACTTTGATGCCCTCACGCTCTTGGTCCATTTAGAAATTTTATGTTTGGTTTAGCTTTTACAAACACATTTATAAATTCTTACAGCTTCTTGGCTTCTTCATACAAGCTCGAAAGATAAATCAGAGGGTGGCGCTGGCCTGCGGTATACATGTACGTGACCCACTGGTCTCTTTCTCTAGTTATCAAAATATTAAGAAAAATACATTTGTAACGTGTATTTGATTAGAAAACCTGCTTGTTTACATGGATATGGGTTAAATGGAATAAAAAGGGATACTAATGTTACAGACTTGAATCATTGATGATCCCCGATATTGATATAGCACTGGATTCTTTCTTTGTGACTTTGTTTCTGTTATGGGTCTGAAACATTGCCTTTGCGCAACTACCGTAAGTCAAATTGCGACGTCCGTTGAGCTAGCCTGTCCGACAAAGGATTTTATTAGTCAGTACTCACCAGCTGACTTAACCGGGTTGCCAGGCCGGTTTTTTATCACAACATAGACAGAATACTACAATATGCCATTTCTAAAACAGAAAAGGCGATATAAAAATGGTTTTACAAGGATTAAATATTTTCAACTAAAATGTTACTCTATTATGAACAGGGCCGATTTTAACACTTTCTTTGTGTAAGACAATTAAACATCAAACTTTAACCTTATCCCCTTAATAAAATTGTCGCATCTCGGATAACTGGCAATAAAAGATAAACCAATTAACAACACATAAAACATCCTTTATGCGTGACTAAGCAGGTGCAAAAAACTTGATAGTTTACGTTTGATGACAAAATTGACTAGAGTATGGCACCCATGCTAAATGTAATCCTTGATGTGTGTCAACAATCATAGGGGAAGGTGCCACGTCTGGAAATGCGTCTGAGGCCAAGAAGAAAGTCAAAGGTCAACTGAGTACAAAATTAACACGAAACTACTCATAACTCTCTTTGAACATATATTTGGGGAAATTGCTTACTTAAAATTACCATAAAACTATCCAGGTGCAGTGAACAATGGAAAATTATTTTTAATGTACCCTCTAAGTATGTCATTCTTATAGGTTAGGAGTTGTTTAAGTACAAAACGCGTAAAAATAGATGTTTTCTAATCAAATTTTGTCATATTTAACACAAGGATGTGTTGATGACAAGTATTTATTATCAAAAATACATTTGTTACATGTATTTGATTGAAGTGAAGGCAATGATCAGGAATCAATACAATTAACCCACAGCTCCAATCAAGGGCACCAAAGGGAAAGAAACACACTTATGAAATGACTAGACCCTAATGGAAACATGGAAACATCAATAGCGGAAAGACAAAAGGACAGTTACTTTTCCACAAAATGGCCAATTGGCTATTCAAAACAAAATAATATAAGCGATACACATATTCAAAGACAAACCGTAACAAAAGTAAACCACGACAGAAGAACGGCATTGGAACGGTCAGTGAAGCGAACTCCGCTGTGTGTGTGTGGGGGGGGGGGATCTTAAATCGATTTTAAGCAGCTGCAATCCTCGCCTTTACTGCCGTCGCGATTAAGACGAATCATTTGTTCAGTCCGCATGAAAGCCTCCTAACTTATCAGTGCAACATCTCACAGAAAACAAAAATCAAAACAACCACAGAGATGAAACAACGTTGAGGTCAGCAAGAAACCACTAAAATGCTGGAGCAAAAGAAAACCTAAAGTTGTACTCCGATGGGCCCTACCAGAGACGGAGCATCAGGCACCAATCAATATTACATAAAACTAAATTCTCTCTAATTCTCAGCAAGCCATTACGCTGGGACCGTCGTAAAATCTAAGGCCTGACCCACCTGCGTGCAATTAAAGAGGGAAGCAAAGCTGTCAACTGTGCTTGGGTTAACTACCATGCATGCAGTCTGTCGTATAACCTTTATGTTGTACCCAATTTTTTTTATCGAAGAATGATTTTACGAAAGTGGGTACTTATATACTAAGTCACCATAAATTTCGGGTTCCGATAAACCTTTTAAGTCCAACATTGGATTTTGGAATTAAATCGGAATTACGTCTTCAAAATTTTGAGAAGGCTTTGCGTAGTTTATGATACCGATAGCCCTGATAAAGAAGTTTAGCAGTTAACAATTTATATCGAGTGTTGAAGTCAGTTACATGACTAGACACTCTGGCAAATAAAATTAATTGCGAAATATAAATGCCATAGGATGCCCCACGAGGAACATCACCATCCAACAAAGGAAACTTTACAATCTCTGAGTCAAAATCATCGCTTTTATCATAAAATTTCCAGGAAACAAACCCATCTACAATTGACAGATGTAAATCTAAAAACGGGGCCTCGGTATCAGAAGAATTTGCTTTATTTAACTGAAGTTCTGGGGGTAAATCTTACTAATCAAACCATCGAAATAGGTATTGTTAATATTTAATAAACCACCCAAATATCTAGAAGTCGAGATATGAAGTTAAAATGGCTTGTTTTTTATATATGACTATGTCTGTCATTTCAGGTTATGCGGCAGAAAGCTCGTATCTGTGATATCGGAGAAACCCCTATTTGGTTTGACTTGTTGAAGTAAAATCATTGAATCATATGGGCGCAATCGCGAATACATATTAGCCGTTACCCTTTACATTGTAGTGATCTAAACGGCTCTTAAAATGAAGTGGCATTTTGTAAAATACAAACTTTGAAAACTGTTAAACACTTACATTATGCGGCAGCAAATTTTGGCGCTTTTTATGAGTAGACCTTCTCGCGGATTTATATTTTGGCGGATTTTCGATTTCCGAAGAAAAAAAGAATTGGTCGAATCTACAAAGCCATGTAAGATGACAAAAAAATCATCGGAGTTTGTCATCAACAGCGTCATGCAAAAACTGTAGTAATTAGTTAAATTTTTGTGTTCACCGCATGATTAACCCAATGTGCTACCTTGATAATCCAAATGTCTGTCTGGAGGTGTGTCACTTTCCTCTTATCTGATTGGTTTACCCATCATATTGAGCTCACGGTTAAAACCATCAATCAATTACTAATTACATCCACAATTTTGACAATAACTCTCAATGTGTGTTTGTTTTCATTCAGCCGCTTTGAGCTGTCTTATGACTAGAACATTGTCTTTCTTTATTTCGGCTTCTAAAGAAGTAAATACACTTTTTCTTTTGTCACCGATGATGCCTATGACCTATTGACACATTATAACTTTGATGTGTAGAATAAAGTTTCTGCTCTTGCATTCTCTAGCTTTATTGGCGGATTTTTAATTTGGCGTTTTTTCCTTGACTGCAAATAGCGCCAAAATAAAATGACCGCCAAATATAAGTGTTTTACAGTAGCTGCACGTGACCTTTGATGATGACCCACTTGTGTTATTATTAGATATATGATGATGATGATTCTTTATTATCCTCCATAATGGGAGAGCATATTATATACATGTAGATACATTTAAGCATGCAACAAAATAGAAATACGAAACATAATAATGTAGGCACAAAGTAACATAGCTACACTAAGTTAATAGAGATGCTCGTAGCTTAACAGAGGATCATCCCCACATGCACAAATGGCGTAATAATGTCAATTGTACACTGGGATTTGGAATGTTACTTATAATAATGGATGGCATGTGAATAAACAACATATTTTGCCAAATATGTACTTAAATGACCTTTGACCTAAGACCGATTAGGCTGGCCATTATGCTGTTTGTATAATGTGTGGGTTTTATGATTCCTAGATAAGGAAATGGCAACTCATTTGGCTTTGTTTCAGTTGACATACTAGATAACCCTTTGTACAATAAATATTGATGCATATGTAAAGAAAATTGGCCAAATCTATGATACAACTTCTTTTTCTCACATATGATGCATAAACAATATGTCCTAAATACATTGCTGGTGTTTGAATTAACTTTATTTGGTCTGCTTAGATAGAGAGAGGGTACAAATACCAGCACATACAAATTTTATTGTATTTTTTTACTCATTTGACCTTTGACCTAATTCTGAGGCTCAGGGGCATTTTCAGAAGTGGCATCCACACCTATCACTTTTGCATCACACTAAAGAACACTATTAGCTTGGATGCCATACTCTACTCAATTATGCCATCAGAAGTATTTTTTCGTGGTTTGGATGGCCAACTATTAGGAAATAGATGGCGGTATGTCAAAATTCCCCGTGTTGAATTCGCAGATATGTTTTGGGTATTGTTAAAATACGAGGTTTTTTGGGGGGGTATATTGGCAGTCTTGGTATTTCTTTTCGGGGCTGGGGATGTGAGTGTGAACACTAGATGTAGCAGGCAAAATTCAGAGTACCCGGCTGAGTGTGAACTAAACCGCTAAAGGGGAATGGGAACACCTTCAGCGGAGACAGCTCGTGCAAAACAATTTTTGTCTCCCATGTCAATAGGGGTCAACACGTAAATGAAAGCATTTGCTCCTGAGGAGCAAATTCTTTCCTTCAAGAGTAGACCCCTGTTTCAGCGGGGCAGGGCTTATAGAAAAGCAAAGCGGAAGTGCCGAAAGTTTTCTCCCTTTGAAAACGGCGGAAAAATCTGTCAGGTGTTCCCATTCACCTTAACAACATTTTGTTTTTGTTTCCAGGAAAAGTTTTGTTTGGTAAACTGATCATCAATAGTGTTTACTTGACCGTTAAATTATACAGCCAAACAACAAACAACTATCCATCATTCAGAGAACTAGGAAATTCCGAAAGGCGTCAAAAGGGTTTGTTATTGCACGACCCGCAGAAAAAGCGACCGACTGAATTCGATTGATTTTCTAAGAGTGCCCTAAAATCACCGTATCATTCTGTCAGTCTGTGTGTCCGTCCGTAACCCGTTTGTGAATATCGGTGATAGTGACTTAACCGATTGGAATTTTTAAATAATTTTTGGCATACTGATAGATATCAATGAGATCTAACCAATGAACTTGCAAAAATATTACTTTCCTTTTAGTATAGCCTCGCCGAGGCGAAAAATGTGAAAATTTTCGAACTGCTTCTACTCGGAAACCGTTGGGCCGATTGAAGTCAAATTTCATATGGAGCCTCTATGGGATGGGTAAAACCAAAATTTGCTCATGGGGTCCAGGTCACATAACCAAAATGGCCGCCAAGCCATATATGGTAAAACCCCTTCAAAAATAGTCTTCTCCAGAACCACTGGGCAGATTTCCACGAAATTTGATTAATAGCATCTGGGACGTAGGCCCATCATAAAGTGCTAAAATGGTGACCCTGGGTTGACCTTGACATTCTTTGTGCCTAGGTCAAACTTTGACACATATGCTTTTGTATTGGAAAAGTAAGAATGCATTTTATCCTGCATACAGTACTAAAGTATAAGATATATTTTTGCTTCTTACGATAAGGCGCATTTATTAGGGGAACCGTTTCAGGTCCAAGTCACATGACCAAAATGGCCGCCATAGCCATATATGGTAACACTCATAAAGCTAAAAGCATCCGGCGGGACGTGCACTTCAGCTGAAGCACTGGTTCTTCATATTATTGGCATTGTGATTAAGTCGCATCATGAGAAACTAGTTTTCCCTCAATTTTTTTGCATCTGTGCAGTCTAGTCCGTGCCTTAGTATTTGTTGCTTTGCCAGAAGACTCTCCACAGTTTCTTTATCTTAACCTGCAAGACCCTTGTTAGCCTCAGTAGTTGAACATGCCGGGCTTTCATGTACCTGGTTGCAAACCCCGAAGATAGGTTTTCTCGTGACGGGTATCAAATTAAGAAATTAAGAAATAGACCAGCTCTAGCTGTGAATTGTTGAGTAATAAATCACAGTTTGGAGGTCAGTTGTAAAGTAGACAAATCACCAGCGCGTGATTTGTCTACTGACAACTGACCGACAAACTGTGATTTATTACCCAACAAATCACAGGCTAGAGCTGATCTATTTCGATTCTAACACGATGAATTGTTGTTTCCTTCAAATTCACACAACTGTTCACCATTGTTAAAAGTATAAAAGAAATCCCGCAAAAAACATTGACTGTCATACATCAATTTATGTCCTTTTGTGATGCTTTCGATGCGAGAAAGTGACGTTACACCGCCTAACATCAGGAATCTACGAATGACGTCATAATTGCCAGTTTTTAATGACGTTACTCGTCACGCTTTTCCGGAACGATGTGAACAAAAGTTTAATCATATCCCAAATGGGATGAGATATCAAAATTCTGTGATACATTTAGCAAGTTGTGACTTCAAATAACATTTGCGCCAAATAGTATGAAATGTGTGCGCTAATTTAAGAAACTGTTTCACTAACAAGACAGGCACCAACTTCTTTTTTTTTCAGAAAAATTGAAAACTGTCTGCTGTCCATTATGTTATGCATAAGAATTTATTTTTCTGATTCCCACTTTCACCCCACTGGGTGACCTAATAGTGCTATAAATATCTTGTTTATCTTCTTATAGAAGATTCTCGAAAACTGAGTCACAGCCTAATTTCATTTTTGTAAACATTTTGTATATAAGGAAAAGTACTTCAGAACCTTCCAGAAAGTTCAGGTTTGCATTATTTTTAGAAAATCACATCATCTTATTCCACAGCCGTGTGGAACTTTCTAGAGAAATCTTAGGGTCTATAAAAGAGCTTGATTTTTCTCACTGAGTCAGACTTTGGAGTCTTTGATTGCACACCGGTGGGTCGGGCTTAAGATTATATGACGGTTCCAGCGTAAAAGCATAAATGGAATTTTATTTTATTTTAGTATTCTTTATGTTGGTTGGCGCCTGATGCTCCGTCTTTGATCGGGCCCCTCGGAGTCCAACTGTTGGTTTTCTTTTGCTCCAGCAATTCTGTTGTTGTATGCTGTCGAGTCCTCAAATTTGTTTCATCTCTGTAGTTTTTTGATTTGTATGTTCTCGGAGATGTTACACTGATGAGTTAGGAAGCCTTCATGCGACTAAACATAATTAGTGTATACCGCGACAGAGGTAAGGGCGATGATTATGGCCATGTAAAATCGATTTAATCCCCCCCCAAGTGGAATTCTTTCCACTGACCACTGACCATTCCAAGGCGGTTCTTCTGTGGTGGTTTATTTATGTTGTTGTTTGATACGTACTGTGTGTGTCGCTTGTGTCTTTTTATTTTGGATGGCCATTTGGCTATTTTGAGGGAAAGTAACTGTCCTTATGGCCTTCTTTTGTTTAGGTTTCCATTATGGTATGGTTGCTTCATGTTTGTGTTTCTTTCCCTTTGGTGTCTTTGATGGATGGAGTAAGTTAATTGTATCGATTCCTGATCTTTGTTTTACTTCTACTTTGGAGTTTGATGTTTGGGCTTTTAAGAAAAGTTATTTCTGAATTCTGTGGAGGATTGTTAAAGGATATTGTTTTTCATTTCGGACTGTGAATTCTGTGGGATCAAGGAAAATAGATTCATTCAAGGATATTTCATAACAGAACTAAGTACATTTAATTTTCTTACTTCTAAAGGTTGAAGATAGTTTGTAAATAAATTTTGTTAATTTTTTTAAAAAGGCTTGTTTGCTTTTTCTTTCTGCTACGCCTGGCTTGTAACAATTACAACTATATAAAAAGATTGAATTGGCTGAAACAGCAGCCCCTTGCCCAATTTACCAATCAGCGTTCACAAACATTCGTCGGTATTATTCTTGGCGTGCTTTAAATTCATTAAATATTATTTTGCTCAAAAATTCATTTCTACTCATGGACATTCATCAATTGCCTACAGGTAGATGATTGACCATGATGCTAAATGAGTGCATAATCGCTCCACATCTTGTTACAGACTTATAAATCCATTGATTTGTTTGTTTGTTTGATTTGAGGTTTAACGTCCTCGTCAATACTGTATATGTCATTTTGGAGCCGTTGTTTTCAATTTAGTAAACGGTAGACGCTTCTCTGTAGTTTACATGTCTGATTTGACATGACAGTCTACAGATTTAATTTATCTAATTACATGACGTGCTGCAAACTGTAATATGCAGTACGTCGGTCAAACTAACCGCATGCTTAAAACTAGATTGAACGAGGATTATCGTAGAATGAGTAAGCCTAAGAAAACTGACACTTTCTTTTACCGTCACTTTCGACGTACAGGTCATTCTGTAGATAACATTGTTATACAACCAGTGGAAACACTTTACTACGATGCAAATTCTACATCTAGATTCAAAATTATCAAAAGACATGAGGCTGAACTGAAATGATTAAATCTTTACAGACCCCTTTTCCACTGGATTTAATGACAACATTTATCATGAAGGTAATATTTCAAGAATGCCGGACTTTGATATTTCCTTGCTCCTGGAATGTCGAAAACGCAGAACTAGATCTCACGGCAACAGGAAAAATGGTAACTATAAACGCAAATTACGTGCTTTTAAACGAAACAATACTAGACTGCAGTGACTGTCAATTATATTATTAAATCATGGACGCCACTCTTTGCCTTCATTTCTAAGTTCATTACCCGTTTCTGTTGTACGTTTTCTGGACACCGAGGCGAATAAATTCTACGATAGTTCTAATCAGTTATATGATGCGGCTCTCTTAACTAGAGGCTATACTCAGCATACTCCCCGTTCTTACATTGATTCTGAAATTAATCATAAACGCCATTTCTTCAAAATATCCTTCATTAATAAGGGTAAGGATTTTATAGATTTGCCCAGTATTTTTCGTGAGAGCTCTGTGCTTTCTTCCATTCCTGCTTATTTTCAAAATACTGAAACACCTATAATTTGCTATAAATATATAAACCTGTTCGATCTATCATTTTTAATTTCAATAAACTTGTTTCAGATCTTGATATTGATACTTATACTCCTGATTCATGTGATTGTAAAAACTCAGTGTATTGCTATCCTGCTGCTGGTCATGTAATTACTGGCAATTTGAAAATTATTCCTGATTCTAGGATAAGGAATATAATTTCTAAAGGACCGAAATATGGGTTTCCTTCTAAAATTGATTTCAGTAAATGTAGAGATGAAATCACTGCTGCCTTGAATGAATTCGGTAATCGATGGTGTAAACGAGAGTATGTTGAGCATAAAGCCCTTAAGGACTGGAAACTTAGCATTTTAAAACCAGTGAATAAACGCATTTATGTCTATTCTCAAAATACTAACATATTACCTCCTAAGCCTAAGACGTCTATACGTCATCTTAAACTAGTTATTCAAGAACTTCATAAGAAGTTTGTTTTGGCCCCTGCAGACAAGGCCGCTAACAATGTCGTCGTTGTGTGACGGCTCCACTATGTTAACACGCTTAAGCAGGAGCTTGGTGGAACTAAGGCCTATGAACTTCAGCCTTTAGCTGAAGAGAGAGCTATAGTAGATAAACATGTTTGTCATTCAACCACCACGTTTGCTGTGTGTGTTACAGAAGGCCAAGACAAGCTTCCTACGCTATACTGGTTACCTCAACTTCATAAAAGACCTTACAAAGCACGGTTTATTACAAATTCTAGCTCTTGCACTACCACTGAACTTCTAAATTATTAACTTCCTGTCTAACTGCTATTACAGTGCATGTGATTAAATACTGTGATTAAGTCTTTGAAAGATCAGGAAGAAATCTGTTTTGGTCTATAAAAACCGAATGAGGTTTTAAATAAATTGAATCCGGACGTTTTCGTGCTTCAAGTCTGTCTACTTACGATTTTTCCACTCTTTACACTACACTTCCTCATAATCTTATAAACAAAAGCTTAATGAATTAATTGAATGAGCTTTTCACAGCGAAGATTCTCTCTATCTTGCATGTAATGTCAGAAATGCATTTTTCACTTCGAAAGAGCATAAGAATTATACACTTTGGTCATGTCAGAAAGTGTGTGATGGCCTCACCTTTCTACTTGACAATATTTAAATTAAATTCGGCCCTAAAATATTGAGACAAATTGTGGGTATTCCGATGGGTACGAATTGCGCACCTCCTGTGGCTGATCTGTTCTTGTATTGTTATGAAAGGGATTTCATGTTGCCACTTTCCATTGATAACCAATCTGAAATTATTGAAGCTTTTAGCTCTACTTCTAGATATTAAGATGATTTATTAAAGATTGACAATACTTACTTTGATGGTTTGATCAGTCAGATTTATCCCTTAGGACTTCAGTTAAACAAGGCGAATTACTCTGATACCGATGCCCCCTTTTTGGATTTACATTTATCTATTGTAGATGGATGTGTTTCTTGCAAAATTTATGATAAACGTGATGATTTTGATTTCGAGATTGTAAATTTTCCTTTTTTTGGACGGTGATGTTCCTCGTGCGACATCGTACGGGGTTTATATTTCGCGGTAAATCCTATTCGCAAGAGTCTCTAGTCATGTATCCGACTTCAACAATCGTAATAAATTATTAGCCGCTAAACTTCTTGATCAGGGGTACAGGTATCATAAACTACGAAAAGCCTTTTCTAAAGTTTATAGACGTCATTCTGATTTGGTTTCAAAATTCAATGTTGGACTTAAAACACTTCTGCAACAAGGCCTATCGGAACCCGAATTCTATTGTGACTTAGTATATATTTAGAAAAATACATGCCTGTAATGACTTTAGTACCCAATTTCGAAAAATCGTTCGTCGATATATAAAGATTAGGTTCAACATAAATGTTATAAAACAGACTGCATGCATGTTGGTTAACCCAATCATGGTTGGCAACTTTGCTTCCCTCTTTGATTACACACCTAAGATTATATGACGGTTCAAGCGTAAAAACATAAATGGAATTTTGTTTTAGTATTCTTTATGTTGGTTGGGGCCTGATGCCGTCTTTGGTTGGGCCCCTCGGAGTCTAACTGTTGGTTTTCTTTTGCTCCATCGATTCTGTTGTGGTATGTTTTCGAGTCCTCAACCTTGTTTCATCTCTGTAGTTTTCTGATTAGTATGTTCCCGGAGATGTTACACTGATGAGTTAGGAAGCCTTCATGCGTACTAAACAAAATTAGTGTATACCGCGACAGCGGTAAGGGCGAGGATTATGGCCATGTAAAACCGATTTAAGCCCCCCAGTGGAATTCTTTCCACTGACCGTTCCAAGGCAGTTCTTCTGTGGCGGTTTATTTATGTTGTTTGTTACTTACTGTGTGTATCACTTGTGCCTTTTTATTTTGGATGGCCATTTGGCCATTTTGTGGGAAAGTAACTGTCCTTATGGCCTTCCTTTGTTAAGGTTTCGATTATGGTCTGGTCGCTTCATGTTTGTGTTTCTTTCCCTTTGGTGTCTTTGATTTGTGGAGTAAGTTAATTGTATCGATTCCTGACCTTTGTTTTTCTTCTATTTTACCGACATTGGGATGAAATGACGTCCCAAACCCATGTCGCCAATGAAACAGACAAGGTTTATAAGCATGGACGGTCCGACTCATACCGCTTTGCCTGGACAGGCTTAGACTAGGTAAGCGGTTAACCAGTACTCGTCTACGGTCGATTTCAGCTCTGCGTGGAAGCATCATGCAGCCCATCTATGTCTTCAAGCCCCGATGGGCGGGGACCGATACATTTATTTAAGCTGAACCAAGGGAGTTTTATGGCAATGAACCAAGGCTGTGTCTAGTTTCTTAATTTTTCCAACAATAAAATGGCCTGAGCATGCTAATTTGAAACCAATGAATTTGTGATATCCATAATTCGAATTATGGCTATCCATAATTATTTATGGATATCAATAATTATGGACATCCATAAGTCGAATTAATGATACCCATATTTCGAATTATGGATATCAGTGAATCCATCTGAATAAATGATATCGAAATTCGAAGTATCAATATCAATTTTTCAAATAATGGATATTTATTATTCGAATTATGGTTATCCAATACTCGGCTGGTTTATGGATATCATTAATTCGAATTGTTGAAATCCTTAAATCTAATTACGGATATCCAAAATTCAATTTATGGATACCATTAATTCAGATCGATACATTGATATCCATAATTCGAATTATAGATACCATTAATTCGAATTATGGATATCCATTATTCGGCCCATTTATGGATATCACTTATTTCGAATTATGGATATCAATAATTCGTCTCTGTAAATAAAAGCTTTAAATAATGACTGAAACCAAAGGATTTCGCGGTGAATCATGATTATCCATAATTCGAAATATGGATATCATTAAATCAGCCCGATTTATAGATATCCATAAATCGATTGATGATTGATCCATAAATCAGCGGAATAATGGATATCCATATTGTGATTTATTGATATCCATAGTTCGAATTGGGGATATCCATATTTCGAATTATGGATATCCATAAATCGATCTGAATCAATGATATCCATAAATCGAATTATGGATATCCATAATTCGATTTTTGGATATCTATAATTCGAATTACGGATATCCATTATTCGGCTGATTGATGAATATCCGTAATTCGAATTATGGATATCGTTAAATCGCATTATGGATATCTATAAATATGGATTAAATAGTAAAACGGCACACCATACATTTACCCTTAGTATTCGGACACTTCAACATACAATACTTACTCTTTAGGGGCTTGAAGAAATATATGGGCTGCATGATGCTCCAACGCAGAGCTGAAACCGTCCCGCACACGAGTACTGGTAACCGCTTAGAGGATCTAAGCCTGCACAGGCAAAGCGGTGCGAGTCGGTACCGTTTATGCTTATAAACCCTATTGGTTTCATTGGGCGACAGGGCTTGAGATGTCATTTCATCTCAATGTCGTGAAAAAGTCCCACAAAATTGGAAGCAACGTCTCCAAAATGACCTTTACAGTGTTGACGGGGACGTTAAACCTCAACTCAAACAAAAACAAAAACTTACTCTATAAGTTGATTGTTTGTTTGTATTGGAGATTAACGGCACAGTTTGCACTATTTTAAGTCATTTTGGGCCGGTCAGTTTACCTATCCACACTTTTCCTGGACAGGCGGCCGTAAAAGGTCTCCCCGTACATCAATTTTACTTTTGGTCCTTTGAGATCGGTGTGAATATTCTGAGAAATCAGAAATAAATTATTGGTTTAGACTCATATTCTAGACAGGCTTTTAATTATTTGGACCCATTTTGATTTATATCAGTCTTTGAATCGACTGCCTATTCGAAATTCGCAAAATTATGACCCATTTTCTTTCTTATGAATGTTTTCGTTGCTCTTAAAGGAACTCATTTTTGATTTTTATTTGCCTTCACTGCAGCTGGTGTTATGCCGTGTGGCGGCCGTAAAACGTCTCCCCGTACATCAACCATAGTGCAGTTTTTATTTTACTTTTGGTCCTTTGAGATCGGTGTGAATATTCTGAGAAATCAGAAATAAATTATTGGTTTAGACTCATATTCTAGACAGGCTTTTAATTATTTGGGCCCATTTTGATTTATATCAGTCTTTGAATCGACTGCCTATTCGATATTCGCAAAATTGCAGTACGTTTCCTCTGGCTTTCCTTGCCGGATCATTACAGGGTCACTGATGAGGCTTTATTAGCCGAAACTACGTAGTATGACCCATTTTCTTTCTTATGAATGTTTTCATTGCTCTTAAAGGAACTCATTTTTTATTTTTATTTGCCTTCACTGCAGCTGGTGTTGTGCCGTGTGGCGGCCGTTAAACGTCTCCCCGTACATCAACCATAGTGCAGTTTATATTTTACTTTTGGTCCTTTGAGATCGGTGTGAATATTCTGAGAACTCAGAAATAAATTATTGGTTTAGACTCATATTCTAGACAGGCTTTTAATTATTTGGACCCATTTTGATTTATATCAGTCTTTGAATCGACTGCCTATTCGAAATTCGCAAAATTGCAGTATTCCTTGCCGGATCATTACAGGGTCACTGATGAGGCTTTATTAGCCGAAACTACGTAGTATGACCCATTTTCTTTCTTATGAATGTTTTCATTGCTCTTAAAGGAACTCAATTTTGATTTTTATTATACGTAAGCGGCTAACCAGTACTGTTCACAGTCTTTCGCCATAAACTAACAACTGCCCTTCTTGAATCAGCGGAAGGGAGAAAATGACCGTAGTAAAGATTTCATGATCAATCTCCACGAAACAATGTTGCAGACCCCGGCAGGTATCGAACCCGCGTCCTCGTCTCTTTAAGTTGAACAAGTACTGTCTGTCCGAATACATGATATGCTAAATGTAAGTCGCAGACTACATGTATAATTGTAAATCTACTGTTGCCCGGCTCAGCAAACTACAACGCTACTGTTGAAACCAGACAGCTGACCGCAGCGCACGCGCAAAAGCTAATAGTAGCGAAGAGCGACTAAGACAAAATTGCGTGGGCAAACCAATGACACGACTGAGAAAGGTGAATCGATATCATTTTAAACCTGACTTCTGAGCGGTGAGGCTGGAGTTACTAATATCAATCACATAGTTTCTGATGATTAATAAAAAATTATCTGCTTTTTACTCATTGGACGATATTTAAATGACAAGTGGACGAAAAGGTGAATCTTATAACGCATACTTCCGGACTGTCTTATCTTAATTTCGGATATTCTTGACTTGCATCTTCTAGTAGACTACCCTGCAGGCACAAAACGTTGACTCAACATTGAACTAACGTTGAAACAACGTTTTCAACGTTGTTTCAACGTTAGTTCAACGTTGAGGGCCTGCTGGTTAATGCATTTTGTTGTAAATAAGGAATAATACAAGTTTAAATATTTTATTACAGTTAACCGAGAGGCATCTGCTTTTTAAAACATTTTATATATTACAACTTTTAAAGAGCATCAAAGAAACACGTGTACCCGGCTTGTTAAGAAAGCGTTAATCCTGTAAAAGCTGAAAACATTTAAACGCGTGCAGTAGACTTTTTCGTATGTGCTATTTTGCATAAATGATTTAAAAGAAGCGAGTGATCTCCAGGAAGAATTAACTAAAATGCTTATCAAAGGATACCACGGATATGGGTATTGATATTTACAGAAACTTTGATAAGCACGTGCATCATGACATCGAAGTAAAGAAAATGCAAGGTAAGCCAAATGCCAAGTAATGTTGTTTGTTTGTTTGATTTGAGGTTTAACGTCCCCGTCAACACTGTAAAGGTCATTTTGGAGACACTGCTTCCGATTTTGTGGGACTTTTACCCAACATTGAGATGGAATGACAGCTCAAGCCCTGTCGCCCAATGAAACCAATAGGGTTTATAAGCATGGACGGTTCGACACTCGTGCCGCTTTGCCTGGACAGGCTTAGATCCTCTAAGGGGTTTACCAGTACTCGTGTGTGGGTCAGATTCAGATCTGCGTGGAAGCATCATGCAGCCCATATATTTCTTCAAACCCCGATGGGCGGGGGCTGCAAGTAATGTTGTAGTTTTACTATATACATAACGTGAACATGCATATGCAATAATGTCCTGATTGTCCGAGCATTGCATGTACATGTTTGTTTACATTGCATGGGCTTGTTTACAAAATGAAGGCATTATGATAACATTTCCATCTGATATTTTGTTTGTTTGATTTGAGGTTTAACGTCCCCGTCAACACTGTAAAGGTCATTTTGGAGACGTTGCTTCCAATTTTGTGGAACTTTTACCCGACATTGAGATGAAATGACATCTCAAGCCCTGTCGCCCAATGAAACCAATAGGGTTTATTAGCATGGACGGTCCGCCTCGCACTGCGGTTCCTGGACAGGCTTAGATCCTTTAAGCGGTTTACCAGTACTTGTGTGCGGGCCGGATTCAGCTCTGCCTGGAAGCATCGTGCAGCCCATATATTTCTTCAAGCCCCTATGGGCGGGGGGTGTTCCATCTGATATAATACAGTCTTTCGGATCTCAAATACGTTTTATTTTACTATAAAACTGCCTGATAATTCATTTAATTTATACTCCAAAAATAGGTTGTGGGTGCTTATTAGAACCGAGGAAACATAGGTTGTGGGTGCTCATTAGAACCGCCTCATCTGTTCTAACTAGTACCCAGACGGCCCCCGCCCGTAGGGTTTTGAAGAAATAGATAGGCTGCATGGTGCTACCACGCAGAGCTGACACCGACTCGCACACGAGTACTGGCAAGCCGCTTAGAGGGTCTAAGTCTGCCTAGGCAAAGCGGCATGCTCCATAACCCTATTGGTTGCATTGAGCGACAGGGCTGGAGATGTCATTTCATCTCAAAGTCGGGTAAAAGTCCCACAAAATTGGAAGCAACGTCTCCAAAATGACCTTTACAGTGTTGACGGGTACGTTAAACCTCAAATCAAACAAACAAACTAATACCCAGAACCTGTCCAGGAATAGAAATAAGAAATACTCATTATGTTGATTTGATGTAAAAAATGAACCTGTGGTTACACAATTTGATGCTCTTCCTGGAGCCATCAAAAGATACACGTAGTTGCATAGGTATGCTACCAAGCATGCCACACTGCGTTGATTCGACGTTGATTCAGTGTTGAAACAATGTTTCATTTTATGACGTCGCGTCTGAGAATGTAATAACGCTATTTATCATATGACGTCGTGTCTGATAGTGTAATAACGCAAAGTAATAAATTCCGAAATCCATTAGTGGATTAAATATGCAAATTAGTAACGCCCCGTAACTTTCCACGTACGGCGTCACTAATGACGTCGCGTTTACTAATGGCCTGAATATTGACAGTTTTGTACAAAAAATCGTGAATTACATGTAATTCCGTTTAAATGCCATATGATAAAAGGAATCTTGCATTCGTGTTCATGTATTAATTAATTAATTTAGTAATACATGGTCACTCATGTAAGATCATCTATGTATTAATTTCCGTAATCCACTAGTGGATTAAATATGCAAATTAGTTAAATGCGCCCCGTAACGTTACACGTATGATGCCTGAACGACGGCGCGTTTACTAATGGCGGAATATTGACACTTTTTGTTGAATGGTCGTGAATAAAATGCGTTTAAAATGTCATATGATAAACAGAATTTTACACTCGTGTTCATATATGATTAAAATTTATAAACTTCGTGGACAGGGATAAAATGCCCGGCAACGCATTGTATTTTATCCCTTTTCCGCAACTCGTTTAGTAAATTCAATCATACATGAACACTCTATAATCATATAACGTCGCTGTTAGTCATGAACACACTGGTTCGTAACGTCATGACGCCGTCTGTGACAACCTTATGTGTTCTATCGAAATTCATCGGCATTAAAATGGGGTTTAAAATCCTTATATGATAGTCGGAGGACCGTTTTATAATTGTCATATGAAATGTTTGTTTGATTTGAGGTTTAACGTCTCCGTCAACACTGTAAAGGTCATTTTGGAGACGTTGCTTCCAATTTTGTGGGACTTTTAACCGAAATTGAGATGAAATGACATCTCAAGCCCTGTCGCCCAATGAAACCAATAGGGTTTATTAGCATGGACGGTCCGCCTCGCACCGCGGTTCCTGGGTAGGCTTAGATCCTCTAAGCGGTTTACCAGTACTAGTGTGCGGGTCGGATTCAGCTCTGCGTGGAAGCATCATGCAGCCCATATATTTCTTCAAGCCCCGATGCGCGCATATGAAATGACCACTCATGTTAAATTCTCTATTTTCAACACTGTTTTAATATAGGGAAAGGTTTTTCATGCATCAACATTTGCCGGGTCCCGAGGAAGCTGTTTGAACACGAGGCCACTGGGCCGAGTGTTCAAATATCTTCCGAGGGACCCGGCAAATGTTATTGCAATGAAATAAGCATGGATGATTGTTGTTCTTGCTACATACAGCTCCAACGGCAAATGTGGACGAAAACGCCCCCAAACCCCATATAAACTCTTCAAATGCGACCGGCAAACCAACATCGCGGCTAGTTCAGAATGTTGTTTACAATGACGCCAGTTACTCAATGGCCCTCTGACGTCATCATATAGAATTCTAAAATGCTACGTTCAGGGCGATAATGTTACGTCGCTCAATCGTTAACAAAGCAAGGCCCATCTTGTGATATAAAAAACTCAAAATCCATGTTCATACAGAAAGCGAACTTTACGATTTGCACATGGGTTCTGTTGTCCGAACACGGCTTCTGGTCCATTCAAAATTAGCTCCAAACTACTTTGCTCATAGGATTTTATGCAAGAACGCTGATTCAAAGTTGAAACAACGTTTTAACACTGTTACATGTAACAGCGAGTGTCTTGCGTGATATTACCTGTTTGCCAATTAGCGTGTATTAAGACACATTATTTTAGATTTTACATATGTTTTTCCTAATAAATGTTGGTGAAATTAAGAAGTATAAATAATTATGGATAAATAGACATGGTATCCATGTAAACGTCATTTCTTTTTAAGCCCCCTTTCTCGAATAACAATCACGTACGGATACTTTTCATTCGTACCATCTGTTTTGCCTATCAAATCACGCAATAAAGAATCAAGATAAGGAAATAAAAAAAAATATTCTTTGATGTTTGCTGTTTTAATATCAGAGACATACATTTTTTTAATTTTACGGTGACCCAGTCAATAGTACTAAGGTCATGTCGAGCCGATTAGTTTACCTAAACACACCTTTCCTAAACAGGCTCGTACATGTACTAAACCCAAACATGCCTAACGTCCCTTTTCTAGAAAATAGGCAAACAGTGCAGACCCAGATGAGACTCCGCAAAACGCGGCGTCTGGTCTGGGTCTACACTGTTTGCTTAAAGAACATTCATTTTTGAAAAAAAAATGTCACAAACAAAAACATACCTGACACCCCTGTAATTGAAAATGGACTACTTCAAACTTATTAAGTGGGCGATTCCATTGTCATACATGTATATGGTTCGAGCGGCTGACCCCTTTTGCCGCAGACTGACAACTGTCATTCTTGATTCAGCGGAAATGGGAATCGACCATAGTAAAGATTGTATGCTATTTCTCAGCGAAAGAATGTTATCGATCCGGAAAGTATCGAACCCGAGTCCTCAGACGCGCGTCCGACTAAGCCCTTTAAGATAATTTCACATATATATGGGCCATCGTGCAAAAGGGAGCACTTGGAGAACAGTCATTAGCCCACCCGTTGCAGTCCTTCCCTTCTAACAGATTTAAAAGACATACCCCTGCAGGCACAAAACGTTGACTCAACGTTGAACTAACGTTGAAACAACGTTTTCAACGTTGTTTCAACGTTAGTTCAACGTTGAGTGCCTGCTGGGACTTTATTGTCTCCAAACATGCCATGTTTGTTTTTAATTTTTATTCTGTATTTATATATGTAGTCATCCTTTATGCACAATGTGCATATGCGTAATAAAAAAAGAATATATGTGCATTGAAGTGAGATTACATCTGTAACATATTGCATCTTTATTTCCATAGGGCTGCACACAACCCATTTGGTACCGGAAACCCCAAAACGGGTACCCTGGCAAACACTGCAGGCCCAGATTAGACGCCGCAGAACGCGGCGTCTGATCAGGGCCTACACTGTTTGCAAAAAGTTCAGCCTTTTTTTCCAAAACATTTTGAAGAAAACTCAACCTGACACCCCTAAATTTTGAAATGGACATCTGCTTCATATAAGGTGGAAGATTCCATTCAGTACAAAATGGGTTAAAAAATAAAAGACTCCATCTCAAAGAGGCGGTTCTAACGAATACCAAAAACCTATGTCTTGGAGCAGAATTAGGAAAAATAATGTATACCCCGTAAACCCCAGTTTTCTCTATATAAAGTTGGGTTTAGAGGGGTACTCATTGCACGGAATTGCTATAATGATGTCGAAATGCGTCACTGGGTTATGCAACAGCGTTAATATCAGTTCGTGACGGCAAATATACAGTTTCACCTGCAAATTATCTGAGTATCTGATATGTGTTGATATGCGCGTGATATCGTCATATTAAGGTAACGCACCTTTAGATAAAAATCTACCTTTCATGTCGCTAAATTGACCTTTGTTCTGCTGAAAACATTAATTTTGCCCCACCCATTTTTGACTAGCAACCTATCAATTTATTCGTATAGATTCAAACATCGAAATGCCAGATGATCCATTTGATCCGGATTTACACTGTTTGCAAAGTTAGAGTAGTTTTTTTTCCATCACGAAAACACGCCTATATAATTTTGACCCCCTCGAACTCCACTTTTATGTAGTAAAACTGGGGTTTGCAGGGGTAACCCTTATTTTGTTTATTTCTACTCTAAAATATAGATTGTGGGTACTCGTTAGAACCGCCTCGATGAGGCGGTTCTAACGAGTACCCACAATCTATATTTTGGGCAGAAATAAGAAAAATATCACAATCTTAAATTTTTCAGTTTTTCTGCGATAAAGGTTACAATGTATTTGTATAGGCGTGTTTTCGTAATGTCATTTGTGTATCGATCATAGATGTTGGAAAAGCTTGGTCAGTAAGATTTTTGAGCAGTCAAAAGTAATAAATAAATAAATAAATAAATAAATAAATAAATAAATAAATAAATAAATAAATAAATAAATAAATAAATAAATAAATAAATAAATAAATAAATAAAAAATAAAAAACTTTTCCCAAGTGTAAAGCAAATTTTGCATTACGACAATACGACGTTTTTCCTATACCATGCCACATGTAGAAGCATTTTTCAGATGAAAATTCGTGTAATTTTTTCTTCCTCTGAACAAAGGTTACGGGTTCTCGTTAGAACACGGCGGTTCTAACGAGTACCCATAATCTGTATTTCAAAGCAGAAAATAAGTAATGCATATCCATGTAAACATCACTTTTTTCTCTATAAAGTGGAGTTAAAAATGTTGTTTATTACATGGACTTGATAACGTTATGTGCAAGGATGCTGATTACGTGAATATGTTAACGTAATAGCGTGACAAAACGACGTAGCGTCTAGTTACGTTCATTTTCTTTCGTCATAGTTATCGGGACATCCTGGAAATCAGCACGTGAACAAGTCCGTGAAATGAACACCCCCTTAAACCCCACTTTATGTAGTAAAACTGGGGTCTGCCGGGGTAACCCTTATTTTTCTTATTTCTACTCTAAAATATAGATTGTGGGTACTCGTTAGAACCGCCTCGATGAGGCGGTTCTAACGAGTACCCACAATCTATAAAATATAGATTGTGGGTACTCGTTAGAACCGCCTCGATGAGGCGGTTCTAACGAGTACCCACAATCTATATTTTGGGCAGAAATAAGAAAATATCACAATTTTTCATCATAAAATTTTCATTTTTTCGGCGATAAAGGCTGCAATATATTTGTATAGGCGTGTTTGCGTAATGGATCATGGAGGTTAGAAAAGCTTGGTCAAAAAGATGTTTGAGCAGCAAAAAATAAAAAATAAATAAATAAATACATAAATTAAATAAATAAAAGAAAACTTTGTAAAAACTACTTTTCCCGAGTGTAAAGCAAATTTTGCATGACGACAATAATGAAGTTTTTCCTATACCATGCCACATGGAGAAGCATTTTTCAGATGAAAATTCGTGATATTGTTTTCTTCCTCTGAACAAAGATTATGGGTTCTCGTCAGAACATTGCGGTTCTAACGGGTACCCATAATCTGTGTTTTAAAGCAGAAAATAAGTAATGTATATCCATGCAAACATCACTTTTTTCCTCTAAAAAGTGGGGTTAAAATGTTGTTTATTACATAGACTTGTTAACGTTATGTGCAAGGATGCTGATTACGTGAATATGTTAACGTAATAACGTAATAGCGTGACAAAACCACGTAGCGTCTAGTTAGGTTCATTAGTCGTTCGTCATAATTATCGAGACATCGTGGAAATATAATCCAACCCAACATGTCCATGAACACGCTACTTTTACGACAGTTGATATATTGTCTTACACACCTTTATTTCTGCCCCAAACAAAGATCCCGTTAATATGTCTTACTCCCCGCCCATCGGGGCTTGAAGAAATAGATGCGCTGCTTGATGCTTCCAGGCAGAGCTGAAACCGAACCGAACCGCTTAGAGGATCTAAGCCTGCCCAGAAATGCGGTGCGAGTCTGACCGTCCATGCTTATAGACTCTATTGGTTTCATTGGGCGACAGAGCTTGAGATGTCATTTCATCTCAATGTCGTGTAAAAGTCCCACAAAATTGGAAGCAACGTCTCGAAAATGAGCTTTACAGTGTTGATTGGGACGTTAAACTTCAAATCAAACAAAACCGTTACTATGTGCCTATAATGAACACCCCTATAAATCACAATTTATATAGAGAAAACTGCGGTTTACAGGGGTATAAAATATTTTTCCTATTGTTTTTCTCCAAGCCGTAGGTTGTGGGAATTCGTTAGAACCGCCTCAAGGCGGTTTTAACGAGCACCCACAATTTTTGTTTGAATAATTAACAAGAAAAATAAAACACATATTTTCATCAGAAAATGACCGGTTTGGAGAAATGACAGATTTTCATCAGTAAATACAGATTTTCATCAGAAAATGAACAGTTTGGAGAACTAAAAGGGTGCAGAATGTATCATAATGGGTTTATGTTAACCTTTGTCCTGATAAGCCCGGATACGCCTTATCTTTCAAACAATGTAGATCCTGATCAGATGGTTTCAAACAATGTAGATCCTGATCAGATGGAGCCATCTGATCAGGATCTACATTGTTTATAATCCAGATTGTGGAATTGTTGCAACCCTTTGCATTAAGTGATCTACTTCGTTAATAATCGGTAATGGGTGTGACAGATTAAAATATTCAGCAGGATAAGGCTTAACATGTAAAGCCCCGTTTTTTTCAACAACGGAAACACAACCATGTGATGATATCTCTAGAGTATAAAATCGTCCAGCATACACTCAACGTCAACATTGAATCAACGTTAAAATGTTGTTCCAACGTTATCTTAACGTAAGGTGAAAAGTGTTTGCCTACAGAGTGTGTTGATATTTTCCCTATCGCTGCCCAAAACATCTAGGTTTTTATGAACAATTTATAAGGTGTGCCCCCGCCAATCGGGGCTTGCAGAAATAGACTGGACTGCATGGTGCTTCCACGCAGAGCTGAAACCGACCGAACTTGAGTACTGTTAAACAGCTTAGGTCTAAGCCTGCCCAGGAAAAGTGATGCGAGTCGGACCGCTCCTTAAACCCTAGCGGTTTTTATGGGCGGTAGGGCTTGAGATGTCTTTTTGTCTCAATGTGAGGTACAAATCCCACAAAATTGGAAGCAACGTCTCCAAAATGACCTAAATAGTGTTGAGAGAGACGCTTAGCCTCAAATCAAACAAACAAAAAGAACAATGTCTGCCCTTGAAAACTCCACTTTTCGCTATATAAAGCGGGGTTCATAAGGGTGTATCATTGCGATAACATTTCTATGAGTTAAAATGACGTCTGTCATATCTCAACAACTAGCAATTGTCAGATGAATATTTTGTTATATACTTATGACAAGTAGCTCACCATATGTGCTCTTGCTTATGACTAGTCCAAATATAGATTATGGGTGCTCGTTAGAACCGCCTCATAAAGGCGGCTCTAACGAGTACCCATAATCAATAGTTATGGACACAAATAAGAAAATAACGTGTACTCCCATAAACCCCACTTTTCACTTTATAAAGTGGGGTATAGAGGGGTCTTCATTACATCGACTTGTTAACTTGAATATACGATTAGTTAACGTGATATTTGACACAACTCACTTCTAATAACAATAATAATAATAATAATAATAATAATAATAATAATAATAATAATAATGATAATGAATGATGAAAATGATGATGATGATTATGATGATGATAATAATAATAATGGTTATAATAAATAATAATAATAATAATAATAATAATGATTATAATAAATAATAATAATAATAATAATAATAATAATAATAATAATAATAATTTCCGTCAGTGGTATCTTAAAATACGTTAATATTTTTCGAATTATTTAAGGGGAATGGGAACACCTGGCAGATTTTTCCGCCATTTTTCAAAGAGAGACAACTTTCGGGACTTCCTGTTCGCCTTCCTATAAGCCCTGTCCCACTGAAAAAGGGGTCAACTCTTAAAGGAAAGAATTTGCTCCTCTGGAGCAAATTCTTTCCTTTAAGAGTTGACCCCTATCCAGAGAAGCAAATTCTTTCCTTTAAGAGTTGACCCCTATTGACATGGGAGGCAAAAATACTTTTGCAGGAGTTACCTCTCCTGAAGGTGTTCCCATTCCCCTTATTTAACAAAAAAAACCTGTTATTACCAGAATGAACATTATTGAGAGATCAGAATACCACAATTCTACATATTAGCAACTCTTTAACTCTTAAGATGCCAAGAAAAACTGAATCTGACTTTGTCTTCTGTTTATGTCGTCTGCTGCTTTTCATGTTACTTTTTCAAATGAATTTTAGATGCAGGTAAACAGTGTTGACCCTGATCAGACCTCTCCTAGCAGATCAGACTGATCAGATTTCACACTACAGTAAAATGCCTATATTATTAAGGGGAATGGGAACACCTTCAGGGGAGACAACTCCTGCAAAAGTATTTTTGTCTCCCATGTCAATAGGGGTCAACTCTTAAAGGAAAGAATTTGCTCCTAAGGAGCAAATTCTTTCTTTTAAGAGTAGACCCCTTTTTCAGCCGGACAGGGCTTACACAAAAGCGAACAGGAAGTCCCGAAAGTTGTCTCCCTTTGAAAAATGGCGGACAAATCTGCCACGTGTTCCCATTCCCCTTAAGACCACCTTAGGGACAGTCCCAAAGGAGGTCTCTCATCAAGAGACACTGGGTGTTGGAAACACAAAAAAGAATACACCTGTGGACACAAGTCCGTTCAAACTTTGATGAGCTTCATTTCATTTTGATCTGATGTTTCATTCAATATTTCCTTACATCCTGTCAGTCATCTGCAAGACAGGAATAAATTCAAAACACAAAGTGTTGTACATTTCATTGTAGACCTTGCACTGTCCAATCAGAATACATCCCAAATGTCAATTAGATCTAACAATGAAAAAAAGTGCTTGCCACAACAAGACCAATCAATGTATATTGCTTGATCCAGTTTTAGACTACTTTGATGAATGACATTTGCTTGTCAAACTAACTTGATGCAAAGGGATTCATTGAAAGGTACTTCATCGAAGTTTGAACGCTTTTGTGTCCACGGGTGTAACTGAAACCTTTAAAAAGAAGATTTAGTCTTAATTTTAGTGGTCTTAACGACTAAGTAACAACAAAGCGGACAGCAATTATTGTGACTGTCAGCTTAAGGGTTGAAGTATTATTTCGCGTTTTCTTGGTGCCATTCTGTTTGTGACAAGATGTGTTTAGGTAGTTTAGAACGCGAATTTCGAAACCTGAGAGAGAGAAAAAAAAATACATATGCGCCGAGTTGTACAAATTTTAGCCTGTCACGCACTGGCTAGGCCTATTTTTTAATCAAAGCACTGACAGCACTGGTGGGGCGATTGTCTCTTGAGTATAGACTGGGAAAATAGCCATGAACTGAGACTCTTTCGTTTAACCCTTTCATGGCCAACTATATCTGATATTAGCCCGATGACTTTCAACCGTGACAGTCGCACAGAAAGTCAATATTGGGTTGTCTCCCTTTGACTGAGGCCTACAATATATACATATCGTGTACCTATCGTGTAATCAATATTGTGTTTTAATTAATGTGTGAAAATGACCCCGGGGATATTGAACGATAGATACGTCTAGTTAATTTAGAACTGCGTGTTTTGGTACTTTAAGAGAGAAAAATTCTCTTTTTGTCAAACGGTTAAAATTGAGCCTTTTTGTACTTAATATTATCGGTTCTCATAAATCCATTTTGTTCTGGAATGTGATATTCCACATTATTCTTTTGAAAAAAAATTATAGTTAATGAATGTCAGATTGCATTATTTAAAATTGCATTATTTAGAAAAGCAACATGTTCATAAGTCCATGTAATAAAAACCCCTGTAAACCCCACTTTACATTATATACAGAAAAGAGAGGTTTAGAGGGGTTACAATGTGTGTTATCCGCACCAAGACATTGTATATTTCATCCTAAAAATAATGTGTGTGTTTTTCTTTTAGATATAAATTAACATTTCAAAGATAAAAAAAAAAGAAAACATTGTCACAGGGTTATGTTTTCTTAATGGGTTGACAGTTTTGTTTGACTGGAGGCTTAACGTCCCCGTCAACACTGTATAGGTAATTTTGCGGACGTTGCTTCCAATTTTGAGGGACTTTTACCCGACACCGAGATGACATCTCAAGCCCTAACACCCAATGAAACCAGTAGGGTTTATCTGTATGGACGGTCCAACTCGCACCACTTTTCATGGGCAGGCTTAGAGCCCCCGTGCAGTTTACTAGTACTCATGTGCTGTGCAGTCATTTCAGCTCTGCGTGGAAGCATCATGCAGCCCAATCTATTTCTTCAAGCCCCGATGGGCGGAGGCCGCAATGGGTTGACAGCAAAGGCCCTGATCTAAGCTCGACGTCTGATCTGAGCATGCACTGTTTCCAGCATAAGTATCCATGTTTGCGCTTTCCCGTCCAAAATGCACTTAAATCTGCTTGACTATCATTATAATGTTAACAAGCCAATGTAACTGATGAACACCCCTTCTAAATCTAACTTTCTATAGAGAAAACTGTGGTTTGTTGGAACATACATATATATTTTTCTATTACTTTTGTCCCAAACATATGTTGTGGGTATTCGTTAGAAGCGAGGCGGTTCTAACAAGATCCACAACCTATATTTAAAGTAGTAATAAACTATGACACAATTTTTTTAATAACCGTCTTCTGCAACCTAAAGAATGCATTATTTCACACGGATTTGTTATCATAATGGTCACAATGATCATTCAATATTGTAACATATCCATGTAAGGTAATGCTTACTTACACTGTTTGAAATTAACTGTGACTAATCCAAAATATAAAACGAAGCATTACGTTTTAATTACTCTTTATTTACCTGTAACCATTTTAATTATCTATAATAACATAATGCAAATTCAAACATCAAATATTTATTCTGGAAAGAATGGTTCATTGAAAGTTAATTTGTTGGTTTGATTCGAGGTTTAACTTCCCCGTCAACACTGTATAGGTCATTTTGGAGACGTTGCTTCCAATTTTGTGGGACTTTTACCCGACATTGAGATGAAATGACATCTCAAGCCCTGCCACCCAGTGAAACCAATAGGGTTTATAAGCATGGACGTTCCGACTCGCACCGGCTTAGATCCTCTGAGCGGTACTCATTATCTAAATAGCACCAATATTTCATATATATAAATAATGCACAGTAGTACCCATGACTCAATCTTTCCGGAAATAAGGTAATCCATTATACCTTGCAAGCGTGTCCAGTAATCTTCGGGCTTCCTGACGGTCGGTAGCCGGAACGCAGTACACAATCCACGTGTCATAAAAGCGATAATTGTCTTCTGCTTAAATACCCGTGATATTTTCCCCTGAGTGTAATAAAACGTTGATTATGGGCACAGAAGCACCAAATTGAAATATTTCTACTATGTTTTTGTGTTTATTAAGTCAAAATCATGCTCAAAACATAGGATGTGTGTGCTCGTTAGAACCGCCTAACGAGTACCCACAACCTATGTTTTGGAGCCGAAATAAGAAAAATAATGAATACCCCCGTAAATCCTTTTTTTCTCTATATAAACTGGGGTTTAAGGGGGTCTTCATTTCACGGACATGTTCACGTGATGCATAAATAAATTAAAAAAAAAAAAAAAAAAAAAATTCAGAATGAGCTGGTTCTAAATAGTACCATCAATCAACGTATTGAGCAATATATAAAGGGGGTCTTTCAAGGTATAGGAAATTTGCATTGGTTTCTGCCCACGCTTGGAATCTAATGAAAGTATGCACAATAATTGCCTTGGGTATAACCATTATAATTACGATGCATTCACTTTTAAATTTTATTTCCGTAGTAAATTTATTACATATTTTGTGAAGTCTCTATCACAACAGAGAGTACTCTCATATAAACTTGTCTACAGTATTCAGAGATTCATATATCTAATGCTGATATGTTTTATGAATTAAAGCCATAATTGGTGAGTTAGTTGATACTATGAATGACATCATATGTCTAGTAATAGTGGCTGGGCATTCAGTTTACTTTGATGGTGTCCCCATATTTCAGCTCCTATTTTTGTATTCATTAAAATTGTATATGCATTTTACCATGTTCCAATTTTTGTCAAGACACCATTTTGGCATAAAAACTACCCACATATCTTAGGAACATGTTGATGAATTTTGATGGAAATTGAGGACCGGTAACATTGTGTTTTAACAGACTGAATACTGATAGTCCTGATTCAGCAAAATGTGAAATTATATGATTATCATGTTTTGGTCATGCTGTTTAATAATACTTAACTATTGCTTTCAATTTGGATGGCTATAGTAGTGTATGGTTTGTGTAAGTACTTCATAGCATAATTATAAGTATTATTTCTAAACATCCATTTCGGTAAATTTGCCCCCCTATGGAACAAACTATTTTGTCTACAGAACTATACCACAAAGGTTTTGATGACAAACATCATCAAATGCACCCATGTAATCATGTGCACAGTTTTCTTTCTGTCTTTCTTGTCTAATTTGGCAATGGTGCTAACGTGATGTTTAGATTTAACATTCAAATCAACAACATACCAGTCACTTTAGATGTTGCTTCAGATTTTTTTGAGGTTTGTTATCCGACTCGAGATAAATGACTCTCAAGTCAAACTGTTGTTTGTTTATTTAACCGTAACTGTCCATTTAAAAAGAAAGGTTTACTCTAGGGAAAATCAATAACACTTGAGATTACTTTTCCTGGACATTAAGTTTTCAAAATTTGTATCTGCATAGGCACTAGCCAATCTATCTTTTTGTATAGCCCCTATGAACGAAATCAAACGGCTTCCTGAAGCTGTATTGCAAAGCCATTTGAATTTGCTTTTAGAATTCACATGGTCGTACATTTGTTAGTGTTCCAACACATATGTGATCATGATTGTGTTGTCTATATATTTGTAAATGTCTTTCACTTCATTTACCTATCTCAGCAGTTGTTGCAGTAATTACAAAGCACATTATGTAAGATATCAAGAAGCATTTAAACTGTTGATAATAATTATTTAATCTGTGAGTAGTTATCGCATTACTCATGGATTTTAAATTATTTTCAGTAAATACATTGTGATGCTTTTTTCTGTCATAACACTGCAATGCTCTTTCTAAGCTGAGAGATACATTGCACAGAAATGTACTGGTAATTATTAATGAACAAAAAGCAAGAACAGTGCTTAAAAACAGTGAACTTGCATTCAGCAGAAACATTCAAGAAGTGGTTGAAAGTTTTACAACCAGAAAAAAAAACTAAAAGCTCACTTCCGATAAATTGACCACTATATTGACAAAGTAAATAGAAAAAATAAGACACTAAAGAAACGTCAACAATTACAATACCAATACAGTAAAGCGACATATTTATGTATGTGTACTATAAGGAAGGAAACTGTTTCTCTCCCTGTCTAATAGCAAAATTTCTCTAGGTCATGGAACAGCTTTGTTTACACCAAATATTCTGCATCTCATCCATCAATGATATCTTTTGTAACAGAAACTCAATATCATTGACATTTCGATTTTTGGAAATACTAACCAATAATTACTGTAACTTTTTTGTTAGGATACTAATCCAGTGTTCATAAAGACAGTATATCTAAAGCTTAATCTGGCCATGTATTTATCAACAGAACTATTTTTACTAGTAACAACAGACCACTGACCATTGCGTCCTTGCATACCAGCTTGGTAGGGAAATGAAAATAATGGATCTTCTTGCCTTACACCTATTTGAGTAGCATGACTTATGCAAAGTCATTAAATAAAGTTGCACATGTTCACAATAATTTTGCTGCTAATACAAAAGCAATATAATGTTGTTAAGCCTAATTTGTTGATTAGAATACCTTTTGATTTAGTGTTTTACACTCTACTATTTTGGATAGCTCATAGTGTATAAATGGAAGAAAAATATCATAAATTCACTTTAATAGTTTCTAAGCTAGATCAGCTCAATATGTATTCATTTTGATTTGTATAATCTCATTTTTATTATGTAAGTGTTACGAATTGCCTTTTTGTAAGGTTCTTGGATGATTTCAATAGAATAGTAAATTTTGCAGAAACGACTAACATCCATTAAAGGTGTAAAATTACAGTGTTACCGGTTTCGAATTTTCATGAAATTTGGCATAGCTAAAGAAGATACATATGGCAAGTATTCCTAGCAAAATGAAATCTTGACAAAGACTAGAACATATTTATCTTAGGGATTGAATTTTGATAGTTTTTTAAAATTTTAATTAAAAAATGAGAGTTTTGATAATTATTTTATCAGAAAAAGTAAACTTTAATTAATTCAAAAGGTTTTTTAGTATCAAAGGAATGCCTATGGAGTTCTGCATTCAATCCAGTTAACAGATCTTGAAACTAAATAAAACATAAGATTTAAGACACACTTATTTAGAGGCAGACACCAGCTCATGGAGGGAGTCATTTAGAGTGGCCTCCTGAGCCCTACTTTGATTTATATAATTTATTAAATACATTTTTATAGGTCGTATATGCTGAGTTATTAATATACAAAGTTTAAAGAAAAAACATGCATGGGCACAAATGAAAGACCCCCTTTAAATAAATAAATCGTAAATAAATAAATCACGATAACATATCCGTGCGGCTTAGTAGGGTATTCTTGATATCTCAAAAACAGTTAATTTGTTAATGAAAATTTATCGATACTCAAAACCGGTTTTGTATTCTCGTTAGAACCGCCTCATTGAGGTGACTCTTACGAGCACCCACAACCTATGTCTTGGAGAAGAAATAAAAAAATGAATACCACAGTAAACCCCAGTTTTCTCTATATAAAGCATGGTTTAAGGGGATGTTCATTACACGGCTTGTTGCCGTGATGAAAAACCAACATTGACTAAAATAATATAGAAGAATAAGAAGCAATTACTTTCGAACTATGTTTTTGTGTAATGTTACAGTAAAACCATGCTGATCCCTGATTACCCGACTGTTCAATATATAAAGTTGGGTTTACATGCATATTCTTTTCCCCGGTATGATTGGAGAAAAACCAGGAAAGGGGTACACCCTTTCTTTCTTTCTTTCTTTCTTTCTTTCTTTCTTTCTTTCTTTCAACTGTAATCTTATTACTAGCAATGTTTGCTTAAATTGCTTAGTAAGTATAAAAAATCTAATCGGGTCATGAAAAATAAATACATAAATAAATAAATAAGACACAGACCAGACACCGCATTTTAGATTGATAAATAAATAAATAATGCGCAGATCAGACACCGCATTTTAGATTGATTTACATTCCAAGGAGATGCCCAGGCGAAGTTGAGTTCATTTCACCGTCGACGGAGAATGACACGCTTAGGGATTACACGCGTGTGTAGACGATAAAGCTTTTTCTGAATAAGCTCCAAATTTAATCGCAAAATCCCGTTATTAAATATAATTTTGAAATATTATAATTGCTATCAAAATGCACAATATTGTAACCACATTGCGTCTGATACAGGCGATTGTTAGCAATATTAACAGAAAGTGAAGCTTTCAGCCGTTAAAGTAGGGTACTGTCGTTGTTTTTCCACAGTTTTGTATGCTTAATATAAGGATTAAGGGTTGTTAATTTGAAAATAACAATGCCGCCATCTAATTAAATAAAAAGTCCACTTATTTGATATCTTTTTGAAGGTATTTAAACGGACAATTACATTAGAACGGAACATGTTTGTCAAATTGAAAAATAAATAAGTTATATTTGTTTAAAAATTATTTTCCATTAAAGCGCCTGCTATTTCAAACAAGACATTCTGTACAGGTAAGCCGAGAAGGCCAGCGCACAGTAAAAGGCTTAATCCTTTGCGCCATCGGCATAAATGTCAATAATAGTTGCGGATGTAAGCCAACAGTGTAGACCCTGATCAGACGCCGCGTTTTGCGGCGTCTGATCTGGATCTACACTGTTTGCAAATTTACGTTGTTTACACAGCGCTCTGACGTCACAGAGTGAAGACTTGCGCTGCTACTAATTGCCGGTACCTGGATTTTGTACATGGTCAGCGATAGGCATATGGACAATAGCAGGGCAGCTTCTGCAGTTAGTCACTTTGGGTCGATTGATAAACAATCGACCCATTGATAAACAATCGACCCAAAAATGGTTGCGTTCTCCAATGCAGTCACTCAACGTCAGTCCCTAGAAGCCCCCGTGGTGTAGTGGTTATGCTACTCGCCGTGTAACCAGGGATCGCAGGATCGATCCTGGGCTTTTCCTGACTTTCGGATGAGTCTTTGAACCGAAGTCCCGTCTCCGTGTGACTTTAGCTTTTGTTGAGACGTAAAACTCAAACACCCACTCACTCCACGTCAATCCCATTTTTGCCAACATTCGATATAATGACAATACTCAGTTCAAGGACCGCCCCCGCCCATCGGGGCTTGAAGAAATATATTGGCTTCACGATGCTTCCACGCAGAGCTGAAACCGACCCGCACACGAGTACTGGTAAACCGCTTAGAGGATCTAAGCCTGCCCAGGCAATGCGGTGCGAGTCGGCCCGTCCATGCTTATAAACCTGATTGGTTTCATTGGGTGGCAGGGCCTGAGATGTCATTGCATCTCAATGTCAGGTAAAAGTCCCACAAAATTGAAAGCAATGTCTCCCAAATGACCTTTACAGTGTTGACGGGGACGTTAAACCTGAAATCATACAAAATCGTTACAAGGACATGTAGTTTCTGTGGAATGAATCCCTTGTTTAAGATGGGCCAGATCGTGGAGATATTAAACAAATGTTTTAATACAACAAGAGACAAACGTTGTGGATATATCTTAGAATCGACATTTATCATAACGGTCACAACCGATAGTCACCGAAAGTTGCCGACAATAACCGAATTGCTTTAAAACAGGTGTCAAGTAGCGTAATTCTGGAGGCTACCTGGAAAAACTGCCAGTACAGGTTTGTTCCCTTGATTTCCCTTGATTTCACATGGCCGAACTTTTCCCGTATGATAGGCCAGATTCGTGGAAATATTAATCAAATGTTTTAATACAACAAGAGACAAACGTTGAGGATATGTCTTAGAATCGACATTTATCATATGACGTCGCGTCTGAGAGTGTAATAACGCCGTGTAATATTTTCGATAATCCACTAGTGGATTAAATATGAAGATCAGCTAGATGCGTCCCGTAACGTTACATGTAAGACGTCCTTAACGACGTCGCGTTTACTATTGGCGGAAAATTGACATTTTGTAAACAATCGTTCATAAAATGCGTTTTAAATGTCATATAATAAATAGAACCTTGCATTCGTGCTCATGTATTATTGAATTTATTAAACGAGTTGTGGAAAAGGGATAAAATGCTCGGCAAAGCCAGCCTCGCATTTTATCCCTTTTCCTCAACTCGTTTAATAAATTCAATAATACATGAACACTCATGTAAGATCCTCTATGACCTAGATAGTGTTGGCGTGTGCATTAAAAACTCCAAACCAAGCAAAGCAAGAATCAAGTAATTTAGAGACCATTCTTAAAATTTACAATACAATCCCCGGTCCCCGCCGATTGGGGCTTGAAGAAATAAATGGGTTGCATGGCGCTGCTACGCAGAGCTGACACTGACCGCACATGAGTACGTACTGGTAAACCCCTCAGAAGGACTAAGCCTGCCCAGGCAAAGTTGTGCGAGTCAGACCGTCTAATGCATATAAACCTTTTGGTTTCATTGGACAACAGGGCTTGAGATGTCATTTCTTTTTCTTTTTTCTCCTATTACTGCTACTAGCTCACATCTGCGCATTACGAGCAGGGTTTCCTGGGTGGTAACCAGTACTAATATTTCATCTCAATATTGGGTAAAATTCCCACAATATTGGAAGCATTGTCTCAAAAGACCTAAATAGTGTTGTCGGGGACGTTAAACCTTAATTCAAACAAGAAACACTCAACGCACATGCAAAACAAGCGTCCGTGGTGTTTGTTTGCTTGTTTGATTTGGGGTTTAACGTCCCCGTCAACACTGTAAAGGTCACTTCCAATTTTGTGGGACTTGTACCCGACATTGAGATGAAATTACATCTCAAGCCCTGTCGCCCAATGATACCAGTAGGGTTTATAGGCATGGACGGTCCGACTCGCACCGCTTTGCCTGGGTAGGCTTAGATCCTCTAAGCGGTTTACCAGTACTCGTGTGCGGGCCGGATTCAGCTCTGCGTAGATATATTTGTAGTAGTCCATATATTTCTTCAAGCCCCTATGGGCGGGGGCCGGCGTCCGTGGTGTAGTGGTTAAGCTATACGCCTCATAAACAAGGGCTCGTGGGTTCGATTCCGGGCTTCTCCAGACTTTCGAATGAGTCTTTAAACTGAGGTTCCGTTTGAGCAAAAATAAGGAAATGTGTACCCCTCTAAACCTCTCTTTTCTCCATACAAAGGCGCTTACTATACGTACTTGTTAACCTCATTCATGCCTTTCATAAATCCACGATGCACATCATACGTAATCGTACGTAACTTGATTCGCATAACCGGGAGATTTTTTTTTTCAAGTTGTCGTCCGTGTTTTACCGTTCGCTACTCACCGCATGAACTTTAGTTTATACCACCATGTATCTGTCAAGATGGAATTTTTAACTAAGTTGTACATAAAACATGTTGAACTGGAACCAACCCATTTACCATTCCACAGAAGGTACTTATTTTCTTACTTTCTGATGACCATCTTTAGCCTTTAAAACCTTTTCTTATAAGCATATTCCCTGCAGGCACAAAACGTTGACTCAACGTTGAACTAACGTTGAAACAACGTTTTCAACGTTGTTACAACGTTAGTTCAACGTTGAGTGCCTGCTGGGTTTCCTTTCCGTCTCCACCCCCATATTGGGTATGGCAAGCGAAAAGGAGTCTCGGCGAAGACTTCAGTCACCCTGCATACCCATTCAGTTATTATACAACCTTTGCGGTCTGGATAAAGAACAGTTTGGACCAAGGAGGATAAAAATTACGCACAACGAAGACTCTGATCAGCCTGCGCGGATGCGTACAAATGTTCCTGACTTCAACGCTGTTCGATCCCATCAGGAAATCCTGCCTATATAATTTTGACCCCATAAACCCCACTTTTATGCAGTAAAAATGGCGTTTAAAGGGGTACATATTATTATTTTTTATTTCTGCTTAAAACATACATTGTGGGTATTCGGCACGTCGACCTTGTTGCGACTACCTGATCCGGAAAAACCGTCTTTCCGCCAAAAACACCCCATTGCATACAGACAAGTCATGACTCTAAAAGACTACTGCAAGTTCACATTTTTTTCCCCGCACTATCATCCACTAGAATGCCCTGCCAGCCCACATACTAGTTCTTCCTACCGTGGCACAGGTCAGCACAGCTGTCTGCCAGGTAGTCCACTCAACACCTTAAATGCCAGTATCTACATTGTATTTTTCTCTTTTAACTATACTAACACTCTCGATCGCACTGTACAAACTCATTTCACCCACTTTTTTATTCCCCATTTTCCTTCAACTAACCCCCTTTAGCACTTGGTTCTACCGGAACACCATCTGAAGTCCTCTGTGGAGGTTAAGCTGTCACGGAAGGCTGTTCTAACGAGTACCAACAATCTATGTCTTGAGCAAAAATACTGAATATATCCGAATTTTTCTTATGAATTTTTTTCATTTTGTGGAGGTAAATTTTTCAATATGTTGGCGTGGTTTAGTAATGCATTGAAGTTCGAGTGTTAGTAGCCCTTAAAGAAAGTCCGTAAAGGAAAATTGACTTTCACCCTCTAAACACGACTTTATAAGGTAAACATGGGGTTTGCAGGGGTAAATATTATTTTTCTTATTTCTGCTGCAATACATAGGTTGTGGGTATTGGTTAGAACCGCCTCACCGAGGCGGTTCTTACGAGCACCCACGACCTATGTTTTTACTATAAATAAGAACAAATATCACACATTTTTATCAGAAAATTTTACCCTTTTGGGGTTTTCAAAGAATGCACTATGTTACACAAATATGTTATCCGTAATGTTTTTGTGGGTTGGTAATCCGCGAAATTGTCAGCTCCCACAGACTGTTCGTGCAGTTCGTGCAGAGTCATGTCTGTACACGTACACAGTTGCGTTCACTTATGTTCCTTGTCACCATGTTAACACGGTCATTAAAAGTCATCCATGTAAACCCAACTTAACATGGAGAAAACTGGGGTTTACTTTGGCATATACTATTTTCCTTAATTTCTGCTTGGAAACATAGGTTGGGAAACTCGTTGCAGCGGTTTTGTTTGTGTGATTTGAGTTTTAACGTCCCCACCAACACTATTTAGGTCATTTGCTTCCAATTTTGTGGGACTTTTACCCGACATTGAGATGAAATGACATCTCAATCCCTGCCACCCAAGGAAACCAATAGGGTTTATATGCATGGGCGGTGCGACTCGCGCCAATTTGCCTGGGCAGTCTTAGACCTTCTTAGCGGGTTACATGTACCACTACTAATGTGCGATCGGTTTCAGCTGTTCGTGGAAGCATCATGCAGCCCAATCTATTTCTCCAAGCCCCGATGGCCGGGGGCCTTGGTCATCATGTTAACAAGTTCATTGAATGATCATCCCTGTAAACCCAACTTTACATAGAAAAACTGGGTTTATAGGGGCATTCATTCTGTTTTTAATATCTATTTACAGACATAGGTTGGGATACCCGTTAGAACCGCCTCACTGAGGTGGTTCTAACGAGAATCCACAACCTATGTTATTGATTTTAGTCAGAACAGGCAATCGTTTTGTAGATACGAAAAAAATAATGCAGACCGATGTTGAACCGTGTTTCTTATGTATATTTCAGAGGCTATTCTAAAGGAGCTACATATTGCCACGCCCACTCCACCACGAACAGAACGGCACGGCCCTGGTAATGGTACGTATTTTTCTAAAAAAAAAAAAAGAAAAATCAAACACAGTGCATCTATTTAAGCATTGGAAATGAACAATGATTTATACCAAAACATTAATTGAAAAAATCCTAGCTATTCTTATCGCTGTGAGGTCAGAGCATAAGAGGGTTACATGTAGACTTTATATCTGGACTGGAATCATGTGTTTGTCTGGGCAAACAACGTAGACACAGATCAGACGCCACATTTCGCAGCGTCTGATCAGAGTCTACACTGTTTCACTGTTTGTTTAAAGTATAGGAATTTTAAAGGTTAACCTTTAGTACCCGCTAGGCTAATTCAGCGGACCAGAAATTGTTGATATTTTTCTTATTTTCCCAGAAAACAGGAATTGACATCTCATGCAAATTGTCTCCATAGGAGACAATTTGCATAAGATGTCAAATCCTGTTTTCTGGGAAAATTAGGAAAATATTCCAAAATGTCGTCTGCTACGAAAACATACCCAGCATGCATTGCCTTAGAGACGATCTAAGCACTCACCCGCCACCCGACCCCGTTCAGGACCGATTTACAGACCTTCATGCAGAGACAACAGACTTGAACCAGTACTGTCAGCGCTTTGATTTTTTCACAGATGCTGTTTACGTTCAGAGATCCCAACGTACTGTTTATTTTTACCAGAGTTTAATTAACAAGGTTGCAAGTTCTAGCCTGAGCACCACAGAAAACACTAAATGAATTTCTCGTATGCGACCATCTCTTGAGTCTGAGGGCAGAGTCTGATCAAAGTCTTCGTTTTCAGACAATACTGAACTACTGCATCTATTTAGCGGCACAGATCGACCCTGGTCGGACTGTACATCTGACAGGAAACATTGGAATCTGTTAAGTTTAAATAGTTACTAACAATATTAATTAGGTGGCGGTACTTCCCTATGACGCGGCATCGTTCGATGGCGTCAATTTCACGCAAAGAGAATAATTAAAACTCGGAAAACATATTTTGTCTGTGTAATATTCACACTGTCCAGTAATATTGTTTATCAACGGCCTTTGAGAGTTCAACGTTCAAGCGTGATACGGCTATTCCATGTTTTAGGGGAAGCAGGTTTCGGATTTCTTTTTTCACAGGATTTTAAGATTATAAATAAGTTTTTTGATAATGCCATTATGTAGAATTTGTAGCAAAGTGGTTAATATGATGCAGTAAGCAGGTAAGATCTTCAGTAAAACTATAACGCCCTATATAAAATCCCAACTGAAGGCGATTTACCTAAAACGCGGACTAGTCCAAAATTAAAAGTGCATTCACGTCTCACTGCGTTTTGAAAGACTATAACTGAACTGCCAAAACCAATAGCAGCAGCAACAACAACAATTCTAGCAATAACAAAAACGACAATAACAATAATAATTTGTTTGTTTGAATTGGAGTTTAACGGCCCAGTCAACACTATTAAGGTCATTTTTGAGCCGGTCAGTTTACCTATCAACACTTTCCCGGGCAGGCTTATACGTAAGCGGTTAACCAGTACAGTGCACATTCTTTCGCCAGAAACTGACAACTGCCCTTCTTGAATCAGCGGAAATAACAATAATAGTAAAAACCATTTAGATGAAGATAAAATCAGAACAAATACATATATAACCCTAAATACAGTAAAATTCCTATCTTAAGACCACCTTTAGGACTGTTCAAAAGTGGTCTTTAAGACCACTTTTGAACAGTCCCAAAATTGGTCCCTGACCAGAGGACAGTGTGGGGAGAAAACACAAAGAAATATTAACTGATTCCTTCTCAATAAGCTTTTTAAAGCAGATTTAGTCTTAATTTAAGATGGTCTTAATAGCGGGATATTACCAGTGAAATTCCGCTATTAAGACCACCTAAAATGAAGACTAATTCTGCTTTAAAAAGCTTATTTAGGAGGGTGCATTTATTCTTTCTTCATGTTTTCTGCATGCAATGTCCTCTGGTCAGAGACCACCTTTGGGACTGTTCAAAAGTGGTCTTAAAGACCACTTTTAAACAGTACCAAAGGTGGTCTTGATATAGGAATGCTACAGTATACGGATATCTGGAGCTTTGGGAAAGTTCTCAAGGGACTCCAGAACTAGTTCGAATTAGCCATGGTAAACGACCTATCCACGATCGAGTTACCGAAGTATCACTGTATTAATTAGTACAACCGAACTAAGAGAAATGGTAGCAAAGTCACGAGACCTAGATTTTTCGTTTGTTTGCTTGGAGAGAAACGTCCTTGCCAACACTATTCGGGTCATATGGAGTGGAAAGCTTCCTGATCAGGTTTATACAGAGGCTGTTAACCATCATTCAACTGTCCTTCTTCATTACGATATCACACCCGTGCAACCACGTTGCATTTTTCACATCTCCAAAATGGCTACTTTTCTGATGAAAGTCTGTCATAGTTTTGTTATTTTTATTTCAAACATAGGTTGTGGGTACTCGTTAGAACCGCCTCAATGAGGCGGTTCTAACGAGTACCCACAACCTATGTCTTGGAGCAGAAATAAGAAAAATAATGTATACCCCCGTAAACCCCAGTTTTCTCTATATAAAGTGGGGTTTAGGGAGGTGTTAATTTCACGGACTTGTTCACGTGATGTTTTTGTGCCATTCGTTTTTCCCTGAGATGGATCACAGCGGTGCTGTTAATTTGACGCATATTCACTCAGTTTCAGAATATATTCTAATAGCAAGCATCATTCTTTGCGACCGATTTCATTAATCTATATTTACACAACCCATAACCAGAATTTGAAAGGCTTAAATCCACCGGAAGAACGAATGTTTTTCTTCAACTCCACTTTATTAGACTAAATATAGTCCCAAATGGCGGCGGCAAATTGCAACCGCCTTGGATACTTTCCTGCTGTCTTGGATCAGGAGATAACATTTCATGGTCAATCTCAACGACAGAATGTTACCGACCCGGCAGGTATCGAACCGCGATCTCCTTCCTGATCACAAGCCATACTCGCATCTGACTTGGAGTTCGTGGCCCGGATAAACGAGATCTGCAAAGGGAGATAATTAACCGTGTAGAATTTCTAGGTATTTATTAAGTGATGTCAGAGCCTGGGAGTTATTAAGTTTGTCATTATGCTGCGTAGCAGACGATATAGTTTCTCCGATGTTCCATATAATATAGTTAATAATAAACGCCTACATTCCCAGACGAATAAAAATTCAGCCTTTTCCAGTGAAAATGTATCTTCAAAAGTTGCCCCGGAATGGACATTTATTTTCCGATCGCTCCGTACAAATCACTTAACCTGGAAAACTCCCTCAAAGGGACATGGGAAAGCAGTTCAGACCCGGATTATCATGAACAAGAAGACTCAGAGTTACTACCTATAAAACGCCTGGCCAAGGCTCTGGTCAGACTGTGCGCACGCGCAGGCTGATCTGAGTCTTCGCTGGGCGCACGCGTGCAAGTCTGGTTATTTGTGCTAGACAAGTATACGGGCATTAAACCTGCGAGAAATTGCATTATAGTGGCCAGTGCAGCTCGTCTTATAGTGTCAAAATATGATATACATGTAAGCACGAAAACGTCAAAGCCTACAATAAGAATTGTACGGCCAGCGAAAACTCAGATCAGACTGCGCATCCGAGCAGTCTGATCAGAGCATTCGCGGAACACATGTTCCTTTCATGGCATCCTAGTTATCCAAAGAGAGATAAACAACAACTCTTGCAATAGGAAGTGGATACACAGATTGATCCAAGTCTATGCTGGTCAGTTATGTCTTACTGTGGTATTTTTGTGTAAGTTAAGTAGAGTGAAACCTCGATAACTCGAATGCGGATAATTATTTTACCTTGGCTAATTCGAACTCCCTCTCGTGGCCCTAGATAATTGTTCCTATAGCTCCATGTATTTTGGCTAATTTTATGCAGGTTTGTTACATTTCAACTTGAAAATGTATGCTGTATGTACTCATTAGAATCGCCTCAATGAGGCGATTCTAATGCGTACACACAACATACATGTTTTTTTTTTAACAAAAAGTCGAAAATATATCCTAAGGTGATATATTATGCCTCATGGCCTAGTAGTATGGGTAACCCTCAATAGTTCGAGCTACACCTATTTCGAACAAAATTTCATGGTCACGAAGGTGTTCGAGTAATCGAAATTCGACTGTATACAGGCGCTTCAAACCCGAAGGATGGTAGGTCAATTTGAACCCAGATTTCGCCGAAGTCCGATCAAATTTCATATTAGTACCCACAATCTATATTTTAGAGCAGACTTAGAAGAAAAAAAAATGTTTACCTCTGTAAACCCCAGTTTTACTATATGAAAGTGGGATCTAAGGGGCTGAAGTTATATAGGCGTGTTTTCGTGACGGATGTGATTTTGTATCATCCTTAATCAAGGGCGTGTTGTGTGTACTCATTAGAACCAACTCCTGGAGGCGATTCTTACGAGTATACAAAACTACCGTTTCAAGCCTGCCCTAAATTGACCCAAGTGTGTTGTCTGGAGTTATGGGGTCTTTTTATATTGACTCAAGAACGTGTTTTAGGCAGCCGTGATAGACGAGTCAGCGATGCTAAAGCCATTCAGATCCGTGTGAAAAAGTGCATTATGTCATAGATCAAAAAAGCTATTTCGGCTCCAAACATAGATTGTCTGTGCTCGTTTGAACCGCGTCGATGAGTACCCACAATCTATGTCTTTGAGGAGAAAAAGGAAACTAATTTATACCCCTGTAACCCCCAGTTTTTCTCTATATAAAGTAGTTACACGGACTAGTTAACATGTCGGAAGTTTTCACCGAACGTCGTTCAATATGAATGACTAAATTCATTAAATAGCCTCCGTGGCCTAGTTGGTATAACCTTTTTTAACCTTTTTTACCAAATGGAATATCTTCCTCCTTATATATGGCAGGAGTCCATTTCGAAATTTAGAGTGACAGGTTGTGTTTTCATTCAAAATCTATTTGGAAACTGGCTGGACATTTTGCAAACAGTTTAGGCCGTGATCAGACGCCGCATTCTGCAGGCCCTGCACTGATTGCCATGGTACCCGTTTTGGGGTTTTCGGTACAAAATGTATTAATCATTATGTGCCTCATCGGTGTGGCTTCCGGCTTCGCTCGGGTCACATGTGAGGCGCCAAGTTCTTAAACGGAAGATCAGGTGGTTTTTACTCAGGAAAGTCCGGTATTCCCCACCTCTGATTAATGATCAGCTCGAAATAAGTGAGGAAAGTTTAAAAATGCATTTTAACTAGCAGATTGCAGAAGGTACTTCTGCTATATAATGTTTTTTGTTGGATTGTTTTGGATCGATTTTTTTGTCAATCAACCCAAAATTACTAAGAAGTAAGCACAGAAAGTATCCAGGACTGATGTCCACGTGACCATCACTGATCTGCAGGAAATCAAGGTGACGTAAGCCTCAAATTTCTTGTCGTCGTGACGTCACAGTGCTGTGTGAAAGAGAGCATATTGTAAAACATTGACTCGAAGCATGAGGTTGGACATTTGCAAACAGGTAAAAAACCCTGATAAGTCGCCACAAAATGTTCCGTCTGACCAGGGTCTAAACTGGCGTCTGATCAGGGTCTAAACTGTTTGCCTAAAATACGGGAATATAAGGGTTAAACTAAACAGCCCAATACTCCGTACAGGACCACTTTCCCAGTTCAAAAAGAATCGACCAAACAGTGCTGTGAGGGCTTTGATTTATTTAAGTAATTAGTTTCTGCAATGCAACGTTTTTTTTTTTTTTGTTTTTTGTTTTTTTTTTGAAACAGCATAGACCTTGATGAGACGATGTTCTTGCGGCGTCCGATCTAGGTCTACAATGTTTTTTCTTTGTTTTTCTATATCTTTTTAGGGGACGCCAGACATAATATGGGGTAATTATGATCCTCTTTTGCAACACGAAAATATCATTTCGCTGGGGCCTAAACTCTCTCTTGAATACGAAGAAGTTTTTATATGCCAGAATTGTCGCCTCTAGGTGCTAAAAAAGACTCAGTGTTGGTTCAGATTTCCGTCTCCGGTGGAAAGAAACCTTGCAAGGATACTTTTTCAGATTCACTGCATCACCATTGACGTCATAGGTGGTTTATGGAAATCCTTATAAGGCAGTGATCTTTTGTTCATTATAAATTGACTGTTTATTTTTAACGCATTCGAAAGGTTACAAGACTTCTTAATTGCCTTATTATACCATGAACTGGCCTTGAACGATATCATTCATCACATGTTACGCGTTTTCTTTATAACATTAGACTGTCCAGCACCTACTTACAGATTTAGGGCGAGTGCCGTGTGACATAGGCCAAGTTTTCTTATTCCCAAACCGGTTATTTTCTGGTGAAAATTTGTGATATTTTTCTTATCTATTCTCAAAATATAGATTGTGGGTGCTCGTTAGGACCGCCTCATTGAGGCGGTTCTAACGAGTATTCACAACCTATGTCTTGGTGGAACAGAAACGAGAAAAATTATGTATACCCCTGAAACCCCAGTTTTCTTAAGTAGGGGGTGTTCATTATACGGACCTGTTATTGTGATGAATTAGGGGATAACTGTATTCAAAATTGCGATTTGGGGAGGTAAATCGGAGGTATTGTGGTCGCAAATTTCGTTTTACGGCAACGCGTCAGCGGAGCCGTTAAACGTAATATGCGACCGTAAAACCCACGATTTACCTCCCAAATTACCAATTTGCAATACAGTTATCTCCATTCTAATGCACTTATACGGTTGTTTTGCTAAAACTGCACTATATTGCACAAAACGGCTAGCGCTGTGAGCTGCGTAAAACCAAGTGCCAGCCAATCAAAAGTGACGTTACGCGATGACGTCGGGTTTCCGAAAGTATATCGCAAAATATACTGTCGCAAATTTTTGACGTTATCCAATCAGACGTCGCGTTACATATGCAAGTGCATTAGAGAATAAGGAATGGCTATATTCAAAATTATCATTCGGGGAGGCAAATCAACGGTCTTACGGTCGGAAATTTCGTTTTACGGCTACGCGTCAGCACTTTTTTTTGTTTAAAGATGTTCTTTTATGCGCAGTGAGCTGCATAAAACCAAATACCAACCAATGATTAGCGACGTGACTGAATGCTTACTTTTTACCATTATATTTTTGATTGTTTCAGAAACGCTTGCGATTGCCTTGAGCGTCGCCGCCAGCATCAGTCTAGTGGTGATTATTGCCTGTGCTGTATTAATACGGCTCTACCTAAAGCGAAGAAGAGACAGACAGAAAGTGAGGGCCAAATATGATCTTTATACATCCATACCAATAGCCAAGCCCTTGTTGGTGAATACACAAAGACAGCTGGCTCATGGAGATATTCGACCCACCACGCTCTATGATTCAATGGATATAACAACAGAACGACCACAGTTTGAGAACTATGAACTGTCGAAATATGATGAGACCACTAAGAGGTTTCAGCAAAAACTGCATAAATTCCACAGCGTTGAGACAGCACAGATCGGCAGGGGTGAAAAAGAGTTGCCGAAATTAAGGCGTTCAAAATCTGTGACGTCATTAGATGACGAGGCATTGCAGGTGAGACCCAGACTTGAAGGGAACATTAGAATAGCTTTCAGTTTGAAGTATGTGAAGGCCTTAAGACAAGTGAACCTTAAACTACACAATATATCAGAACTGCCCGCAAAGACATACGGTTTGGACGTGTATGCAGTGGTCTATCTTTTCCCGCGTAATAATGAGGGTGTAAATAGCCGGAATGCAAAGGGAGATAAAACTGTGAAACTTGAGCAGACTTTCTTATTTGACGATCTGACATTGAAAGAAATTGAAAGGTCGACACTGCGAATAGCATTGTTCTACAGAAAGCGGGTGCGACTGGCAAAAGAGGAATTTCTTGGTGAAATGTTCTTGAAATGTTCAGAAGTAGACTGGTCGGTTGCCCTTCCGACCAGATTCGAGGTCGAAGTTCATAAATACCGTGCAAAACGGGTAAGTTATTGTCCATTACGCATTAGCAATTTTCGCATATTTATTTATTTATTTATGTATTCTGCGCATATAGATGCTCGGTACATTACATAAACACGCCTATTCAATGACATTGAAGCCGCATTCCTACTGACTGCATCACGTTTCTTATTTCTGCTGGACTTAGATTGTAGATACTTCTAAGAAATGCTCCAGTGAGGTGGTTTTCACCTTTACCTACAGACTATATTTGGAGCAAAAACAACACATGTTCTTATTGTCCAATACGAAAACACACCTATACGAGTACAAATACATTACCAATTTTTGGCCAAAAATTAGAAATTTTAAGATGAAAAATTGTGATATTTTTCTTATTTCTGCTCAAAACATAGATTGCAGGGACTCGATAGAACCGCCTCAACGAGGCGGTTCTATCGAGTACCCACAATCTATGTTTTTGAGCAGAAATAAGAAAAATAATGTATACCCCCTTAAACCCCAGTTTTACTATATAAAAGTGGGGTATGAGGGGGGTCAAAATTATATAGGTGTGTTCTCGTAATGTATGAACTTTATGAAACGAGCCTCTGGCGAGTTTCATTAATTTCATATGAAATGATCACGAATGTAAGATTCTGTTTATCATATAACGATTTTAAGTCACATTTTATAACCAAATAATATCAATAGAAAACATACGGTTGTCATTGATGGCGTGGCCATTTGTTTGAAGTTTAACGTCCCCGACAACACTATACAGGTCACTTTGGAGACGTTGCTTCCAATTTTGTGGGACGTTTAGCTGATATAAAGATGAAAATGACATCTCAGTCCCTGCCGCCCAATGAAGCCAATTAGGGGATAACCGTATTCAAAATTGTGATTTGGGGAGGTAATCCGTCGGTTTTATGGTCGCAAATTACGTTTTACGGTTCCGCTGACACGTCGGCGTAAAACGAAATTTCCGACCATAAAACCGACGGATTACCTCCCCAAATCACAATTTTGCAATACAGTTATACCCATTCTAATGCACTTATACGGTTGTTATGTTAAATACTGTACTATTTTTGCACAAATTGGCCAGCGCTGTTAGCTGCGTAAAACCAAATTCCAGCCAATGAAAAGCGACGTTATGCGACGACGTCGGGTTTCCGACAGTATATCACAGAATATACTGTCGCAAATTTTTGACGTTATCCAATCAGACGTCGCGTTACATATGCAAGTGCATTAGAATAGAGTTTATATGCATTACTTTGCTTGGGCAGGCTTAGACCTTCTTTAAGCAGTTTTGCAGGCTTAGACCTTCTAAGCGGTTTACCAGTACCCATATGCGGTCAGTTTCAGCTCTGATGGGCGGGTCGGGGTGGGGTGTTTGTGTGTGTGTGTGGGGGGGGGGGGGGGTGCAAATGGCGTGGCCATATGGCATGACGTTATCTGTGTAATAAAAAAATCAAAACATGCCAGTCTTAATATATTTGGCATTTCTGACATTCTGGCGAGTCATTAGTTTGGCAAACATTGCCCCTGAAATGTCTCTTAAAAATAAGAATATAGGTCTGCTATGCAGTTCCGATTTGTTTCGCAAAGGTTGAAATTTCCATATATGCCTTCAGGAATCCACATCCGACAAATACCTCTTCGATGACCTTGGTAGTCTGTTCGTCTGCTTGGAATATCAACTGGCGGCTAAGAGGATGAAGGTTATGGTCAGAAAGGCTTGTAATCTCCCGAAGTCGGATCGGCTCATAGGCAGACCTGGTATGTACAACACTCCCCCCAACCACACCACCCCCACCCCCACCCCCAAAAAAAAACAAAAACAAAACAATCAAGCCTATACAAATATAGTAAAATTCCCATATTAAGACCACCTTTGGGACTGTTCAAAAGTGGTCTTAAAGACCACCTTTTGAACAGTTCCAAAGGTGGTTTCTAACCAGAGGACACTGTATACAGAAAACACAAAGAAAGAATAACTGGAACTTTACAAATAAGCTTTTTAAGCAGAATAAGTCTCAATTTTTGGTGGTTTTAAGGGGGATGGGAACACCTTCAAGGGAGGCAACTCCTGCAAAAGAATTTTTGTCTCCCGTGTCAATAGGGGTCAACTCTTAAAGGAAAGAATTTGCTCCTGAGGAGCAAATTCTTTCCTTTAAGAGTAGACCCCTTTTTCAGCAGGACAGGGGTTATAGAAAAGCGAACAGGAAGTTCCGAAAGTTGTCTCCCTTTGAAAAATCTACCAGGTGTTCCCATTCCCCTTAATAGCGGAATTTTAGTGTATATTGTAAATTTTACCACCGAAAAAACGAAAATTTTAGATGTAAAATTGTGATATGTTTATTGTTTCTGCTCAAAATATAGATTGTGTGTACATGTTAGAACCGCCTCGAGGCGGTTCTAACAAGTACCCACAATCTATATTTTAGAGCAGAACGGTAAGGAAAATTAGGTTTACCCCAGTTTTACTATATAAAAGTGGGGTTCAAGGGGGTCAGAATTATATAAGTGTGTTTTCGTGATGATTTGCTCTTCTATAGTTTTTTTTTGGTTTTGGTTTTACGGCCCTTTCAAGATTATTTCACTCATATCGAGCCGATCGTTAATCAGAGGTGGGCGAAAACCGGAGTACCCGGAGAAAAACCACCTGACCTTCCGTTGCAGAACCTGGCGTCTCACATTCTCTCTTCTATCGTTATACGTTGGACAAGTCCATTTGTCATTTCATAGGTATATTGTGTCTGTTTGACGGAAACCTTTTTTTAGCATGCAGTGTAGACCCTGACCGGAATCTGGCGTCTGATCCGGGTTTGCACTGCTTGCTGAGTGCTTTAGGTTCAAGCCTCGTTCTGGTCAACAAGGGGAAAACTTCTCTACGGCTATCCCTGTGTTCGCCTACACCTGGTTAATTGTGTGTTTGTTTGATTTGAGGTTTAACGTCCCCGTCAACACTATAAAGGTCATTTTGGAGACGTTGCTTCCAATTTTGTGGGACTTTTACCCGACATCGAGATGAAATTTCATCTCAAGCCCTGTCGCCCAATGAAACCAATAGGGTTTATTAGCATGGACGGTCCGCCTCGTACCGCGATTCCTGGACAGGCTTAGATCCTCTAAGCCGTTTACTAGTACTAGTGTGCGGGCCGGATTCAGCTCTGCGTGGAAGCATCATGCAGCCCATATACTTCTTCAAGCCCCTATGGGCGGGGGCGACACCTGGTTAATAATCACCTGTCATAAGTAACGTATATTTAAATTGAACCATAGAATACGAATGAAGGTAAAAAAAAAAGAAGAAAAGAATGAAATTCTGGGAAAACACGTGACTTTAAGACACGAGTCAGTGACAGTCTCTGTTCAGCGACGAATTGTCGTATTATTAGCTTTCTAAATGTCATAAGAAAAGATTCAGCTTTATTAGGCATCTGTTTACCTGATCTCCCACGCTCTCATTTGTTTGCTCGGGTTTCAATTAGTTAAGGTTGGTAACCCACCAGGCAGTCTACGTTGAGTCAACGTTCTTGAACAAGGTCCTATGAACCTAGCTGTATGAAGCTGTTCTTGAATTGACCCGGCAGAAGCCGTCAACAAACAACAAAACACATGTTCAAATCATAAAATTCACGTGCTGTTCGAAAATGGTTTTTGAACATTTTATATAGAGGATCTTACATGAGTGTTCATGTATTATTGAATTTATTAAACGAGTTGAGAAAAAGGGATAAAATGCTCGGCAAGCCGAGCATTTTATCCCTTTTTCTCAACGAGTTTAATAAATTCAATAATACATGAGCACGAATGCAAGATTCTACTTATCATATGACATTTAAAACGCATTTTATTCACGATTTGTTTACAAAAATGTCAATATTCCGCCGTTAGTAAACGCGACGTCGTTAAGGACGTCGTACATGTAACGTTACGGGACGTATCTAGCTAATTTGCATATTTAATCCACTAGTGGATTATCGAAAATAATACATGACGTTATTTCACTCTCAGACACGACGTCATATGATAAATCATAATATGGGCCTTGCTACGTTGAGCGGCGCAACGTTATCGCCCTGAATTTATGATAACGTCAGAGGGTCATTGAGTAACAGTATCAACACTCTGAACTAGCCACCAGTATGGTTTGCCGGTCGCATTCGAAGAGTTTATGTTGCTTCGCTCTTCGGTTCACGGCGCCGGTCTGGACTTCGGACTCTATGACGGTCTCATCATAAATCGTTTGAATTTGAGAGGGGTGGAGTCTTATATTTCCTGGGTTCGAGCCTCCGTCACAGTGATCTAACTGGTGGTTTTCCTCTGCTCTGACGTCGGGTTGTTGTTGAGTCCTCAACCATGAGTTTTGATTGTATTAATCTTCCTGTGTATTTTATTATGACCTACTGTTGAACTACGGAGCCTCCATGCGGATCAATTTACTATTGCTATTATGTTTGATACTGCACTGTAACTGAGGGCGAGGAACACCAGAGTTGAAGCTCCCTGGGGTTTTACTATTGACCGTCCCAAGGCACTCGTTCTACTGCAGTGTCTTATTTGTTAATTGGCTTTGTGCCGTTGGTTCATGTTTCGTTTGATGTTTTTTTTTGTATGTGCCTCTGAATGTCGCTCACTTTCTTTAGGTGACTTAAGATGGTAGCGTTCTTTGATTGTTGCTTTCCTGAATGACCTTTCCTTACTAGTTTGTAGGGAGCTTTTGGACGTTTTCGCATTTGCCTGGTTTCTCGGAAAATATTTGTACACTCGGTCTAGCGGCTTCCTAGGGACCCGGCAAATATTAATGCATGAAAAACCATGGATGATCCCTGTATTCTTGCATAAATTCCTATGAACACAGCCAAGTAGCTCACCATGTCTGATGTGCTCTTGAAACAGCTAGCTGTTTGAAGCTATTTTTGAATGGGCCAGAAGTCGTATTCAGACAACAAAACCAATGTTAAAATCATAAAATTCACGTGCTGTTTGAACATGGAATTTTAACTTTCGATATCACAGGATTGGCATTGCGTTTTTACGTTGCGTTGAGCGGCGTAACGTCATCGCCCTTTGGTTCGAGCCTCGCTCGGGTCACATGTGAGACGCCAAGTTCTGCAACGGAAGGTCAGGTGTTTTTTCTCCGGGTACTCCGGTTTTCGCCCACCTCTGATTAACGATCGGCTCGATATGAGTGAAATGATCTTGAAAGGGCCGTAAAACCACCCCCCCCCCCCAAAAAAAAAACGTTATCGCCCTGAATTTTGCCTTTTAGAATATTTTGATAACGTCAGAGCGTCACTGCGTAACTGACATCATTGTTAATAACATGGTTTGCCGGTCGCATTTGAAGAGTTTATATAGATTAATGTCACAATTTATTGTTCGGATCCTAAGTTACGCAAGAACAACGATCATCCACGGTTACTTCATTGCAAGGTTCCTGGGAAGATATTTGGATACTCGGCCTGGCGGCCTCTTGTTCAAACAGCTGCCTCGGGACCCGGCAAATGTTAATGCATGAAAATCCATGAGTGATCCCTATATTGAAACAACCTTAAAACGTTGATACAACGTTGAGTTAACGGTGTGTGCCTGTGCTGTCATCTTTTTGGGAGGCAAGTATGTCGAGGTATTTTGTAGCCCTTGTGAGAAGGGGCGTGACGAGCTACGTCATAGCACAGTTATCGAACTCATTTCCGTTAGACGGCATAACAAGCACATGGATGGCCGCTAGAGGCACCTCGGTGAGACTGAATCATAAATAAAACAAGACTCTTCTCCTGACACGGTAATTCTTAATTTGAAATATACATTTTTCTTCAAATTCAATTTTTCTGAGTTCAAGATCTTTAGTTGCAAGCATGCATGTTGATAATGAGGATTATGTCGGAATTTTGACAGCTTCTCCATAACCATGCCATGCATAGACATTTTATCAGTTACCCCCTGTTGACCTGATACAGGACAAGGGAGCTTTATCACGTCAACGTGACACTGCACTTTTATGAATGAATCGGACTACTGGAAAATGACAAAAAAAAATGTTAAAGTAACTGGGAAAAATGGCAATATTACTTGAAAAAAAAATATCAATAGGAAAAACATGGTCAGCTGATACTAATTATATCGACCACCAGAATGCTTGGACGCACTGAGGGCCATCAATAACTGACCGTAAATTGCTAATTTAAGAGTGTACAAGGGGATAAACTGATAAATAGGTTACCAGATTCGTGTCATTTGATATCAAGTTTATCAGGCTCGGCTTCGAGAACGCATGTAGAATCGCTCGGCAAGCCTCGCGATTCTACAAGCGTTCTCGAAGCCTTCCCTGATAAACTGGATATCAAAAGACACCAACCTGGTATTCTCTATTTAGACATATTTTGTTTTGGAAAATGATAGCTTAGATATGCAAAACTTGTACAGTTTACTGACGCTGGCGTCGTCACCAATTCCGTCGCCGTGGTGCAGAAGTTCCTCGTGTATTTTGCGTTATGATACCACACGCGCATGGCATAGTGCATTTTCTAATATCTCCAATTCTGAAGAGGGCTATATGTCTGATATTTTCTTATTTATCCCCAAAACATAGTTTGCGGGCGCTCATTTGGCGGTACTGAGGCGGTTCTTACGTGTGTTCACAACCCATGTCTTGGAGCGCAAATAAGAAAATGAATACCCATGTAACTTCAGTTTTCTCTTTATCATTAAGCGAACACATCCGTGAAATGAAGACCCCCTATACCCCAACTTTATATAGAGAAAACTGGGGTGTACGGGGTATACATTATTTTTCTTATTTTTGCTCCAAGACATAGGTTATGGGTACTCGTGAGAACCGCCTCAATGAGGCGGTTCTAACGAGCACCCACAACCTATGTTTGCAGTATTTGTAAGAAAAATATCACGGATTTTCATCAGAAAAGTAGCCATTTTGAAGATGTGAAAAAATGCACTATGTCGCACGGGTGTGTCATCGTAATGTAAAGTTGGGCTAACGGTGTGTACATTACACTGATGTGTTTACGTTATGGGTACAGGGGCGGGGTTTGTGTGTGTGCATGTGAGTATATGTTTGTGGTAGGTGGGGGCTGATTCCAAAAACTATTCGCTCACACCGCACACCATTAGTTTTTACCGGGCTGGAAGAAATAGATGGGCTGCATGATGCTTCCACGCAGAGCTGAAACCGAACGCACACGAGTACTGGTAAACCGCTTAGAGGATCTAAGCCTGCCCAGGCAAAGCGGTGCCCATGCGTATCAACCCTATTGGTTTCATTGGGCGACAGGACTTTTCATCTCAATGTCTGATAGAAGTCCCACAAAATTGGAAGCAACGTCTCAAAATGACCTATACAGTGTTGACGGGGATGTTAAACCTCAAATCAAACAAACAAACAAAACGCTGATGTGTTTACGTTATGGGTACAGGGAAGGAGTTTGTGTGTGTTTGTGTGTGTGTATGCGTGTGTGCGCGGGTGCATGTGGTTTGGGCGGGGTGTGTGAGCGGAGCTAAATTCTAAATGACCAATGATCATTACTTTTCGCTGCACATAAAGCTACACTTTATTTTCATTTGTTTTCCTTTTGTTGTTTTCGCTGACTGAAATCACGTCTTTTTTTAGTTCATGATTATAGCATTTACATGATTTAGTGTCTCTACGGAATACGCCCTACTTTGTTGCAAAAAATTACATCCTACATGTCTTTTTATTGAGTTAGGAGAAACAATATTGGTAAACATAGACGAATAACAGAACATCACGAAGAGACGCCTATATAATTCTGACCCCTTTCAACCCCACTTTTATATGTAAAACTGGGATTTACAGGGGTTAACTTTATTTCTTATTTCTGCTCTAAAATATATATATTGTGGCCACTCGTTAGAACCGCCTCGATGAGGCGGTTCTAACGAGTACCCACAATCTATATTATGAGCAGAAATAAGAAAAATACCATTTTTTTTTCTTATTTCTGCTCTAAAATATAGATTGTGGCCACTCGTTAGAACCGCCTCGATGAGGCGGTTTTAACGAGTACCCACAATCTATATTATGAGCAGAAATAAGAAAACTATAACAAAGTTTCATCTTAAAATTTTCGTTATTTCGACGAATAAGCGTACAATGTATTTGTATAGGCGTGTTTTCTTAACGAACATGTGTTGAGGCTCACACAAGCACATTCTGTGACTTTGCTATTAACCTTTACAACCATGTACATGTAGCCCAATGCAAGAAGTGTAGGTCCTGATGATTTGTTTGTTTGTTTGATTTAAGAAATAGATCAACTCTAGCTGTGATTTGTGAGTAATAAATCACAGTTTGGAGGTCAGTTGTAAAGTAGACAAATCACGAGCGCGTAGCGCGCCTGATTTGTCTACTTACAACTGACCGACAAACTGTGATTTATTACTCAACAAATCACAGACAAGAGCTGATCTATTTCGATTCTAACACGCTGAAAATCGGCAATAATGTTGTTGTTTCCTTCAAAATCTTACAACCTTTCGCCATTGTTATAAGAAATCCCACTAAAATTATCGACTGAAACACATGTATTTATATCCTTTTCTAACGTTTTCGATGCGAGAAAATAACGTTACACCGTCTAACGTCAAAGAAATCGACTAGTGACGTCATAAATTTGCAGTTTTAATGACGTCACTCGTCACGCTCTTCCTAGCTGTGATTTGTCGCAGAATAAAACACAGTTATTTTCCATTGCCTATATAGGCGCGGTGTGTTAGAATTGAGGTTTAACGTCCCCGTCAACACTGTAAAGGTCATTTTGGAGACGTTGCTTCCAATTTTGTGGCACTTTTACTCGACATCAATGGAATGACATCTCAAGCCCTGTCGCCCAATGAAACCAATAGGGTTTATTAGCATGGACGGTCCGCCTCGCACCGCGTTTCCTGGACAGGCTTAGATCCTCTAAGCGGTTTACCAGTACTATTGTGTGGGCCGGATTCAGCTCTGCGTGGAAGCATCATGCAGCCCATATATTTCTTCAAGCCCTTATGGGCGGGGGCTTAGAGAGAGAGAGAGAGAGAGAGAGAGAGAGAGAGAGAGAGAGAGAGAGAGAGAGAGAGAGAGAGAGAGAGAGAGAGAGAGAGAGAGAGAGAGATTTAATTAGTAAGGGGAACTGGGGAAGGGGTATATTTTTATTCATCTAAGGGTTACTTAATAAAAAAGTCTCATTTCAACAGACTTTATAAGTCTAAAGCACATTCTGTGACTTTGCACTTAAACTTTACAACCATGTACATAAAGCCCAATGCAAACAATGTAGATCCTAATAAGATGGCTCATAATGAGCCATCTTATCATGATCTACAATGCTTGCATTCTTTTAATGAATATAAGCTTAACATCACGTAAACAAGTCCGTGGAATAAACACCCCTAAACCCCACTTTATATAGAGAAAACTGGGTTTTACGGGGTATACATTATTTTTCTTATTTCTGCTCAAATACATAGGTTGTGGGTACTCGTTAGAACCGCTTCAGTGAGGCGGTTCTAACGCGCACCCACAATCTATGTATAGAGTGTAAATAAGAAACGAATGAACGTGTCCTAATTCAAACATTACGAAAAGACGCAAGTTTACAAACCTCCAAAGAAAGAGGAAATTTTCAGATAAAAAAATCTGAAATTTTACATATTTCTGCTCAAAACATAGATTAAGGGCACACTTTAGAACCGCCATGTTGAGGTGATTCTAACGAGAACACAAACTGTATGTTTTGAGCAGAAATAAGAAAAATGATGTATACCCCTTTAAACTCCAGTTTTACTACATGAAAGTGGGGTTTAAGGGGGTCCAAATTATATAGGTGTGTTCTCGTAATCATTATGATAACACATCCATGTGATATAGTGCATTTTTTAAACCTAAAAAAATGTAATTTTACTGATGAAAATCTGTGATATGAGTCTTATTTATACTCCAAACATAGGTTTTGGGTGCTCGTTAGAACCGCCTCATTGAGGCGGTTCTAACGAGTACCCACAACCTGTGTCTTGAATGAGGCGGTTCTAACGAGCACCCAAAACCTATGTCTTGGAGCAGCATTAAGGAAAATAATATTTACCTCCGTAACCCCCAGTTTTCTCTATATAAAGTGGGGTTAAGGGGGATCTTCATTTCACGGACTTGTTCACGTGATGTGGATTGAAAATCTAACTACATATTACAAAAACAACGGCTTAACAATTACCGCCAAAACATTAACAATTTTCAGATGAAAATTTGTGATAATTTTCTATTTCCGCTCAAAATATGGATTGTGGGTACTCGTTAGAACCGCCTCGATGAATCATAAATTCAGAGCAGAAATAAGAAAAATAAGGTTTATCCCTGTAAACCCCAGTTTTTGTCACGCCTGCTATAAGCATGGCGCGATATAGGCGCCCGGTTTTCCGTCCGTCCGTTGGTCCGTCCAATCGTCCGTCCGTTTGTCAAGGCGTCAACATTTGCGACCACCCTAGCGTTCACCCTAATGGTCAAGTTTATTTCTCAAGAACTATAAGAGCTTCATTAATGATACTTGGTACAAACTTGTGTCTGGGGATGACAACTTACATGCAAGCATCCATATTTGACCTTGACCTACATTTCATGGTTCACTGACTTTGGAAAATATTGCGACCCCCCCCCCCCCACCTAGCGTTCACCCTAATGGTCAAGTTTATTTCTCAAGAACTATAAGAGTTTCATTAATGATACGTAGTACGAACTTGTGTCTGGGGGTGACAACTTACATGCGAGCATCCATATTTGACCTTGGCCTCATGGTTCACTGACTTTGTTAAATATTGCGACCAACCTAGCGTTCACCCTAATGGTCAAGTTTATTTCTCAAGAACTATAAGTGCTTCATAAATGATACTTGGTACAAACTTGTGTCTGGGGATGACAATTTACATGCAAGCATCCATGTTTGACCTTGATCGCTATTTCATGGTTCACTGACTTTGTAAAATATTGCGACCACCCTAGCGTTCACCCTAATGGTCAAGTTTATTTCTCAAGAACTATAAGAGCTTCATTAATGGTATTTGGTACAAACTTGAATCTGGGGATGGCAACTTAAATGCAAACATCCATATTTGACCTTGATCTAAATTTCATGGTTCACTGACTTTGTAAAATGTTGCGACCACCCTAGTTCATCCTATTGGTTAAGTTCATTTCTCAAGAATTATTAGAGCTTCATTAATGATACTTAGTACAAGCTTGCATTTAAGAATGGAAACTTTTATGCATGCATCTATGTTTGACCTTGACTACCTACATATCATGGTTGGGTGACTTTGCGCAGCCACAGGCGCGACATAGCCTTCGGCGGAATTCTTGTACTATATAAAAGTGGGGTTCATGGGGGTCAAAATTATATAGGCGTATTTTCGTGATGAGAAACCTAGGGCAGAAAGGGATAAATAATATTTATACATTCCAGTGAGTTAATGTATCTGAAACTATCAAAATTTTTACACATTGTTAAAAGATATTACATTTTCACATTGCATGACCATGTTATTTTCACAGAAGCAGGCCCGACTACTTCTTTCACGTATATTAATAAAGAGAAAATTTGCTTCTTTTTTCCGATAAATACCACAAATATTTCACCTCGACATCAGTATTTTCACTCATGCTTCGCACTTGTAAAAATCTGATGTAAAAAAACAAGAAAAATATCACAATTTTTCATCTATCTGAAAATTGTCGATTTTTCGGCGGTAAAGTTTACAATGTATTTGTATAGGCGTGTTTTCGTAATGAAAGACCACAATCTCGATCTTTCTGAAGTCTTGAAGTTCCCATAAGGATTTTGAGTGCAGTAAGCGACTACCCCTTACGAGTCTACCAGGCATGTTATATACCAGCGCCCTATTAAGAGACCATCTTGGGGACAGTTCAAAAGTGGTCTTGAAGACCACTTTTGAACAATCCGAAAAGCGGTCTTAATATAGGAAGTTTAATGTTAATCTGTCTAGATAAAATGGGCCCCGTCAAGCAATTTTGGTACTTATCGCATATGCGAGCAGCGAAGGTTCAGGCGAGCCTGCGCATCCGCGCAGTCTCGCCAGAACCTTCGCTACTCGCTCATACAAGAAGTGAATCAAGAGGAACCTTCAGACAGAAAGCCAAATCCCTGGCCCCTCTGAATGGCTGGGCATGCGCAGTTAAAATTTGTCATGACGGAATGCTCGAAGACACAAATTCGCTTGGCGGGGCTCAAATGATGATAACTACGTGTACCTGACGTTCAGGGGCCAGTTGTTCAAAGCATCGTTAGCTTGACGAGCTCGTTAGTGGTCCTATTGTTAACTCTTCTAGCAAGTACAATATCGTACAAACATTTCAGCATATTTGCCATATTTAATGATCAAAGTTTTAACGATACGTTAACTAACGACGTTGTTGGTTTTGAACAACTGGCCCCAGATTATCTGGTTAGATCAACACTGATGAGAAACATCCGTGGTGTGGTGGATAAGCTACTCGCCTCATAAACCTGGGATCGTGGGTTCGATTTGGGGCTTCTCCAGTCTTTCGAATGAGTCTTTAAACCGAGGCCCCGTGTCCGTATGACCTTAGCTGTTGGTGGGACGTAAAACTCAAACACACTCACTTACATGTGATGCATTTTCTTTTTCTAGCTCATTACGTCATCATCAACCTGTTGAAGAACAAGGAACTTGAAAAGAGCCAAGAGACTAGAACACAGGGTGGATATGCACCAGTCTGGAATCAGCCATTTCTATTTGACTTACCGGGGGATAATGTTAACGAGTTCTGTTTCGATTTTGTTGTGATGCGCGGGAAAATTCGCACCAAAGATGGCGTCGTTGGTCACGTGATGGTAGGCGCGGACAGCACGAAGGAGGGTAATAAACATTGGCAGGAAATTCTATCTCCCCGTCCTAATGAAACTGCGAGGTGGCACAATATAATGCCTCTAATAAACTTCAAGCCAAACATCGAGCCGACAAGATTAAAAGCGAGAAAGGACTCCTGAACTTTATATTTTGTAAACTTAAAGCTTTGCAGGCTCTGCAGGCAGAGTATTATTCAGCAGAAGACATATTGACATATTTTTCTCATTTTTCCTTGAAAACAGGATTTGTCGTCTGCTGAATTAGCCTAGAGAGTGGTATAGTAGTCGCAGATAAAATTGACTAGGCGAAGCTAGGTGTTGTCAGTATATGTCAAATTCGCTGAGTCCACCAGAAGATTCGGTAGAGTGCCTTTCGCATGCTTTCTGCAAGCGGACCAAATGGCCATTTTCGCCACAGCTTTGTTTGTGTTACAGTTGAATTCACACAATCGGGTAACTTGATTTACCTTTTTGTTAATAGATCATTCTAAAGGCAGGTGCAAACGATAGCTCCGCCTAGTCAATTTTATCTGCGTAGTAGTCGCATATAAGATTGACTAGGCGGAGCTATTCAGGTGTTGTCAGTATATGTCAAATTCGCTGAGTCCACAAATTCGGTAGAGTGCCTTTCGCATGCTTTCTGCAAGCGGACCAAATAGCCATATACACCACAGCTTTGTTTGTGTTACAGTTGAATTCACACAATAGTGGGTGATTTAGTTTACCTTTTTTTTAATGGAACATTCCGAAGGCAGGAGCAAACGATAGCTCCGCCTAGTCAATCTTATCGGCGACTACTATACATGAATTTAAGAGGAATGGGAACACCTGGTTGATTTTCCGCCATTTTTCAAAGGGAGACAACTTTCGGGACTTCCTGTACACTTTACTGTAAGCCCTGTCGCACTGAAATAGGGGTCTACTCTTAAAGGGAAGAATTTAAGAGTTGACCCCTATTGACATGGGAGACAAAAATACTTTTGCAGGAGTTGCCTCCCCTGAAGGTGTTCCCATTCCCCTTAAGGGTTAAACGAAACAGTCTAAGTATTCGTTCAGGATCAGGGATGGTTGGGTTAGGTAAAGGTGATGTGTACCTCGCATCACTGGGACGTCCAGCTGACACTGGCTTACAGTTGAGCAAGGTCTGATGTCCTTGCACTGGGTAAGGGTAGTGGGGGAGCGTTGTTATTTCATCATGCAAACACGCCTGTATAATTTTGAACCCTTTAAACCCCACATTCAGATAGTAAAACTGGGGGTTTAAAGGGGTATACATTATTTTTCTTATTTCTGCTCCAAAACGTAGATTGTGGGTACTCGTTAGAACCGCCTCGTCGCAGCAATATGAAAAATATCAGGATTTTTATGAAAAAAAAAAAAATCATTTTTGGTGGTAAAATTTTGTCATGGACATGAACATGTATTTGAACAGGCGTGTTTTCGTAATGCTTATATTTCTACACTTCCATTCATTTTCCTGTTTCTCCCATGTCCCTTACTTTAAACTCTTCTATTATCTCTTCTACAGTCGAACTTCAATGGCTCGAACACCTTTGGGACCTCGAAAATCTGTTCGAGACAGGGGTAGTTCGAGCCACTTAGGGCTACTGCCAGGAGGCATAACGAGATATTTTTTTACATCTTTTCGGTGTTCTATAATGAATATGTATGCTGTGTGTACTCATTAGAATCGCCTCATCGAGGCGATTCTAATGAGTACACACAGCATACATTTGCAAGATAAAAGACTAAAATCTCCTTAATTATCACCCACTATTTCTTATGTAGAGGATTTCGCTAAGGACTCATCCATGGTAAACGAGCCATCGGTGTTCGAGCCATCGAAGTTCTACTGTATCTCTTTTTCCCCTTTCTCTTGCAGCTGACAAGGGCTGAAGTGCCGTTAAGCCCATAGGAATCAATCGGATACTTTCTGCAAATTTTTTTTTCGCTTGAAGAAATAGATAGGACTGCACGATACTTCCACGCAGAGCTGAAACCGGCCGCGCACATGAGTACTGGTAAACCGCTTAGAGGCTCTAGCATGCCCAGGCCCAGGCCCAGGCCCAGGCAAAATGGTGCGAATCGGACCGTCCATGCATCTAAACCCTTTTGATTTCATTGGGCGGCAGGGCTTGAGCTGTCATTTCATCTCAATGTCGGGTAAAAGTCCCACAAAATTTTGAAGCAACGTCTCCAAAATGACCTAAATAGTGTTGACGGGGACGTTAAATTCCAAATCAATCAATCAAATCTGGACTATTTTTCAAGACAATCGATCCACTAATGCTGTCAGTTCTTTAACTGACTTTGGCAATGCCACTTTGTAGGATTGACTATGACTATGTTATGTGCAAATATTACTTAAGTATTGTACATGTTCATCTATGTGATACAAGTAAGGCTTTGTAGTCATATCATGTTTTTTTACACATATATCAACAAGAATCATATCATGTTTATTTTACACATATATCAACAAGAATCATATCATGTTTATTTTTGGATATCCATTACGAAACCATGCCTATACATGTACAAATACATAGGAAATTTTATTGCCGAAAAATAAGAAGACAATTTTAGGATGAAAAAATGTGATATTTTTCTTATTTCTGGTCAAAATATAGATTGTGAGTACTCGTTAGAACCGCCTCATTGAGGCGGTTCTAACGAGTACCCACAATCTATATTTTAAAGAAGAAATAAGAAAAATAAGGTTTACATGTACCACTGTAAACCCCAGTTTTGCTATATAAAAGTGGAGTTCAAGGGGGCGGGGGTCAGAATTATCTAGGCGTGTTTTCGCGATGACATCTGTGTGACATTGTGCATTCGTTCATATCTTCAAAGAGGCCCCCGCCCATAGGGGCTGGAAGAAATATATGGGCTTTACGATGCTTCCACGCAGAGCTGAATCCGGCCCGCACACTAGTACTGGTAAACCGCTTACAGGATCTAAGCCTGTCCAGGAACCGCGGTGTGAGGCGGACCGTCCATGCTAATAAACCCTATTGGTTTCATTGGGCGACAGGGCTTGAGATGTCATTTCATCTCAATGTCGGGTAAAAGTCCGACAAAATTGGATGCAACGTCTCAAAATGACCTTTACAGTGTTGACGGGGACGTTAAACCTCAAATCAAACAAACAAACAAATCATATCTTCAAAGCTAACTTTTTGTCTGACAAATACATGTAGTTGTGATACATGAATTTGCCTTATTTCTGTTGCCCACATTAGTTGAATGTATGAGGCGGTTCTAACGAGTTCCAACGATTTATTTCTTTGATCAAGAATAAAGAAAATAATGTATACCATTGTTAGCCCCACTGTTCTCCATATAAATGTGTTAAATAGTAAAGCGAGAAATTTCTTATGTCCATAATAATGTTATAAAAGGCTAGTGACAAACGTTTGTCAATAACCATTTCACGTTAAATGGCTCTTGACAAACATTTGCCAATGGCGATTTCTAGTCAAAACGGCTGTTGGCAAACGTTTGTAAATAGCGATTTCAAGTACAAATTGCTATTGACAAACGTTTGTCAAAAGCCAAAATAAGTTAAATTCGCTACTGACAAACATTTGTCAATGGTTATTTTGCGTTTTAAAAGCCTGTTTCTGTTGACGGAATTTCTTAGCGCACCAGCTTATCGGGGCTTGAAATCACAGATTTGGCTGCATGGTGCTCGCGTGCAGAGCTGACACAAAAACCGGACTTGAGTACTGATAAACATAATGGAAATCTAAGCCTGTCGCATTAAAGTCTTATTGAGGCTTCAAATGAAATATTTTTTTCTTGAAGCATACTGAGTACACCTCTGTATACATCACGAAAACACGTCTATATGATTTTGACCCCATTGAACCCCACATTTATATAGTAAAACTGGGGTTTACAGGGGTAAACCTTACTTTTCTTATTTTTGCTCTAAAATATAGATTGTTGGTACTCATTAGAACCGCCTAGATGAGGCGGTCTAACGAGTATCCACAATGTATATTTTTAGAATAAAAAAAATATCACAATTTTCATCTTAAAATCTTCATTTTTGTCGGCGATTCAATTTACTTTGTACTTTCTAGGCGTGGTTTTGTAATGTATATATAAATAGAATTGAAAGCAACGGTCAGTAAACGATACAATTAACCCAGAGCAACCATCAGAGACACCAATGGGAAAGAAGCACTAACATGAAATAACTAGACCCTAATGGAAACATCAATAGCGGAAAGCCAAACGGATAGTTACTTTCCCACAAAATGGCCAATTAGCTATCCAAAACAAAAACATATACGCGATACACACTCAAAGACAAACCATAACAAAAATTAACCGCGACAGAAGAACCGCCTTGGAACAGTCAGTGAAACGAATTCCACAGGGGTGGGAGGCGGTTAAATAGATTTTACGTGGCCACAATCCTCGCCCCTACTAACGTCGCGATTTAGACAAATAATTTGTTCAGTCCGCATGACTCCTAACTCATCAGTCCAACATCTCCGTGAACACAAAAATAAAACAACTACAGAGATGAAACAACGATGAGGACTTGACAGCAAGAAACCACTGAAATGCTGGAGCAAAAGAAAACCAACAGTTACACTCCGATGGGCCCGTGTAATGAAAACCCTCCAAACCCCACTTTATGTAAGGAAATGGAATTTACTATGTTTCTGAGGAAAAATTTGGATAATAATGTACACCCCTGTAGACCCTACTTTTCTCAGGCTCTTCATAGCATCGTGTTAACAAGGCGATATAATGAATACCCAACTAAACCCCACTTTATATTGGGAAAATGAGATTTACTATGTTTCTGAGCAAAAATTAGGACAGTAATGTATATCTATGTAGATCCCACTTTGCTCTATATAAAGTGGGTTTAGAGAGGTGTTCATCACGAAAGCACCCCTATATAATTCTGACCCCTTTGAACCCCACTTTTACATAGTAAAGCTGCGGTTTACAAGGGTAAACCTTATTTTTAGCTCACCAGAGCCGAAGGCTCCGGGGGAGCTTATAGGATAGGCAGTTGTCCGTCGTCGTCGTCTGCGTCGTCTGCGTCGTCTGCGTCAACATTTTCAAACGACATCTCCTCTGAAGCCACTGGGCCGATTCAGCCCAAATTTCATCTGTAGCATCCTTAGGCAGGGGGATTGAAAGTTTGTGTTTTTAATGAAAATCGGCTCATTAGTTTGGTTGCTATGACAACTTAGAGTGCCCATAGACTTATAATGGGGAAAATAGAAAAATGGCATTTACTGCCAAGCCTCTGCAGATATTTTGACAAAACTTTCAAAGAAATGTTCCATAGGTGATCTACTATCTGCCGTATGATTTTAGGCCTTCTGCTCATTTTTGTTGGTTGCCATGGAAACCAAAATAAAAAAATAGACAAAAAATACTTAAAAAATCATCTCCTCAGAAACCATACGCTCTAGGAGGCTGAAACTATATGAAAATATTCACCATATTTGCCTTTACAGGTTTTGTGTTTTTTATGAAATTTGGCCTTTTAGTTTTGTTGCTATGGCAACTTAGAGTTTCCATTGACTTATAATGGGGAAAACTGAAAAATGGCATTTACTGCCAAGTCATTGCAGATATTTTGACAAAACTTACATAAACATGTTCCTTGAGTAAACTTCTCTCAGCCATATGCTTTTATGTCAACCTGGGGGTCCCTTAGGTTGTGCCGGGGCCATGCCCCATCCCCTCCACTTCATAAAATGCCTTATATCTCAGAAACCTTACAGATCCCAACCCCTAAACTATATATATTCTTGTTCCTTATGATAAGATGCATTAAGTGACACCAACCTGGGGATCCCCTGGGATGTGCCGGGGACATGCCCTGCCCCCTCTATTTCATAAAATGCCATTTATCTCAGAAACCATTCAGATCCCCACCCCTAAACTATATTATATTCTTGTTCCTTATGCTAAGATGCATGAAGTGACACCAACCTGGGGGTCCCCCGGGATGTGCCGGGGACATGCCCCACCCCCTCCACTTCATAAAATGCCATTTATCTCGGAAACCATTGAGATCCCCACCCCTAAACCATATATTTTCTTGTTCCTTATGATAAGATGGACTCAGTGGTTGCCATGGAAACCAAAATGAAAAAAAAAGAAATACTTAAAAACTCATCTTCTCAGAAACCATATGCTCTAGGAGGCTGAGACTTTATGAAACTATTCACCATATTTGCCTTTACAGGTTTTGTTTTTAGCTCACCAGAGCCAAAGGCTCCCGGGGTGCTTATAGGATAGGCAGTTGTCCGTCGTCTGCGTCCTCTGGTTTATGAAATTCGGCTCTTTAGTTTGGTTGCTATGGCAACTTAGATTTTCCATAGACTTATAATGGGGAAAATTGAAAAATGGCATTAACTACAAAGCCTTTGCAGATATTTTGACAAAACTTTCATAGAAATGTTCCTTTAGTAAACTTCTCTCAGCCATATGCTTTTTTGTCAACCTGGGGGTCCAGTAGGTTGTGCCGGGGCCATACCCCGCCCCCAGTACTTCATAAAATGACCTATATCTCAGAAACCTTACAGATCCCCACCCCTAAACCATATATATTCTTGTTCCTATTGATAAGACGCATTCAGTGACACCAACCTGGAGGTCCTCCGGGATGTGCCGAGGCCATGCCCCACCCCTCCACTTCATAAAAGGCCCAATATCTCGGAAACCATTCAGATCTCCACCCCTGAACCCTATATACTCTTGTTCCTTATGATAAGACGCATTCAGTGACATCAAACTGGGGGTCCCCCGGGATGCGCCGGGGCCATGTCCCGCCCCTCCAGGCCCAATATCTCGGAAACCTTACAGATCCGCACCCCTAAACCATATATATTCTTGCTCCTTATGATAAGACGCATTCATTGACCCCAAATTGGGGGTCTTCCGGGGTGCGCCGGAGCCATGCCCCACCCCTTCACTTCACAAAAGGCCATATATCTCAGAAACTGTTCAGATCCCCACCCCTAAACCATATATGTTCTTGTTCATTATGATGAGACAAATTCAGTGACACCAACCTGGGGGTCCCCAGGGATGTGCTGGGGCCATGCCCCACCCCCTCCATTTCATAATATCACAATATCTCGGAAACCTTACAGATCCCCACCCCTAAACCATATATATTCTTGTTCCTTATGATAAGACACTTTCATTGACACCAACCTGGGGGTCTCCCTGGGCCTTGCCCCACCCCTGCACTTCTCAAAAGGCCTTATATCTCAGAAACTGTTCAGAGCCCCACCCCTAAACCATATATATTCATCTTCCTTATGATAAGGCACATTCATTGACACCAGCTTGTGAGTCCCCGGGGCATGCCCGGGCCTTGCTCCACCGCTTGACTTCATTAAAAGCCACATATCTCAGAAATAGTTCAGATCCCCACCCCTAAACCATATATATTCTTGTTCCGTATGATAACTCATTCAGTCACACCAACTTGGGGGTCTCTTTGTGCTGAGGCAATGTGCCCCGCCCTTCCACTTCATAAAAGGCCATATATTTCAGAAACCATTCAAATCCCCACCCCATATTCATATATGTTCTTGTTCCTTATTATTAGCACACCTACTGTAGGGGTGTCCGCAGGGGCCATTCCTCTCCTTTATCACTTCATGAAAGGATATCTTGGAAACCGTTCAGATTCCCACCCCTAAACCATATATATACTTGGTCCTTATGATGAGACACATTTAGGGACAACAATTTTGGGCTTTCCTGGGAACGACAGGGCATGCTCCAATCCCTCCACTTTTATCTCCAGCCATGCAGATCCCCACTGCTAAACCATATATATTCTTGTTCTTTGTGATAAGACACATTTAGTGATACCAACCAGGGCTCCATTGGGTCCATGCCCCACCCCCTCTACTTCATAAAAGGCCTAATGTTTCATATACTGAGTCCACATTGATGCTCATTTGGATATGGGGGTTCATTTGGCAGATTAAAATGATATCATGTTAAAATACATGGCTGCAATTTGGCAGTGCCCACCTGAGCTCTGGTGAGCATAGTGGCCCATTGGCCTCTTGTTCTAATTTCTGCTCTAAAATATAGATTGTGGGTACCCACAATCTATATTTTGAGTAGAAATAAGAAAAATGTCACAATTTTCATCATAAAATTTTCATTTTTTTTGTGATAAAGGTGGAAACGTATTTGTATAGGCGTGTTTGCGTAATGAATTTCAGACTTGTTAATATGATGATGTGTTACAAAGATAAAACGCCATGTCAAATGGTGGGTTCTTTCCAATCTGATTGACGCTGTTCCGCCATGAACATAAAACCTGCAAGGTGAGCAATTGTTTTCTTGCCCAGCCAGAATTTTTCGTCAAATAATGGACGAGAAGACAATCTACATGTACATACGTATAAAGTAATAAGGCATAAAAAATAGCCGTGTTCCTCTAATCCGACCGACCCTGCTTCAGACCCCTGGAATCTGCTATTTGTATCAGTAAAAGAACAAAATTAAAATTGAATCACCGACCCTACCGTGTTCAATTTCTGACTCTACCCAGTGTCGTCTTTGTATTTTCCCATAGCAAATAGAGGATATTTGATTTTTTCAGTGTAAGATCGAATTTTATTTCATCGAATGAACACCAAAACTGTTATTTTCACGAGTGGCGTAGCCACGAGTGAAAATAGCAGTTTTGGTGTTCATGAGTGAAATAAAATTTGATCTTGCACTGAAAAAATCAAATTTTCTGCTTCTTACATGCTTCAAAAGGCAATATTTAGCGTCTTTAATGGTGTCGCTCACATTCGGAGAAAATTATCTTTGTTCCTGTTCGTTTCGCGTCAATTTAGTGGTGTCCATCGTGTTTAGTGGGTATACTATTGGGTGTAAACTGAAAGTTTGCACCTGAGAAATGGCCTGGGATGGTATTATTATGAATGATTAATGAAATAATTGAGAGAGTAGTTTTCCAAAGAAGTTGCTGGCAAGTCTAACGTCGCGCGACAAAAACGTGACGTCAGCGTCATAAATGACGTCAGTAACGTCCCCGTCACACATGAACGGGCTATGCGTCAATTAGAACACATTTCAGTATTGTTCAGTTATCTGACAAAGATAAAATTGAAATTAGAGTTAGATTTGAAGAAAAAAGTAGTCCCAAACAGTGAAAAATAAAAAATCGTATTTTCACTGTTTGAAACAGTGAAAATATCGATTTATATTTCACTGATAAATCTCTTTCTTACATGCTTTTCAATGAATTGTTCAGTTATCTGACAAAGATAAAATTGAAATTAGAGTTAGATTTGAAGAAAAAAGTAGTCCCAAACAGTGAAAAATAAAAAATCGTATTTTCACTGTTTGAAACAGTGAAAATATCGATTTATATTTCACTGATAAATCTCTATCATTCATTGATAAGCATGTAAGAATTTAGCGTTTTATGTACATTTTTTGGTAGTTTTTGGCATTTAGTACCTTCCAAAATACAGAGCTGACTTTTATTGCGATTGAATCTAAAATGAATTGTGATACACAGTGCAAGTCTCAACATGACAATTTTATTAACAAAAACATATACAACAACAAAAACTAATAAAAATACAGACCCGACCCTGTTTTTTTTTTTTCGGGAGAAAAAATAAAATAATAATAAAAAGTTCAGGTTCTCTTACCTACCGACCAATTTTTTTTTTTTTCAGCACAGCTATATTTTAGGGCTTATTGAATATGTTTGGTGTCGTTTGTACATGTATATTAAACCTTCAACGTGACTTTCATAGCCATCTGTGACCGATTCATCCTGGAACCTGATATTTTTTTCATACGTTAAATACCACATGTTGTTTTTCTCATAAATTATAAGGAGCTCCATGGCTTGGGTGTAAAGTTACCTTTTGTCTTGAGAATGCTTGAGTAATTGACGCTCGTGTGTCATAAATGACGGGATTTGACCAGCAAATCTATATCACTGCACCGATGGAGAAATGTGAGGCTGTGTTTGCCATGTCAAGCTAATCATCCCTGCAGGCACAAAACGTTGACTCAACGTTGAACTAACGTTGAAACAACGTTTTCAACGTTGTTTCAACGTTAGTTCAACGTTGAGTGCCTGCTGGGATACAACGCCACAGTGACTATAAATTTAGAAAACAAGAGGAGGGCATTAGACATAATTTTTCATTTCATGCACAAGACACTATCGTGGGCATTCGTTAGAATGGCCTCGATAAGGTGCTTCGGGGGCTCAAAAAGTCTGTTTGGGGTATAAATATGAAAACATAAAAGCCTTCATCTGGCATTATCATGATTACGAAAACACGGCTATTCAAATATATTGAAAATTTTAACACCTTAAAAAAAAAAAAAAAAAAAAAAAAAAAAAAGAAAAGAAAAATAAATCTTACATTTTTCATATCTTATCAAAACATAGATGGTGCGAACTCGTTAGAATCGCCTCGGGTACCCACAATCTGTTTAATAAGGACAATAAAGTATAAACATATAACTCCACTTTTCTCTACAAGGGGTGTTCATTTCACGAACTTGTTAATGCGATGTCCTCTTTGAAGGGATTATTTTCTCAGAGGCTTGGTGAGTACGCAGTCTGAGCGGGTGTTGGTTGATTTGAGGTTTAACGTCCCCGTCAACACTGTAAAGGTCATTTTGGAGACGTTGCTTCCAATTTGTGGGACTTTTACCCGACATTGAGATGAAATGACATCTCAAGCCCTGTCACCCAATGAAACCAATAGGGTTTATTAGCATGGACGGTCCGCCTCGCACCGCGGTTCCTGGGCAGGCTTAGATCCTCTAAGCGGTTTACCAGTACTAGTGTGCGGGCCGTATTTAGCTCTGCGTGGAAGCATCATGCAGCCCATATATTTCTTCAAGCCCCTATGGGCTGGGGCCGCTCAGCGGGTGTACATGCTACAGTGAGTTTTTGCTGTACATAGATGCTCGAAAACGTATTTAACAAACCGCAGCTCCAAAAACATTTATTGTGATAACCAGGTTCATGTACCTCATCAGTGTCCTGAAATGGTGAATTTCACATTTCTGAAGTAGCAGTTTTCAGATTATATTTTTATGTATATTTTTCTTATTCCTAGTCCAAACACATCACGAAAACACGCCTATATAATTTTGATCCCCTTGAACCCCACTTTTATATAGTAAAACTGGGGTTTACTGGGGTAAACCTTATTTTTTATATTTTTGCTCTAAATATAGATTGTGGGTACCCACAATCTATATTTTGAGCAGAAATAAGAAAAATGTCACAATTTTTCATCGAAAAAAAAATATCGATTTTTCGTAGGTAAAGTTTACAATGTATTTGTATAGACGTGCTTTCGTAATACATATTATGAGTCTTGGTTAGAACGATAGATTATAGCTGCTCTTTAGAACCGCCTCGTTGAGGCGGTTCTGACGAGTACCCACAATCTATATTTTTGAGCAACAATATGGAAATTAACGCATATCCATGTAAACCTCACATTTCTCTATATAAAGTGGGGCTTAGACAGGTGTTTATTACAAGGACTTGTTAACGTGATGAATTGTAAATAAGTGAATCAGTTACATGTGAATTTTGTACAGGTCAGTGTCCATCGTTATTTTAATATACCCTGTACATGTATGTCTAATTTTTGGGAATGCGTATGTTCCTGAATATGACCGATTATAATGTTTATAACGATGACATTTTGCTTGCTTGGTTTTGAGGTTTAATGCACCCGTCAACAATATTTAGGTCATTTTGGAGACGTTGCTTCCAATTTTGTGGGACTTTTACCCGACACCTAGATTAAATGACGCTTCAAGCCCTGCCACCCAATGAAACCAATATACCATGGTTTATATGCATGGACTAGCACCCTCTAAGCGGTTTACCAGTACTATGTGTAGTCGATTTCAGCTCTGCGTGGAAGCATCTTGCAGTCCGATCTATTTCTCCGAGCCCCGATGGGCGGGGTCTCATAAGTATGACATTATCGTTTGCGTAAATTTATGTTTTTATGGCTGACACAATTTTGATGTAAATTTTGACATTTTCCCTATTGCTGCTAAAACAAACTATACATTTATGGCGCTCGTTAGAACCTCCTCACTGAGGCGATTCTTACGGGTACGAAAATGAGGCGGTTCTAACGAGTACCCACAATCTATGTTTTTGAGCATAAATAAGGCAGATCATGTATACCCCATAAACCCCACTTTTCTATATATAAGGTGGGGTTTAGAGGGCACTGGCAGTGATAGAGAGGTCCCAGATACTTTCATCAGTGCATTCTACTGCTACTGCGTTTGTTAATTTTGTGATTATGTTATTTATTGTAACAAAGCGTTTATTTAAATAATAAAGTGATCTTTCATATTTGCTTCTTTGGTATATTTCGTACCTCAGTATACCCACATGCTCCTAGAAGCCTCCGTTGTGTAGTGGATATGCTACTCGCCTTGTAAACCAGGGGTCGCAGGATCGATCCCGGGCTTCTTCGGACTTCGGTTGAGTCTTTAAACCGAGGTCCCGTCTACGTATGACCTAAGCTGCTTGTGAGACGTAAAACTCAATCCCCCACTCACTCCACAGTGCTCCATTCTATCAGTCCGGTAAACATGTACATATGGGACCAATATGGACAATTAGCCCATATGGGATCTCTTTTGCCATGGGTCCAATATTGAGCATATGGGTCCCATATCGATCCCGGTTGCAAAACCCGTATGGAACCCATATTGAAACCCTTTTGGGGCCCATTTGGACCAAATATATTTTGTTTGCTGGGAGTTTTATGGTTTATTATTATAACTATTAACATTGGTTTTGGTTTTACGGCCCTTTCAAAAATTGCAAAACTACTATCAAAAAGAACATGTAGACAAAGACATACAAAGTCGAAAATAAACCATAACAGCCCTGCCTTTGCTTCGGTCGGAGGGGTCAGTAAAACCTTTACGGTGGAGGGGTGTGGGTTGGGTTTAATCCACTTTACGTGGCCACAACCCTCGTACTTAGTTCTGCCAAGGTTCACACATGAAATTTGTTCAGTTTTAACTCATCAGCACACCATCTACAAGAACATTCAAATCCATAACGAAAACACGCCCTTATAATTTTGACCACCTTGAACCCCAATTTTATATAGTAAAACTGGGGTTTCCGGGGGTATACCTTATTTTTCTTATTTCTGCTCTAAAATATAGATTGTGGGTACTCGTTAGAACTGCCTCGATGAGGCGGTTCTAACGAGTGCCCACAATCTATATTTGGAGCAGAAATAAGAAAAATATCACAATTTTTCAGCATAAAATGTTCATTTTTTCGGCGATAAAGGTGGCAATGTATTTGCGTGTTTGCGTAATGATACAAATTCAATATGATGAAACAATGATGAGGACCTCGATATCATAAAATTACTAAACTGTTGAAGCCAAAGAAAACCAACTTTTAGACTCCGACGGGCTGGAACGCAGACGGAGCATCAGGCACAAGCCGACTTACTTTAACGTCTTTAGGCTGGAGGCATCAACAAATCTGAGGACCAACCCACCGGCGTGCAGCAAAGTTTTCAACCGTGATTGGGATATTAAACCACCATGCATGCAGTGATACAACGCATAATGAAGTACGAGGACGGTTCAAATATGAATGCAACTAAGCACATAAAAATGATTCCGTGATAGATTTCGATGCAAAATTCATTTTTTCCCCTCAAAGTATTCCCCTTTAACAGATATACAAACTTTCAGTCTTCTGATCCAATCATTGAATGCATTTTGGTAGTCTTTTCGAGGTACATGTATACTATGAAGGCACTGGAATATTGCAGAACCGAGGTGTTTGCGCTGTACAAATTTTCGACCAGAAAGGTATTTTTTCAGCCGCGGGAACAAACAAAAGTCTCACGGGGCAAGGTCAGGGGAATACGGGGGGTGAGGGAGTTCAGTAACCTTTTCCTGCTTCAGATAGTCTTGCACAATGAACGCCTTGTGCGATGACGCATTGTCATGTAGCAATCTGACATTGGCTAAACCAGTTGCGGATCTTCGTTCTTTGAAATATTTCTTCAATTTTCGAAGAACTTTATTCTTGTAAAACTTCGCATTTACAGATTTGCCTTTAGGCACAGCAACCTGAATAGCAGGGCCCTGGTTTGAAAAGAATACGGCATACATTACCTTCTTGACGCTCGTGGTCCGCAATACTTTTTTGCCCATATTTTGTTTTGAATCTTTCGTTTTGGCTCAAAAAAGTGAACCCATGTCTTGTCACCTGTGACGACATTAGCGAAAGACCGTGCATTGTAATTTGGAAACTTTTTAAGCAACTTCTTGGCGCATTGAACGCGTGTCTTTTTCTGCTCATCTGTCAACAGATGGGGAATCCATCTAGCACAGATCTTTCTCATTTTCAAATCCCGCTTCAGAATTGTATGAGCTGCTCCTAATGAGATGCCAACCATACTAGCTATTTGCCTAGTCGTGTATCGTGCATCGGTAGCAACTATTTCTTTCACTGTAGCAACCATCTTGCCAGATGTTGCTCTTTTCGGCCGACGATCATGTGGTGCATCTTCTGTTGAGCCTATCCCACAGCTGAATTTCTTACACCAACGAAAACTGTCGGAAAAGACATTTCAGTATGCCCATAAACCGAATATATTTTATCAAAAATGTCTTTGCACCGTATACCAAGAATACAACGATTCTTAATATTTCAACGGCGTTCTCTGACCTTCTTCCAACCATGTTTTGTATTAGTATACAAGAGTAGACAGTGTTTATCGAACGATATACATGGCTAAAGTGCACGGATTTTAACAGGTTTGCTATCAATGTATAGCTAAAATGTTTTTCTACGCTGTGATATTTATTTCCAGGTGATTTTCGCATTAGTTCATGAGAAAACGTTCTGCTTGCAATCATATTTGAACAGTCCTCGTACATAGTAATTTCTTCATTTTGTTTTTTTTATTTCATTATGCGTTGGCGTAGTCGACGCGAAATGAAGTAAAAAAATTATTTCATTTCGCGTTGATATGCACCATATCGACGCAAAATGAAGTAATGATGGAAGAACAAAGCAGTCCACGAAAGGAGACCAAAAACTTAGGAAGCAATACAGGTAAATTCCAATATAAAGACCACATTTGACACATTTCAAAAGTGGTCTTTAAGACCACATTTGAACAGTCCCAACGATGGTCTTCCACAAGAGCACACTGAATGTCGCAATCACAAAGAAAATGTAACTTTAATCTTCAAAATATGCTTTAAAACAAAAATTGTCTTAATTTTAGGTGGTCTTAATAGCGGAATTTCACTGTATTTGATTATGTTAGTAGAGTTAAAACTGAACGCCTGACGGTATTTTGGTCTCATGTCTGATGTTTTTTCTCTCGTTTGTGTTTAAAGGCTCAACACATGATCATGTAGTGCACACAATAGTTGGGGTGGGGGACCATATTGGCTTGTACCAGTCCATAGCCCAGTTCTTTGTCCATCCAAGCATCTTAAAAGGGGTGCGAGTGTGTTTCAGTTTCCATCCCACCAACAGCTAAGGTCATACAAAGTAGCGAACTTGGTTTCAAGACTCATTCATACGGAAACGGGATCTCGGTTTCAAGACTAGGATCGATCCTGCTACCCCGGTTTATCAGGCGAGTAGCTATAGCATAACCACTACACCACATAGGTTTCTGTGTCTTATATGGAACAAGATACCTATATATTAAGGATATTTGCTATACAAACCTTATGGCGCGTCTTAAAAGGAAATCGACGCGGTTGGCCGGATAATAGCCATGCTTCGCCCAATATTCTTGTAAAAGCCTTCTGATTTCATTGGGCGGTAAGGCTTCAGATGTCAATCCATCTTAATGCTGGGTTAAAGTCGCACAAAATATGGACCTAAATAGTTAAATAGCTAAATGTTAAACCTCGATTCACAGAAACAAAAATTACTCAGACCGCAGTAGGCCTACGCAAGAGCTCATGGCCTACGTCAAAACGACTGGCTTCTTGAACTGCATACTTTTATATAAACTTCTCACCACATGTTTTCGACCTTCCTCGCTCCTTTTCTGTTGATAATGCACCGTCATTCTACTTATAAAAGTCTCCACATGCATATTTTAGCCTTAAATATTTGGGTTACTTTTGTTTCTGTGATGTTTAAAAAAGTGTGCCATCTCTCAAAGCAAAATACATGTGCATTTTTTTTTTCATTTAGAACCGACCTCATACTGTCGACGAATATTCGCCCCCGCCCATCGGGGCTTGAAGAAATAGATGGGCTGCACGATGCTTCCACGCAGAGCTGATACCGACTGCACATGAGTACTGGTTATCTGCTTAGAAGGTCTAAGCCTGCCCAGGAAAACTGCTGCGAGTTGGGTTTAATTGGACGGCAAGGATTGAGATGTCATTTAATCTCAATGTCGGGTAAAAGTCCAACAAAATTGGAAGCAACGTCTCCAAAATGACCTAAATAGTGTTGACGGTGACGTTAAACCGCAAATCAAACAAACAAACTGTCGACGCATAATGAAGTAAAATTATGTATGCCACCTGTCACCGCAAAATGAAATAATTCTTTCATTTTGCGCAAACTTCTTAGTATCGACGCATAATGAAGTAAAAACTACATTTTATTTCATTTCGCATCGACTATGCCAACGCATAATGAAGTAAAAATTTCGAAATGAAGAAATTACTACATTACTTCATTATGCGTTATATCAATGTAGTCTGGTGCATTACATTTAGTTTATATCGAATATGTTTACATCGAAAGGTATTTTTTTCTAAATAATCGCAAGCATATATTTTCCTGAATGTATATATAAAATCAATATAAGATTCAGCTTTGGATAGGCATTGCTGCAAAAGGGGTTTAAGATCAACACTACGTTCGAAACAGATCGAAATACAGTGAAATTCCTATATTAAGACCGACTTTGGGACTGTTCAAAAGTGGTCTTTAAGACCACTTTTGAACAGTCACAAAGATGGTCCCTGACCAGAGGACACTGGGACAGGAAACCCAAAGAACGATTAAATGTACCCTTCAAAGTAAGCTTTTAAAAGCAGAATTAGTCTTGATTTTAGGTGGACTTAATAGCGGAATTTCAATGTACTGTCCTTTTGGTTTTCTGCTTGTGGTAATTTGATTGTGGCGCCGTGGCTATTGCCAATTAGTGCATTGACCGTAAGGCGTTAGGTAATTGTATCGATTACTGATCATTGGATTCCTTTCTGTTCATCAAATAGTGGCATTGCCTACTTCGATGGTTTCATCAACCAAAGGTAGCCGTCAGACGGTCAATAAAAATGAAGCAAATTATTCTGGTACTCAAGCCTCGTTTTCGGATTACATTCATTACGAGAACACTCCTATACAAAAGCAATACAAACTTTATCGCGGAAAAAGCGAAAAGTTTTAGATGAAAAATTGTGATATTTTTCTTATTTCTGCTCAGAATATAGATTGTGGGTACTCGTTAGAACCACCCCATCGAGGCGGTTCTAACGAGTACCTACAATCTATATCTTTGACCAGAAATAAGAAAAAAAGGTTTACCCCTGAAAACCCCAGTTTTACTGTATAAAAGTGGGGTTCAAAGGGGTCAAAACTATATAGGCGTGTTTTCGTGATGTGATTATTTTCGATTGCTTTTTTCATGTAAAATTTTAATGAACGCCATAATTTTGATATTGAGATAATAACGTTTCCTTTCCTGGCTGGGAATGTTTCTCTTGCAGTTTCAATGGCGTTTGTATATCGCAACTTATTATTTGCCAGCGTGTCTGGGCATGTTACTGAGTTCAACACTCGAAATAAATTTTAAACTGCTGGAGCCAGTTGTACAAAGCATTGTTAGCTTAACGAGCTCGTTAGTGGTGAAACTGTTAATGGTTCTAGCAAGTAAACTATCTAAAACTCTGGTATTTTTGCTGAATAAAAAATGTGAGCAGCTTTTGCATATGCTCAAAATTTTAACGATATGTTAACTAACGACATTGTTAGTTTTCAACAACTTGCCCCTGATCTATATCAGGGTTATCGGTACGAGGGCAAGTCAATAAGTAACCAGCCTATCCCATTTCCAATTGACCGAGACAAACAAGAATTCCATGCCCTGTTTAAATACATGTTTTAGGCATGGGGACAAAATTGCACACTTATCGTGTTATTCACTCATGAACGTCCAGCATGGATAGCGATGCAAAAGCAAGTATTTCGTTAAAAGTTGAGTACCGTGCTGTATTTGAAAAGGAAAACAGGTCAGGGAATACATTGCGAGTTGACCAATGTTTATGGGTCTTCTGCACCATCGCATGCACAAGATAAACTCTGGTTGGGGAATTCAAACGCGATAGAACGTCTTTAGCAGACGAAAGATGGTCTGGGCGCCCATCAGATGTCACCGATGAAAAATAAAAAATGAAACACAGTACGGGATCCGGTGTACTCTGATAGTCGAATGAAGGTGGACGAAATTGCGAATTCATTACACATTTCATATGATAGCGTACAACAATTTTACATGATCGCTTGGGTAAGCGCAAGCTAAAAGCCCGTTGGGTCCAAAAATCCCTTAGCGGCGTGCAAATGGCAACCTGAGCATCAGTATGCAGCGCATTGTTGAAGCAGTTCCGGTCAAAGGAAGATGATTTTCTTTCACGTCTGGTGTCCGAGATGAGACCTGGGTCATAATTATTATGAGCCAGAGAATAATACTCAAAGCAGCCAGTAGGTAACGCCGGGATCTCGGAGGCCAAAGAAGTTCAAATCGCATCCCCCTGCTGGCAAGATGGTGGCAACTGTATTTTGGGACGCACAAGGCGTTAATAGTTTGGACTTTCTAGTAAAGAAAAAAACAAAACAAAAAAAACAACAGGTGAGTATTATGCATATTTGCTCGATCAACTGAGAACTGCGATCTGTGAAAAACGTCGAGGTAAACTCTCCAAAGAGATTCTGCTCCAACAGGACACTGCAAGAGTCCACACTTGCAATAATGCAATTGATGCTGTTGAGCGGAATGGGTACTAGCTAATACCGCGCCCAGCCTATTCTCCGGACTTAGCTCCTAGTGATTATTTGCTATTCCCAAACTTGAAAAAGGATATCCGTCGACGTCATTCCGGTCCAGCAAAGAAGTCGTGGCAGCAGCTGAGGATTGTGTTAGAGCCAAGCATCCTGGCTTCTTCAGTTATGGATGGCACTGGACGTGTATCATTCTAAAGTGCAATTACATCGAAAAAGAAAAGATCACCAAGAATTAAGTTAGTCTGTTTTTGTATTGACTCGCTCTGACTCGTAATATGTTAATTTATGCTTTTACACAGTATGAATCCGCATTAATATCCAGAAAATGATCTTAATCAACTACTTGTAGGTTTCATACAAATCCTTACACTATATTATATTCTTCTTTTTGTGGATTATATGAAAAAAGCCGCAAAATTATCACCATATATTTTAATTATCATAATTTTAAAATATTAATAGTGAAACATCATTTTCTCGAACACCGATGGCTCGTTTAATCTTTATAGGACAATGGAATCTTCCATCATATAAGTTTGGAGTGTTATGTTTCCAAATATAGTGGTGTCAGGTTTGTTTTATTGGTGGTAAAATATACAAAAATGTATGTTCTTTGAGCAAACAGTGCAGCCCCAGATCAGACGCCGCGTTGTGCGGCGTTTGCTCTGGGTCTACACTATTTGCCAATGTCCCCCAAAAATGACCGATAGGCATAGATGGGTCAGCATGACTGAGGCGATTCCGTTCTTAAGTCCAAGTTAAATTCTTCTCATAAATGTAGCTACCGCTAACAAATACCGAGCGATTATTTTTGGGAGATTCTGACAATGTAAAACAGAAGTGGTGGCAATGATCAGGAATAGATAAAATTAACCCACAGCTCCCACCAGTGACAATGAAATACAGACACGAAGCAGCCAGACACCAATTGAAACATCAACAGCAGAAAGCCAAACGGACAGATACTTTCCCATGAAATGACCAATTGGCTATCCAAAACAAAATAATTAAGCGATACACATAGTCGGGGATTTGAAATTCGTAGCACCCGTATTTAAGGAGTTTAATGCACCTTATTTTCTCACACTTAACTATGACATGGATTTATTGAGAGGTCTCTCAGCATCTTGAAAATGGAGTTAGAAAATCAAAAAAGTGGGGAAAAAGACATAAAAAGGGGATATAAATGTACCTACCCTCTTTTCTCATTTGAACATCCAAACAATTCAAAACGACATTTCCTCTGAAACTACAAGGCCAATTGGAACCAAATTACATGTGAAGCCGCCATGGAGTGGAAGAACAAACATATATTCTGAATGTCTGGGTCACATGACCAAAATGTCCACCATGCCCATATATGGTAAAGACCTTTGAAATCGCCCGTTCTCCAGAACCAATAGACCGATGGCCTGGAAACTTGATATGCAATATTGGGGACCCGGTCCCTTTCAGATTTGTTCAAATGATGACATTTGGTTGACCTTGACCTTTCTTACGTCAAGGTCACATACGGTCACTTAGGGTTTTGTATGGCAAAGGCAGGATTTTCTGGTTCTGTTGCAGCTTATGACGTCAGAGCTGATATTTGCAACCAGCTGAATGATCCTGGGGCCATAAGATTACATTTTTTCCAACACTACTGTACTAACTGATTCCAAATTATATATACTGCGTCAGTGTGGTCGAGAAATCAAAGTTTGTTTGAGGGATCTGTGTGATTGTCACACCAATATATGGCCAAAAGTGATTTTTAATTCTGCATCTCAGGAAATACAAGACCTTGGTATGCAACATTTTGGACTTTAGACCTACTGAGATTGTTCAAAGCTGACCATAATGTATGCGACGGCAACAAAAAACAATGATTGATTTAAAAATAATTTAGCAGCAATGGTCATGCAATTGGCCTCTACTAGACCATTATGGTCGATTAAAATAAATGGCCACCAAGGGTGGGATAATTTATGCCCACTTGAGCTCTGGTGAGCGGAGTTGCCCATGGGCTCTTGTTTATAACTTTGTGTTCAGGTTAGTTATTAAAAGTCGCGTAAGCTTGATGGCAAGCGTAAACCATATTTAATTGGCGTTGTCACGATACAGCAGCCACAGTTCTCTGCTTTACTGATTGCGCTTGTTTGGTTATCTTTTATTGCTTAGCTGCATTTTCAAGCCTTCACAAACCATTTATTCGATAACCAGTGGTAGTTTGGTATGAAGTTACGCTGACAGCAATACCTCTGAAAGACAACAATGTTCAGTGAATTTAACAACGCGACCCTATTTCAGTCAGAATTTCGTCCAGTATTTCATATTTGAAGGAAAGACGTATTTGAATCAATTTACGCCCCTGAACAATCCAGCCTCCTTTTGACTGAAGGTCTACAAAATTTGTCTGCAAACAAAAAGGAAACATTATATAATATTTGCATGGTAGAACGACGATTTTACATAAATGTTTTATAGGTTTGTTTTGGTTTTTACGATTAATTTGCTGCAGAAAAAGATGCTCTACTAAATTTAAATATCAGCATCTAATTCTCCAACTGCGGATTTGATATACTTCAGCTTATTTGCTGATTGAGACTCTGGTTTTGGTTGATCTTTTGGCAAATATGCGCAAATTGTGGTTACCAAGTTACATGAAGATGTAGAAAAGGTCAGTCGAGAGTCTATGTTGAACCCGATGTTCCCACCCTTCTTGACAAAAGTGTAGAAGAAGAAGCTTGATTTACATAGGAATCGTTACATTTATTATGCCAAACATCGTCCATGTTCAAAATATCTGACCTATAAAGTGTCAACCTTAAATACGTTAACCTTTCATTCAGTTCATTTCATAAGTACGAATGCATTTCCGCCAGAAAGCCTGAAGGTAGGAGCATGATGCTCTGTCTCTGGTAGGGCTAACCGGAGCCTAACTATGGGGTTCCTTTGCTGCAGCATTCTAGCTATTCCATGCTGTTGAGTCCTCGTCGATGTCTCATCCCCTTATTCGTTTGGTTTTATGTTCAGAATCAGAATCAGAATTGTTACTGGTGACACGTCAAATGACATTCATACACCAGGACCTGTGATATGGGAAGTTAGTCCCTAGCTCTAACCAAAGATGTAAACTTAGCTACACAATCCTCAGCACCTTCAGCCGTCAAAATAATAGAATCGGGAAGGGCATTCCAATCTCTAATGGTTCGGGGGAAAAACGATTCTTTATAAATATCCGTTCTTTTCCCTGAAACTTGCGAATACAGTGTCTACAGAAAAGATAGAAACACTCATGGCGGCGGGGTGATGTTGCTCGTTCGCGGAGATGTTGCATTGATGAGCTAGAAATCCATCATGCAGATTGAACAACTAATGAGTTTTGACCAAGATAACCAATGATAAGGATTGAGGCCACCTGAAATCAATTAAAGTGTCCACCCCAAACCCCAACATCCGTAAACTTCTTACTGACCCATTCCAAGGTGTTTTGAATGGGAGATGCCAGGTATTTTGTATAGGTTCCTAATCATTGCCTACACTCTGTTTGTCAAATCATGATAACTCCTGATGGCTTGACATTGAAGGCCCTTTTGACAAATCTGTATGGGACAACTGGGGTGGTTGGGTGAGGAAAGGTGGCGTTTACCTTGCGTCAATAGGGCGTCCAACTGATATTGGCTTACAGCTGGACAAGACCTGCCGTTCTTGCAGCAGGTAATGGTAGAGGAGGGATACAATTATTTCTTCTGTTTCTGCACTCATATTTATTTTCATATTTCTCTTCTGTCCCTCACTTTCATCTGCTCTACTATCTCTTCTATCGCTTTTCTCTGGGAGAGGACACAAAATGACCAACAAGGATGGATGTACCTTTAAACCCAAAACAATCAATATACGGGACAAATATCAGTAAAAGGAACTAGTGAAAAAGTAGACGAAGAACAGGTTAATCAGTGCATCACGTGAACAAGTCCGTGAAATGAAGACCCCTAAACCCAACTTTATATGGTGAAAACTGGTGTTTACGGGGTAAACATTATTTTTCTTATTTCTGGTCCAAGACATAGGTTATGGGTGCTCGATAAAACCGCCTGATGCGGTAATAACGAGCACCCTCAACCTATGTTTTGAACATTTATATAAAACATATCAAGGACTTTCATCAGAAAAGTAGCCATTTTGGAGATGTGCAAAATGCACTATGTCGCACGGGTGAGTTATCGTAATGTGTGACAAGAGACACAGGATAATTAAGAGCTAATGGTGAATAGAGGGACAAGGTTATCGAAGGCAGATTGTCCAATGAAAAGGTAGAAAGTAAGTGGCGTTGACATCTTAAGATGTACGTTTACAGGTTATACCACTACTCTGGGAAAAGGGAAGAAGGAAAAATGTTTAAGGGGTGGATTTACATTACATCAAAGCTCGGTTACTATTTATTTTTAATCGTGCGACTTACCAGAAAATAAGGCACCCAGTAAGATTTCAATAGAGACCTTGTAGATGCCAGTAACATTTACGTGTTTAAAATATCATACTGTTGATGTTAGTTTGTGAGCCTTCAGTACAAACTGGAAACTTTGGATAATGAATATTGAAATATACAATGTATTTATTAAATGTTGAAAGATTCAAGTCACCAGTTTAGGGAATCACTTGATAGTTCATCGCTGACAAATATGCTTGGTGATGTATATTCACCTCACTAAATAAAAACCAGACGGAACTGGTCACCAGTAATTTTTCAAAAATATATCTGTTGGCCCCTGTTATGATACATCTGTGACCAGCCAGTAAAATAATCTATTTTATGTATGTCTTAATATGGATTTTTATCACGATCTGTGACACAGCAGGAAAAACCAGCAAAAGGGTCCATATGTATCTGAGTCCCTTGTTCATGCCCAGATTGACACAGTGTCACCAAGTTTCACATGCATGTGCAAAAATAACCACCCTGCATACTGACGAAAAAGAATTGTTTAAAAAAATACTAAAAATCCTTTAGCGCAAAAATAGTGTAAAATTTACCAAATTTCTGGGGGTAAAATTTCAATGGTCAAAATTTATGGAAACACTGGATGTAGTTACGTCATATCATGAATTTTGGTATCTTCGAGTATTGACAAATATTTTGGCTGATGCAATAAATCAACATTCAGTTGTAAGCGCAAGCTACACATAACTAAACTTAATCCAACTATTCCATTCGCATGGGGGTGGAGGAAAGTCATACAATTTTCAACCCCTTTTCCCCGCCAGATTTGCTAAATATTCACAAGTCACATAGATTAGGCTTCTATCTCAATGAAACAGCACAAACAAAGCGTGAGAATTTAGGGTGCATTAAATTTTTCGAAATCTGGTCTCAAATCCCGGACTAACACACTCAAAAGACAAACCATAACAAAATAAACCGCGACAGAAGAGTCGCCTTTAAACGGTCAGTGAAACGAATTTCACTTGGGGTGGGGGAGGGCTTATATTTATATTTTACTTTTGGTCCTTTGAGATCAGCGTGAATATTCTGAGAAATCAGAAATAAATTATAGGTTTAGACTCATATTCTAGACAGGTTTTTAATTATTTGGACCCAATTTTGATTTATATCAGTCGTTGTATCGACTGCCTATTCGAAATTCGCAAAATTGCAGTATGTTTCCTCAGGCTTTCTTTGCCGGATCATTACAGGGTCACTGATGAGGCTTTATTAGCCGAAACTACGTAGTATGACCCATCTCCTTTCTTATGAATGTTTTCATTGCTCTTAAAGGAACTCATTTTTGATTTTTATTAAATCGATTTTATGCAGCTGCATTTTTCGCCCTTACGCCCATCGCGATTTAGACAAATGCTTTGTTCAGTCCGCATGAAGGCCTCCAAACTCACCAGTGCAACATCTCCGAGAACACAAAAATCAAACAACCACAGAGATGAAACAACGGTGATGACTAAATAGCAAGAAACCACTGACCTGCTCGTGCAAAGAAACCCAACAGTTAGACTCCGATGGGTCCGACCAGAGACAGAGTATCAGGTACCTACCAACATTATATAAAACTAAATTCTCTCTAATTCTCAGTAAGCCTTTACGCTGGAACCGTCAGTGAATCTGAGGCCTGAACCATCGGCACGCAATTAAAGAGGGAAGCAAAGTCGGCAACCGTTATCGGGTTAACTATCATGCATGCGGTCTGTCGTATAACATTTATGTTTTACCCAATATTTTTATATCGAAGCATGATTTTACGAAATCGGGTGCTGAAGCCATTTTAATTATATATTTTTCTGAATTTATATAGTTACTAAGTCACCATAAAATTCGGGTTCCAATAAACCTTGTTGCAGAAGAGATTTAAATCCAACATTGAATTTAGAAATTAAATCGGAATGACGTCTATAAAATTTTGAAAAAAGCTTTGCGTAGTTTATGATACCGTTAACCCTGATTTAGAAGTAAACAATGTATTACGAGTGTTGAAGTCAGTTACATGACTAGACATTCTGGCAATCGAATTAATTGCGAAATATAAACGCCCTAGGCAGCCGCACGAGAAACATCACTATCCGAGAAAGGAAAATTTACAATCTCAAAATAAAAATCACCGCGTTTATCATAAATTTTGCAGGAAACAACAACCCCATCTACAATAGATAGATGCAAATCCATGTAATTCCAAAAACGGGGCCTCGATATCAGAAAAAATTGCTTTCTTTAACTGAAGTTCTGAGTGTGCGTGTGGGGGGGAGGGTTCGGGGTATGTTAATTTGACTGATCAAAATAGAAGTGGATGTAATGATCAGGAGTTGATAAAATTAACCAACAGTTCCCATCAGAGACACCAAAGGGAAAGAAACACCTACATAAAACAACAGAACCTAATGGAAACACCAATAGCGGAAAGCCTAAAGGACAATTGGGTGCTGAAGTTATTGCGGTTATATATTTTTTTCTGAATTTATATATTAAGTCACTATAAAATTCGGGTTCCGATATACCTTGTTAAAGAAGAGATTTAAGTCCAATATTGAATTTTGAAATTAAATCAGAATGACGTCTATAAAATTGTGAAAAGGCTTTGTGTAGTAAAATCGAAAAAGGTATTGCCAATTTTTAAATAAATTATCTAAATACCTAGAATTCGAGCTAAATGCTTCAATGGTTTCAGATGCGTTTCCAACCGAAAGGGACATCAGGACAAGAACAGATCAGACACAAGGGGTGCGCGATTCGTACCCATCGGAATACCCAGAACTTGTCTAAATAACTTGGTGCAAATCTTATGTAAATATTGTCAAGTAGAAAGATGAGAACTTCACACACTTTCTAACATGTCCATAAAGTATAATTGTTATGCTCTTCAAAAGTGAAAAAGCATTTCTTACATTACATGCAAGCCCTATGAAATGTCCATTCAAATAAATCATTAAGTTTTTCTTTTATAAGATGATGAGTAAGAGTAGTGTAAAGGGTGGAAAACCCATAAGTAGACATACTTGAACAATAAAGAAGTGAAGGCAATGATCAGGAATCGATAAAATTAACCCACAGTCCTATCAGAGACACCAAAGGGAAAGAAACACAAATATGAAACAACTAGACCCTAATGGAAACATCAATAGGGAAAGTCAAAAGGAAAGTTACTTTCCCACAAAACTGCCAATTGGCTATCCAAAACAAAATAATACAAACAATACACACACTCAAAGATAAGTCGAAACAAACATCAACCGCGACAGAACCGCCTCGGAACGGTCAGTGAAACGAATTCCACTGGTTGGGGTGGGGCGGGGCTTATATAGATTTTACGTGGCCACAATCCTCGCGCTTACTTCCGTCGCGATTTAGACAAATAATTTGTTCAGTCCGCATGAAGGCCTCCTAACTCATCAGTGCAGCATATGTGTGAACACAAAAATCAAACATCCACAGAGATAAAACAACGGTGAGGACACGACAGCAAGGCCCCACTGAAAAGAAGTGCTGGTTCACTTGCCTCCGATGCTAGAGGTCCCCGGTTCAATCCCCGGAGGCGGTGATTATTTCGGTGCCCGAACACGCTCCGGTGGTATCATTTGCATGGATGAATGTCATAAAAGTGCACCGTCCTTCGAATCGGGAAGTTAAGTGGAGGCCTCCCCGTGCAGGAAGAGTCACCTCATGTGCAGATTAAAGATGCCTACCATAATTACATGAGTACTGTGTAGGCTTTCAACCCTGCAACCTGGAGTGTATGTAATGTACACCTGCGATTTTGTTTGTTTGATTATAGATTTAACGTCCCCGTCAACACAGTATAGGTCATTTTGAAGACCTTGCTTCCAATTTTGTGGGACTTTTACCCGACATTGAGATAAAATGACATCTCAAGCCCTGTCGCCCAATGAAACAATAGGGTTTATAAGCATGGACGGACCGACTCGCACCGCTTTGCCTGGGAAGGCTTAGATCCTCTAAGGGGTTTACTATTACTCGTGTGCGGGTCGGTTTCAGCTCTGCGTGGAAGTATCATGCAGCCAATCTATTTCTTCAAGCCCCGATGGGTGGGGGCCGTGTACACCTGTAATGGTTAAATGTGACCAATCGCAGTATAAGTAGAAAGAAAGAAAGAAAGATCAAAGCACTGAGAGTACTGGTGGGTCGATCGTCTCTGAGTGTAGGTTGGACAAAAAGTCATGAACTGAGAATCGAACTGTTCAGTTGAAGTTAAGCAGGTAGATCAGATCAGACATCGCGTTATGTAGCGTCTGATTATGTAGATTCTGTTTGCCAATGCCAAAGTGCACGAGCACAGTCCAACCGCCCCGCCCATCGGGGCTTGAATAATAGATGGGCTGCATGATGCTTCAACGCAGAGCTGAAACCGACCGCACACGAGTACTGGTAAACCGCTTAGAGGATCTAAGCCTGCCCAGGCAAAGCGGTGCGAGTCGGACCGTCCATGCTCATATACCCTAATGGTTTCAATGCGCGACCGGGCTTGAGATGTCATTTCATCTCAGTGTCGGGTAAATGTCCCATAAGATTGGAAGTAACGTCTCCAAATGACCTATACAGTGTTGACGTGGACGTTAAACCTCAAATCAAACAAACAAACGAGCACAGCCCAGAATTTTCTTCTTACGCTTCGCTCTGACATCTTAGGGATGCTATAAACAACCAGTACTCGGATTTTGTTCAAGGTCAGATGGTCAGTGATAGTCACGCGGACAATAGCAATCAAACGATTCTCTGCTTTATAACATAGAGTGTGGATACCCGTTAAAACTCTTCATTATAAGATAAGTGTTCAGTCAATTTTTCTGTCTGAAAAAAAAAATATGGTAGCATTTCCGTAAAATTATTTACATCGAGGAATAGTTGACAGTGACGTCACGACATATGTTTGTTCTGAACAATGCAAAGCTTATGGGACTAACGGTAAAATAGCTCAAATAGTCAGCTACGTCACTTCCAGCTATTTGTTGGCGAACTATACTTGTCATTTGTTAATGTGTTTAATATACGCGTATATTGATTCATCTTTTGAATTTTGAGTATTTCATTGATTATGCAAAACAATCTGTGCTGAAAAAATATTACATGTTTAACAATTTATCCAGCTGCAAACAATGTTGATCCATCGATGGCTTCTGATCAGCATCTACAATGTTTGTCGTTGTTTCTTCTCTCTCTTTTCTCCTCGCTCAGTCCAACCACTGCATTCCAGATCCTGAATAACAGTAATCTGTAACAGAGCCCCTTCAGCTATATGCTCAAACAAAAAAAGTTAATTTTACCTGTTGATGCAAGCCCGCACACAGTTGGGAGGGTGCAAACGGAGCCCATCTCCACTTTTGGAAATGATCTCATATTCATCCAGTTTTTCACCCGAAATTGGCACCCTCAACGCGTACGGGCCTGAACTTATCTATCTATCTATCTATCTATCTATCTATCTATCTATCTATCTATCTATCTATCTATCTATCTATATATCTATCTATCTATCTACATGTATATCTATCTATCTATCTATCTATCTATCTATCTATCTATCTATCTATCTATCTATCTATCTATCTGTCTATCTATCTATCTATCTACTGATACTTCGTCGGTCACATTTGACCATTATCGCAGGTGTGCATTACATATACTCCAGGTTTGCAGGATGAGAGCCTACACAGTAATCATGTTATTACGGTAGGGATCTTTAACCTGGGCAGGGGATGGTTCTCCCTGCACAGGGGGTCTCCAGTGAACGCCCCGATCCGAAGGACGGTGCACTTTATAACATTCATCCCTGCAAATGATGACAATGGAGCGTGTTCGAACACCGAAATTTTATCGCCGCTGCCGGGGATCGATCCCGGGACCTCTAGCATCAGAGGCAAGTGCACTAACAACTGAACAATCACGCTCAACCATGTTCAAAACTATTGCTACATACATATGGCGAACAGTGCCGACCCTGATCAGAAGGAATGTAGTGTCTATCCGATCTGGGTCTACGCTGTAGACATAATAACGGTACCACCTATAAAGACCGGGCTGCTCATTTTTTGCTCTTAAACGTTTCAAGGTTCAAAACAGAAGTGGGGAAAAGTCTATTTTTACTCGACTTTGCATAGTTTTATGAATGGATTGTTCCGAAGACGTCACGTGACAGCGTGTATTGTTTTTCTTTCATTACGTGAGCAACCTGGCATTCTTATACTATTTCGTTTAACCCTCAAATGCCACTATTTAAGCAAACAGTGTAGTCCCTGTGCAACATGCTGAGCAGAAGCCACATTCCGCGGCGTCTGATCTGTGTATTCAGTGTTCACACGATTCCCGTCAAGACTCTATTGATAGCTCAGAATGTTGCATCGATAAAAATAGCGCAACGTTTCAAGTTCTATTAATATTGGTCTTCCCAAATCAGTGATGGTCACGTGGACAACTGCAGGAATTCCGATTTGCCATTTAGTAAATTAGGATCGATCGTAAACGATCGACCCAAAAATGCTAGAGCAAAAGAAAAGCAACAGTTAGACTGCGATGGGCCCAACCTGAGTCAGAGCATCAGGCACCAACCAATATTACATAAAATTAGATTCTCTCTAATTCTCAGTAAGCCATTGATGGATGAAAACGCCTGGATTTCAATTTATTTAAAACTTTTTTGTCTTCATTAAAATGTCGTAACGGTTTGTATTCATTAGAATTTTGAACATCATTAGAAAGTCGTTTGTATTCATTAGAATCGGCCCCTTTTTTTAGGGCAGCGAAAATATTTTCTTTCACACCAGATAAGGAAATCCATAGTTTTAGCTTGGGTTAAAAATCTGTTTTAACCGTGGTGTTCTTACCCCAAATTGAATACTCTCGGATGTTTGATTAAATGACCTCTTATCCGCCGTCGTTAGGGGTGACGTCACAGACGATAGGTGACGTCACTTAACATCAGTGTACTGCCATCACAATATGGCGGACGTCGGCAAGCGAAGTGACTGCAGTTTTAATAATCCGCGTTCAGAAATGGAAGGTATGCAAGAAAAAGAATCAAACATGGGTGTGAGGGGTGGATGGACAAGCCTCGTGGTGCCGGACAGTGACCCTCCGAACGGATTTTTCCATCCACCCCTCACACCAATGTAAGATTCTTATATTTCCACTATGCATTACAAGGATGTCTCTCACTAGCTTAAGTTACCACTGTCAAAAACAAATTGTTCGAACCATATAAGTTTGGCTGTATCTCAATTTTCGACGGCTGTGGGAAGGCTATTTTTTCGCAGAAGTTAAGGTTTAGTACTTATTAGACTGATTGACACCGAATGCATAAAAGCAAACATATTTCTGATCCTTTTTGTTTCAAATAAGTTTTGTTTTCAAAGACTCCTATGTTTATTGGCTCGCATTTTAACGACTCTCGGAGATATTAATTTTTTTTTGTTACAAAAGCGTTGGATACAATTTCGATAGCATGCGACAGACTTCAAGCAGGGTTGGCCATTTTCTGGGAAAGTACAGTGTAACTGTCCTTTTGGCTTTCCGCTAGTGATGTTTCCATTAGGGTCTAGTTGTTTCATGTTTGTGTTTCTTTCCCTTGGTGTCTCTGATGGGAGCTGTGTGTTAATTGTATCGATTCCTGATCATTGCCTCAACTTCTATTTTGTTGACCAAATCACGGATATTACCTGTACAGGATTCTTAATTTGCCATAACGTGAACAAGTCCGTGAAATGAGCACACCCTAAACCACACTTTATATAGAGAAAACTGGGGTTTACGGCGGTATACATTATTTTTCTTATTTCTGATCCAATACATAAGTTGTGGATACTCGTTAAAACCGTCTCAATGAGCTGGTTCTACATGTAGCGAGCACCCACAACCAATGTTTGAAGTATAAATACGAAATATATCAATGATTTTCATCAGAAAAGTAGCCATTTTGGAGATGTGAAAAAATACACTATGTTGCACGGGTGTGTTGTCGTAATGAAAGGCGGCGGCTCAGGCTTCTCACTCGATGACGGCCTTAACCATTACGAAATTACGAAAACACGCCTATACAAATACATTGTAAACTTGACCACCCAAAAGAGGAATATTTTAAGATGAAAACTTGTGATATTTTTCTTATTTCTGCCCAAAATATAGATTGTTGGTACTCGTTAGAACCGCCTCATCGAGGCGGTTCTAACGAGTACCCACAATGTATATTTCAGAACAGAAATAAGGAAAATAAGGTTTTACCCGTTTTACTTTATAAAAAAAGGGCGTTCAATGGGGTCAAAACTATTAAGGCGTGTTTTCCTGATGATAAAGCTTCTGTACGTTGGTTAGGTTCTGGTTAGGTTAGGTTACGTTGGTTTAGTGTTTTCGGGGTATCGGCCAAAATCCCTCGCATTTGCTCTTTGATTTTTATAAACCATTGATGATGCATTGGTTGACCTGCCGGGGTCGGCAACATTCTTTCGTGGAGATTGATAATGAAATATTTTCTACTGTCATTCTCTCCCTTCCGCTGTTTCTAGAAGGACAGTTGTCAGTTTCTGGCGAAAGAATGTACACTGTACTGGTTAACCGCTTACGTATAAGCCTAACCAGGAAAAGTGTGGCATGCTCAAAAATGACCGAAAATGTGTTGACTCGGCCGTAAAACTCCAATACAATGCAAACAAATGCATTTGTTGAGTAAGGAGACCATTATGCGGACCTAATATTTTGCACATTGAAGCAGTTGCAAATAAACGAAAATAGCAGATTCTGTTTCAATGAGTCTGTTCATGACCAGTACTGAAATGTGCAATATCGGTCACGCCCTCAGCAAAACTCTATTTTCAAAATGACTCTAAATGGACTCAATGATCCCAAAGGACCAGAAAATATAATCTGCACTATGATGATGTACGGGGAGACTTTTTACGGCCGCCACACGAAAAGTATAAAATGTATTAACGCACCCCGATACTTGTAAAAATAAAAAAGGAAAACAATATCCGAAAACCACTTATTTACAGGGGTCTGGAAATAGCCATTTAAAAACGAACTCTCGGGTGACAATAGCGATTATATCGCGAATTCGCTCTTGACAGACATTTGTTAATCGCGATTATAACGTCAAATCGCTATTGCCAGACGTATTTCACAAGCGCCTTTCTTTTGTTTTTGTTCCTAATAAATGAACAACAGGAGTATTATTAATTAGAGGCTTACATAGAAGTTACTGTATCTCTCTAAATTTAGCAAACAATGCTGCAGCTATTGTGACATATGGCATTTTACGCCGCCAAATTAGACTCCTATTCTCCGTGCAGTGCGCGAGGAAAGCTGTAGCCATTGTTTGGCTTTCCAGATGGAATTGCTTCCGGCTAATAACATAAATTATCATCCCACGCCGATACATGTAAAACATTGTGTCCGTTTGCAGATGAAAATCTATTTCCGTTTGGCTTACATCACGATTGCTTATTAAGGGGAATGGGAACATCTTCAGGGGAGGAAACTCCTGCAAAAGTATTTTTATCTCCCATGTCAACAGGGGTCAACATTTAAAGGAAAGAATTTGCTCCAGAGGAGCAAATTCTTTCCTTTAAGAGTAGGCCCCCTTTTTCAGTGGGACGGGGTTTATAGAAAATCGAATAGGAAGTCCCGAAAGTTGTCTCCCTTTGAAAAATGGCGGAAAAATCTGTCAGGCATTCCCATTCCCCTTAAGGGAATCCTATCGATTCGGATACTCTGACTCAAGTTTATCTGGCCATTAGGCTTGATGAATAGAATTTTCTTTTGTTTTGCCATATTTACCCAGTAAAGGTCAGGAAAATAGGACAGTTAGGGTATGTAACTCTTGAGATGTCATGAAAAACTGCTTCTAAAACTGTCGTCTGTTTATGTCGTCTGTTGCATGGTCTTACAAACGTTTCAAACATGTTTTACATATGTATAGGCAAGCAGCGTGGACCTTGATCAGACTGCTACTAGTCTGGTCTGGGTTGACACTGTTAGCAAAATGACTTTTAGACGACAAAGCAGACCACAATTGTTGTGACTAGTATCTTAAGGGTTAATATCAACTTGCTCATGATGCCCATAGTTTACACTTTGGGGCAGTGGTCATTTAAAATGACTCTTACTTTACCTTTACAACCAGGTTATGCATCAAAACAAAATTTCACTGGGATGCAACAACTGGCGACTATTTGCGGTAGAAAACGCGACCATTTATTTTCACACTCTGAATGGGTGATTAAGACATTATTTACTACAGTCGCACGAATGTCATACGATTATCACACGAATCATTGGCGAACTCGAGCTCGCCACGAGTTGCACGACATTCGCGCGATATTCGCGCGACAGTCGCGCGATATTCGCGAAACACTCGCACGATGTTCGCACAATGAAATTGCGACGACGAACGTCGTGCGAATGTCGCTCGAAGGTCGTACAATAGTCGCACGATGGTTCTGCGAGTAAAAAATAAACCAAGATAAAATAATAATTCTAGCAAACATTTTGTCTCCGGAACTGTGGAAGCTCCTGAGCTTTCATCATCAGAAGCAGCAGGCGCATAGTTGGGGGTCAGGTGTAGCGGCAACCCTACCCCTCCCTTTCTTTTGTTTTGCTGACATAGTGAAACTATCAATTTGAGCAAACTGTTTTATGACATACTATATACACCCTGGTCTCATGGGACAAAATAAGAACCATTCACGACACAACTGCAAGTGATTTAATGCATTCGCACGATACTCGTGAGACATTCGTGCGGTTGTCTCACGACTTTCGCCCGAAAGTCGCTCAGTTTTATTTATGTCGCAATTGGTTCGCAACTACGTCTTATTTATTTCGCAAATATGTCGTGTTCCAAGCCATTTACGACTGCTGGAAAGTAAATTGCGAATGGTCTGCGACAAGTTCGCGACGGGTTCGAGACACTCGCGACGACTTTGCGACTTTTTTCGCATAAAATTTTTAACATGTTCAAAATTTTCGCGAACCGTTTGCGACTCTTTGCGACACAAGCGAGGAAATTGCGAATCACTACGACTGTTTCAATACCGCTTTGAGAGCCACTCGCGAATGTAAGACGCAAACTGTCGCAAACAGTCGCATCCAAGTGAGATAGGGGAAACTGAACTATAATATAAGCTACATGTATATTATATATTGTTTTGTTTGTTTGTATTGGGGTTTAACGGCCCAGTCAACACTATTTAGGTCATTTTTGAGCCGGTCAGTTTACCTATCAACACTTTCCTGGGCAGGCTTATACGTAAGCGGTTAACCAGTACAGTGCACATTTTTTCGCCAGAAACTGACAACTGCCCTTCTTGAATCAGCGGAACGGTATTATATATTGTAAATTTAGTTGTATGAAAAGTAAAACAATAGTGTTTTTATATTTTGGGATTCAGATTTTACCATTTCTTTAAAAAAGGGCACTTTTCCTTGGATATGCATCACAAGGACATGCTCTACAAATCAAAATCACAGATTTTGCTTACCTGTTGTTGTTGTTGTTTTCCAGTTTCCCCGTGTCGCGGGTCATCAGCTGGTGGGGTCCCAGGGAACGAATCCATGCTGGCACTACATCGTAGCCGTTCGGTGGTACCCCTATTCCCCGTTGCCGGTGAACAGGGAGACCATCGCTCGGCTCCAGCCCCGTCCGTCTCGTGTTTGTCGTCTCACGTCTCAGGTGTCTCCGAGCCCACGGGCATCCCCTTGCCCTGTAGCCAATCGCCGAGCTCCGTCCTGAGAGGTTAGTGAAACGGTGCCGTGACCTTTCCAGGTCTCGGTGGAGCTTATATTTTGTCTTCCCGTTTGCTTCAGGAGGGCATGTGTCCTGTCGCTAAAGGGCATCTTTATTTGTTGGAGTTTCTGGGCTAGGCGTGCTTCATTTTTCAAATGCTGTGGATGTGTTGCACAGTTCCAATGTGGGCCTTTGTTTTGGTGCAACATAGTTTAGTTAGAGTAATTTGGAACTCCATTCTAAAGGTTTGGCTACGTGATTGCCTGCGTTTAAGTTATAGCAGTGCTGTGCCTTGGGTTTTTTCGGTTTGCCGCAAAGGGGTGTGGGCTGTTTTGTGTAACAGGGTAGGCTCCGAGTTTGAACTTATCATTAAGGGGATCGTTTAGCAGTTAATTTTGTTTGAAAGTTTCATTGCGATTTGGAAGACGTTTCTAAATATTGCTATACACGTTTCCATGTTACGTGTTATGCACCTTATATCCAATCAGGGGATTCGGGACAAAGTTGTTTAGCCATTATGTGGTGCTTATTTGCACCACAAAATTGTAGAGTCTATCCATTTCTTTCTTCTAGCTTGTAGCTTCAGCCGCATCTACATCCTCACGCCAGCACCATGTCTATGGATGTCGTCTACGCTTTTTGTATCAATTTTGATATTGGTATTTTTGTTTTTTATTTTTTTTTGTTTGATTTTTGCATATATTTGTAACGTATGTACATTTTTACATTATTTGGTCTCTGCCCCCAGCTTATTGAGTATATATACGGGCGGATGCGCTCGCCCCGCCGCGGACCTGTCGTGTTTGTTTTTCTTGTGCTTTAAAGATGATGTTGTCCGTTTTGGGGCAAGCCCACCCGCTCTCTATTGCTGGGTAGGACAGTTTTTGTACCTGCAAGGTTGTGCTTGTAGATTCTATTTTGTGATTTTTGTCTATTCTGTACATACAACATATAGTATAGTGTGACAGCCTCCGCCGTCTCGGGCCCAATTTCGTGTTTATTTTAGTTTGTGGATGACCTCTATCGCGGAGGATGTGGAAGTAGGCCAATCCCCTTTTCTGCATTTTTTGTTAAAGTTGGGAAAATGTGGTGCCCATCTTCACGTAGGATGTCATATTCTGTGGGGCCGTAGGTGGGTCATTCTGAGTCGCCATGTTTACATGTCATTATCGCATCCTACGTGAAGGAAGGCACCATAGGAAGAATTGTATTCCTACCTCGTCGTTTGAGGGCCCGAGATATCGTGTACTGATCTCGTTAGCAATGTAGTTAGTACAAATTCATATTATCATGTAGGTCGCATACAAGCGTCCGCCTGCGCATGTGCGCAGTCGAGCACTCCTAGGCGATCTTGTTTTTATGTGTCGTATTTACAGTTAACAATGTTTGGAATCGCTTTTTGGTGAAACACTCTTCTTCTTTTTCTTCAAACTCCAGGTTTTCGATCTCTCTTTTTCTATACTATCCTCTCTACGGGATTCCTACTCTACAAATATTCTACAACTATCGCCATATCTACCTAATTGAGCATTGCGAGGGTAGATGTATGTTGTTTTAGTTTTGCGTGGGTGGTTGTGTGTTGATGCTCTCCTTCAGGGTCGCGCTAAGTCATGCCCTAGTTAGTTAGTTAATTTCCCTTATCTGTATAAATATATGGCCGTCTTGACCGTCCGTTTTAATTACGGTCATGGCGCGATTTGCTGTTTTTGGTGATTCTTATGTTAAACGACAAGGGCAGTACCGAGGGCAGTTTGATGTACCGGGCGAAGCGGATGATGTTGACTTGTGGGACAGCGTTTCATATTTTCCGAGGCCAAATTTGGGACATCGATGGCCGCCTCCACAGGCACTATTATAGGGACCGTATTCATTTGTCAAGGGAGGGACAGAAGCAATACCATGTGTGCTTAGAGAGGGCCTTCCTGCGATTTTTCTGCTAGTCAGGTGTTTATAAAAAGGTCCTTTTGTGGACCCCAGATCATTCCGTTTGGGTAACCTTATAATGTACATCCTTTATTCGAAAGCGAAATTTGCGAACAAAAAAGAAAAACAAAGAGATGTGATTAGGCCTATTGTTTCTTATTTCTGTCCCACTCATCTATGTGCATTCCTGAAAGAGAGCCTTTTGTTTGCTAGTGTGTTGGTGTGCCGTTCTCCTTTGGGTCGTGTGGTTCTCGATCAGCCAGGAGTTTGACGCAACGCTGCTAAGTGCAAAAGTCTAAAGACCGCAAACCCGAGCGTTACATCTCGTCCTGATTTCCCGTTTGCCTCACCCCCTCCGGAGAGGCCGGGCGATGGATTTTCCTTGTGATGGATCCATGCCCAGTCCCGGCGTGTCCTCGTGTGATCCTCTTTTGGGCAGTGTGGCTCCCGATCAGCTTGGAGTTTGGTGCAGCGCTCATAAGTGCAAAGCCAGTGGGCCGCAACCACAATGCTACACCTCGTCTTAACCTCTCGCTTGCCATACCCCTTTGGAGGGTGGATCGGGGCTATGGATTTTCCTTGTGGTGGGTCCATGCCCCGTTCTGTTATGGTCTTCTCACATTGATCCAGGGATCGCTGTCACCGTTAGGCACTGCAAAGCCGAGGCCACAAACCACAGTGCCTACCGTTGACTTTGTTCCCCTTTTCGCCGTGAGACGGCCGCCCTTTGATCACTACGCTCCTTTTTGGTTGGTAGCGTCTCAGGTGCGGTTAAATCACTTATTGTTTCTGAAATCGGATCTCTAACGGTTTTGGTTTCAGGCATGTTTGTGTGTAACCTCGTACGGGGTGTCTCTCTCGTAACAGTACAATAAATTTAGTCTGCGTCCTTAGCTTTCCCCTATATTTTGTCCAGGTAGTTTGTTTCCTCAAAGAAATTGAAAACCGCGTCCCTCATTTCCTGTGACATTAGATTGAGCAGAGAAATCGCGTTTATCTCCCCTTGGTATCCTAGTGCTGTCAGTTCCCCCTTTAGTTCCCTTCTAGCGGGGCCGTGTGCGGGGCACTCTCCGAGGTAGTGTTGAACACTCTCCACCCCACCACAGTGCCCGCATAATGGATCGGCCGCGTTATAGAAGATGTTGTGTGCATTTAGTCCGTTGACCCCAAGTCTTAGTCGTGAATATATGCGATCGAGCTTTCGGCTGTCGCTGTATTGAACTATTTTCGGGGTCAAGGACTGGCAGATCGAGTATCTGAAGCCGTGTTGTCCCTGACATATGCGCGCCCATTCCTTTTTGATGCTGGCCTTAATGATTGTGTAGACTTCTTTTGGGGTGGGGAGGTAGTCAAGTTCCTTCCCCCGGGTCAGAGCTTTTTTTTGCCAGCGTGTCTGCGCGCTCATTCCCCTGCACGTTGCAGTGGGAGGGGATCCAATCTATGTTCAGGGTGATGCCTTGTTTTAGTATTTTGTGTATTAGGATATGAATGTCCTGCAGTATATCCGGTCTTGTAGTGCTGTTTCCAGAGTTTATGCTTTGTACTGAGCTTAATGAGTCCGTTAGTATAACAACACTATCGGGTTTTTTCTTTCCATTCCAAAGCTTTCTGTATGGCTATAAGTTCTGCAGAGTAGACTGTGAGGTGCTGGTTAAGTTTGAATTTTTGGTCGAAATTTAATTCTGGTATTGTGAAAGCGCACCCGGTTTCTTTTTTGTCAGCGTCTTTGCTTCCATCAGTGAAAATTTTAAGCGCTTGCTTATAGTTTTCACTGATGTGTGATTCTGCGATCTCATTGCATTTTTTCTGTGTTGTTTCAGTTTTCTTTATGTCACCCGTTAGTGTTGTTTTTGCGCGTAGGCTTCTTAAATTAAAAGCTTCTGGATATGTTTTTTCCGCTGTTTTGACCTGTTCGAGGTCATGGCTTTTAATTAGGTCCTGGACTTTGATAATATAGGGGATCTTTCCTCTTAACCTATCTCTTTGAACATGATTGGGCGTGTCGGCGATCAGTTGGTTTATGGGGAGACTTTCCCTAAGACTGCTTGAGCGGACCCAGTACTTGAGCTGCAGTTCATCCCTCCGCAGGTGCAGGGGCATGACGCTGCATTCAATCTCCAGGTCCAGGTTCCGCGTTCCCCTGTATGCCCCAGTAGCGATTCTGAGGGCTGCGGCCTGTATGCTATCTAGTTTTTTTCAGGTGTGATGGCGCCGCAGACGCGTATGCTTGGCAGCCATAATCAATTTTGCTTCTTATGAGTGCTGTGTTCATTTTGATCAGGGTTTTCCTGTCTGCTCCAAAGTTGCCCCCGAGACCGCCCTGAGCACATTTAGGTCCCGCTGGGACCTGGACACCAGTTTTTCAATGTGCAGTCTCCATGTTAGATTGCTATCAAAGTACATGCCCAGGAATCTGGCATGACTGGCGTACTTTATTTCCTGCCCATCATACGCAAGCCTGGGCATGCCCTTTGTATCTGCGAAATTTCTATTGAAAACCACCACTGTTGTTTTTTTCAGTTGATAATTTGAAACCCCAGTTTGTAGCCCAATCATGTATGGCATGTAGCGCTTTTTGTAGTGCAGGAATGGCACTTTTTGGTTTTCTCGCGGTTTTCCATACTAAGCCGTCATCTGCGAACATGGATATTTCCAGCGGTAATGCGTGAAGTGTTTCCTGCAGTGTGTTCATTAGTAGGTTGAAGAGGATAGGAGATAGCACCGACCCCTGGGGGGGAACCATTCTCGCATTCATAAAAACCGGTCACATCGTTACCTATTTTTACGTTCATTTTTCTATCAGTCAAAAAGTCTCTGATCCAGGTTAACATTTTTCCATGAATTCCGAATTTGTTTAGTTTCAGAAGGACCCCCCCCCCCTAGTCCACAGTAGGTCGAAAGCTTTTTCTAAATCCAAGAAAACCGCTACCAGTGAGTGTTTGATTAATTTTGCCTTTCGGATGTCGGATTCTAGTCTGGTGATTTGGTCAATGGTAGATCTATGTTTCCTAAAACCTGATTGTTCGTCTGCTAAGAGTTTATTTTTCTCAATGTGTGCTGTTTGTCTAGGTGCTACCATGGTTTCCATGATTTTCCATATGGTTGATGTGAGTGAAATCGGCCTACACGATTTCGGCTCATGGGGTCCTTGTCCGGTTTTAATATTGGAACGATGGTGCTTTCCTTCCATTGTGTAGGGAGGGTCCCCTCGTTCCAAGATTTGTTTATTAATGCGAGCAGCTGATTTTTTCCCTTTTCTGGTAGATTTTTTAACATGTCGTAGTGAACGATGTCGGCCCCGGGGGCGGTGCTCTTTTTCTTATTTAGCGCGCTTTGCAGCTCCATGTGGAAGAAGTTCGCATTGTATGCACGGCACTGGCCAGCGCGATCGGCGTCCTGAACGGCCTGCTGAATCATTGGGTCCTGCGTTTCCCTAATGCGCCTAAAGTTTTGGTCTAAATATTCATTACTGCAGACTTTCCGGTAGTGTTGTGCTAAGATTTCTACATTTTCTTCGTTTACATGAAATCTGTTGTTTCCTTGTTTTAGAACCTCTACAGGCTTTAGGGGTTTTCCATTAAACCTTTTTATTGTGTCCCAAATTTTCTTAGCATTTGTTTTGTATGTTAGGGTGGATACAAAATCCTACCAGGCTTGTTGTTTTGTTTGTGTTAAAATAAATTATGTTTTCTCTCTTATACGTCTATATACCCCCAAAAGGGCGGCTGTTTTGTTTTTCCTATATTTATAATATATTTTGTTTTTCTTTTTGACTGCCTTGCTACAATTTTCATCCCACCATGGTAAGGTGTTTTTTGTTTATTTTTTGGTTGTGTTTTTGGTATTGATTTTTCACATGCCGCCATTATTTCCGAAACAAAATCCTCATTGTTTTTATTGATATTCGTGCCTTCGAGGGATATGCTGATGTGTTTAAGTTTCTGCCTAAAGAGGTCCCAGTCAGCTTTGTCTAAATTCCAAGGTCGGGCAGGCCGTTGCGTTACGCATTTGTGAGTGAAGTTGAGCGACGTCAGGATGGGGAAGTGGTCGCTTCCCATCGTGTCGTCTCCCACTTGCCACTCACTAGATTGGCATCTATGGCGCTCGTGCTACCGCGCTCGACGTTGAGTCGTGTGCCACACCCCGTGTTAAGGATTACGTAATCAGTGCTGTTTATGAAATCGACCAGTTCCAGGCCTCGTCATTTTTCATATGTGGGGTTGTGGTTTGTCTCCCATAGTTCGTGTCTGGCATTGAAATCCCCTAGAAAAATTGATTTTTTTCCCCTAATTTTTTGTAAATTTCATCATAATCGTCAGACGTTACTACTGCTTTAGGTGGTGCATAGAAGTTTACTATGTCTATGTTTTCTTTTTGTCCAAAAATTCTGACGATCACCACCTCTATTTCTTTTTTTGTGTGTCTAAATTTGATTTCTTCATAATCTAATCCTGTTTTGATAAAGGTGGCTAGCCCTCCCCCGCGCTCCCCCTTTTCCCTACTGAAACTGACCGGAGTTTTGTATCCTGGAATTTTTGTTGGTTTACTATCTTTTTTGAGAAAGTTTCTTGGATAGCTTTTACCTCCGGATATTATCTTTTTTGCTTACCTTGTTCAAAGAAAGATTTATATATTAATTTAAGCCACACCCATTGCTGTCGATCAACCAATCAAATTACTTGATGTAATTTATTGCTACAAATTCATAAACTGAATGCCAAACAGTGTATATCCTGGTCAGAAGCCATCTGATCTGGATCTACACTGTTTGCAAAGATAGGGGTTGTCGTGAACAGCAAGATAAGGGTTAATTGGTGCTTCATTTAAACCAAATGGAATAAGATATCGAAATTCTATGCTATATTTGTCAAGTTGTGACTTCACAGAACATATGTGCCAAATATTATGTAATTTGCACACTAATTTAAGAAACTGAATCACCTTGAAGACAGCCGCCCGAACAGAATTTTATTTTTTAGGAGAACTGAAAAATATTTGCTGTCCATTAAAACTAAATTAGATAAGATTCACAGGGCTGATACAGCAGCGATTTGCCCAATTTACCAATCAGAGTTCACAAAAAAACCATCAGTATTATTCTGGGGGTGTTTTCATTCAGCCGTTTTTGTCAGGGTAGGTGTGTGTATGTTTGATTGATTGATTTGATGTTTAACGCCCCCGTCAACTATATACAGGTCATTTTGGAGACGCTGCTCCTGTTTTGTGGGACTTTTACCCGACGTTGAGATGAAATGACATCTCAAGCCCTGTCGCCCAATGAAACCAATAGGGTTTATAAGCATGGACGGTCCGACTCGCTCCGCTCTTCCTGGGCAGGCTTAACTCCTCTAAGTGGGTAACCAATACTCGTGTGCGGTCGGATTCAGCTCTGCGTGGAAGAGTCATGCAGCCCATTTATTTCTTCAAGCCCCGATGTGTTGGCGGTGGCCGACAGGTGTGTGTGTATGGGGAGGGAGGGGGGGGGGGGGAGAGAGGGAGGCTGGCGCATATCACTTTTGTCTGTTATTTAAAAACTGATCCTGTGGCACATCGGGTCCATGTTCCTACGCTTACGCATGTCCTGCTACTTTTACGCTTACAATGTTCACAACGTTCATATGCCGTCTTTATATTCATTGTCATGAAACAGTATGACGCCACGTACTTTTAATAAATTACTTATTTTTTCTGCTGTTCATGAAATTATTAACGAACAGGATCGCATGCAAAATAAATGAACTCCTAAGGGGTTCGAATAAACTTTGCTAGCGACCCGCTGTCGTTTATACCTTCATAAACATCGAAACAAAAATATTTCTTATATTTACATTCTTTTTTCCTCATCATTGGGCGAAAAAAATGCTTATACGGCAAACTGTTAAAGCTGAAAAACATTTACATGCTGTTTTTCTACAAAGAGCGGAACAGCATTGTCGTCGTCAACGCTTAATGAGATCATAGAGAACCATGGTTTAGACTGACGTCACTTGACGTCATTGAAAATCATGTGACTCGATGCGTTCATGGAAGTATGAACAGCATTGTTTTCTATAGGTATACAATTAGGCTTTACACTTGAAATGTAAATATTAACTATTTTGGCGTGAACAACTGTAACGTATGTCAACGATGTGCTTTTGCTAGGCAAATGGTCATGGTAAAGGCAATACAATCCAATTTAAAATCCAATTCGAAGGCCCGTTTCATAAGATTCTCGATATCACAATTTATGAAATACAAAGTTTTTTTTATTGATTTGAGATTTAACGTCCTTGAAACACTATTTAGGTTTGATTTTGCTTCCAATTTTGTGGGACTTTTACCCGACATTGAGATGAAATTAAATCTCAAGCCCGGTCACCCAATGAAACCAACAAGATTTATATGCATGGACGGCCCGACTTGCACCACTTTGCCTGGGCAGGCTTAGACCTTCACAGTGGTCTACTGGAGGTCGCGTGTGGTCGGCTTGTGCTGGTTGGGTGAGGCAAGGTGACGTGTAAATTGCGCCACTGGGGCGTCAAACTGATATTGGCCACAACCAATCATATGCTTCTTCTCCCTGCCTTGAAATGCTCAATAAAACTAAGTTTGAGGCGTACCACCTCCCTTGTAAGCTCTTGCATGTGAGTGATTGAGTGTGTTTGTGAGGTGAGTGAGTCTCACCAACTGGATAAGGACCTCACTTATAAAAAGACGGGGAAATCCAAGATCCAATGTAAAGTGATTTTATATCCCATTTTTTTACTTCGACTGGAGCTACGGTTTTCTCCGTGTTTGTCTGCACAATGTTTGATCCAGTCCTTAATGACTATATCAACTACATACATGTATAACAATGACATCCGAAAACAATATTGTAGCTGGGGTTAAATGTGGGGTGGTTTCTACGGGAGTCTTCCCTGTTCTTCACCATAGCGCAGAATATATTTATTTTCTTAATTAGCGACTTGAATATTATGCAATACGCCTAATGGCATGAGAGGGGCTGATTGATTGATTGATTTGAGGTTTAACGTCCCCGTCAACACTGTAAAGGTCATTTTGGAGACGTTGCTTCCAAATTTGTGGGCCTTTTACCCGACAGTGAGATGAAATGACAGCGTTTTGAATATGTCGTGGTGCTACATTGTGACCAATCTGTGTCCGCACAAATCGAGATCGAGTGTGATCCTTCAATGAAACACGTTTTATAGTGTATAAAACATTTTTCATGGTTTATGTAGTGAAATGGAAACTAAACCATCATATTTTCCATTGTCTCAATTCAATCAAGCAGAAGAAGTGATTTTTGACAGATCGCGGGAAAATTGTGGGCCGCCTACATCAATATGTAATCGAAACTTCGTGAATCCGTCAAAATTACGACTTCATCCGAAGTTAAATACTTAGCTAAGTAAATGAAATAGGCGGCTTTCGAATGCACTTTTTAAGGAAATACTTTACTAAGATAAGAATTCCTCCTTAAATCGTTAAGTCGACCTTAACTTAAGTAACGATTGTAATCCTGGGCCCAGGATCCAGATTTGTCAGTGCCTTCGACTCTTGAGGCTTGTAGCTAACTTGGTAATAAAACATATGTCACTATGTCAACTTATAGCCTTCGTCCTTGAGATTTAAGGGGATTTACCATCAGGCAAATATTTTGTCTGTCATGACACTAGGGGTCTACGTTAGTTAAATACTCAGATTCTCTCCCTTCACCCTTTTTGTACCGGAAGCCCCAAAATGGAATACTGGCAAAAGTGTAGACCGAGATCAGACGCCGCGTTCTGCGGCGTCTGATCTGGATCTACTCTTTTTGTAATAAGCCCAGCCATTTCTTCATAAATTTAAGATATAACTTTAACACAATCTATAGTAGTCGCAGAAGAGAGTGACTAGGCGGAGCTATCTTTTGTACCTGCCTTAGGAATATTCCATTAACAAAAAGGTAAACCAAGTCACCCGATTGTGTGAATTCAACTGTAACACAAGCATAGCTGTGGTGTGTATGACCATTTTGTCCGCTTGTAGAAAGCGGGCGAAAAGGCACTCTACCGAATCTTCTGGTGGTCTCAGCGAATTTGACATATATTGACAACACCTGAGTAGCTCCGCCTAGTCAATCTTATCTGCGACTACAATACCACCCCTCAATTTTGAAATTGACTTCTGCTTTATATATAGTGGAAGCATCCATTCAGTACAAAATGGGTTAAGATAAGATCCCTATTCAGAGGATGGGGAGTTTACGCGCAAGTTTGCAGGCAGTCCCAAGAGTTGTTTCTCCTGCTGACATGGCCAGCTAACCCTAAAGATGCCAATAACAACAGTTGTCGTCTGCTTTGTCATCCGCTGGTTATGTTGCAAACAGTGGTGGACCAAGATCAGACTACTCCTCTGAATACGCAGCAGACGACATAAACAGACGACATTTTCACTTCCAGTTTTTCATGGCATCTTAAAGGTGCATTATTGAGCTACCGGGTCTCAATTTTTTTTCTGTTTTTTTTTTTTTTTTTTTATCTTCAATTCATAGCAAGCACACGAAGTGTTTGCTTTACTGTAGAGAGGCTGGAACAGCATACTTAGGCACCCAAATCTCGCCTGGAATCTCGTTCAATTTTTCGCGATAATCCGCCATCTTTACATAGTTCATGAGAATTGTATGCACATCCAAAAATTGCTTCTCAAAACCAAAAATAGTCAAGTCCCATTACAAAAGAAACACAAAAAACGTCGATATAATTTTAAAAAGTTTTTTTCGAAAACCGTTGCATCAAACGCTGAAGTTTGATGGCGGCAAAGTTTCGAAACTGCTTCGCGCGTTTCAATGAACTGAAACGTACCGCACTGAGCCGAAAATGTTAGCCGGTTAAAACATAGCACCGCGCTTGGAGCAACGAGTTACCGGAGCATTTACCGAAGCATTTTCCGGAGATTCTCGTTAGTGTGGAAAGCGCTTCTCGTCTGGCCAAGAAAGTACAACTTTTCACAAATTATTACTCGGGAATAAAATAAAGCCCTGGGAATAGTAATATTTGGCTACCTGCGGTTTTCTACCTTCGAGAGACCGTTGCGTCAAACGTTGAAGTTTGGTCGCGGGAAAGTTTCGAAACTACGTCACGCACTGAGCCGAAAAGGTTTGCCGGTAAAATCCAGTACCGCGTTTGGTCCCACGAGTTACCGGAGCATTTGCCGGGGCTTTTTGTTGGAAGGAAAGCGCTTCTTGTCCGGCCAAGCAATTAAAACTTTTCACAAACACTCAGGGGTGCAGAATAAAGCCCTGGGAATAGTAAGAGACACAATGAGCTACCTGGCTATCTGTGCATTTCTACCTTCCCAAGATTTACAAAACGATGATGAGCCCTAAATCCATAGCATAATGCTAGTGCTTCAGGATACTTTAGTGTCCATGCTACAAACTTACTGGGTCACCCTATCTATTTTCTTCCAATGAAGTACACACACGACCAACGCTGGGGCATCATCATACTAAGGGTATGTGCATTGCGGCGGGAAGGCTCAACAATAGTTTTGGATTTAATGACACATCAAACCTGGTGGGTCATTTTGGAGTCGTCTCTCAGAGAAAGGGACTAGAGAGATAGAAGAGGTAGTAGAGGAGAAGAGAGGTGTGGGAAAGAGGGACAAAGGGGAAAATAAAGAAAAGTGTACAAACAGAAGAAGTAACAATGTTCCCCCGCTACCCCTACCTGCTGCAAGGACAGCAGGCCTTGCCCAACTGTAAGTCAATATGAGTTGGACTCCCGTCACCTTTGCCTCACAACAGAACATATCGAAGCTTTTGAATACAGTTTTTATGTAGTTCGGAGAAGATCCCTTTTGAAGCCCTCAGGGATCCCAGAAGTGACAATATTCTGTGGAAGTTGGCGAAGCAGAGTTGACATAAGATGTCGGTCCGTATACTCTGGGGAGTATCCCTTACTGTTCGCCGCTTTTTGGTCGAAGAACCTGCAAGCATGAATGTCGACTTTGCCCAGAGATACATGTAGATCATGCCCAGCATTGACGACTTGATGCCAATGCTAATGAGTTTGCAGGCCAAGGTGCTGTATCACTTGGGAGATAATGCTGGTTGTGTGGTAGTCATCTCTGACAAACCAAGCTGCTCGCCGTTGCACCGTCTCAAGCTGCTGGATACTATATGTGGGTCCCATACTGATGGACCTAATCCAGGATAAGCCTAATCATGGTCTCTACCATCATGCTTCAACATCTTCAGACCAGTTGGTTATCTCCCTTGGCTGTTGTTTGCCTTTTTAAAGGTGCATCAAAATGGATTCCCATGACATCTTTCTGAAATAAATGATGCACAGGTACTTTAAAGTCTTTGAGATTGACAGTTCATGACTGTGTATCTATAACATTCAGTTGCTCCAAATCTTCGGCCAGGTTTCCTGATCATTGCCTTCACTTAAATTCTCCATTTTGTTACCTGACTGTCGCACATTTGGTTGGAGTGAGAAGACTTTGCCAGTCCATATTCCATTATATGCATTGCTATAGTCTGTCAAGATCCCTCTAAAGTGCGCAGTATCAGTCATGCTTGAGACCTCGTGATATAAAAGCCTGTCATTAGCAAAGAGGTGAACCCCAGGACTAACATTCTGTGACAGGTCATTTATGCACGGGCAGAACAACAAAGGTCTGAGCATGACACCTTGAGGGACACCGGATACAGCTGGGGCAATCGTGGTAATCAGGCCTGCGACCAGGTCTCGTTAGCCCCTGTTGGTAAGGAAGCTCTGGATCCATTGTAAGTGCTTTTTACAGTAAAATTCAGCTATTAAGACCACCTAAAATTAAGTCTTATCCTGCTGAAAAAGCTTGTTTAGTAAGCTACAGTTATTCTAAATTGTATTTTCTGCATACAGTGTCCTGTGGTCAGACAGCACCTTTAGAACTGTTCAAACGTGGTCTTAAAGACCACTTTTGAAGAGTCCAAAATGTGGTCTTAATTCGGAATCAATCAATCAATCAATCAATCTATCTATCTATCTATCTATCTATCTATCTATCTATCTATCTATCTATCTATCTATCTATCTATCTATCTATCTATCTATCTATCTATCTATCTATCTATCTATCTATCTATCTATCTATGTCCTAACTGCATTAGGTCACACTTGACTATTACTTGCAGGTGTACATACACTTGAGATTTGCAGGACACACGCCTACTTTACGGTAATGATCTTTAACCTGCAGAGGGTATGATTCTTTCTGCTCAGGGAGTCTCCAGTTAATGTCCCGAGCCGAAGGACGGTGCACTATGTGGCATTCATTCCTAAAATGATGTTCGAATACCAAACTTTATTTCACTGCCTGGAATTGAACCGAGGGTCTCTAGCATCAGAGGCAGGTGCACTAACCACTGAGCTATCAGTAAATAATCACGCTAGCACTACCGGTATTTTTGATGATCTACACCAAGAATAACTACCTAAGTCCTCCACAAGATACACTCTGATATAGTGTCTCTCAATGAAGATAAATACTCGACCCCTGTAACAGTTTCAACTCAAACAAAGGCATCAAACATAAAATACACACAATACCGTAGGTACCAGGCCTATAGTGGCGCCCCAAAGCATTCCCCCACTCCCCCTCCCCAGAACTATTCATCATATAGTATTCCCTCATCTGCGGTTGATGCCAAGACCGCATATGACTTCAAAGACCGGCATAGGAGTTCAAAGACCGTACAGTATAGATTTGGACTCAAAGGTATGCGTTTTAGGATACCTGTTAGTCAGATTGAAAATAGTTTTAAGGACTCATCCTACGACTCACACCCCCACCCCCCACCCCAACCCCCCCCCCCCCCAACACACACACACTTCCCATTTTAGCCAAATATGACAAACTAAGTATATGAAGATATATAGGGATGTAAATGAGTGTGTTTGCTCGAAAGGCAGTGCCTTTATTTCATATTACTCCTTTGTCATGTGTACACTTTTGGACCCAAATACAGCTTCAGAACTTTGTGAAAATGGTCGTTTTCATTTGTGTTTACCCTTCGCTCTGAACATGTGTTCGGAATTTCTGTTATAAAAATAAATCTGTCACTTTACACATACACGGCGATAGTATCGTCTCTAAGTGTCGTTACTTATGGCATGGTATTCAGCGTCATATTTTGTTCCGATTCAGGCATGGCCTAATGGTAGGGTGACAATCTGGACCAAAAAAATGGGAACCCATACCCCCCCCGTATAACAAGACAAGTCATATACCAAAATGTTCGTCAGGATCTGTAGTATCTGAAACTGCCGGCATAAACTGGCATAAATGATGGCGAGCTGAGAAATCCAAGATGGCGTCCAAGATGGCCGCCATAGCTGTAAATTCCAGTTTTTCGTAAAATTTGAATATTAATACCACAAATCATCTTACAAACTTATAATAATGTATTGTTCTGATGTAGAAAGAAGATATGTGCTAGAATATTGATCAACTTTTTAGGTTTGACTTGAAAACCGGTGAAAAAAATGATATTTTATTGTTTTTGTGTCTAGTTTCATAGATGGTACATAAAAGCAATTCTGATGTTTCAAAATTTAAACAGTTTTTACTTATCTATTGTTTTATTTTAACTAAGACAATATTCTAAAATACATTTAACACTATTCTAATATACATTTATGGTTGGTTATGACTTTTTTACCATCAATTTAGCCCCAGGATTACCCCACCCACTCAGTTTACCAGTAAAATTCATTCACATAAATGCTCACAAACAAGGGATTTGTAGGCGTGTGCTTCATTTTAGACAATTAAGTTGTAGAGGACATTCACAATAATGCTTAGTTCTGTTTTCATATCGTCTCGAAAACATGCCTATATGTTTTTGACTCCATTGAACCTCACTTTTTTTTTATAAAAAACTAGGGTTTTCAGGGGTAAGCATTATTTTTCTAATTTATGCTTCAGGACATACCTTGTGGGTGTTTGACAGCATCGCACATTGAGAGGGTTCTAACGAGTCCCCACAATCTATGTTTTGAACAGAAATCAGGCTGTCAAGCACCTTTTGACAAAAAATTAGGGCAAATTTTAGGGACAAAATCAGAAAAAAATAGGGCTTATTTAGGGCTAAAATAAGGAATTTTCCGGCAAAAATATGGTTTATTTAGACATTTAGATTACTTACCTTTGCATGGTTAACAAGAAAGAAACTTACAAACAGTACTTTTGATAAAACAGAGGTGCTGTACAGGGCTCCATTGTCTCAGTTGTTGCTAGCTGTGACCTTAATAAATCCCATTTCTGTTACACAGTCACAACCACTATACAAGCTGGACACATGGAGCCACAGTCAACTACCTTTTACTGTTGATTCCAAATAAGAGCTCAAAACTACATTAAACAGAATATATAAAGCATTTTCAAAATTGCAAGACATAGAAAAAAATTGGAATTGATGAAAAAAATTAGGGCTTTTTAAGGATTTCCCTTAGGACTTTGACTTTTTTTAGGAATTTTAGCCAAATTGAAAAAAATTAGGATTTTTTAGGAATTTTAGGGACGCTTGACAGCCTGCAGAAATAAGAAAAATATCATTTTTGTCTGGATTTTTTTTTTTTTTGGGGGGGGGGGGGGGGGGTGATGGGGTAGTAGTAAAATCTTCCAATGGATTTAAATTATGCGTGTTTTCGTAATGTTATGTATTTAGCCATTTGAAACACCACCTCTTTATAATACTGTTTTCTGAATCCAAGCATAAACCTCTTAGTTATACAGTGTTATATCCAAACAAAAAGGTAGAATAGTGTAAAATAACTTCCTTTACATGTTTTTTTTTGTCATTTTGTCTATGCATATAGTTAGGGGTTTGGGCTTTGAACAGTGTTATATAAAAATGTGTTATAAAACGATTGTGCTGTACTAATAGGCCATATAAGACTACAAGTACATGTTTTAAAACTGTCATAGTCCTCGATATAAACATGACCTAGTATTGTAAACAAGTTCTTACAAATGTTAGTTTTTGTTTGTTTGTTTGAATTGGGGTTTAACGTCCCCGTCAACACTATTAAGGTCATTTTGGAGACGTTGCTTCCTATTTTGTGGGACTTTTACCCGACATTGAGATGAAATGACATCTCAAGCTCTACCGCCAAATGAAACCAGAAGGCTTATAATATTATGCATTGGACGATCTGACACACACCGCTTTGCCTCGGCAGGCTTAGTCCTTCTTAAAAGCGGTTTACCAGTACTCGTGTGTGGTCAGATTCAGCTCTTCGCGGAAGCACCATGCAGCCCAATCTATTTCTCCATGCCCCGATGGGCGGGGGCGACTTACAAATGTTAGTTTGCTTGTTTGTATTGGTGTTTAATGGCCCAGTCAACACTATTTAGGTCATTTTTGAGCTTGTCAGTTTACTTATCCACACTTTTACTGGGCAGGCTTATACGTAAGTGATTAACCAGTACAGTGCACATGCTTTCCCCAGAAACTGACAACTGCCCTTCTTGAATCAGGCTATTTACAACCATATTAGTTAAAAAAAGAGGCTGCTTGCATTTGTGTTATGAGCTATGGAATGAATAAACCAGTTTCAGGATCAACCATATGCCCTAGGTCTATAGGACTAGGCAAATTAATCTTAGATTTAATAGCTCCTAATCAAATCAGTAGCTGATATGTACACCTGTACAAATAGAGCAAAAAAAAAACAAAAAAAAAAACTATTAGTTGGTGGTATATGACTAGGTCTAACTCTGGATTTTTTGAGCACCATTGTTGTCTAATGTGTTTGTCTGAACAGCAAACCTACAGAAAAATTGCTGCTGCCTTAACTGGCCTTGACTCAATACCAAGATCTGGTATCTCTTGAAGCTTGAAGTCTGATTTACATGTAGGCTTTCTTCTTGCCTATACTATGTAAAGAAGAGCAGGTATCACATCCTGTAAGGCAATACAGACAGCATAATTGCCCTTTCATCTGGCTCTAGCTTCCTAAAACAGTGTGAACTGGAATACCTGGTGCAGTCAGCATGAATACCCTTCCTGCCTGTCTTGAAGAATATGTTATCAACATTAAGCTGGCTAAAGTGAAGCAGAAGTAGAACGAAAACATGGGTATATGGACTGACCAGAACAGCTGTGTTAAGTTCATCACTCCTAGAGAACCTGCAAACTGCAGGTGCAAAATCATTCTACTATCGGCTTCTTCATAGTTGTAATCGAGTTAATGCTGAGCAGCAACAACCTCACTGAATACTTTCAGAGATTTGTTCTCAAAATAGAAGTAAAGCAATGATCAAGAATCGATACAATTAATTTACACGTCCCATCAATGACTCTAAGGGGAAAGAAACACAAACATGAAGTAACTAGAACTTAATGGAAACAACAACAGATGAAAGCCAAAAGGACAGTTACTGTCCCACAAAATGGCAAACTGGCTATCCAGTTATATTATAGGAATAACCCACAATGAAGTTATGAGCAAGCCCTTATAAGATGGTTTTATCACGACCCATTACTGCTAAGTATGCCATGCATAGTTACAAGCGCTACCAAACACCATACCAATACACAGGCTTATTATAAGTCTATTAACAAGATGCTGGATTTATATCACAATGACAGTTTGAAATTTATTGAACCGTTTTTCCTGACATTTGGACAATTTTGTTTGTTTGTTGTTTTATTTGAAGTTTAACATCCCCATCAACACTGTATAGGTCATTTTGGAGATGTTGCTTCCAATTTTGTGGGACTTTATCGGTTTTACCCGACATTGAGATGAAATGACATCTCAAGCACTGTCACCCATTGAAACCAAAACAGCTTATAAGCATGGACGGTCCGCGTCGCACCGCTTTGCCTGGGTATGCTTAGATCCTCTAAGGAGTTTACCAATACCCATGTGCGGTTGGTTTCAGCTCTGCGTGTAAGTATCATGCAGCCCGATGGGCGGGGGCCCCAAAGACATTTGGACAATATAGCTACTGGAGATGAAGTTCCTCAAGAGATGGAGAAGTTTGGTAAGTTGCCATAAAATGGGTCCAAAGCCATTTGAGTCATTCGTGCAGGAAAGGCTCATACCCATAGCTAGTTAGGCAGTCCAAAGAACAATCTTATGAGCCTTTGCCTGGGTCAAACCTCCAGACTATGAGTGATATTAGGTCAATGGCACAGGTGTCTGGGGAAACCAGTCTGAGGAACTGACTGCCACCGGTGAAGAGATATATGCTTTCTGTACATCAATTCATTTATTCAAGGTCTTGTCTTTCAAAAATGCTCATGATCACGCGAGTTTGTTTACAGAAGAAGAATGTATGATGTCTACCAATAAGTCGGATTTCCTTGAAAAACTAGAAAGACTTGCTGGTTGTATAGTATTTGACGGGATGTCTGTACTTAAAATGTTGCAGCATTCATCATGTATCAAACTGACATATCAACAGATGGCTGCTATGTTTTGGTCTTACAGTCTTCTTACCATTATTTGGGTAGCTACCATTCATGTCGGTTTTGACAGGAATGAGGAAAACAGTCTCAAATCACAGACCCAACAAAAGTGTGGAAAGAATGTTTGTTCACACGCGCCTGTGTCTACGAGGAAAAATATAGTAACTGGTGATTGATAGATACTTTCAAGCAGTAAAAGCAAGAACTTCACACTAGATACCTTAACGAAAATTGCCATGAGCTTCTTAAGAAGAATGCTACTGTTGTTGGTGCAGGTTGACTTGAGAACAAGGCTCTGAAGTTGATAGATACTTTCAAGCAGTAAAAGCAAGAACTTCACACTAAATACCTTAACGAAAATTGCCATGAGCTTCTTAAGAAGAATGCTACTGTTGTTGGTGCAGGTTGACTTGAGAACAAGGCTCTGAAGTTTCCGCTGATGTTGTTTCTGTTCAGCATGAACTTATTTCCAACAGTGAAGAAGCTGATAGTAGAATGATTTGCAACTAGCCGTTGCAGGTTCTCTTGTTGTCAGTTCTGATACCGATGTTTTCTTTCTACTTGTGCATCACTTTAACCTGCTTTATGCTGATGACAGGCAGAAAAGGTATTCATGCTGACTGCACCAGGTATATTCCAGTTCACACTGTTTTCAGGAAGCTAGAGCCAAATGAAAGAGCATTTATGCTGTCTGTATTACCTTGTGGGTTGTGATACCTGCTCTTCTTTACATAGTACAGGCAAGAAGAAGGCAATTCTTGTTCTGCCTAAACCAGACTTCCAGCTTCAAGAGATTTCAAATCTTGGGACTGAGTCAAATGTCTCAGGGCTAGTTAAAGCAGTAGCAATTTCTTTTTAGTGCACAGGTGTGCATATCAGCTACCGATTTGATGGGGAGCTAAGATTAATTTGCCTAGCCCAGTAGACCTAGGGTATACAGAGTAAACTGCTTAGAGATTCTAAGCATGCCCAGGAAAGTGGTGCTAGTTGGACCATCCTTGCATATAAAACTTTTTGGTTTAAATATGTGGCGGGGCTTGAGATGTCATTTCACCTCAATGTCGGGGAAAGTCCCACAAAAAAATTGGAAGCAATGTCTCCAAAATGCAAAATGACTGATACAGTGTTGACGGGGGACATTGTACCTCAAATCAAACAAAATATAACCTAATTGTATAGCATATCCTCTTTATAGCACGTTTTATTACACAGTTTCGGATATAACACTTTTTAACCCGAAAAACCTAGCCAGTTACACAGCAAAAATGACAATAAAAGTCATTTTAGATCAATTTGATAAACACTTTTTTGCTATTTTGTTTGGATGTAGCACTGCTTAATTAAGACGGTTAATGCTCAGAACCCGAAAATAATGTTATAAAGAGGTGGTATATCTTAATGGCTGATCATATAATATAGTATGAAAACAGAACTAAGCATTAGTTTCAATGTCCTCTTCTACTTGTTGTGTAAAATGAAATCCTCGCCTGCAAATCCCTTGAATGTGAGTATTATGTGAATGAATTGTACTGGTAAACTGAGTGGGTGGGGTAATCCTGGGGCTAAATTTATGGTAAAACAGTCATAACAAACCATAAATGTACTTGGAAATAGTGTTAAATGTATTTTAGAATAGTGTCTGAGTTAAAATAAAACAATAGATAAATAAAAATTCTTTAAAATTTTGAAACATCAGCATTGCCTTTATGTACCACCTATGAAACTTGACACAAAAACAATGAAATGTCTTTTATTTCGCCGGTTTCCAAGTCAAACCTAAAATGTAGATCAATATTCTAGCACAAATCGTCTTTCTATACCAGAAAAATAAATTAAAATAAGTTTGTAAGATGATTTGTGGCAATAATAGTGAATGAATTGTACTGGTAAACTGAGTGGGTGGGGTAATCCTGGGGCTAAATGGATGGTAAAAAAGTCATAACCAACCATAAATGTATTTTAGAATAGTGTTAAATGTATTTTAGAATAGTGTCTTAGTTAAAATAAAACAATAGATATGTAAAAACTGTTTAAATTTTGAAACATCAGAATTGCTTTTATGTACCTCCTATGAAACTAGACACGAAAACAATAAAATATCATTTTTTTCACCGGTTTTCAAGTCAAATCTAAAAAGTTGATCTATATTCTAGCACAAATCTTCTTACTACACCAGAAAAATAAATTAAAATAAGTTTGTAAGATAATTTGTGGTATTTGTATTCATATTTTACGAAAAACTGGAATTTACAGCTATGGCGGCCATCTTGGACGCCATCTTGGATTTCTCAGCTCGCCATCATTTATGCCAATTTATGCCGGCAGTTTCAGATACTAAAGATGCTGACGAACATTTTGGTATATGACATGTTTTGTTATACGGGGGGGTATGGGTTACTACCAGAAATAGTGGACTTTTTGGCCCATTGTCACCCTACCATAAGCAAACAAGGCCAAAAATGAACGTCGCATAACGTCATATATGGGGATTCTATTTTTGTCACGAACTAAAAATAGATCTAACTAGTGTTCGAAACCTAGTTAGGGAATCCCTCTCAAACTCGTTTACCTGTCATCATAATTGTTCGCATCTTTGCATATATGCATTCATTTGTATTGTTTTAAAGAAATATACCGGCTATATGTATTTTATTTTTGGAAGCATTTTTTACCGATAGCTCAATAATGCAAGTTAAGGGATAAGATATAGAGGATCTAACATGAGTGCTCATGTATTATTGAATTTATTAAACGCGTTGAGGAAAAATGATAAAATGCGAGGCTTTGCCGAGCATTTCATCACTTTTCCGCAACGAGTTTAATAATTACAATTACACATGAACACGAATGTAAGATTCTATTTATCATAAGACTTTTAAAACGCATTTTACTCAAGATTTTGTAACAAAAATGTCAATTTTCCACCATAAGTAAACGCGACGTCGTTAAGGACGTCGTACATGTGACGTTACGTGGCGTATCTAACTAATTTGCATATTTAATCCACTAGTGGATTATCAAATTTATTACATGGCGTTATTACACACTCAGACGCGACGTCATGTGATAAATTATTATAACCCATATATGCATTGCTCAAGGGCCAACAGGAAATATCCAGATATGGAACCGCAAAAAAACCTATAATTAATCAGTATCTTCATTATTTGGATAAAGTGCAGGGCCCAGTTGTTCAAAGCATGGTTAGCTTAACGAGCTCGTTAGTGGTCATATTGTTAACTGTTCTAGCAAGTACAATATCGAATATTTTGGTATTTTTGCTGACAAAATGTAAAAGCTGCTCACATTTTTTCAGCAAATATATTAGCATATTTGCCATGATCAAAGTTTTAACGATACGTTAACTAACGACATCGTTAATTTTGAACAACTGGCCCCAGAAATTCGTAAGAACCTGACACTTGTGATATGAAAACGGGACGCGTGGAAATTTGATAGGTGGAATATTGTTGATCATATAAGGGTTAACTCCGTGCTGTTTAAGGGAGATGGGTACACGTTCAGGGGAGGCAACCCCTCCAAAAGTATTGTTGTCTCCTATGTCAATAGGGGTCAACTCTTAAAGGAAAGAATTTGCTCCGCTGGAGCAAATTCTTTCCTTTAAGAGTAGACCCCTTTTTCAGTGTGACAGGGCTTATAGAAAAGTGAACAGCAGGTCCGGAAATTTGTCTCCCTTTGAAAAATGGTGGAAAAATGTGCTAGGTGTTCCCGTTCCCATTAAATCGTGATTCCGTGTCTGACCTACTAACATTTACTGGAACCGAATAGAAACAGATTAGCTTATAATACCTTAGCAATACAATACTTCATCTTAAGGCGTTAGAAATTGCATTTTCTTTTGCAAATGACCTTTTTGTATTCCTTTTCATAACATAATCTTAACATTAAAGTACTGAAGGTTATTATTAACGTTTATTGAAGTTTTAACACATCGTACGAGTCTGCCCGAGTGCAAAAATGGCCTCTTTCTTTTCTCTTGCAATTTCGTCAAGAAAATGGATACTTTTTCTTATTTCTGGTTCGAATGTAGATTGTGGGTACTTGTTAGAACCGCCTCTAACACATACCCACCGTCTTTGTTTCTGAGGAAAGATAAGAAAAAAAAAAATAAAATAAAATAAATGAACACCCCGTAAACCTGAATTTTCTCTATATATAATGTTGAGATTAGACATCACGTGAACAAGTCCGTGAACTGAACACCCACCCCCACTTTATATACAGAAAACTGGGGTGTACGGGGGTATACATTATTTTTCTTATTTCTGCTCTAAAACGTAGGTTGTGGGTACTCGTTAGAACCGCCTCCATGAGGCGGTTCTAACGAGCACCCAAAACCTATGTTTGCCTTATTAATAAGAAAAATATCACATATTTTCATCAGAAAAGTGGCCATTTTGGAGATATGGAAAAATGCACTAATTCGCACGGGTGTGTTTTAGTAATGGGTGTGCTTATTTCAGGATGTGTACCATAGAGCAGTGAGATAGGACATACGAGTAAGGCTGACACGATTAATCGTATAATCGATTAATTGATCGATAAATTCCACAAAAATGATAATCATTTCTGATTTGCTTTTAATCGATTACTTGTTGGGTACAATTTACTACCCAAAGTTATGCCTAAAATAGCTGGATGAGTGGCAAACAGTGCAGACCCTGATGAGACGCCGCATTCTGCTGCGTCTCATCTGGGTCTACACTGTTTGCTCAGGCATGTCTATTCAAATATACATATGATAAAGTGCAACATATGGTAAGAGTTATGCTCAGATAGAAAGCCAGACAGGTATAATTATGACAAAAACCTTAGCGATTACTGATCGATTATCAATCGCAATGACAGGACTGATAATCGATTATCTTTTCACTACGATTAGTCAGCCCTACATACGAGTAGTGTCAAGAGACCAGCGCAATATTACAGTTTAATCCATTTTGTACCTAGAACCCCATTCATGCCCCCGCCCATCGGGGCTTGAAGAAATAGATTGGGCTGCATGGTGCTTCCACGCAGAGCTGAAACCGGCCGCGCACATGAGTACTGGTAAACCGCTTAGAAGATCTAAGCCTGCCCAGGCAAAGCGGTGCGTGTCAGACCGTCCGTACGTATGAACATTTTTGGTTCCATTGGGCGGCAGGGCTTGAGATATCATATCATCTCAATGCCGGGTAAAAGTCCCACGAAATTGGAAGCAACGTCTCCAAAATGACCTTTACAGTGTTGACGGGGACGTTAAACCTCAAATCAAACAAACAAACGAGTCTTGCCGAGTGCAAAAATGGCGTCTTTCTTTTCTCTTGAACGAGCATGTTTGAGAAGAAAATGGATACTTTTTTCTTATTTCTGGTTCGAATATAGGTTGTGGGAGCTTGTTAGAATCGCCTCTAACAAATACAATCTTTGTTTCTGAGGAAAAGTAAGGAAAAAATAAATGAACATCTCGTAAACCGCAATTTTCTCTATATACAATGTTGAGATTAGACATCACGTGAACAAGTCCGTGAACTGAACACCCCTGTACACCCCCACTTTATATACAGAAAACTGGGGTGTACGGGGGTATACATTATTTTTCTTATTTCTGCTCCAAAACGTAGGTTGTGGGTACTCGTTAGAACCGCCTCCATGAGGCGGCTCTAACGAGCACCCATAACCTATGTTTGCCTTATGAATAAGAAAAATATCACATATTTTCATCAGAAAAGTAGCCATTTTGGATGTATGGAAAAATGCACTATATCGCACGGGTGTGTTTTCGTAATGGGTGTGCTGATTTCAGGATGTGTACCATAGAACAGTGAGATAGGACATACGAGTAAGGCTGACACGATTAATCGTATAATCGATTAATTGATCGATAAATTCCACAAAAATGATAATCATTTCTGATTTGCTTTTAATCGATTATTTGTTGGGTACAATTTACTACCCAAAGTTATGCTTAAAATAGCTGGATGAGTGGCAAACAGTGCAGACCCTGATGAGACGCCGCATTCTGCTGCGTCTCATCTGGGTCTACACTGTTTGCTCAGGCATGTCTATTCAAATATACATATGATAAAGTGCAACATATGGTAAGAGTTATGCTCAGATAGAAAGCCAGACAGGTAAAATTATGACAAAAACCTTAGCGATTACTGATCGATTATCAATCGCAATGACAGGACTGATAATCGATTATCTTTTCACTACGATTAGTCAGCCCTACATACGAGTAGTGTCAAGAGACCAGCGCAATATTACAGTTTAATCCATTTTGTACCTAGAGCCCCATTCATGCCCCCGCCCATCGGGGCTTGAAGACATAAATTGGGCTGCATGGTGCTTCCGCGCAGAGCTGAAACCGGCCGCGCACATGAGTACTGGTAAACCGCTGAGAAGATCTAAGCCTGCCCAGGCAAAGCGGTGCGTGTCGGACCGTCCGTGCGTATAAAACGTTTTGGTTTCGCTGGGCGGCAGGGCTTGAGATATCATATCATCTCAATGTCGGGTAGAAGTCCCACAAAATTGGAAGCAGCGTCTCCAAAATGACCTTAATAGTGTTGACGGGGACATTAAACCCCAAATCCCCGCAAACGGGTGGCTGGCAAACTGTGCAGGCCTAGATCAGATGCCGCAAGTATAAATAAGCAAAATGTCAGAAATTTTCATCAGAAAAGTAACCATTTCGAAGATATGAAATAATGCACTAAGTCACACGGATCATGTAAGACTCTCGAAAACATGCCTTTTCAAATATATTGGTAAAATTTACCACCCAAAAAAAATCCAGGTAAAAATCCTAATATTTTTCATATTTCTGCTCAAAACATAGATAAAGGATACTCGGCGAGACGGTTCTAACGAGTACCCACAATCTATGTTTTTGAGCAGAAATAAGAAAAATAGTATATACCCCTGTAAACCCAAGTTTAAGTATAAAAAGGTGGGGTTTAAAGGGGTCAGAATTATACAGACTTGTTTTCATGATGAAAAGAAGTTCGAAGTCTTTATGCATGGGGGTAGTGCTGATTGGTTGATAGTACTACGGTTTAACGACACGTCAACCCTTGTTGGTCATTTTGTGTCGTCGCCCAAAGAAAGGGAGAAAAGAGACAGAAGAGATAGGGAGAAGATGAAAGAGAAAGACAGGGAAGAAAGAAGAAAAGGGATGAAAGTGTAGAAACGGAAAAATAAAAACATCCTCCCGAAACCCTTACCTTCTATAAGGCATCACGAAAACACGCATACAGTAGAACTTCGATGGCTCGAACACCGATGTCTCGTTTACCATGGATGAGTCGAACACATTCTTGAGCCCCTAGCGAAATCCTCTACACAAGAAATAGTGGGGGATAATTAAGGAGATTTTAGTCTTTTATCTTGCAAATGTATGCTGTGTGTACTCATTAGAATCGCCTCGATGAGGCGATTCTAATGTGTACACACAGCATACATATTCATTATAGAACACCGAAAAGATGTCAAAATGTATCTCATTATGCCTCCTGACAGTAACCTCAGTGGCTCGAACTACCCCTGTCTCGAACAGATTTTCGAGGTCCCAAAGGTGTTCGAGCCATTGAAGTTCGACTGTATATAATGTTGACACCCTTGAACCCCACTAAAACTAGGGTTTCCAGGGGTAAACCTTACTTTTCTTATTTCTGCTCTAAAATTTAGATTATTGGTACTCGTTAGAACCGCCTCGATGTTGACTTCATCAAAGCAATGGACACAGTCAGTCGTGAGGGCCTTTGACAGATCATGGTGAAGTTTGGATGTCCAACCAAGTTCATAGCAAAGGTGAGACAGTTCTGCACGGGTTCAAAATGATGGTGATTTTTCAGATCCATTCATTGTGACAAACGGAGTCAAGCATGGCTGTGTGTTAGCCCCAACACGGTTCAGCGTGATGTTTTTTTGCCATGCTCACAGATGCTTTCCAGGATGGTGACAATGACATACCTATTATGTATCGCTTTGATATGAAGCTTTTAAATCTCAGAAGGTTGAAAGCCAAGGTGCAGACAGAGGTGGTAGATTAGTTCCTCTTTGCTGATGACATGGCAAAAGGTGCTCCAAGAGCAGAGGAGATGCAAAAAGGTATAGATCAAGTATCCGACTCCTGGGATAGCTATGATGTCAGAATCAGCATCAAAAAGACTGAGGTAGTCTATCAGTCAGCACCTGGCAAGCTTACAAAGAGCCCGCCATCACATTGAAAGATAGCAAGTGGCAGACAAGTTCACCTACCTTAGGAGCACACTGTCAAGAGCCGTGTATATTGATGATGAAGTCAATGCCAGGATTGCCAAAACTAGTGCAGCATTTGGCCGACTACGTGGTAGTGTCTGGAATCGAAGTGGAATCAGACTTTGCTTCCAAAGGATCTAACTTCAGAACTTATTTACACAAACTGAAAGTCTACAGAGCTTTGGTGCTGCCAACTATTACTTTAAACTTTATTTTAATTGCTTCAATGACATGTATATGTAACAGACAAATATATATTATCCAGGATTTGACATTAAGCCAAAGGCTTGTGCAGTGGCCATCTCCTGCCAACTATTGCATGCATGTGAAACATGGACAGTTTAACAACGACACGCCAAAAGACTGAATCACATCAATACAAGCTGTCTTAGAAAACTCTTAGAGATTAAAGGGGCTCTTACACTGTCACGACTTTGACCACGATTGTCCACGACTGTCCACGACCAATTGGGACCATGAAAATCGTGGCAAATCGGGGCATACATGGTTCCGATTTCACTACCCTACGAATACTCACGACATTGCTACGACACTTCAACGAACAATCACGACTGCTGTACGATAATGGAGCCGATTTACAACGATCCTCTACGATCGACCACGATGTCTTACGATCCTCTAGGATTCTTCTACGACTGCAACACGATTGCTTCAAGATATCAGACGATCATACACGATTTCTCACGATCCCTGCAAGATTGCTCTACGACCAAGGCACGATGATCAAAGACTCAGTACGACCATGGAGGATTCGATACGATTTACTCACGACTAACCAAGACTTCTCCCGATTCGTCAGGATTTATAACGATCTGGGTATATAAAAGTGTTCATCAAATGCACAGTGTCATTCAGTTTCAACCATTTCTGTAGAGAGCATCTGACGAAAATGTTTTTGCAACCAGGTCAAAAGCTTATTTATCTTCAAAATTTAGTTCAGCTCGAAAAAAACATAATCGAAAATGACATTGCAATGGCTGAACAACTGCAGGTGCAGAGGAACAGGAGGGACAGGTGACAGTTGACCATAGTTACTTGGGTAATTATATGTACAAAGTTACGTGGAGAAAGTAGTGCGTTCGACGTAGCGTCGGGATAAATCGTGCTAGCGTCGTCATCAATCGTAGTGCATTCCTGGTGAATCTTGCATTGTCGTGAGCAGTCGTCATGATATCGTAGTAGATCGTACGGCAGTCGCAACGGAATCGTAGAGGCGTCGTGGATGATCTTGTCTCGTCGTAGCATAATCGTGGTAGAATTCAGTCACGATTATTCACGATTGGCCACGATTACCACGACGACGGCTCACGACTGAGCTTCGATTTCTCTACGACCGCTCTACGATTTGAAAAATGATGCCGACTCGTCACGAATGTTTTGAACATGTCCAAAACAGTCGTGGTCACTCCCGAACTATCACGATCAACCACGATTCCTCAAGATCTCTGCCGACTTCTCTACGACGTTGTTCACGATTTACCACGATTTAAAAAATCGTGGTGAGTCGTGGCCAAAATCGTGACAGTGTAAGAGCCCCTTAAAGTGGCAAGACATAATTAATGACCACTTTTGAACAGCACCAAAAAGGTTTAGCTGTACAGTAAGCACAAATAAATAAGACGGAAGCTTTTAGATAATATTTATGAACACAAATGAACACGTAGTCTTGATTTCAGTTGCTCTAAATATTGGGATTTCACTTCATATTCATATATGTATTTACATTATGCAACATGCGTGTCAGTCTAAGAAGGGATTTGGTTTCCGTGATATGTAATATGGCTAAGCAATAGCACATGTTTGGCATGACACGTGATCACATTGACATAGTGACGGTTGTGTGGCAGGTAAGAATTATGAACTTCTGTGTATATGTGTGTGTTATAAGTTTCCGGTACTAGATTTCTGTATTCCTGTATTCTGTCACACCCGTGCGATCGCGTTCGTTTGCATACTGACCTCTATCACAATGTTAATCAATAAAATGCCAATCACGAGCATTGTCGTCTGCTTTGTCATCTGCCGCCACTTTTTGTTTGCAAACAGTGTGGATCCAAATCAGACTACTCCAGTCTGACAGTGTGCGCAGTCTGATTTGAGTCCACACTGTTTGCCTGAACGCAAATTTTTTTTTTTGAAAGTTTGAAGAAAAAAATCAGCAGACGACATTAGCAGACGACATTTTTTGATTTAGTTTTTTTTCGGCATCTTAAGAGTTAACAAGCTCGTGTAATGAACATCTTTGTAAACCCCACTTTATATAGAGAAAATAGGGGTTTACGGGGTATACATTATTTTTCTTTTATTTTTGCCCTTAGACATAGGTTGTGGGTACTCGTTAGAACCGCCTCAAAGAGGCGGTTCTAACGAGCACTCACAACCTATGATAGCAGTGTAAATAAGAAAAGTATCACTGATTTTCATCAGAAAAGTAGCCATTTTGGAGATGTGAAAAAATGCACTATGTCGCACCGGTGTGTTATCGTAATGTTTTCAGATTTTGTTTTATTATTTCTAGTCCTTACTGAGGCGGTGCTTACGAGTACCAACAATCTATAATTTGAGGAAAATATGGAAACTATTGAATACCTTCATTACATGGACTTTTTAATCTGATGGGTTGACCGTCAGTGACTCGGACGAACCCTGTCCCGAACACATTTACAAATTCCCATTACAAAAACATTGTAAACCTTTTCGCCGAAAAACGAAAATTTAAAGATGAAAAATTTTGATATTTTTCTTTTTTCTGCTCAAAATATAGATTTATACCAAACCCCTTTTTTCTTTATGATGCATCAAAAGAATTGCCAAATAGAGATTTAGGTCATATCTAATAATTTAGTCATGCATAACAATGGTTCAGTCACAAAGTCTCTTGAAAGTTTGCGAAAAAGTTATCGCTTTCAGATTCAACAATGAAATCCGAACAAACCATATGTTTTTGAAAAGCGCAGAGTTTATCTACCTCTTTCTGGAATGGAACGCAGACACCGGTTTGCATCAGTGGTTCCTCTCCAATGTCTTTGGAACAATTCAATCCTAAAATGCACAGAATTATGCCTAAATAACACCAATGCTCATTTGTATGGCTATTTTCACACCTACATTCCATATTTAAAGTAAAATTTGGCATTTTGAGGATATTTTGAAGACAACACTGCTAAGAAAATGTTTATAAATGCCTTAATGCCATGGGAATTGGCTGAGTATATCTGTTCACATCCTTTTACATGAATACAATAAATTAGAACTTATAACGGATGAGAAAACTTATCGGATATTGCAGCGGGCTGTTTCGGAGAGTCAATTTTGATGTTTTGCTTTGGTTTGAGACATAGTCCTAGTGCCAGGAAACCTTACTCTTATATTCTACATGTAGTAGATTCTTTCTTGTGTTTGTGCAAATACAATTACTGCAAGTCTCCTTTCCAAACACATCAATAAAAACTGATTTACATCACTTTAAAGTACCCCCCTCCCAAGAACATAGATCTGAGGCAAACACTCATCAAATACACCAAGTTATTATCACTGCCATCACATTTGTTACAGTATCTATGGCAAAATACATGCCATGAAGATACATTTTATGATACAGAATTGCATAGAACCTACAAATGTGTGGGAATAGTATGTAATGACTGAAAACATGAAAGTGCTGCTGACATTTCTACTTTTGCTATAGGGAGCTTTCCACTAAATGTTTTCCATAGGCGACAATAGTAACCTTTTACCTGCTCCAACAAAAACTACACATACAAAACTTTTCAAACCTTACTTGTTTATAGAGCCATCCTAGCCCAACAAGTTAATGAGAAAAAATCCTGATGTTGATCTGCTCCTTTTTCAAGTTACAGTCAACCATGTTTGTTTACCTACTAGAACGGAGTAAATACAAACCAACATTTTTAAAGGAGGGGTGACCATATAAAATCAGCAACAATTTCTTTGAGCTTGCAGATATATTTATAAAACATGCATCATTTTAGTCCCTTATACATATTATGTTCTCACATTGAAATAAAACATGGGCTATATATCCAATGGAAGCAAGTCTGGTATTTAGAATGCAACTAAAAGCTCGGCCAACAAGTGATAAAACTCGACACCTCACGATATTTAGTGCAATGCTACCTTAAGGGTACACGTTAGAACCGCCTCAACGAGGCGGTTCTAATGAGTACCCAGAATCTATATTTAATAGCAGAAATACAAAATAAGGTATACCCCTGTAATCCCAAGTTTTACTGTATAAAAGCGGGGTTCAAGGGGGTCAAAATGATATATTGTAAAGGTTTCCAGTCCTTGACATTTGAAAATCTGTGATGTCTTGTTTTCAGAATGCATGTTGTGTTTTGTTTGTTTGATGATTTAGCAATTTCCTTGTACCTAATCCCGGGATTTTCCGGACAATTTAGTTGATTGTTTGTTTGTTCTATTAAACAAACATTTTTAAACATTCGAAAGTACTTCCTTATTGAAACTGTTGTAATCGTTTTATTGAAACAATTAATCAAGGCCCGCTGCGTCTTCCTATACCTTGTTTTGGCGCGTCGTTAAACTCGAAAACATCATCATCACCATCCTATTCCTTGTTGCGAAATGTTTTAAAAATAAATGCTACCTGTGAATCTGACTGAGTTTTATGCAAATATGACTAAATGACAGCAGTGTGAGCAAACAAAAAAAACAACAACAAAAAAAACAAAAAAAAAAACACGCAAAATCGTGCAGTAAATAGACAAGTTTCACTCTGAAAAACAAAACCTAATGTATATTTAACTGTTTTCACACCCACCCATCGGGACTTGCACAAATAGATCGGGCTGCATGTTGCTTCCATGCAGAGCTGAAACGGACCACACAGTACTGGTTTAATCGCTTAGAAGGATCGTAAGGTTAACAAGTCCATGAAATGAAGACCCCTCTAAACCACACTTCATATAGAGAACAGTGGGGTTTACGGGGTATTCATTTTTTCCTTATTGTTGCTCAGAAACATAGATTGTGGGTACCCGTTAGAACCGCCTCATTGAGGCGGTTCTAAATGAGGCGGTTCTAACGAGCACACACAATCTATATTTGGACTAGAAATAAGAAAAATATCAAATATTTTCATCTGAGGAGGTAAGATAGATGCGATTTTGGCACACGGTCGTGTTGTCGTCATATAAGACTTCCCAGGCACAGTGGTGTGTCAGAACAGTCAGTGCATATAAGCCTATTGATTTCATTAGGCGGCAGGGCTTGAGATGTCACTTCATGTCAATGTTGGGTATAAGACCCCCGAAGTTGGAAGCAATGTCTCCACAATGATCAAAAATAGCTTTGACAGGGACGTTAAACTTCAACTCAAACAAAACAAACATCCGTAGCTTTCTGAATGTATTTTTCTTTCAACTTTCCTTATTCCTAATTCAAGCAATTCGTTATAACTGCCTCAACGGGGCGCTTCTAACGAGTATCTACAATATTTGTCTTTAAGCAAAAATAATTAAAATTAGGTACAGTGTATGTCCCTCTAAACCCAATTCTAATGAGTGCCCACAACCTAGGTCTTGGAGCAGAAATAACATGAAAACATGCCTATATAAATTTGACCCCCATTATCCCACTTTTATAAAGTAAAACTGGGGTTTACGGGGAATAATTCATTTTCCTAATTCTGCTTTAAAACTTAGATTGTAGGTACTCGTTAGTACCGCTTCGACGAGGTGTTCTAACCAGTACCCAGAATCTATGTTTTGAGCAGAAATATGGAAATAATTAGTTTTCTCTAAAAAAAGCGGGGTTAAGAGGAGTATATATTTCACGGATATATTATTGGGATGAATTCTCAGGTTGACTGAACATGGGTTACTTTATGAATCCTCCATTAAGGAAACACACCTTTCCAAATAAATTGAAAATAATACCACCAAAAAATGAATTTTTTTCAGATAATAAAATCTAATAATTTTCTTATTTCTGCTCAAAACATAGATTGGGAGAACTCGTAAGAACCGCCTAGTTTTTGAGCATAAATAAGAACAATACTGTATACCCATGTAAACCCCAGTTTTACTATATAAAAGAGGGGTTTAACGGGGTCAAAATGGTAAAGGCGTGTTTTCGTGATGAAAAAGAACCGTGAACGGTTTACCTTCCTCTGTGATGCCCAGCGCCATCGCCTGGAACAAGTAAGAGAACAGTTTAAAATCCATTTGTTTACAAACTCTCCAGAACTTTTCGGGTCGATGGCCAGTTTATGTATCCCCGTCACGCAAACATGAAACGCTTCATGTCTTCAGCAATGGCTCAGATAAGCCTGCGCATCAGCGGATTCTAGTAAGAGTCTTCATTGTACCCCAAAAGGATGCCAAGTAACCCAAATATATTCTTCACTTCACGGTTGTATTAAATAATTCAGACTAGGGGAGTTGATGTTTGTGATCAAAGTGCGCGCTTGTCCGCGCTTGTTGCTGACAAACTGATAACCTTATAATGCAAATCATGTGATTCCCAGTCGCATTAAAGTTTGGCGTTATGTTTAAGACGCGACAAGCATATGTGCGCCAAACATGCCAAATGAACGCTTAAATCAGCCGCCCAGAATACAGATTTACACGTTTGCACATTAAGAAGGTAGCCAAGCATCCGTATAGGACACAGCGCCTGCGCAGATCTGAGTATTCACTGTGCGAACATAATTTATGAAACATTGTCGCTCCACGCGGCTCGTTTTTAATGTCATATTTGCCTCAGCAATTAAGCGGTCAGTCACTTGGTTTAAACACATTATCACAATAATATTATCACAACAATGCTACTACACGTAATTAATATAGTTTGTTTTCTTTCCCTTGAGTATCTTGGACGAAAGGGGCACTGTAATTGCGTTAATTTCTGACCAGTTTCGTCTCTTCTATCCGTGTTTAAAAATAGATCTTCTCCCAAAAAATAAGGCTCGTAGCTATTTTGGAATTAAAGTAATTTTAAGGGTTATATATTATTTATGGAAGTTATCATGTTAAGTGGAAACTTGCCAGAGAGTCCCTCATGGAACATTTCTTCTTTGTTTTCTTTTTAAAGGTAGAAGTTTATCAAACGTTCCCTTTGACAATACAGATCTGACTTGTATGACACTACAAATACGCCTGTGAAGTAGTTTACCAATTTTCGCGTTTTGTCCGCGAGGCACACGCACATTGCGTGCGTGTAAAGTTTCGCCATACGGGACAATTGGGATCATCATGTCTCATGTCAAATCAAGGGACCTTGCCTGTACTGGCAGTTTTTCCAGCTCCGAAAATCCCGAAAAAATTAGAACAGGCTCAAAATGACCCAATTTGTTTTTATTTAATTTTCTTAAATTTAACATTGCAGGAAAGAAAACTCATTTTTCTACTTAAATCTTCAGCCACATTTTTCATTGCATAGTGAATGTTTTAATTACTGCAGTTTAAAATCAGCTAATGTTGCGTATTTTTGCTAATTTACTATTAGACATAGGGTCCTATTTTTTTTTTTTTTTTTTTATGAAATATATATATAAGTATATTCAAATCAACGGTAAAACGTTGGATTTTTATAATATTAAACCACACTTTCGCTATTTGGAGTAGTAATGCAAAAATTATGTCATAGAAACATGTTCCCTATTAACTTCTATATATTATGTCGCGTAGCTTTAATCGGATACAGGTAATTTAGTGGATAACAATTGTCCAACATGGTTTCAATACGCGATTCATCCCGATCATACGCGATTGCTACGCGTTAAATATCAGTTAATGAAAGTGATTATTCAAAACGCGTTAGGTTAACTCAATTCCAATACGCGTTTCTATGCGAGGGAATTCCAATCAATAAGAATAAGACAGATAAGCGACGATAAAACGCGTGAGTGCGAGAGAACACGGGAAAATCAAAATCCTCTTTGCTCGTATGTTTGACCCAGATTTTTTATTTTTTATTTTTTTTTAATTCGTTCATGCATTAATGGCGGTATTTGAAATTAGGGAAGCAGTTATTTTACATACATTAAGAATACAAACTATCAATCTTTTATTTAAATCAAGAAGCAAGTATGATATTGGATCAAACTTTTTAATTTTGATTGATTACTGACGTCCACCGCTTTCCAAAAGTGCGAGATTGAATCGCGTTCCACTTTCATAATAAAAATGGGAAAAAATCAAAAGGAACCTTTATTTTTCCATATTCATTATATCTGAAACAAGAACCAGGGGTGATGGTGGATCTAACTTTGATTGGTTACTGACCTCCTCCGCTTTCCAACAGGGCGAGCTTGAATCGCGTACCACTTTCATCATAAAAATGGGAAAAAATCAAAAGGAACCTTTATTTTTCCATATTCATTATATCTAAAACAAGAAGCAGGGATGATGGCGGATCAAACTTCTAAATTTGAATGGTTACTGACATTTGCTGCTTTCTAGCAGGGCGAGCTTGAATCGCGTACCACTATCATCATTAAAAATGGGAAAAATCTTAAAAACATTAAGGGCATTTAGGAATTAAAAAAAATATTAATTGTTTAATTCAAGGATATATGAAGATGTAGTACAGTGAAAATAATGAAGAGATGGGCAATCACTAAAATCTGCAGGCCAATCCTCTAAATAATCAGTGACTCCGTACGAGTATATGTGTACATCATTGAATGGATCTGTGCGTTTCTTTGTTTGTTTGATGGTATGCTTGCTTAAATAGTGTAAAAGTTGTTAACGTACCACTTTTTAATGTGTTTGCATTTTTTTTTTCATTTTTCTGTTCTTGTCATGGAAACCAGGGACCGTTTATCAATAAGATGTTAAAAACATTTATGCTTTTGACAGTTGTGTCACAGACCAGAGGCAATCAATAATGTTTCTCTAATTACCTATCTATCTAGGGGTTTTAGGCATCCTTTTGTGTTTTAAGACCTATTGTTCTTGAACAGTCTAGTAGTAAGAGTAGTAGTGAGAGTATAATAATTATTATCATTGTTTGCCCCCGCCCATCGGGGCTTGGAGAAATCGACTGGTATGCATGGTGCTTCTACGCAGAGCTGAAACTGATCACCCATGGGTACTGGTAAACCAGTACGAAGGACTACTGAGGCCAAGTGAGTTAGCCAGACCGTCCAATGCATATAAGCCTTTTTGTTTCATTGAGCGGCAGGGCTAAAATCATTTCATCTCAATGTCGGGTAAAGGTGCCACAAAATTGGAAGCAACATCTCCAAACTGACCTCAATAGTGTAGACATTGAGGGTCAGGGAATGTCGAGATGATAATTCTGAACAAGTTTGATGATGATTAAACCAAAACTGTGGCCTCTAGAGTGTTCACAAGGTCTTCTATTATATGACCTACTGACCTTCTTTTTGACCCGAAATTCTGAGCAAGTTTGATGATGAATGGACCAAAATCGTGACCTCTAGAGTGTTGACAAGGTTTTTCTATGATTTGACCTACTGACCTACATGTTGATCCAACAATACCCATATTCCCATAGTCGAACTTGACATAGATATTGTCATGATAATCATTCTGAGCAAGTTTGATGATGATTGGACTAAAATGTGGCCTCTAGAGTGTTAACAAGGTTTGTCTATGGTTTGATCTACTAACCTACTTTTAGACCCGACATGACCCGTATTCAAACTTAAACTCGATATCGTAATGATGTTCATTCTGACAAAATTTGATGATGATTGGACAAAACTATGACCTCTTGTGATCTAGTAATCTACTTTTTGACTCGACACGACCCATATTCAAGCCTGACCTAGATAGTATCCAGATTATCATTCGATGCCAGTTTGATAATGACGGGACCAAAATTGCGGCCTGTAGAGTGTCAAAATGTTTTTTCTATGACATGACCTACTGACCTACTTTTAATCCTGACATGACCTATATTCGACTATGATCTAGATATTGTCGAGTTGATCATGCTGAGCAAGTTTGATGATGATTGGATCAAAACTGTGGCCTCTAAAGTTTTTCTATGATTTGACCTGCTGACCTACTTTTTAATCCGACATGACCCATATTCGACCCTGACCGAGCTATTGTCATGATAATCAATCTGATCAAGTTTGATGATGATTGGACCAAAAACTGTGGCCTCTAGAGTGTTAACAAGAAAGGTTTACACACGCACGATGCACGACGCACGACTATCACGAACGATGACGCAAAACGTTTCACGGACACAAAAGCTCACCATGACCTTCGGCCAGGTGAGCTAAAAAGAAAGGTTGTATACTGTTAGGAAACTATGTATAAAAGTCCATAGTGTACACATGCATAATGCTTGGAATCCAAACAAAGGTCGATAAATTTTATCAGTGAATTACAAGCCAGCAGTTAGAAGCCTCCGTGGTGCAGTGGTTACGCTACTCGCCTTGTAAACCAGGGATCGCAGGATCGATCCCGGGCTTCTCCAGACTTTCGGATGAGTCTTTAAACCGAGGTCCCGTCTCCGTATGACCTTAGCTGTTGGTGGGACGTAAAACTCAAACACTCACTCACAAGCCAGCAGTCAATTTTAAAGCTCGTGCATTTGACAAAAAGTAACAAGAAAATTGTAGCATAGGTTTAAAATATCTATCTAGTGTGGTCGCCACTGATGAGACGTAATGTAATGCCTGTTAACGTTATTTGGCAATGCAATGTCATGTAATAAATTCGGTAATCCACTGGTGGATTAAATACGCAAATTAGTTAGATACGCTCCGTAACGTTACATGTACAATGTACGGCGTCGGACTTACTACTACTACTACTACTACTACTACTACTACTACTACTACTACTACTACTACTACTACTAATAATAATAATAATCGACCTTATTTATAGAGGGTAGCACATTTAGTACTAGTACTAATCTTCCATGTGGCCCTCTTTTTTCTGGGAAGGAACCAGTACTAAGCAATGTGGATGAAGTTTCTTGCTCAAGGAAACAACACGTGCCGGTTGTGGGGATCGAACCTGCTACCTCTTGATCTCAAATCCGATGATTTACCACTGCACCACAGCGCTCCACATGAGCTCCACTAATTGCGGAATATTGACAGTTTTGTACAAAAATCGTGAATTAAATACACTTTGAATGTCATATGATAAATAGAATCTCGTTGAAGGAAAAGGATAAAATGCTCGGCGAAGCCTCGCATTTTATCCTTTTCCTCAACTCGTTTAATATTTTCAATAATTATACATGGTCCTCTGTGTTATACATTGAAGAGAGGGTGGTCATTGGTTATTTTCTTTTCTTATTTCTGCTCTAAAACATAGGTTGTGGGTACTCGTTAGAATCGCCGCATTGTTACGATTCTTGTGGGTACGCGTTTGAACCGCCTCAATGAACGAAAACAGAAAACCCATGTTTTGAGTAGGAATAAGAAAACAACTCATAAATTTTCATCAAAATTAACCGTTTGGAGAACAGAAGTGAATGCAATGATCAGGAATCGACACTATTACCTCACAACTTCCACCCAAGACATCAAAAGGAAAGGAACACGACATTAAGAAAGCATGCCTATACAAATGCATTGTAAACCTAACCACAGAAAAAAAAACGAAAATTTTATGAAGAAAAAATAATATATTTCTTATATCTGCTCAAAATAAGGTTGTGGGAACTCGTTAAAACCGCCTAATCGAGGCGGTTCTTACGAGTACCCACAATACAAATTTTAGAGCAGAAATAGGAAATTAAGGTTTACCCCTATAAACCCCAGGTTTACTGTTCAAGGTGGTCAAAATCATATAGGTGTGTTTTCATGATGACATAAATTAGGATCGCTACAATGCAAACCTGACAGGCGGAACTTGAGCCGAAAGGACAGATACTTTACCAGAAAATGGCCAAATAATAAGAAATTAGTAATACACACAAGAAAAGACGAACTATAATAAAAATAATAAACCGGAACGCTGATGTCCACGTGACTTTTACTGATCAGAGTACTGTGCAAAGAGGGAAAGTTGCAGAATCGATTTTGACCGGACGTTTGTGTTGGATTTCGCAAACACTGAAGACCAAAAGCGGCATCTGACCAGAGTCTTCACTGTTTGCTTAAAGAACAGGAACATTAACATCACAAAAACACGCCAGTATCATTCTGATCCCTTTGGACCCCATTTTTATATAGTAAAATTGGGATTTGCTGGGGTATACATTATTTTTGTTATTTCTGCTCACACATATAGATTGTGGGTACACGTTAGAACCGCCTCATCGAGGCGGTTCTAACGACTATCTACAATCTTTGATTTGAGCGACGAGGCGGTTCTCACGACGATCCACAATCTATGTTTTGAGCAGAAATAAGAAAAAAATTACAATTTTTCATCTGAAAATTTTCCTTTTTTTGGTGAAAAAATTTACAATGTTTTTGTATAGGCGTGTTTATATAAAGAGGGTTAAACAAAATAGTCTAAGTCTCCATTCAGGGCCATTTATTCAGACAACCCACAGACCAGTGCTGACAGTGCTTTGATCATGTGTGTATTCATATCACTGTGTCATTCAATACTTTCTATGCCTGTATTCTGTGATTTCGGCTTTTGTTTTCTCTTCTCGGAGATGTAGCACTGATGAGTAAGGAAGCCTTCATGCGGACTGAACAAATTATTTGCCTAAACAAGGGCAAGGATTGTGCCTAAGCCCCACACTCTCCCCCCACCCCGCCAGTGAAATACTTTTTACTGACCGTACTAAAGCGGTTCTTCTGTTGTGGATAAATATTACTATACTTCGTCTTTGCATGTATGTATTGATTATACCTTTCTTTTTTGGATAGCCGTTAGGTCATTAAGTGGGAAAGTAACTGTCCTTTTGGCTTTCCGCTTCTGTGGTTTTATAAGGGTTCAGTAATTGCATGTGATGGGAGGTGTGGTTCCTGTCAGATCATTGCCTGAATTTCTATTTTCTCGTGTAACTTACTGTTTTATTTTTAAGCAATTCAAGCTTGAGTGCCGTGCCCAATAAAATAATGCAGCTACTGTTCATATTGAGTGTAGAGCTGTGGTGTAGAGGTTTTAGACCATGACATGGCCAATGAATGTGATAATTGTTGCTCTTGGTTTCATATCAGATGCCAAGGCATAGGTGAGGACACATATGATACTTATTCTATTGAAACTTCCTTCTCATGGACATGTCTGAATTGCTTTGAAACAAACTTCTCTCATAGTACAAACACCTCTTTTGCATCAGTAACTTCCGAAAACCATTTTTCAGTATTGAGCGAAGAACCCTCCCCAACCGTAGAAATCAGACCTGTCAAAAGTGCGTCAAACATGATCGGCCGCCTCTTAACTAAGAGCACTGTTAAAGTGTTGAACTTAAATTGTCAGTCGCTTGTGAAAAAGAAAGCTGAGTTCCATGCATTACTTGAGCATCATGATCCTGATATTGTTGTTGGCACCGAATCTTGGTTACGTGGAGATCATTTGGATAGTGAGTATTTTCCTCAGTCTATAGGATATACTCCATTTAGGCGTGACAGATCTTCAGAAACTCAAGGCGGTGGTGTGTTTATACTGATTCGCAATTCCATGCTTGCAACTGAGCAGAGGCAGCTACACACTGACTGCAAAATATTATGGGTTAAGGTGGAACTTGAAGGATGCAAATCACTGTACATTGCTACTTATTACAGGCCCAAAGAAAATGATGTGTACAGTCTGGATGAACTTAGGCGCTCTCTAAATTCGGCCACGGCACTAAATGGTGATATTTGGGTCCTTGGAGACCTAAATTTCCCCAAACTGTCATGGAACAATGACTTTGTCCCTGAAATCAAACCTGGATGTAACTTCCCCAGACTTTATGAAGATTTCATTTCATTGATTGATGACTGTAACTTGGTTCAAGTTGTTACCCAGCCTACTAAAGGGGGGAATGTATTAGATCTATTTCTGACCTCAAATTATACCTTGGTTAAGGAAATCCAGGTGTTCCCTGGCCTAGCTGACCACGATATGGTCATATTTTAAGTCCTTACCAAGCCCGCTGAATCGCGGCAGGTACCTAGGTCCAGTTTTTTTGTATAGGAAAGCAAATTGGGAAGGATTCAAGACCTACATGGAGGAGGTCAAGGCTGAATTCCTGGCAAATGCTTCCTCAAAGCCAGTAGAAGAACTTTGGATCTCTTTTAAAACTTCTATCAATACTGGCCTCCAAAAGTATGTCCCCTGCAAGAAATTTGGCTCCAAAAAAGTCTTCCTTGGGTCACACAAGGTATAAAACGTTTAATTCGCAAAAGAGACTCCCTTTTATCAGAAGCAAAAATCTACCAAACGACCCAAAGACAGGAAGCATTTGTAAACATGCGATATCTAGTCAAAGCAAGAATAAAACAGGCTTATGACAACTACTTGGCTGATGTCCTTGGTTTAAATGATAAACCTGAAAATGCTTCTGAACCTTCTGAGGCTAGTTCTGCCAAATTTTCCATGAAAAAAAAAACTCTTCTCTTTCATAAAAAATTGCAAGCAGGACACCCAAGGTATAGGTCCATTATTAGATCCTGTAACTGGCAAATATTCCACAACCAATTTAGATAAGACAAATACTCTCAACAGACAATTTCAGTCCTCCTTCACACCCCTATCACCATTGAGTTTAAGTCAGCTTTCTGACAATGCTCTTAAGAATGGCTTGGCAAATGGCACCATTAATAAAGAATCTGTTCCGGAAGAATATTTACCCAAATTCCCGGAAATGCCTACAATAAACATATCAGCAGCAGGAATTCATAAACTCTTATCAAACTTAAACCCGACCAAAGCCGCCGGTCCAGATGCTCTTAAACCAGTAGTCCTTAAATCACTTAGAGACCAAATAGCGCCCATGCTTCAGGTCATTTTCCAGAAATCACTTTCCAGTGGTCAAATCCCCTCGGATAGGAAGACAGCCATTGTTTCTCCCCTGTTCAAAAAGTGTGATAAAAGCGACCCTGCAAATTACAGACCTATCTCCTTAACTTGCATTTGCTGCAAGCTAATGGAGCATATTGTTGCATCCAACCTTAATACGCATCTCGACAAACATAATATCTTGTATGATCTTCAACATGATCGTCAACGTTAATGTTAAAAAAAGGGAACTTTCTTCTCCTGAGGATGATACTGAATCCAAAAAGAACAGAGCTCTTAGTGCAAATTCCGATTTAGATATTTCTGACATATCTGACATAACTGCTGCTCCTCCGCCTTCAGAAATGGCGACCGAGGGTGAATCACATTCTACCCCTCATATCGTCATACCGCCCTCAGAGATGGAAAAGCTGTCTTTCATGTTGCGGGAGACATTTAAGGGCGAGATTGAGGTGATAGTGCAAGGCATTACAAACGGAGTGTTAAAAGGTTTACATGACAAAATAACCGGATTGGAGTCGGACCTTAAAGAGGTACAGAAAAGGAACAAGGAACTGGAAAACCAGAATAAAAGTCTATTGTCACGCGTAAGTTCTCTTGAAAAAGCTGGTGACCAGGCTGAACAATACAGCAGACGAAACAATATTCGCATCAGTGGCGCGAGAGAAGAGAGTAATGAAAACATTGACGAAATGATATTGAAAATGGCTGATGACATTGGCTGCAGTCTGCAGCTAAACGAGATTGACCGTTGTCACAGAGTAGGGAAACCAGAGGACACCAGGAGAAAGCCAAGGGATATACTGGTCAAATTCACATCATACCGCGCAAGACAGAAACTCTACAAGATGAGGACTGCACTGAAAAATAACGGCTATGGTGGGGTGTTTCTAAACGAGGATTTGACCAAGCATAGGAGTAAGGTGCTATTCGAAGCACGCAAGGTAGTTAAAACGGACCGTGCACAAGGAGCTTGGTCGTCTGATGGTAACGTCCTTGTAAAGGATTTTGCTGACAAAATATATAGACTGTCAAGCGTTAATGATCTGAATGACATCGACTTCCCACCGAGGCCACCAAATGTCACTGGCCGGAAGGCTTAGTGTGTTACTCTTTGTGAATTAGCTAATTTAATGTTTAAAATGTGTTATATGCATTTGGATTGGTACTGTACATTTCGGGTCAATAGTACAAAATAAGGCCTCGTTTCATGACCCAAGCAAAACATCATAGACACAGATAGGGTTGTGCACTCGAACAGCCGGAATATGTCGAACGCTAGCCGAATATATAAGGGCAGCATAATTTGCATGCCGCTACTTGCAGACACTCATGCTGATGAAAGTTATTTAAGTTATACTTTTGGACATCACCAGACAGGTTTTTTTTTTCGCGGCTTAACTAAACAGACTGTCTTTTCTTATTGGCTAGCTATGCCTAACTGAACTCTGGTCTTATGCCGTTAAGGACAAGTCCTGCCTTTGCCAGTTGTGTGGGTCTGGTTCGGACGGCCTTTGATTAGGTTCTACAGTGTATTTGCCGGCGGTGTGGATCGGGATCGGATGGCTTCTGATCAGGAGCTACATTGTCGGTCATCCATTTCGTGATTTCGAACAAAACCTTTATTGCTGTTGGTTGGAGGGCAATGGGCTGGTTATGTTCACGACAATTCCTGCCTTTGCCAGCGGCGTGGATCTGCGTCAGATAGCCTTTGATCAGGATCTACAGTGCTTGCTATTGCGTTTGTCAATAAGTTAAAAACGTGTCGTGTTCATGGCTACCCCTGTCTTTGCTGGCGATGTAGATCCGGATTGGATGGCTTCTGATCAGGAGCTGCATTGTTCGTCATTCAGCTCGTTAGTTCGAACAAAATTTCATATCATGTACTCTGGCTGTTGGCTGGGGATGGGTTTGGTTGATAAAAAGTATTCCGCCGGATATGGGCTATTTGTGCTCATGACAATTCCTGCCTTTGCCAGTGGTGTAGATCTGGATCAGACAGCCTTTAATCAGGATCTACAAAGTTTGCCATTCTGTTTGTAAATTATACAAAATTATGTCGTGTTCATGACGACCACTGTCTTTGCCGGCGGTGTAGATCCGGATCAGATGGCTTCTGATCAGGAGCTACATTGTTCGTCTTTCAGTTCGTGGTTTCATATAAAATTTTAAATCATGTACTCTGGTTGTAATGCAGAAGATTCAATAACCTGCCAATCTGTGCTTGCTAAATCCTAAGACTAGGTTCGGTCATGTCTTGTATTTACTGCTCTTGTTCTCGATGTTACCCACTGCCTTCGTTGCATTTCGTTTCGGTAACGTTTCCAGTTGGGGGCTTCGAGATGGTAATTAACAGACACACATACAATCCTTTGTTCTATCTAGAGGGACCCTCGAGTGTACTCTCTCGATAGCCCGACACACTGTTGACGGGCTGGTGAGAGGGGACACTAGCGGGGGAATTTGCGCGTGTGTGTCGCTAAATGACCACCTAGTAGACACTAGCTGAAACCTAGTTTTACTGAACTCATTGATACTGTTGTGCTATATATGTATGATGCATTATGCTTGAGGTCTACATATACACGCACTCACTCACGCACGCACGCACGCACCCACTCACCCACCCACCCACTCGCTCGCTCGCTCGCTCGCTCATTCACTCACTCACTCACTCACTCACTCATTCACTCACTCACTTACTCGTCCATTTATTCACTTAGTGTCCCACTCACCAATCCACCTACCTATCCAGCAATCGACCCACTCATCGATCTATCCACCAAGCTCGTTCACTTGTCTATCAGCCAGTCCAAATGGATACATGTAAGCACAAACTATATAACCCATTATGCTCTTGTACATGTTTAGAGGCCATGTAATTATTCTAACTTGATTTGGCTACTATCTGTCACATCATGACCTAAAGGTGTTCACGGACGTTAAAGCCAAATCAAATAAACCATCTGTCACAAAGGTGACACGCTACCTGGACCGACATCACTTTAAACATAGTCCTTCAAATTTAGTGTACCCTGTCTACGGGCTTAGATGCATCCGTGGTGTAGTGGGAACGCTACTCGCCTTGTAGACCAGGGGTCGCAGGATCATGGAAGTATGAACGACGGTGGGTCGCTGGCAGAGTTTACATGAGCCCCTCCGGGGTTCACTTTGCACGCGGCCCGCTGGGTTCATGCTTCCATGAACTGCAGAAAAATGATTTTCATTTCTTAATTGTTTCACGTTTGTGAACCTTCTGTGAACCTGTCCTGCACCGTTTCTCGGGAAAGTTAAGACGTATTCGGCTTTGTGACCCGATGGTATAATCTATGTATATAATTCTCAGGGTGCCATTCTCTGTAACTTACCCCAAGGTTATAGTATTTCTTATCCAAAAACTGAATCAAGATATATGTCAACAAATTTACTATCACTCTATGCACAAAATGTAGCCTGACCGAATTTCTACATTATCTCGTGCACGCACGGATTATTTCTGCCCCAATTACTACAACCTCTGAATGAAGTAGTATAAATACACGGGGCCGAGCAAAGAGAATCATACGCGGACAGTGAAGATTCTGGCGAGCCTGTGCATGTGCACACTTTCTCTAGAAACTCCGCTTTTTGCACACAAACAATTCTAATTAATTTAATAACTAGCCGATGTTATCCGGGACGAGGATATATATGATACATTCGAACATGGATGACGCTACATCTTGTTTAAACAGGCCCTGCAAGCAGGAAACGTTGACACAACGTTGTTTCAACACTGATTCAAAGTTGAGCCAACGCTGAGAGCATGCTGGGTACGGTCATGTAAAAATTATCTCATTTGTTATATGGTCGTGTCATTATATTTTTATTAACTTGTCTGAAAACTGACCCAGCTATAGCTGCCCAATTCAACCAATGGTGTACTGATGGTCGCCTCTATTGTTTATGTTGGACGAGTCCGTTTGATATTTATGCTTTGTTGGGTCTATATTTCGTGTTTATTTAATTTTGATGTGATATCCTTACAGCAAACAGTGCGGACCCCGATCAGACATTGCACGATGTGGCGTCTGGTCTGGGTCTGCGCGGTTTCAAGGGTCTCCAGGAAGGGATGGTTCGAACATATTCGCCGTCATTATTGATACATCACCCATTGTCCGAAATTGGAAACGTTGATGTCAGTAAATTAACAATACTGTCGTAACATCAGGTTAATATAGCCATTGGAATCAACGCCATATATAGGAAAAGCATGCTCATTTTGTCCATATATATAGGCTGTCGCTACTCGTTTGAACTGCCTGAATGCGACAGTTCTGGCGAGTGAATTCAGGTATGTGTGTGTAGTGCTTACTAAGTCAGCAAAGTATCACCTTTGAGTTTTGGTCTATAACATAGACATTCTTACATTCTTCACATTTTTTCTGCTGTGTGGCATACTCAATTGCTTTTAGCATTACCTCAATTATTTTTCATAAAAATATTAAAAACTGCCTAAAATCACATTTATCTGTAATTCTATTTAACTTAACCCTTAAGGTGCCACGCTAACACTGCTTCTACAAGTGCCGTCTACCTTTGTAATTTCCTGCAGTTTCTTGCAAGCTTTCGAAAAATGTTTTTGCATGTGGGCAAACAGTGTGGCCCCTGACTCTGGTCTAGGTCCACACTGTCTGCATCAAGAATGTATAACTAACAAACAGACGGAGGGGCAGACGGTGGCAGTTGGGTCTGGCATCCAAGGGGCTTATCAAATTCATTCCCGTCCTGATGCTCGTACTAATATGAGAATACCTTAAAATCTGAGTTAACTTTCTTATAAACCACAGTTCAACGTTTATCCTCCAAATGATTATGCTTATTTCTTATGACTCATTTTCTGTTCATTTTTCATTTTATATTCAGTTTGATTTTTTTTATTTTTTCCTTCTGTTGTTCAAAGAGTGGAAGATCGTCTTGGGGCTGGTATGTGTCTGTTAAATGGCAATACTTCAAAGTGACCGTTAATCTTTTCTGTAACCGTGGATGCCTGACGACACCTGAACCATTTATGAACCTTTTGTCAGCAATTTCATGATCATTCACAAGAATGGTACTGGTGTCGTCGTGCATTCATTCAAACTTACAAACTATAAATTTTGTCTATTTATAGTGTTGCTAGAAATGTGTTGGCTCCATTTCAATGTTGCTCAAGGTTTCTCTGTAATGGTGCACTTCGAACAGGCAACTTCACTGCCACACAAATGTACCAAACACCATACAATGAAACGCTGTTTACCTCATGGCGTAAATATGCAGGGGAACCTAGAATTTTCACTTAATTTCTTCTGTACTCTCTTCTTATCACTTGCAACAGTCTGGTTATTTGTCTTAATTCTCCAACAATCAGGAGACGTTCATCCTAATCCGGGTCCTTCTTCTGTGTCCTCAGATTCTTCGTCATCTTCAATAGGTACGATTATGAGTACATCCAATTTCTGTAAACATCTTTCATTTGTCCATTACAATGTGCAGAGCATACTGCAAAAATTAGACATTTTGTATGCAGAGCTCTGTGACTTTGACATACTATCATTTACCGAAACATGGTTGAACCCTTCTACAGCTGACGATGACTTATTTCTACAGTCTTACCAGTCTCCAGAACGTAAAGATAGAGCTGGTGATAGACACGGTGGTGTCATGCTTTACGTAAGGGATACAGTGCATTATACACGACGTAGGGACCTTGAAATATATGGCATTGAATGCATATGGATAGAAATTACTCTTAAGCAAAAACACATTCTGTTTGGTCTATTTTATAGACCACCTAATACCGATGCGGCTTACTTCTCATCTATAGAGGATTCCATTCATCTTGCGATAGACACGGGCATTCAGGATATTGTGATTACAGGAGATCTAAATTATAATATGTTGAATGCACGGCTCTGCAGCAAGCTGAATGACCTCTGTGAACAATTTTCTTTAACACAAGTAATAAACGAACCCACCCACTTCACCGAGCACTCCTCTTCACTGCTAGACGTTATTCTCACAAATAATGAAAACCACTTCGCTTTAAGTGGAGTTGGTGATCCTTTTCTATCGCAAGACATGCGCTATCACTGTCCTATTTATGGTATCCTTAACTTTAAAAAAGCTAAATTTAAATCTTTTGCTCGAAGAACATGGTCTTTCGACCAGGGTAACTATTTTCGTCTAAGAGAAATGGCGACTTCAACAAACTGGTTAATTCTTTACGACGATGATGTCAACACCCACGCCAAAAATTTAACTAATCATATTATTAATTTGGCAAAAGAATGTATACCTAACAGGATAACAAGGATAAAACTTGGAGAGCCATTATGGATCAACACTGATATAAAAAAATTAATACGAAAGCGTAAGAGAGCCTATCGGAAGGCAAAGCGTACGGGTTTTTACAACCACTGGGCAAAATTTAGACAGATTCGAAATAAGGTAATAAATTTAATTAGAGAAGGGAAGCAATCACACAAAGAGAATATTATTAATAAACTAAAGAGTGGAACATTATCCTCAAGAGATTGGTGGAGAACTCTAAAATCTGTAATCTCACCAAACTCTAAGCAGCCACTGCCTCCTCTCGTGAAGGACGGTGACATATTCACGGATGAGTTAGAGAAAGCAAATGTCTTGAATGACCAGTTTCGAGATCAAAGTTTATTGAATGAAAATGGCGCTGAGTTGCCAGTAATAAATTCTTATGCTGTACATGCACAGCTAAGTTCCATACATATCACCAAGGATGAAGTAGAAATTGTTCTGAAATCCCTTCCCATAGGTAAAGCATCTGGTCCAGATGGAATTAGCAATCGTCTCCTCCGTGAAATGGCTGCTGAAATATCTGAGCCTTTTTGCCGCCTATTTAATCATTCCTTGCATACCGGAACTTTCCCTGAAGACTGGAAACAGTCGCACGTTTGTCCCATTGACAAAGGTGGTGATAAATCATCTCCCTCGAACTATCGTCCTGTTTCTCTTTTGTGTAATCCTGAAAAAGCTTTTGAGCGAGTGGTCTTTAAACACTTCTATAACCATCTCAACGAAAACCAAATTCTCACTCCACTACAATCTGGCTTCATACCTGGCGACTCTACAACTAACCAACTCACTTACCTTTATAACTTCTTTTCTCATGCTCTTGACTCTGGAAAAGAAGTTCGGGTTGTTTTCTGCGACATCAGCAAGGCCTTTGACCGTGTGTGGCATGAAGGTCTTTTAATGAAGCTCGAGGCCGCAGGTATCTCAGGTAACTTACTTACATGGTTTCGCTCCTATCTCTCAAACAGAAAACAAAGAGTTGTATTGCCAGGCGCCGAATCGAACTGGAACTACATACAGGCTGGAGTACCACAAGGATCTATACTTGGCCCTCTTCTATTTTTAATCTTTATCAATGATATTGTAGAGGATATTGGCTCAAATATACGTTTATTTGCTGATGATACTAGCCTATCTATTGTCGTAGAAAACCCTGATACTGCTGCGGAACTTCTTAACTTAGATCTCTACAAAATTATGAACTGGGCGAAAAAATGGCTTGTTAAATTCAACCCTGTGAAAACAGAATCCCTTCTTGTTTCTCGCAAGCTCATTAAACCAATACATCCACATCTTTATATGGAAGATTCCCAAATAATCGAAGTTGATTCTCATAAACACCTAGGTATTGTATTCAGTAACGACTGTACATGGCACAAACATATAGAATATATCAAAGATAAGGCATGGAAGCGCATAAACGTAATGAGAAAAATGAAATTCGAATTTGACAGGAAATCTCTTGAAACAATATACTTTACCTTCATTAGGCCAATTTTGGAATATGGTGATTGCATTTGGGATAACTGCACACAATATGAAAAGGCCGAATTAGACAAAATACAAAATGAGGCAGCAAGAATAGTTACAGGAACTACAAAACTAGTTTCAATTAGAGCTTTGTATGAGGAGACAAAGTGGGAGACCCTAGAAGAAAGACGCAAAAACCACAAATTAACTTTATTTTATAAAATGGTTTACTGTATTGTGCCTTCTTATCTATCTTCTCTTGTACCTCATCCTGTCAGTAGTGCATCGTCATACAACCTACGTAACTCAAACGACATTCAGACGATTCAAACACGTACTAATCATTACTATAATTCTTTTCTTCCATCCTCAATTCGGGATTGGAACGACTTACCACTAGATGTCAGAAATTCTGACTCTGTGACAAGTTTTAAACATAAATTGAAAGACAGGCACAGATTAGTTCCGAAATTCTATTATACTGTTAACAGAAAACTGCAAATATTACACACTCGACTTCGAACACGATGCAGCTCCCTCAATTACGACTTGTTCCAGAAAAACATCTCCGACTCACCTCTTTGTGCATGCGGAGAAACTGAAACCGCAGAACATTATTTTCTTGGTTGTCCACTCTATGACAACCAACGAGTAAATCTTATATACTCTATAACTGCTTACTCGACAGTTTCAATTCAAGTCATTCTCTTCGGTAACAATTTGTTGCCGGTACATGCAAATAATGTCATCTTTGAAGCTGTGCAGAAATACATTAGAGAGACTAAAAGATTTTGAGCATCATCGAAGTGGCTGTACCTTGCAACAGTCATCATGCCTTCCCCTTGACCCTCTGGATTCCACTCATTATATTTTTGTACTTTTGTCTTATCTTATTTTTCTTATCATATTCATTTTTTCTACCTAAACGCTTATCAATCAATTATCAATTATGAAATTCCAAGTTCATGATGATTTTGCTAAATCTTGATGCATTTGCTATCTTTCTAAAGATTTAAGCACGTAGAAATGCTCATATGAAAAACGTCTTATCACATACATGTATATTATTAAGTATGATATTATTTGCTTGTGTCTATTCTTGACTGTTACATGTATTTAAAAACTGTCTACCGTCATTATAGATGTAAATGTATATATTGTGTTTGAGGAGAAGAACTAAATAAGCTGATAGCTTCCGTTCTAATCCTGGTTATAAAGTAAAAATTTATATATTGTATATATATGGTGAACAGAGAAATAAATATGTTTAAACTAACTAACATGGATTTAGGGAAAGGAGGTCCTGCGAAACACAGCTCATCCAACTTGTTGATGAGCTTGCACGAAATCTATCAGCAGGTCACCAGACTGACCTGATACGCCTGGATTTTAGTAAAGCATTCGATAAGGTTAGCCATATTAAATTACTCCACAAACTGCACCAACATGGCATAACCTCAAACACCCTAAACTGGATCAAAGCTTTCCTTTTTGGCCGTACTCAACGTGTAGCCCTAGAGGGGGAAACCTCATCCCAAATTCCGGTCACATCTGGGGTTCCCCAAGGATCAGTACTGGGACCGATCCTGTTTCTTTTATACATCAATGACCTATAACAATGTACCAGAGCAGATCCACTCACAGGTCAGACTTTTTGCAGATGACACGGCAATATGTTTGGCTGTCCGCAGTGATGCTGAATGTACCTTATTGCAAAGGGACCTCCAAAAGCTTGAAACTTGGGAAAAGAACTGGGAAATGGAATTTAACCCGGGTAAATGCCAGGTTCTACACATTTCCCGTTCTAAAGAACCCATTAGACACAATTACATTCTCTACGGCGAAGTCCTCCGGGAGGCTGATCATGCCAAGTACCTGGGCCTTGAGTTTAGCCGTGATTTAACTTGGAACACCCACATTCATAACGTGACCACCAAAGCAAATCGGACCCTGGGCTTCATACGTAGGAATATACGCACCAAACATCAAGGCATACGTGAAACAGCTTATAATACCCTTGTTAGGCCCCAGCTTGAGTATGCCTCCCCTGTGTGGAGCCCATATACCCAGTCAAATATAAACAAGGTTGAGTAAGTCCAAAGAAGAGCAGCTAGATGGGTCAAACATGACTACTTTTCATATAGTAGTGTGACCCAGAAGCTTAATACCCTGGAATGGAGATCATTGGAACAGAGGCGGACAGATGCTCGCCTCCTATTGTTCTACAAGATAGTATATGGCCTTGTCGAGATTCCGCTCTCTACATACATCCGACATCCAATCAGAACTACTAAAAACATGCATACTATGCACTATATTCAAATCCCTACTACTGCCAGTTACTATAAATACAGTTTCTTCCCCTTGGCTGTGGTACAATGGAATCACCTTCCTCCTCATGCTGTTGTGTGCACCCTCCATCACCCAATGCCATGAACCGTGAAACATTGTTTTTATCTGCTTTTAATCTCTACTTTACTAACACTGTTTTTACTTTCAATTCTCCTAAAATCTAATACTTTTTCTTCTATCACACTTTTCTTTTTCTGGCGCGCGCAGCTGCACATAATCCTCGCGAGAGGGTGCTGCAGGATATAAAGATAGATTGATAGAGTTCATCAGGAACAACTTGTAATCATATATTGGACTGACCAGGACAAATTAAATATGTTCAAACTTGTTTTTGTCATGTACTGCATATTGGAATGGCTTCGTTTGGCCGTACCCATTACGAAAACAAACCCGTATGACATTGTTCATTCTTTCATATTTCGGAAATTTATATTTCTGATGAACATCTATGATAACTTTTATTTACTTATACCCCAAACATAGGTTGCGAGTGTTCGTTAGAACCGCCTCGTTGAGGCGGTACTAACGAGTACCTGCAACCTATGTCTTGGAGCAGAAATAAAAAAAAATCTTGTATGCCTCCTCAAATCCCAGTTTTCTTTCCGTATATACTGCAACACCCCCTCACGAGGAATTCGTGCAGTTTTCTCTATATAAAGTGGGGTTAAATGGGTGTTCATTTTACAGACTTGTTAACCGTCATGCTTTGCAAACAGTGTGAAATTCAACTGAGAAGTTTCGTCAGGATGTACACTGCTTGCAATCGAAAACTTTATTTGTGGCTGAATCCCCTATTTCAAGAGTACACGTGTACGAATTCAAAGCTGAACACGGGATTGCTTGGTTGAGGCGAAGATGACGTGTATCTTGCGTCATTGGGGCGACCAACTGATACTAGCTTACAGTTTGGCAAAGCCTGCTGTCCTTGCAGCAGGAAAGACTAGAGTGGGAGTGTTTTTATTTCTTTCTTTGTTTCTGCACTTCCATTCATGCTCCTCTTTCTTATCTGTCCCTCCCCTTCATCTCTATTATCTCCTCTTCCCATTTCTCTTGGAGATGACACAAAATGACTCACAAGGGTTGTCGTGTCGTTAAACCTAAAACAATCAATCATTCAATCAAAGTTGAAAGAGTCCAATTTAAAAACGCAGGGGTGAAAGGGTTAAGTATATTTGGCTCGAATTTGCACGCTAATAAGTTCATGTGCAGCATGGTGGAAGAAAAGTTTTTTTGAATGGCAAGGCCATAAATTGTAAGAGCCTTTTGAAATCTCCAGTACACCTAGGTCGGTTGCTTTTTGTTCCGCGGACTTTTTAACCTGTACTACAGAAAGCAGCTTGCCTTGAAAATAAATTGACCATATTTTCGCGTCCTCCCCCGCTTACAGACGCATAAATCTCTTCGCATTAGCTTGTGAACAATAAATTCTCCCTGTTAATTCTATAGTTTCTGTTTTCGCCAGTTACTTGTCAAACGTAATGGCATTGTAATTACCATAATGTTGTAATTGATATATAGAGAGGTCGGACTGTCCGCTTATTTACGGTTATGATTGTTTGGAATCTGCAATGTCGTGTCCTTGAGCCATAGGCAACAAGGCCAAGTAATGGAACAAGGCCCTTATGCCGACACTCGCGATGTCTCGCAATATCTTAGTAAGCTATTATCATGAGTGTCGGGACCGGTGTTTAAATGCTACCTGGTACATGTAAGATGCCTCCTATTGCAACGAAGTACACATATAACAGAGCTCATTATTACACGGATTAAGAATGGATCCTCAAAATATACAGATTAGCAGTATTTCGTGTTTCTACATACTCTTTACTTATTTGTTAGGGTATAGCACAGTTGTTAAAATAAAACGTGTTTTCTTTGATTGATTGATTGATTAGAGGTTTAACGTCCCCGTCAACACTATATAGGTCATTTTGGAGACGTTGCTTCCAATTTTGTGGGACTTTTACCCGACATTGAGATGAAATGACATGTCAAGCCCCTTTCGCCCAATGAAACCGATAGGGTTTATGAGTATGAACGGCCCGACTCGCACCGCTTCGTCTAGGCAGGCTTAGCTCCTCTAAACGGTTCACCAATATTCGTCAGCTCTGCGTGGAAGCACCATGCAGCCCATCTATTTCATCCAGCTCCGATGGGCGGGGCCGGTGTTTTCTTTGAACCTTAACGATAGTGTTTCTAGAAAGATTGTATATGCATATATGTTATATAATGCATTCCGTTTATGTCTAACAACCATCAGGTTAACAAGTCCGTAAAAATAAGAAAAGAAAAGTGGGGTTTAAATTATTTTCCTTATTTATGCTCTAAGACATAGTTTGTGTATACACGCTAGAACCGCCTCAATAACGAATACCCACAACACATGTCGGGAGTCTAACTGTTGGTTTTCTTTTGCTCCAGCAATTCTGTTGTTGTATGCTGTCGAGTCCTCAACCTTGTTTCATCTCTGTAGTTTTTTGATTTGTATGTTCTCGGAGATGTTACACTGATGAGTTAGGAAGCCTTCATGCGGACTAAACAAAATTAGTGTATACCGCGACAGAGGTAAGGGCGAGGATTATGGCCATGTAAAATCGATTTAAGCCCCCCCCCCCCGCCCCCCCCCCCCCCAGTGGAATTCTTTCCACTGACCGTTCCAAGGCAGTTCTTCTGTGGCGGTTTATTTATGTTGTTGTTTGTTACTTACTGTGTGTATCACTTGTGTCTTTTTATTTTGGATGGCCATTTGGCCATTTTGTGGGAAAGTAACTGTCCTTATGGCCTTCCTTTGTTTAGGTTTCCATTATGGTCTGGTCGCTTCATGGTTGTGTTTCTTTTTCCTTTGGTGTCTTTGATGGGTGGAGTTAGTTAATTGTATCGATTCCTGATCTTTGTTTTACTTCTACTTGGAGCAGAAATAAGAAAAATAACGTTTACCCCGTAAACTCCAATTGTCGTTTGTGTGTGTGTATGTCCTGGGGATGTTCATATAACGGACTTGTTAACTTGATGGGAATAATTTAGGAATACCTTTTTGGTCTTTTATGATATACGTCCCAGCCTATCGGGGCTTGGAGAAATAGATTGGGCTACATGATGCTTTCACGCAGAGCTGAAATGGACCGCAAATACGTGCTGGTAAACCGCAGAAGTTCTAAGTGTTACGAGATGGAATAGGAAACCTATCTGGTGCTTATGCACGTCTAAATTATTTTAGTAGGATATGGCAAAGCAGCGCGACTAAAGTATTTTAGTTGAAATATGGTAGGCAAAATATGCAGCTCCATGCACAAATCGAGCATATATCATACGGTGTATGCATGAGTGGTTTGTGGGGAAATTATTCGCCACACGATTGGCAGCTATAAGTCTGATTTTCATATAGTTTGCCTAAAACGTGGCCAAACGCCAAATAGTGCCATATATATTTTTCATACCAATCACAATGTTGTGGATATTTGTACTGACGGGAGTTATACCATTGATCTGTAGAGATGTTTCATCATTTTTTCCAAAAAGAAATGCAATTGTAACGGAGATCAATGGTCTGCTGAAATTTGCTGCATGGCTATAATTGTGGCTAGTATCTATACTTCTCACAATTTTAGCGAGCTGGCACGGGTATGCATGATTTTCCTGTAGTGTTTATAAATATAAATACTCTGAAAAATGAACGTAATATTAGCAGCAGGTCGAAGGTGTAAGACTACACACAACATTGTGCCGAGCCAAACGCAGAAGCTTTGACGGTATGTTAAATCTATGTTTAGTATTATTTTTTGTATGAACATGCTTGTAGGTTTTGGAGGGGTTTACTTCCTAGTATACTCCAACTTTCTGGAGCCTATTCTGGATTCACTTTAGAAGCCTCTGTGATGTAGTGATTATGCTACTCGCTTTACCAACTAGGGATCGCAGAATCGATCCCAGGCTTCTCCAGAATTCGAATGAGTCTTTAAATCGAGGTACTGTCTCCGTATGACCCTAGATGTTGGTGAGACGTAAAACTCGGACACTCGTTCATTCTGGATTCATTTAGACTTTTTATAGACCCCTTTCATAAATATATTTATAAACGTCGGGAAACTTTTTCGATCCATAGCTTTTGACTACCGGTCGTTAGAAAACCGTGGTCTCATCCGTCTATATGACATTATGTGTTGAGGGGACGTAACATTTAAGACAGGTTTAACCGTATCTTCATTATCAGGGCGAACTCTTAGACAAGAGCCTATCGGGTTATCCATGATGATGAACCGTGATGGATTGGTATTGCAAGCATATTCATGTTGTGTAGAAACAATTTTGTTCAAGAAGAGTTACGGTTTCATTTTTGTAACGATGCCGTTTCTGTTTATGAAATCTCTATGTACATGTAAAGAACATAAATTTGATTTGTGAGTACTGCATTACGTAGGATGATAAGTTAGGGTATTTGGTCGCCACACGTTACAACGGCCTGAGCGGCGTGGATGACGTCAGCAACGTCATCGACGTCGCGAAGACGGTTCTGACGTTGTGCCTACTAAATACGGAAAGGATTTTAGCTTAGTATTGGACGGCATATAGTGCAGGTCCGTTCATGATTTTGATTCTGCGTTTGTTTCTTATCAAATACTTCTACACGTTGGATAGAATAGATAAAAATCTCCCTGTTTTTAGTTTCGAGCTGTTGTTAATGAATTGAATTTGTGAATAGCTATATTTGTGAGCCGTGTCGCGGCGAAGTTTTTGTTGTTTGTTTCCTGTAATTGGCGAGTGGCCGGGTAGCGTAAAGGCGCGGTCTGTTCAATTGCCTCTTACCTCTAGTGAGCATGAATTTGATGAGTATTATTCTCAGTTGTAGTGAGCATTAATTAATTTCTGTAGTGCTCAGTAAGGAAGCATAGATTTTGAGTATTATAGTTTCAAGCGATGGGTGCTGATATTTTGTTGCACAGTCAAGTTCAGTTCTGCTGCGCGGTTATTGATCGCATGCACCGATCAACCTATTTGTTTGGTCGGCGCATGCGCAATAACGGTATATGCATGAACAAATTCAGATTTCTCCGGGGCAGGGATCATGATGTAGTGTATATGTTTCGTGAACCATATTTTAGTTGATTATCGTAATTTGCAGGCATATTATGTCGAGATGACTTGATGTGACCTGCTGCTCCCTGGTCGACGGGGCAGGTAATGGTACAACGAGTCTTATGGTCTTAGTGCCCCGTAGTGGCGGGCAGAACCAAAGTGCGGACCGTCCAGACCAGTGAGATTAATGTGATCAATGGAAGTGTCAACATACATGTAGTTGACTGTGATATCGATATCTCGTACATAATGTTTAAATCGTGCGATTTATAAGAAGAAAGTGTCAACATAGTTGACTGTGTTAAATTCTTCCGGTGCACATGCGCGTCGACGTAGTCCACCAAAAGTGGACGTATTTTTTTTTAAGCCGGCGAGAGTGTTTTTTTTTCCGTTGGTTTATTGTGTGTACTTTGTGTTATTTGCTTCTATATAATTTTCACGTCACCGTTCCGAGCACAAAACGTAGTTTTGCCTTCGGAGCGTGCACCAAGAAATGTGATAGAAGCAAATAAATGTAGTATTCATTGTTGGTATTGTTGTATATAGTTATTGTTAATAATGTTTGTCTTGTATACAACATCGTTCTTGTACCTTACCCCACGGTTGCCCGTTCACCTGTCAGAGATCAACCTCGGTCGTCTTGTCAGCATGCGGGTTTGCGGGACGCCGTAAACTCACATGTAAGACTAAGCCTGCCCAGGCAAAGGACCGTCCCTACGCATAAAACCCGTTTGGTTTGTTTTGGCGACATGGCTTGAGATGTTACATATAGTTCACCCTTAATGTTGGGTAAACGACCACCAAAATTGGAAGCGGCAACGTTTCAAAAATGACCTAAATAGTTTTGACAGGGACGTAAATTCGAACAACAAACGACAGTATGTTGTGTGTACTCATTAGAATCGTATCACACAACGAATATTTTCATGATAAAATAAATCAAAGTAATGATGGCACTGATCGGTAGATTGTCTCGGAGTTTAGTTTTGGAAAAATAATTCTGGACTGAGACTTGCATCGTTTCGTTTAACCCTTAAATGCCAGTATTTTAAGCAAACAGTGTAGATCCTGATCAGACGCCGCATTCTGCGGCGTCTGATCTGGATCTACACTGTTTGTGAATGACCTAGAAAACGCATGAAATTTCATACGGAATAAAAATGACCATCCGGCTAACAAGTTCTTGTAGTGAATACCCAGTAAACCGCACTTACATGTAATGAAGAGAAAACTGGTTTTACAGGAGTATACACTAGGTTTCTTATTTCTGCCCTTAGACATGGGTTGTAGGCTTTTGTTGTTTGTATTTAGGTTTTTTCTTCCCCGTCAATACTATTTAGATCGCTTCCGATTTTGGGAACTTTTACACGACATTGAAACAACTTGACATCACAAGCGCTGCAGTCAACAGGAACTGCTAGGGTTCAAGTGGTCGGATTCGCACCACTTTTCCTGGGCAGGTTTAGGCTTTCCATGCGGTTTAAAATTTACCAGTACCCAAGCTGTAGGTGCTTGTAAGAACCGCCTCAATGAGGTGATTCTAACGAGAATCCGCAACCCATTTTTGGAGTTAAAATAAGACAAGATGCCCAAGTGTGCCAGAAATCGCTCACCTGGATGTGTCTGATAATTAAATAATACACTGTACCATGGTGGCCATCTTGGCTATCAGTTCAAATTGCCTTTCAAGCAATTCTGAGTCTTTGATTTGAATTTTACGGATCCACCAACACTATTTAGGTGATTTTGGAGACGTTCTTTAAATTTTGCGGTCTTTTACCCAACATTGAGATAAAATGACATCCCAAGCCCTACCACCCAAACGAACCAATAGGGTTTATATGCATGAACGATTCGACTTGCACCACTTTGTCTGCACCACTTTGCCTGGGCAGGCTAAAACCTATGCGGTTTACCAGTACTCTGGTGCGGTCAGTTTCAGCTCTGCGTGGAAGCACCATGCAGTTTATAACGAATACACTGACACTATTTCTAATTAAATAAATAAGAAATAATGTGACGTGTTAATACACGATATATCACTTGTAGTTTCCGAAAAAGGCGTTTTAAAGAACCTTATCACATTACCCCTACAAACCGTATTACGCAATACTATACTCTAGCAGCACATTACATGCCTATATAAATACATTGTAAATTTTTCAGCCGAAAAACGAAATTTTTAAGATGAAAAATTGTGATATTTTTCTTATTGCTGCTCAAAATACAGATTGCGAATACACGTTAGAACCGCCTTATCGAGGCGGTTCTAACGAATACTTACAATCTATATTTTAGTTTTATTATATAAAAGTGGGGTTCAAGGGGGTCATAATTATATAGACATGTTTTCGTGATGTGTCTGGTGTTCGGACCCATCAATACCGTATTGATGGGTCCGAGGTCTGGTGTGACGTCACATTGAAGGACTGGGATTCGTCACATTAAGAAACAAAGCACTGATAGCACTGGCGATTGTCCTTTAGCTAGGAAAATAGTCCTGAATGGCAAATAGGAACCCTTAAATTTCTGTATTTTACGCAAACAGTGTAGACCCAGATCAGACGCCGCGTTCTGCGGCGTCTGATCTGGGTCTATACTGGTTACCTAGCCAAACACATGTATCCAGTCTAGGTACCCTGACGTCACAACGACAATAATACTATGGCTACAAATAACCGCAATGCCCTGGATTTCAAATCAGTGATAGCCATATTGGCATCAGCAATGAGAGGCATATGCGAGATGCTTCTGTTATATTTGTCATGGCATCAGAATTACAAGTGTCCATTTAATAGAAAGGTACTAAGGAAAGGGGGTTTATAGTGGTGTTCATTTCACAAACTTGTTAACATAATGGAAACTGGAAGAGGAAAGAAATAGCCACGTGATGGTACACATGTACATGTATGCACGGGCGAATCCAAAGAAGATATAAGGCATTAGAAACTGTTTTGGACGTGGAGCAATATCTTCTCACGGATGCTTTTTGGCGGTGATAAGGCAGTTTGCAGTAAGCAAGATTGCACTTTACTGTATACTATGGGACGATTGTTGACAACAGTTGTCCCAAAGGCATACATATAGCAAAGGGACAGTCAACAGAAAGCAAAAGTACCGGGCGAGCGAGCGAGAGATTGAGAAAGACAGAGGGGCAGAGAGAAAGAGATGGAGGGAGCGAGATTGAGAGAGCAGCAGAGAGAGGGTTGGATGGAGCGAGAGAGAGAGAGAGAGAGAGAGAGAGAGAGAGAGAGAGAGAGAGAGAGAGAGAGAGAGAGAGAGAGAGAGAGAGAGATTCAACTTTTGCTCTCGGTATTATCCAAATGCAGACTTCTACATGCACAAAATGCCGAAACCAAACTAATAAGCATGAAGGAATCCTAAGTAGCTCATCAGTGAGTCACAAATCTTGCAATGGTTGTATAAAGATAAGTTATTATAATGTTTGATGTTGGGCAGAAACAAGAACAATAATCTAAACACAGGTTAATCCCAGTAAACATTTTAATTAATCCGTTTGTGTACCGGAAAACCTAAAACTGGATACGGCAAACAGTGTAGGTCCAGATCAGATGCCGCAAAATGAGGCATATGTCTGGGCCAACACTGTTTACTGACCAGATATTTTTCAAATAAGCTTTAAAGATATCACAACCTGTCATCACTAAATTTTGAAATTTTGAAGTTGAGTCATGCTATATACATGTATTAGGAAGAAGATTCCATTTGTTTCAAAATGGGTTAAAGCGGGATGGACAAGGACATATAGTACACGGGCTCAACATCATGGTGTTGGAATTGTAACATAGGTATTTGGAGTTTATCGGCAAGTTAGCATTATTAAGGTCATATCGAGCCGGTAAGTTTATCTATCAACACTTTTATTTACCATGGCAGCGCAGAGGCTTACGGAGAATTAGAGCGACGTTGTAACGTTGGTTGGTGCCTAATACTCTGTCTCTGGTTGGGCCCATCGGAGTCTAACTGTTGGTTTTCTTTTGCTCCGGCATTTCAGTGGTTTCTTGCTGTCGAGTCCTCACCGTTGTTTCATCTCTGTGGTTGTTTGATTTTTTGTGTTTATGGAGATGTTACACTGATGAGTTAGGAGGCCTTGATGCGGACTGAACAAAGTATTTGTCTAAATCGCGACGGAAGTAATGGCGAGGATTTTGGCCACGTAAAATCGATTTAACTCCCCCCCCCCCCGCCCCCCTGCAGGTATCCGGGACCTGCTTCTTTCCTAGTGATATTTTGTGATATATATTCTATTTCTGCTAAAATCATGAAATGTGGTTGCTCATTTGTACCCACAATCACTGTTTTAAACAAGCAATCAGGAAATACAGTATACCCTTGTAAATGCCACCTTTGTCAATATAATTACGAAAACACACCTCTTCTAATATATTGGTAAAAGTTTACCACCAAAAAATGAAAAGTTTCAGATGAAAAATCTTTATATTTTTCATATTTCGTCTCATAACATAGATTATGGGTACTCGTTAGAACCGCAACAATCTATGTTTTTGAGCAGAAATAAGAAAAATAATGCATACCCCGGAAAATATAGGCGTGTTTTCGTGATGTAAAATGAGTTTTAAAGAATGTTCCTTTCCAGTTAAGGCTTCCTTTTTCAATATAACGTCATGAAAACACACCTATATAATTCTTACCCCCTTGATAATAAAACTGGAGTTTACAGGGGTAAATCTTATCCACAATCTACGTTTTGAGCAGAAATAAGAAAAATATCACAATTTTTCATCTTAAAATTTTCGTTTTTCGGTGGTAAAATTTTCAATGTATTTGCGTAGTCGTGTTTTCGAAATGGAGCGGGCTTTCAACGGAATCGTTAACGTGATGGTTTTGGGCATCGTTTTGATCGCTCGGGTCTTCAACAGAGGATCCCACAGAGAACGATCTTTGCCCTTCACCAGAATTCTAACACATCGCGTCTATGTATAGAGGAATGGAAAGGAACTGTCAAAAATCGCTTCTTCTGTTTTATTGAAATGGAAACAATAGTAAGTATGATGGATTGGTGTCCATTTCACTACATAAACCATGAAAGAAAGGTTTTATATATAGTAAATACATGGTTAGTGTCTTTAATAATAAAATATAATCGGTGAGCCTTAGACAATTTTATAGGGGCGAGCTTTAGCGAGCCCCTATAAAATTGTCGGGGCGAACCGATTAAATTTTATTATTAAAGACACTATCCATGTATTTAGTTTATACCGCAATCCATTTTGCAATTATTTAGCAAATTTAAGCAAAAAGGACAGCAGACAGTGTGGCATGTTAAACGACATTCAGTGCCATGGCGCGCACACGTAGTATAACGTGACGTCAACGAGTGCAAAGTTTCTGACGTCACCGCGCCATAAAGACGTAGGAAACAACACGGACGCTCGAATAAAAGTTTCTCAGCGCTTTACTTTCTGTATGAAAATCTCCAAATAAATAGTTTATTTTAGCTTTAAAAATTATTTCGAGGTTGAGACGCAGCTGCAGTAGCAGAGCGCAGTTATTCCAACGGGCAATTCAAACCAGGAAAAGCCGAGAAGGTAAGAATTTAGCTGGAATTTCTGAAAATCTGTTTGAATAAATATTGCAAGGATATTAACTTGTAGTTTCGTTGTTCTCCCATGTATGAAAGTTTGCATGTTATTGTTTATACTTGTAAAATAGGGACCTGAAAAGTAGGTCCGGTCTATAAACGGTCACTGGACGTATTATAGGTCAGTAGAAGGTATTATAGGTCACTACCGATTATAGCGTGCAGTTATTCGACCCCCTTTATTAGGTTACTAGAATGCCTGACTGCGGTATAAAAGTAAAACCTGTCTCATTTAAGGATCACACTCGATCTCGATTTTGGTCACAATGCAGTACCACGACATATGCAAAACGCTGTTTCTATATGGTCTCTTTGGAAGCAAGAAATCATACAGTATTTGAATATGCAAAGCTCGGTTTTATGGAGTATGTCCAAACTCGGTTGTATGGGGTATATCCATAAGAGTATTTATAAAATTAATGCAATTAGGCGTATACTTTAGCAGAATTGCATATTCAAAACAATCTGATAGTCGACAATTAAGAAAATAAATACACTGCTCAAAACAATTAAAGGAGCAAACACATATTTCCTCATAGATGTGAGATAATGCTGATGAAACAATGATTCAGAAAGATGAATAACTTTATATCTGCAATATGTTAATGGCAAACATTGGCAACCAGTTCACAAATCACGACCTGTAACCTGTTAAGGAAGAATTTGCAAAAATGTTTGAGAAATCGCCATCTTTAATACAGATTATTTCAAATGTCACTTTTTCCTGTCAGTAATGTGTATGGCCAGCTCGAGCAGCACAACACTCCTGGCATCGCTGAGGCGTGCTACGAAACAAATTTTGAACAGTTTGTTTCCCATTCATGTCTTAGGATGTTTGTGAGTTCTTGAATAGTCGTTGGTGGATGGTCGCCCTGTGTGATACGTCTGTAAAGAATGTCCCACGCTTAAGTCAGGAGAACGTGCCGGCCAGTCCATTACTTCAATAGTCTCACGATTATTAAGGTAATTGTTGCACACTCTAGCAGTATTGGGACGCGCATTGTCCTGCATCAGAATGAAATTGTCACTGATTGCCACAGCGAAAGGCCTCACAATAGGATCTAGAATTTCATCTCGATACCGTGATGCAGTCAATGTACCTCCGTTTATCACGTACAAGTCCGTTCGGCCTTCATAAGAAATTCCACACCATACCATCACTGACCCCTCTCCATATCTGTCTGTTTCCACAATGTTGCAGTCCTCGTTTCGTTTTCCGGGCAAACTCATATCGCCGTGCAAGATGCTGCCTGGTAAGAATAGGCCCTCTTGCCGGACGTCTGGTTCTCAGATCACCTTCATGCAGCCTGTTACCTATTGTTTGATCGGATATCCTTTGATCAATTGCATGCTCTGATTCTGAGACTGGAAATCGATTTGTAGCCTTCTGGCCGTGTACTGTCGATTTCGTAAGATAAGTATCTCCCCTTTATGACTTCTAGCGATATGGCCTTGCCCTTCTCGTCTAGTAAACTCGCCCGCCTCCTGGTAGCGTCTCCATAGCCTGGCAACAATATTTCTCGATACATCAAAGCGTTCAGCAACGATTCTTTGGGTGTACCCACTTTCAAGCAAAGCGAAGGCTCGAGCGTCCCCAACTTCTTCAAAGAACCGCCTAACACCATATGAAGTCACTATGAAGCCCAAAATAACGCAATGCCGAAGGATTGGCATGTTTCTGACCCAAACTCAAATTTTGAAAAGATCGCTCCATACCGAATTTCAGCCGTTTTATAGGGGGATCCATGCTATAGCTCACATTCTTGCTTTGCACGTGAACCTTGCTTCTTGACGTTTGCGTGAACATTTTTAAGGGATGTCATTTTAAAATACATGTAGTGCCTTTCCTGCAGTTTGAAAATTGCCAAGCGGTGATGTTATACAGGCTTAATGGTTGGCTCCTTTAATTGTTCTGAGTAGTGTATATTCTGCGCTATGGTGAAGAATGTTGTCGGCATATGAACGTTGTGAACATTGTATGCGTAAAAGTAGCAATACATGCATAAACGTAGGTACATGGACCCGATGTGCCATAAGATCCGCTTTTAAATAACAGACACAAGTGATAATGCACCCTGTCTCCCCTTGTCAATGTCAAATCTTAGAAGTTAAGGTAACTACCTGGCTTACCTTAAATATTTAAATATTTTCTTAGGTTAAGTATCGACATAAACGAAAGAATTTCTTTGAAGTTCACTTTATACGACAGTCAAGTAAATACTTAGTTTAAGTAGGTACTACTTAAAATTTAAGTACGCATTGTAATCCTGGGTCCAGTAGTAAGCAATGTGGATAAAGTCTCTTGTTAAAAACAACACATGGCGCTTGCGGGGATCGAACCGGCTACCTTTCGATCTCAAATCCGATGCTTTTTCCACTGCCTCACAGCGCGCCAATGGTAGACCTTGGGATGGCGCCATGCTAGGACACATATTGAGGAATGCTTAGAGCCATTTATTCATGCGTTGGTCAAAATATGCTGATCTGCCTATCGTGGGAGTTATGATTGCTAGTGCAAAAGCAGTACGATTAACTTTAATAGCATCAATTGAATCATGTTTGCTGTTTTTGATTCTTAGCTTTCAGTAGCGTGGTTGACAAAAACGAGGCAGGCATTAAACCAACCCATTTATTCCCAGCAGAATCTTCCCCCTTATATATATATAACAGGAGTCCATGTAGAAATTGAGGGGTGTCAAGGTCAGTTTTTTAGATAATATTTGGAAAATGGCTAACAGTTTCGCAAAAAGAGAATACCTGAGCGGACGTCGTGTTTAAGGGCGTCTGATCTGATGCGTCACAGATTGGCATTGTCCCGCTTTGGAGAATTCCCGTAAAGAATGCGATTATCACAAAATCAGTTATAACCTTTCAGGAAATACGCCTCTTGAAAACGCTGCTTTCATTTAAAAAGCTATCATTCTTAATACCGTAATGATCGTAAGTATTGGGAAGACATGCCAAAGCAAACAGTTTGGACCCAGATCAGACTGCTCCTGAAGGAGCAGTCTGGTCAGGGTCTACACTGTTTGCCATTCCATCGGCACATTTTGGACTCATTGCTGGATCATGATCATTTGTTCGAATTTTAGGAGAGTTACAGCAAGTCCTCAAGGTGTCCGAATTTTTGGGATATTAACCGTTCGGGTAATTACGTTTGATGACTTCTCTTTCTTCATCGGATTAACAAGTCCATGTACACTGAGGACCCATCAAAATCCCTTTTATATAGAGAAAAGTGAGGTTATCGGGTATTCATAGTTTTGCTTACTTTTGCTAAATATAGGTTTTAGGCACTGGTTAGAAATGTCCTATTGTGGCGGTTCTAACAATCACGAACAATCTATATTTGGACCGGAAATACGAAAAATATCGACCATTTTAATCGGAAATAAATGGTTTTAAGTATTGGGAAGGCAGACCAAAGCCAACAGTGTGGACCAAGTCTGGTCAGGGTCTACACTGTTTGCCAGTCCATCGGCACATTTTGGACTCCTTGCTGGATCATGAAACATATTTGTTCGAATTTTTGGATAATTACAGCAAGTCCTCAAGGTGTCCAAATTTTTAGGATATTTACGGTTATCACATTTGATGACCACTCTTCTATCATGGGGTTAACAAGTCTGTGTACACTGATCACCAATCAAAATCCCCTTTTATATAGAGAAAAGTGGGGTTATGGGGTATTCATAGTTTTGCTTATTTTTGCTAAAACATAGGTTGTGGGCACTGGTTAGAAATGCCCTATTGTGACGGTTCTAACAAGCACCAACAATCTATATTTGGACCGGAAATACGAAAAATATCGACCATTTTTATCGGAAATAAATGGTTTTAAGTATTGTGAAGGTAGACCAAAGCAAACAGTGTGGACCCAGATCAGACTGCTCATGAAGGAGCAGTCTGGCAAGGGTCTACACTGTTTGCCATTCCATCTGCACATTTTGGACTCCTTGCTGGATCATGAAACAAATTTGTTCGAATTTTGTGGAGGCTTACAGCAAGTCCTCAGGGTGTCCGAATTTTTAGGATATTTACGGTACGGTCATCACGGTTGATGACCACTCTTTTATCATGGGGTTAACAAGTCCGTGTACACTGATCACCCATCAAAATCCCCTTTTATATAGAAAAAAGTGGGGTTATGGGGTATTCAAAGTTTTGCTTATTTTTGCTAAAACATAGGTTGTGGACACTGGTTAGAAATGCCCTATTTGGCGGTTCCAACAAGCACCAACAATCTATATTTGGACCGGAAATACGAAAAATATCGACCATTTTTATCGGAAATAAATGGTTTTAAGTATTGGGAAGGAAGACCAAAGCAAACAGTGTGGACCCAGATCAGCAGTCTGGTCAGGGTCTACACTGTTTGCCATTCCATCAGCACATTTTGGACTCCTTGCTGGATCATGAAACAAATTTGTTAGAATTTTAGGAGAGTCAGAGCAAGTCCTCAAGGTGTCCGAATTTTTAGGATATTTACGGTTATCACGTTTGATGACCACTCTTCTATCATGGGGTTTACAAGTCCGTGTACACTGAGCACCCACCAAAATCTCCTTTTATATAGAGAAAAGTGGGGTTATGGGCTATTCATAGTTTGGCTTATTTCTGCTAAAACATGTTATGGGCACTGGTTAGAAATGTCCTATTGTGGCGGCACTAACAAGCACCAACAATCATATTTGGACCGGAAATACGAAAAATATCGACCATTTTTATCGGAAATAAATGGTTTTAAGTATTGGGAAGGCAGATCTGAAGGAGCAGTCTGATCAGGGTCTACACTGTTTGCCATTCCATCTGCACATTTTGGACTCCTAGCTGGATCATGAAACAAATTTGTTCGAATTTTGTGGAGGCTTACAGCAAGTCCTCAGGGTGTCTGAACTTTTATGATATTTACGGTAATCACGTTTGATGACCACTCTTTTATCATGGGGTTAACAAGTCCGTGTACACTGATCACCCACCAAAATCTCCTTTTATATAGAGAAAAGTGGGGTTATGGGGTATTCATAGTTTTGCTTATTTTTGCTTAAACATAGGTTGAGGGCACTGGTTAGAAATGCCCTATTGTGGCGGTTCTAACAAGCACCAACAATCTATATTTGGACCGGAAATACGAAAAATATCGACCATTTTCAACGGAAATAAATGGTTTTGTGTGTTTGTTTTGGAGTTTAACGACCCAGTCGACACTATTGAGGTCATATAGAGCCGGTCAGTGTACCTATCCACATTTTTCTTGGACAGGCTTAACCAGTACAATGCACATTCTTTAGCCAGAAACTGACAACTGCCCTTCTTGAATCAGCGGGACGGAAATCAATGGCATTTACGAAAACACGATTTAAGTGCGCGATTTTACCGTAATGTATAGCTAGAGATGTCGTTTGATGGTTTTTCTCTATTTTAGGTCTGGTGGCGATGTTTTTCAGCCGAGCAAAACCAGTTTGATTTATTGTGGTAGAGGGTCACCCAAGGGGCATTTCTTTGATTTTTTTTAATCGGGCGGTTAGCCACGGAGGACATGTCGTTTGGTGTTTCTTCTAATTTAAGCTCTGGTGGCCATTTTGTTCAGCCGAGCAGAACCATTTTAGGAAGTTAAATAAAAGAACAAAATCGAAAAACAAAAGAGCAGAATTTCAGTGTAACTATTTTCAAATCAGGCCTTTAACCAAGTGGGAGATGTCGTTTGATTTTTTTCTATTTTAAGCTCTGGCGGCCGAGCGGAACCCTTTTAGCACTTCTGAAAGACGGTCACCCAAGGAACATGTCTGTGAAATTATTACAAAATTAGGCCATTGGCTATGAAGGATATGTCGTTTATAATATTTTACTATTTTAGCGCTGGCGACCATTTTCTGAAGCGGAGCTGAACCGTTTTAGCAATTTTGGTAAAGGGTTACCCAATAAATATTTCTGTGAAATTATTTTGAAATCAGACCATTGGACAAGGAGCGGATGTTGTTTGAAGTTTTTTTTTTCTGTTTTAGCTCTGTGGGCCATTGTCTTCAGCTAAGCGGAGCCATTTAGCGTTTTTGGTAGATGGTCGCCCTGTGACCATTACGTCAGCCAAGCGGAACCAGTTTGGAAATTCTGGCAGAGGGTCACCCAAGAAACATTTCTGTGAAATTATTTAAAAATCAGGCCATGCACCAAGGAAAAGATGTCATTTGGCGGTTTGACTATTTATATCTCTGGTGGCCATTTTCTTCAGCCGAGCAGACCCATTTTAAACATTGGTGTAGAGGGCTACCCAAGGGACATTTCTGTGAACTTATTTCGAAATCGAACCATTAACCAAGGAGGAGATGTTGTTTGAATGTTTTCTATTTTTAGCTCTGGACATTTTGTCCAGCTAAGCGGAACCATTTTAGCAATTTTGGTATAGGTTCAACACCGGAACACTTCTGGTAAATTGTCTTTAAATCGGGCGATTAGCCAAGGAGATGTTGATTGAAGGCTTTTCTTTTATTAGCTCTTGTGGTTATTTTGTTCAGCCGAGCAAAACCATTTTAGAGGGTTACCCACGGAATATTTCTGTTAAGTTATTTTGAATCGGGCCATTGACCAAAAAACAGATGTCGTTTGGAGGTTTTCTATTTTTAGCTCTGGTGGCCATTTTGTTCAGCTGAGCGGAACAATTTTAGCAATTTTGATAAAAGTTAGCCCAAGGAACTTTTCTGAGAAATTATTTTGAAATCAGACCCTTGGCCAAGGAGATCAGGTTTGATTTTTTTCTATTTTTAGCTCTGGCGTCTATATTGTTTAGCGGCGCGGAACCATTTTAGCAATTTTGATCGTTGCCTTCACTTCAAATGTGGTAGAAAGTCATCTAAAGAACCCTCCTATGAATTTATTTTAAAATTCATTCACTGGTTCAGGAGGAGATGCCGTTTGAGTAAATTGTTGACGGACGAAGGACAACGCACGGGGCACGACGACGTACGACGGACATTGCGTTAACACAAAAACTCACACAGGTGATCTAAAACGGTTTTATTACGAGATAAAATAGAAGCCTATCTGTAGCTTTTGCACTCTAAATTATTTTTAGTAGGTATATGGCAAGCAGCGCGACCAAAGTATTGTAGATGAAATATGGTAAGCAAAATATTTATCGCCACGCACCGATTGTGCGTATATCCTGCGATGTATGCATGCGCGCTTTGTGGGGAAGTATTCGCCATACAGTAGGCCGCTATAAGTCTGATTTTCATGTAGTTTGCCTTTAAAGTTGCCAAGCGCCAAATAGTAACATACAATCTTTTCATGCCAATCGCGTTGTTGTGGTGATTTGTACTAACAAAAGTTATACCATTGATCTGTATGGAAGTTTCATCATTTTTCTCCAAAGGAAATGCAATTGTAACGGAGACCTATTTTCTGCTGAAATTTGCTTCGTGGATATAACTGTAACCAGCATCTATATTTCTCACAATTTTATCGGGCTAGCACGGGTAAGCCTGATTTTCCTGTACAGCCGATAGATATAAATACCCTAAAAATATCGTAATATCAGCAGCTGATCAGAATATATACAAGTGCGCAGTACGTATCACCACAAGTTTGTGCCGAGCCAAACGCCGAAGCTTTGACGGTATGTTAAATCTATGTTTAGTTTTATTATTTTATGTTTGAATATGCTTGTATGTTTTGTAGGGGTATCCTCCTTAGTAAACCCCAACTTTCTGAAGCCTCTTCTGGATTTATTTAGGCTTTATTAACGTCGGGTCACTTGTTCGATCCTTAGCTTTTGACTACCGGTTGTTTGAAAACCGTGGTCCCGTCTCTGTGTGACATTAGGTGTTGAGGGGACGTAAAATTTAACAGACAGGTGTAACCATATCTTCATCATCAGGGCGAACTTTATCCGTGAAGCATGTTCATGTTGGTGTAGGAAAAAATTTGCTCAAGAAGAATTACGAGTTCATTTTTTGTAACGATGCCGTTTCTGTTTAAGAAATCTGCTTGCACCTGTGTGCACATGAAAATAACGTGGTTTTTTGTTGTTAACATTGCATTAAGGGTAGGCAAATATGTAGGATAACAAGTTTCGGTATTTGGTCGTCACGTTATAACGGCCTGAGCGGCATAAATGAAGTCATCAACGTCGCAAAGTCGGTTCTAACGATACGCTTACCAAATAGGGGAATGATTTTTTGTTTAGTTTTTTACTGCAAATAGTGCAGGTCCGTTCATGAAGTATGATACGACTAACAGTGCAGTCCCATTCAAATATTGATTCGCGGTGTGTAGAATGAAGTCAAAATTTTCCTGTTTTTAGTTTCTAGCTGTTGTTAATGTAATGAATTTGTGAACATCTATACTTGTGAGCCGTGTCGCGGAGAAGGATATGGAATTGAGTTTTTTTTTCTCTGTAATTGGCGAATGACCAGGTAGCGCAAAGGCGCAATCTGTTCAATTGCCTCTTACCAGTGCTGATGCAGTGAGCACGAATTTGATGAGTATTATGCTCAGTTACAATGGGCATTAAATTTATTTCTATTGTGTTCAGTAAGGGAGCATAAATTTTGGGTATTCTTGTTTCAAGCAAGGGTACTGTTATTTTGTTGCATAGTCAATCGGTGTTCTGCTGCGCGGTAATTTTTGCGTGCACTGATAAGCCTGTTTGTCTGGCTGGCGCATGCGCAATAACGGTATATGCATGAGCATGTTCAGGGATCATGATTTTTTTGTAAACGTTCGTGAGCCGTATTTTAGTTGTTCGTTATTGTTATAGGCACTTCATGGTTGATGACCAGATTCGCTGCTCACCGCCCTATTTGAGCAGGCGTTGAAGGGTCGACGGTCCAGAGGGTTGTTATGCCCAGCACAGGCGGGCAAAGCCCAAATCGCGGAACGTCGTCGCCTGGACTACCACCACCTGGGAGAGGCGGACTACCAGCTGGTGTTGTTTGTGAATATGGTTGAACACAGTCACCATAAAGTGTCAAAATAGGACATGAAGTCCACAACGTGTTCTAATAGGACATGATGTCCACACTCGTTTTCGCGGTCTTATGAGACACGACTCGAGAAGTGCACTAGTGAAATAACAACATATTTTTCCTCTTTTGTTTGCTTCGTTTTTCTTTATTCGTATGCTTTGTGTTATTTGTTTCTATATAATTTCCGAGCACAAAACATAGTTTTGTCCTTCGGGACAGCCCCGTGAAATATTATAGCATAAAATACAGTGTTATGTGTTGTTATTGTTGTATATAGTTATTGTTAATAATTTTTGCCTTTTATATAACCTCCCTCTTGTGCCTTGCCCTACAATTGGCCGTTCACCTGTCAGAGATTACCCTCGGTCGTCTTATCAGCATGTGTGTCTGCGGGACGCTGTAACCCTACATGTAACAGGTTGCCATCAAAGAAAACTAACCAAATTCCACAGGAAACCGGGTTGCAGTATATCAGTGTAATATCAATTCGTAAAACATAATTTGTGCGTAAATATATATATGCAGCAACAAGATTTTATTTGCAAAATACGTAATAAAAGATGTTTGGCCGCCTACTGTATGATACATTTAAGCAACTTTTCCCCTTGCATGATTTTATTATATCATACAAACGATATTCATGTGGACAGAAGCTAGCATGAAGCTATTTTGGGTCAATTGATAAAAAAAAAACTCGACCCAAAAATGTGTTTATACCACATGGGTGTGTTATCGCCATGACCGGTTTCACGAACACAGAAAGCGACGTCAAGTCCTATTTATCCGAAGCGGAAATGGCAATGCATAAAGAAATACACAATCTACCAAATAAAGAAGTGAAGGCAATGATCAGGAACCGATAACATTTTCTTGCACACCAGACAAGGAAATCCGTGATTTTACCCTGGGATAGAAATTTATGATCTGACCCTGGTCTTCCGACCCAATATCGAATATTCCCGCGTGTTTGATAAATGTACTGGTTGAATACGACCTCGTATGCGCCGTCGTTAAGGTTGACGTCATGCACGTTACGTGACGTCACTAAACATTCCTGTAGTGTCATCACAAAATGGCGGACGTTGGTAACCGAAGTGACTGCAGCATTAAAAATCCGCGCTAAAAATGGAAGGTATGCAAAAAAGAATCCTATATGGGTGAGAGGGGTGGATAGAAAAATCCGTCCCTCGGGATCACTGTCCGGCATCACTCGGCAAGCCTCGTGATACCGGACAGTGACCCTCGGTATGGATTTTTCCATCCACCCCTCACACCCATATAAGATTCTTATAATCCCACATTTTCCATCCAAGACACCGAAGGGAAAGAAACATTCACATAAAACAACTTCACTATAATGAAAAAGTCACAATCGGAGAGCCAAAAGTTTCATTTACTCTCCAACAAAATGGCTAACGGCTATCCAAAATAAAAAGTTATTAGCAATACAGACACGCAAAGACATAACACATAACAGTATTAAACCACAACAGAAGAACCGTCCTGGAACGGTCACAAAAAAGTCTTTTCACGATGCCGAAATGGGTTAAATCGATTTGACTCGATTGACTACGGAACCATTCAAAATCAAAAAGAAGATGAATTACGAAAAGACATTATTTGTTTAAAATCGGATTTATTTATATATCACAGATGATTTTTTTTTTTTTTGCTATGAAAACTAAGATTTTTCTTTCTGATTTATTTCCTCAACATAGGCTATTGGTACTTGTAAGAACCGCCAAACTGATGCGGGTCAAACAGCCTATGTCTTGGAGCAGAAATAGGGAAAATAATGGTTCATCCTGAAACCTTTGTTTTCTCTATATAGAGTGGAGCTTACAGGGGTTTCCATTTCTCGGACTTGTTAACGTGATGGCGAAGAAAATAATTAAAACAGAAGGGAAGGTGATGATCAGGAATCGATACAATTAACCAACAGATCCCAGCAGTGACACCAAAGGGAAAGGAACAAAGAAACGAAACAACCAGACCCCAGCGGAAACGTGAATAGCGGAAAGCCAAAAGGACAGTTACTTTCCCACAAAAAGGCCAACTGGCTATCCAAAACAAAATACTACAAGCGAAACACACACTCAAATAGAAACAATACCGAAAGTAAACCGCGACAGAAGAACCGCCGAAACTAATTCCACTTGGGGCTTAAATCGATTTTACGCAGCTGCAATCCTCGCCCAAACTTCCGTCGCGATTTAGTCAAATAATTTGATCAGTACGCATGAAGGCCGCCTAACTCATCAGTGCAACATCTCCGAGAACACAAAAATCAAACAACCACAGGGATGAAACAACGGTGAGGACTCGACAGAAAGATACCACTGAAATGCTGGAGCAAAAGAAAACCAACAGTTAGTCTCCGATGGACCCGACCAGAGACAGAGCATCAGGCACCAACCAACATTACATTACATTAAATTCTCTCTAATTCTCAGTAAGCATTTACACTTAAACCGTCCCAGAATCTGAGGACTGACCCATCGGCATGCAATTAAAGAAGGAAGCAAAGTTGTCAACCGTGATTGGTTTAACTACCATGCATGCAGTCTGTCGTATGACATTTAAGTTGCACCGAATCTTTTTATATCGAAGAAAGATTTTACGAAATTGGATGCGGAAGTCATTGCAATTATATATTTTTTTTCTGAATTTATATACTAAGTCACCATCAAATTCGGGTTCAGATATATCATGTTACAGAAGAGATTTAAGTCCAACATTGTATTTTGAAAATAAATCGGAATGATGTCTATTAAATTTTGAAAAAGGCTTTTCGTAGTTTATGATACCGATAATCCCGATTAAGAAGTTTAGCAGCTAATCATTTATTACGAGTGCTGAAGTCAGTTACACGAATAAACACTCTGGCAAATCGAATTGAGTCAGTCGAAATATAAACGCCATAGGATGCCGCGCGAGGAATATCAAAATCAAAATCATCGCGTTTATCATAAACCCGCAGGAGACAAACCCATCCACAATAGATGCCGCTTTACAAATTGATATTGTCACCTTGAAAATGAAAAGAGGTTTTATTTTTTTATAAGTAAGTAGTTATAATTTTGGTTATCGTCGAAAACAGTCAAAACGATAGCTTGGTATAAAAATGATATCTGCTGAAAGACCACTACAGAAACATTTATCTACTTTGTCATGATACCTGCAATAACATTACAGTACATTATACCAATTTTCGTTTCTTTCTTTCATTATAAGTTTTAGTCGTCATAACATTCAGATTTATTAAATGAGATCAAATTTAAAGAAATCCCAATGTCATGAATTAATTACTCACGAGGATTTATTTATACATTTTATAAACTTAAATAATTATTCATATACATTTATTCGGCATTTTGCTTGTTAAAGCAACCAACTGAAAATTAAGTTTTATGAGTCCTAACATTCTGATATACACAAAACCTATATCATGAATTAATGACTCTGGAGGATTTATTTATTTATTTATTTATTTATTTATTTATTCAGCATTTTGCTAGTTCATTATGATAACACACCCGTGCGACATAGTGCATTTTTCAGAACTTCAAAATGGCTACTAATCAGATGAAAATCCATGATATTCACCTTATAAATGTTCTAAAGAAAGGTTGTGGGTGCTCGTTAGAATCGCCTCAATGAGGCGGTTATAACGAGTACCCACCACCTATGTCTTGGAATAGTAATAAGAAAAATATTGTTTACCCCCGTAAACCCCAGTTTTCTCTATATAATTTGGGGTTTGGGGGGGGGGGGCGTCTTCATATCACGGACTTGTCCACGTGATGTACAGCAAGAAATTGAAAATTGTGTTTGGGATGTATGTAGATATCATATGACCGCTAGAAACCTACTCGAACAAGTGGTGTAGTAAAACTGACTATTTTGACAGAATAAATACAAGTTTTCACTTTTCCCATTGAATTACCAGACCTACATTAAAATGATTACTCCGCGCATGCAATTTTAGTTTAAACGTATGTTTTACGTAGATATGCACACATACGTGTATACACGTATAACCATATATTTGTTTTTCATTCTTGAAAGGTTTGAAGCTAAAAGTCTGATTTAATTGATCATCTAAAACATACGGTTGCTACATGTCAAATTGGGAAAACTACAACAACTATTTTGGACAATAAATACTTAAATAGCTACGGAAGAATATCAAAATATCTTTAATGTTTTGAAAAGAAATAGACAACATTACGAAAACACGCCTATACAAATACATTGTAACCTTTATCGCCGAAAAAATGAAAAATTTAAAATAAAAAATTGTGACATTTTTCTTATTTCTGCTCAAAATATAGATTGTGGGTATCGTTAGAACCGCCTCATCGAGGCGGTTCTAACAAGTATCCACAAACTATATATTACAACAGAAATAAGAAAAATAGGGTTTGCCGATGTAAACCCTAGTTTTACTATGTAAAAGTGGGGGTCAAGGGGATCAAAATTATATAAGCATGTTTGCGTAAAGATGAAGACGAGAAGCGATACAGGGCTTTAAATAGAGACCTGAACCGTTGAGTCTATATTTTAAAAAATATATCGTATTCCGCACTAATGTGGTGGGAATGAACCTAGTAAGCAAACAGCTTTGTAATTGTGTTACATAAAATTCAAAAAATTAATTAGCAATGCTGTAACCATAAATGTAAATGTGTATCTTCATATCAAATATCAAGTTATGTAAAAACGTGTTTAATTAACCAATGTAAAGTTATAGACCATTCTTTAATTTGCTTAAACTTAACATAGATGAATGTCAGTCACACGTACAGACGCAAGCTTAATTAAGTAACTTCCAAGAACATTTTACATCACATACCTTATGTTACATGAATTGAGTCCGCTAAGTTGAATAAACTTACAAATGTTGCAATTAGGATACCGAAACATAACAGATAACAGTCAATGTACTGACAGCATTGGTGGGTCGATTATCTCTGATTGTGGGCTGATCAAGGATTTGGACTGCTTCGTTGAACCTTTAAAATGCTGTACTTTAAGCAAACAGTGTAGAACCGTGATCAGCCGCTGGTCGACACTGTTTACAAATCCCAACATATGATTCCAGTCCAGATTCTGTAGATTACCATCTTACGCAACACTGACTTCACAGTGATAAAAATAACTTTATCATATGACGTCGCGTCTTAGAATGCAATACCGCCATGTAATAAATTCGATAATCATCTAGTGGATTAAATATACAAAATAGTTAGATAAAGGGGGAGTTCCAGCCTATAGCCTAAAATGCAGATTAACTACAGTAAAACTACATGTATGACAGTTGGCACAAGGCAAAGATTAAATGATTCTCGACCGCTGAATTTGATAGTGGACAATATTCATATTGAAAATGTCTCCAAACAAAAACTTCTAGGAATATTCATCGACACAAACCTAACCTGGTCTGCTCACATTGATTATCTATGCTCCACTATATCATCTAAAATATCGCTCTTGAGACAATTAGCCGTCTACGTACCAACAGAAGTCCTAAAATTATTTTACCAAGGATACATCATTCCCCTACTTGAATACGGTTGTGTTACCTGGGGAACAACATCTGCTACAAACATTGAACGCCTAGAAAAGTTGCAAAAGCGTGCTGCACGGATCATTTTGCGTGCAGAGTTCACTACACCATCTGCCGAAATGTTTCATAAACTAGGCTGGTCATCAGTAGGCAGTAGATTGAAATATAACAAAGCAACTCTAATCTATAGGGCTTTAAATGGTCTTACGCCAGATTATATATCAAAACTACTGACACCAACAACACAAATTCATTCACTTAACCTACGTTCATCTAAAAATGGCTCATTATATGTACCAAAGGCACGTACGTCACTATATAGTGGTTCATTTTCTTGCTCGGCACCCAGAATGTGGAACACTCTTCCTCAATCAGTGAAAAATGCGGGTTCCTTGAATACATTCAAAAAAAATTTTAAGTCATTTTTTTAACATCTCAGATTAAGTGTTGCTCATCAAATTTTTTAAGATGTCACCTAATACAACATTTTAAGTCCATTCTTATATTTTATACGCCCCCCTGAAACGCTCAATGAGAAGGGACTCATATGATCCCAACCCATGTTTTTGTACTTTTATATTATTATTATTGTCGTAGTCCTTTTACTTAGGTCTCCAATATTACAATTTTATTATTTATTTAGTTAGTATTTTTTTTTTTTTTTTTTTTATTTTCTTATCATATATATATATAATGTTTTATTATTTTTAGGTTATAAACGAGTTTTCAAGTTTTTTTTTTATTCTCATACTCTTTCATTGATCCATGTATTTTATATGTTTGTAAGTATGTATATAGATATGTTTATTTGTTATAGAGGGCCGCAAGGTAGACTAGCTTATACAGCTAATTGTGTAACCCTCTCAAAATATTGTTCAAATAAATAAATAAAAATAGTAAATTTCCATAGGGTTCTGCCCACGCACAGATTTCCATGATATTGTGCATAATTAATGCCTGGTAAATGACTGTTCATTATGTCTCCCCCGAAAAATTTTTTTTCGGAGAGACATATTGTTTTTCCCCCAGGCGTCTGTCTGTCTGTCCGTCTGTCTGTCTGTCCGTCTGTCTGTCTGTCCGTCTGTCTGTCACACATTCGTGTCCGCTCTATAACTTCAAAACCGTTGGAGCTATCGTCACGAAACTTAGTATAAATATAAATCAGCATTAGACGACGTGCAGTGCGCAAGAACTATAACTCTCGCATTTATACTTTTTGAATTATCTCCATTGGAAGTTTGTTGGTATGTATATATGTATGGGCAAATCGTGTCCGGTCAATAACTTTCTTATTTTCAGATGGATTTTAAAATTACTTGGCAGAAATATTAACAACCATAAGACGATGTGTGGTGTGCATGAATCAGGTCGGTACCTCAAAGGTCAAGGTCATACTTAGAGGTCAAAGGTCAAAAAAGGGGCCTTTTTTCGTATTTGGTCAATAACTTTCTTATTTTGAGATGAATTTTAAAATTACTTGGCAGAAATATTAACCACCATGAGACGATGTGTGGTGTGCATCAGGCAGGTAAGTACCTCGAAGGTCAAGGTCATACTTAGAGGTCAAAGGTCAAAAAAGGGGCCTTTTTTTCTTGTTTTGTCAATAACTTTCTTATTTTGAGATGAATTTTAAAATTACTTGGCAGAAATATTAACCACCATGAGACGATGTGTGGTGTGCATCAGGCAGGTCAGTACCTTGAAGGTCAAGGTCATACTTAGAGGTCAAAGTCCAAAAAGGGGCCTTTTTTCGTGTTTTGTCAATAACTTTCTTATTTTGAGATGGATTGTGAAATCACTTGGCACAATGTTAACCAATATAAGACAATGTGTTACGTGCATGACCCAGGTTGGTACCTCAAAGGTCAAGGTCATACTTAGAGGTCAAAGGTAAAAAAGGGGCCTTTTTTCCGGTTTTGTCAATAACTTGCTTATTTTTAGATAGAATTTGAAGTTACTTGGCAAAAATGTTAACTTTCATGAGACGATGTGTTGCATGCATGATTCACTTTGATACCTCAAGTGTCAAGGTCATACATAGAGGTCAAAAGTCAAAAAAGGGGCCTTTTTTTCGTGTTTGGTCAATAACTTTCTTATTTTTAGATGGATTTTGAAATTGCTTGGCAGAAATGTTAAACACCATGAGATGATGTGTTGCACGCATGACCCAGTTTGGTACCTGAAAGGTCAAGGTCATACATAGAGGTTAAAGGTCAAAAAGGGGCCTTTTTTGTGTTCTGTCAATAACTTTCTTATTTTTAGATGGATTTTGAAATTACTTGGCAGAAATGTTAACCACCATAAGACAATGTGTTGCATGCATGACCCAAGTTGGTACCTCAAATGTCAAGGTCGTACTAAGAGGTCAAAGAACCAAAAGGGGCCTTTTTATGCCTCCAACTTTGAAAAAGTTAGAGGGGCATATTGGTTCTGGTTCGTTTGTCCGTTCGTCTGTCCGTTACGCTTTTGATGCATAGCATAACTAAAGAACCGTGTATGCTAGGGTTTTGAAATTTCATATATGGATTCCTCATGGAAAATTAGCTGACACTTTTTTTTTTTCTTGTCCGGATTATGCCCCCTTCAAGAGTTATTGCCCTTTGAATTTTTTTTAATAAAATCTTGTCAGCAAGATATCTCAAAAACTATTGGAGCTAGAGCCTTGAAAGTTGGTGAATATATTGGTGGTGATGAGTAGATGAACTGATTAACTTTGGACAAAATTCCGAAAAATACTTTGTGAGTTACGGCCCTTTGTCATTTTGGTAATTTGTGCCCATTGTAATGTATGCTAAAAGTGATGCATAGCATAACTTTAGAACCGTGTATGCTAGGGTTTTGAAATTTCATATATGGATTTCTCTTGGAAAATTAGCTGACACATATTTTTTTTCGCGTCCGGATTATGCCCCTTTCAAGAGTTATTGCCCTTTGAAATTTTTTTAATAAAATCTTGTCAGCAAGATATCTCAAAAACTATTGGAGCTAGAGCCTTGAAAATTGATGAATATATTGGTGGTGATGAGTAGATGAACTGTTTAACTTTTGACAAAATTCTGAAAAATACTTTATGAGTTATGGCCCTTTGTCATTTTGGTAATTTGTGCCCATTGTAATGTATGCTAAAAGTGATGCATAGCATAACTTTAGAACCGTGTATGCTAGGGTTTTGAAATTTCATATATGGATTCCTAATGGATAATAAGCCGACTCGTATTTTTTTTCTCGTCCGGATTATGCCCCTTTCAAGAGTTATTGCCCTTTGAAATTTTTTCAATAAAATCTTGTCAGCAAAATTTCTCAAACACTATTGGAGCTAGAGCCTTGAAAGTTGTTGAGTATATTGATGGTGATGAGTATATGAACTGATTAACTTTTGACAAAATTCCGAAAAATACTTTATGAGTTATGGCCCTTTGTCATTTTGGTAATTTGTGCCCATTGTAATGAATGCTAAAAGGGATGCATAGCATAACTTTAGAACTGTGTATGCTATGGTTTTGAAATTTCATATATGCATTCCTAATGGAAAATAAGCTGACGAGTATTATTTTTCTCATCCGGATTATGCCCCTTTCAAGAGTTATTGCCCTTTGAAATTTTTTGAACATTTTTAAAGTTACTTTGCAGAAATGTTTATCTTCATTAGATGATGTGTTGCACACAAGACCCGACTCAATACCTCCAATGTCAAGGTTATACTTAGAGGTCAAAAACGGGGGAGACATCTGTGTTTTTGTAGAAAAACAAATTCTAGTTATTTAGCTATTTCACTCTCATATCTGTTTTCATTATAAATCTACAATGTTTTGTTTATTTCCACATCCGAAAATAGGGGTACCCTCAAACAAGTGAATATATACATAACAGCTTCTTATAATTTGGAGTTATTTTGTTCTCAGGCATAGCTGTAGTGATTTGTGATTATTTTTGTATCACATTTGCTATTGTTCATTTGAAGTTTCACAGACCATGATCAATTTCATATGGAGCAGACCCCAGATTTCACAACCATAAAATCTTTTGGAGTATGTTTGAATTTTGATTTCACATTGTTGCAGTTCTTGTCACCCCATCATTGTAATATGAAAATTGCCCATGTATATGTAGAACATTTTATCAAACTTTCTTGAAAATCTGAGACCGGTAACATACTGCATTTGAACATTGAATAGCACTGGTCAGATTTTTTAATTTTTTTCAAACCATTGTAGATATGGAATAACATTTTCAATCGAGAAATTGCTCACCAATATATATATATACATGAATATATGTATGTTTAAACCTTGATTGTATAGTATAGGCTCAATTAATCAGCATTTGTATTATTTATGGTACCCTGGGGAACACCGAAAACACAATTAATTTTGAGTGTTCATTAACATTTCAATCGGATTTTATTAAAATAATATTTCATTTCTTAACAGGCGTTTTTGCATTTAATGTAATCCTAAAGACTGCTGTAGCTTATTATGACAAAGATTGTTGAAATGGCAAGTAAAATGGATGGTTCTGTAAACCAGACAATTCCGCTTGACTCTCTGAACTGATGCAGTCTACTTAAAAAGTTTGAAAAGTCTGATTGTCATACATGAAAGGAAAGCTTGCAAAATGAATGGCCAAGAGTAATGATGTTGTATTATGGTTGAGCCAGGTATGTCATAATAACACAGACAATATTTTCTGATCTCTTGGCCAGTGGTATACACAGATTACTGTAGACAAAATGGAAACACAAGTGTGTTGGCTCTTTTGTCACTCTAACAATGCCGCCGCAACTAAAGCACAAACAAATGTTGCCTGCTCTGCAAATCAGTGTCATAAAGTTATATTATTTATATTCTTAAATATGATCCAGAAAATAACCAGTTATTTTTTAGTATCATGAAATAGTATAATCGAGAAGACTATTCAGTTCAGCTTTCGAACGATTTCAGAGGAAGAAAAGAGCAAACGGTATATTTGCGATCAGTATTATAGAAAAATATGAAGCCAACTGCAGATTTTGGTTCAGAATATATTAATAGTACAGCTAACAGCTGATTTACGCCATTTTAAAAAACTGATGAATACAGAGCTAGAAAACTTAACACTGATGACAAGTACTGCATACAGATGACTAAAAATGCGAATGGTATTTCAACATCTAAATATAATATCAGCTATCAAATGCATTAGTTACAGCTACTTGCCTTCCGTCTATTTCAGTTAGGGAAGTGTATACCAAATGCCAATTTTACAACTAGTTACAGTGTTACTAGCTCTGCATTTATTTTGAAGACTAAGACATTGTAGCTTACACTTTTGCAGCTGTTATAATGAACCTAGAAAAAAAATGCAGAAAATGGTTTTCATGATCTCACAAAACCTTTGGTGGGGGAGCCGAGTGTGAGTCTCTTTGACAAAGTGATGTACGAAGAAATTACCAACATATTGTAGCGGAACTGGGCTGCTGCAGTTACTTTTAGTGTTTATTTACGCTGCCGAGTATCGGTACATGTCGGCAGTAAGAAAAGTCGAATCGAGAGCCAACTTTGATCGTCGAATTTACCCACTAAAACCGTTCACTGTACGTCTTCCGATCATGATCGGGAAGATTTACCTTTATATATTCTAGTTGGATACTTTTCATAAGTTTGCAGGCGTTTATATCGCTTTATTTTGGGTGAATTCTGTCAATTATCGAATCGCAACCATTATTGGTTGCGGTTCGGTAGTTTTCGCGCCCTTCTAACCGAATCGTCCAGAATGGTCCCACAGTCCCGGAATCGTCTTGGCGCAACCATTGCCATCTCGTGAGCTCACGAGATGACGTTGCGGCTGTCACGTGACCAAAGACTATATAAGCGTCTGCACAGCTTGTTTCCGGGAGACTGCTACAATAGTATTCTCCCGATCACTTGATCAAAATACTGAGAAGATAGCAACCATTGCACAACCATTGCACCATTTAGTTGCACCAATTGAGAAGTCAGACAACCATTGAACTATGCCTGGGAGAAAGTCAACAAACGGACCTAATGAGGTTTCTCTCTCATAATTTCTAGTTGGTTCCCATTGTTGACTATTCTTGTTTTGTTTTGTTAAGTTCAATGGATCTAGGTTAGCACATGATAGTTACTCCATCCCTCCTCTAGTGTAGAGATGACTCTAGTGTGGTAGTTTACCTTTGAAACCATTGTGGCTTCTCTTTTATTTTGCCACTTCTACACTCTCCTACATGCACAACCATTATACACAACTCCCCAACCATTGCAACCATTGCACACAATCCATGGGTTCACAGCCATACAACCATAATCAGCAACCATTGTAACCATTACACTCAACCATTTACTCACACCCCTTGCACCCTTAACCATTGCAACCAATACACTCCACCATTGCAACCATTGACTCTCAACCCTTAACCATTGCAACCAGTACACTCAACCCTTACAACCATTGACTCTCAGCCCGTACACCCTCAGCCATTGCAACCATTACTTTTAACGGTTGATTCACAACCAGTACCCACAACCATTGCAACCATTCCGCTCAACCCCAACCCCCCCTTGCACTCCACCAATGCAACCATTGCACGCAACCATTGGTTATCTTGAAGGCCAGCCAATGTCACGCAACCATTACTCACAATAGGGGAAACGTACACCATAGTGGAACTCTACCACTGACTCGCAGACTTAACCCTTCAACTACCACTTATATAGAGTCATCACACTGGCGGTTGAGAATTCCTGTTCACAAAGATTTGTTCTGCTGATGATAACAGATCCCGGTGCAATTTCTCTGCACTGTATAGTTATTTATATCCATAGTTATATTAAGATTATGAGTACCTCTAGCCGGCACATCAATTTAGATTAGTTCACCTATATTATTTATGAGCAGGAATCTGTTTAGATTTGAAACTACTAAAACAATAAAATAATCAATTTAACTTGAAAACACGGACTTGTCTCTCTATCATATTCCACTAGCATTGATGCCAGCCCAGGTCGGACCCACAAATTATGTAACGCCACCTTGTACATCCTGACCTAAATTTGCCTCGGCGAGGTGGTCCCGTTACATCTGGTGTCAGGCGGGGATTTTGTGATGGAAATATATGTGATGATAAAATATAGGATGCAGTAAAATACACATGAAAACTTTTTTTTATTTCGAAACAGAAAAATTTCAGGTCTTCAGTCTAGTGCAGCATAGTTTGTCGTTCATGTTTTGAGATGTTAACCATTGGTAGTCTGTTCACACTGTAAACCTGAAATGATACAGAAACAATGTCTGAATAGCATGTAAAATCCTGGTGTTTGGCCATTGCTAGTGGAGATAAAATAATAATAATAATAATTCCGTAGTGAACCATTAATAAATAATAATAATAAAAAAAAAAAAAAAAAAAATGGCAGAAAATAGTCCGCAGACTAACCCTAATGAGCACACACGGCAGCACCGTCGACACACATCCCATGAAAATGTACATGATGATGGTATTGATGCTCAGTCGGAAGCCAGCTCTGCAAGTGCACTCCAACTGTCTATGCTTGAGAACAGATTAGAGAATGAAATGACCAAAATGGCTTCAATGGTGAAAAATACTGTTTCTACTTAGCAGAATACTCTTTCTGCAACATTGCAACAGTTTGAGAGGAAATTCTCAGAGATTGATGAGAAACTTCATAGCTTGGCTTCTGACAGGGGCGTCTTTGCTAATCGTAATGAAAATAGAAACACATCGCTGATTGGTCAGCAATATCAAAGCAATTTAAATACAGGGGATATTGGTTGTTTACCGACTCAGGAGAATTTACCTTCTCAGGCTAACAACTTGCCTTTGGGTACCACTACCACACAAACTAATCAGAATGGTATTTCAACAAGCATTGACCTTCCAAGATCCCAAGAAAATACTCGCAGGGGAGATAATTCCTCCGAGAATACTGCTCAAGTGAGTCAGAGTTATTCAAACTTCAGTATGGAGAGGCCCACACAAGAAATTTTACAGTCTAAGGGAGGTAACCACCTCTTAAAAATGAAACCTCAGAATTTTGATGGAAAATCTGATTTTGATGAGTTTTTGTGCCAGTTTGATATCACTTGTGAGATCAATGCTTGGAAATACAAGGAAAAATCCTTATATCTTGCAAACTGTTTAACTGGGGAAGCAAGATCTTTGTTGAATGAACTTGATACTGATGGGAGAAGGGATTATGATACGCTGATTGAAAAACTAAGGAATAGGTTCGGGTCCGTTAATAGATCTGAAATTTACCGTACACAGTTGAAGTCTAGGACTAGGAATAAGGGGGAAACAATTCCAGAATTAGCTCAAGCCATCAAAAAGCTTGTCCGACAAGCTTATCCAAGTGTAAATAAGGACGTTATCGAAACACTTTCCCTTGACAACTTTATTGACGCCATTACCGACACTGATGTTCGTATGCGAGTGCGTGAACTCAGTCCCAAATCGCTTGAAGAAGCCGAGCAAATATGCGTGCGTCTTGAAGCTTATAAGATTGCTGACAAACAAAGGTCGCGTTTGGTGGGCCGCCTTGATGCTGAGACTGAACCGAGCAAAGTGGAACCAGGTAAATCAACCAATCAATTTGAGGTGCTTTCAGAAGCTATTTCTACCCTCACACGTGAGATGAAAAATTTTACTCAGACAAACCATAGAAATTCTATTAAGGGTAACTATAATGACCAAGGGTCACAGAGAAGTAGCTATAATAATCAGGGGTTTCAGAGAGGTAACCAAAATCATAATAGGTATCAGAGACCAAACCGACCCTACGCAAACTACAACCGCCCTGGGGCCAATGGTAGGCAGAATTATGGCAGTCAATTTGGGGCCAATGGTAGAGGAAATAACTCCGTTGTGACGAACCAAAACCACAACAGCAGGCAGCCACCTCATAATACTCAGCCTGCTCATAATCAAAATTCTGAGCAGCCAAGAGCAGCAAGTTCAACAAATGGCAACAATGTAGGCTTTTCACCCTCAGAAGTTGCAAATAACTTACAGGGAAACCTGACTCGGTCGGATTGGGGGGCCACAACCCGACGTCAGTAGATGGGCCCAAGATAGCTCTTAGAAGTATGGAGGAAGGGTATTTCATCTCAGCAATAGTCGCAAATATGCCTCTCACCTTTCTCGTTGACACTGGCTCAAACGTCACCATTCTACGTAAAGATCTGTTGGAAAACTGGCCAAAGGAACACTTTCCAGACTTGACACCTGTAAATATACAGTTAATGACAGCTACAGGTGAATGTTCACCATTTTATGGAAAGGCAAAAATAGATTTCACTATGGGAAGTCAAAATTTATCACATGAAATTCTTTTTGCTGATATAAAGAATGATGGAATTCTTGGCATTGATTTCTTATGTGCTAACCGGTGTGATGTGCTTTTGAGTAAAGGCCACGTAGTTTTGAATGGCGAAAAGATTGCTTGTTATCGCAGCACCAATGAAGCTCAACCTGGCTGCTGTCGTATAGCACTAACAGAAAATGTTCAGGTGCCCCCTGGTAGTGAGATGATAGTGAAAGGCAGACCTCTTGATAAATTTAACAAGGATAGTGTTGGCATTTTGGAGGCTTCCGAGGTTTTTGCTTCACGCTATGGCTTGCTAGTGGCGAAAGCTTTGGTTTGCCCTAAAATGGGAACAGTACCGTTACGCATTATGAACCTTTTAGACGAGCCATGTTTCTTACGCAAAAGCACAATCGCAGCAGTATATGAGCCAGTTGACGAGAAGGAAGTGAGGACAGTTAGCTCCCTTGTTACCAATGAATCTGAGATGCTTAAATCCCCTGATCAACAGATATCTTCTGAAAGTAATTCTGTTGGTTCTGTTGATCAGGACTCCTCTATACTTGACAGCTCTCTTGATAAAGAAAAGTTTGAGATAGTTAGCTCCCTTGAAACCACCCAATCTGATATTACCTCCCCTTATACAGAAAAATCTTCATTTTCACATCTTGAGCAGTTGATTTCTGAAAGCTCAGCCAGTCTAAATGAGTCTCAAAAGAAAAGTATGCAGTCATTATTATGTGAGTTCAGTGACCAGTTTTCAAGATCATCACATGACCTTGGATCATGTAGCCTTGAGCAGCACACTATCCGCTTAAAACCTGATGCTACGCCAATAAAACAAAGGCCATACAGAATTCCTTTGGCAAAACGCGAGGTAGCAGAACAAGAAATAAAACTTATGGCAGAGAAGAACCTGATTGAGCCTTCTTTCTCAGCTTGGTGCTCACCAGCTGTTTTGGTGCCAAAACGTGATGGATCCACCAGATTTTGCATAGATTATAGGCGTCTTAATGAAGTGACTGTACCAGATTGTCATCCACTTCCTCGTACCGATGATACCTTATCGGCCCTTGGAGGAGCCCAGTGGTTTAGTACTGTCGATCTTCGGAGCGGTTATCACCAAATTCAGATCCGCCCCTCCGATCGACCCCTTACTGCATTCGCTATTCCTGGCAGTGGGCTGTGGCAATTTCGAGTTTTGCCATATGGTTTGGTAAATGCGCCAAGTGTCTTTGAACGGCTAGTAGAAAGGATTTTTGCAGGCCTTACCTACATTTCATTGTTAATCTATCTTGATGATATAATCATCTTTTCAAAAACCTTTGAGACTCATTTGGATAATCTGAGAGAAGTATTTATACGGCTTCGAGAAGCAAACCTTAAACTAAATCCTGGAAAGTGTAAACTTTTCTGTAAGGAAGTTTCCTTCCTTGGACACCGAGTGTCTTCAGAGGGCATTACAACTGACCCCGAGAAATTCAGAGTATTCGAGATTGGCCTCGGCCAAGAAATGCCAAAGAAGTAAGATCATTTGTTGGCTTGGCCAGCTATTATAGGAAGTTTTGTCCTTCATTTGCTTCAGTCTGCAAGCCACTGCACAAACTTACCGAGAAAAACCAACCATTTATATGGGACAGTGCATCACAAGGAGCATTTGACACCATCAAGGACTTGCTGACCACAGCACCAGTTCTCAGCTACCCTTGTCCAACTGGTAATGGTTGGGTTCTTGACTGTGATGCATCAAATGTGGGGATTGGGGCTGTCCTTCATCAGCTGCAAAATGGAGAAGAAAAGGTCATTGGTTACTTTAGTAGGTGTTTGTCAAAAACCGAAAGAAAATATTGTACTACTCGAAAAGAGCTTCTAGCTGTTGTTATGGCTGTAGATCACTTTCACCATTACATTTACGGCCAAGACTCAGTGGTGATTAGAACTGACCACAGCAGTTTGCGCTGGCTGATGAATTTCCGCAATACCGGTGAAGGTCAACTAGCTCGATTTCTAGAAAGATTGTCAGCCTACTCGTTTAAATTAGAATTTCGGGCTGGGAGAGTGCATTCAAATGCTGATGCGCTTAGTAGACGACCTTGTTATGCGAATGACTGCAAATACTGTGAGCGGTATGAAAAGTTATACCAACCAGATCCACCATTAGATTTTAGCCCTGATGAGCAAACAGGTATTAAAGTCACAGGGGTGTGGACTGGTAATGTTCCTGAAAATATTTGCTCTGATTGCGGTACTTCTTGTGAGTGCCCTAACAACCTATGTGAAATGCCAGAGGTCACAGTAGATGACCCAGCTGCCAAAGAATGTTTGACTACTTTACGTACAAGTACTACAAATGAGGTCTCTGTAGAGACAGAATTTAGGAGAAGCCAGAATTTATGTTTTAGCCAGGACAATGATCCGGCTGTTGGGCCCTTATTTATTGACGACACTCTACCTGGTAGAGAAGCTAGCCCTACCAGTTCTTTAGACCAAAGAGTTGCATCGGGGGTCTCCATAGAGATTACACCTAGGGATGTCACAGGCCGTGCTCCCTCACCTATTGTCTCGGATAATATGGTGGATGAGAGAACTCACAAAATTTGTTGTTCGAGTTGTCGTCCTTGTATATGTTGTTGCCAAATTGCACAAAATGAATATGACTGGCTTGACCAATTTGAAGATGAGCCTTTGTTTGGCTGTCTGTTTGGAAAGGAAGACTGTGAATGTAAAAAGGCTTGTTGTCTTGATGGTTGTCATGCAGGCATGACTCCAGTAGGGAGGACAGCTCATGAGGATATTGTCGACCATCCTGGTGAGACTGACCTACCCAGTGGATGTATACTTTCAAACAGCCACCCTACGGGAAATCTTCAAATGGGTCCTTGTAGTAGTACTGACCACAATTGTAGCAGCTGCAGTTATAAAACAAGTAAAGATCAATTTCAGGGTTGTTCAAATGTGAGCACCAATTCAGTAAACAGTGACAGAGATTGTGTGGAAATTTCTAAGGAAAATATCCGCATTGAGCAACAGAAAGATCCAACTTTAAAGCTCATCTTGCAGTGGAAAAGAAATGGTGAAAAACCTGGCTGGCATACGGTAGCTCCGTATGACAAAGAGCTGAAGGTTTATTGGCATAAATGGGATCTGATCGAAATTAGGGACGAGATCCTATGCAAGAAACATGTTAGAGATGACGGAACAGGTGATGACTACCTGTATATTATTCCTTTCAGTCTGCGTAAGGAAATTTTTCAACAGCTTCACACATATATAACAGCTGGGCATCTGGGCCGCAGCAAAACATATGAAAAACTTAGACAACGGTTTTATTGGTGCAATATGCACCGTGATGTGTCCTATTGGTGCAGGATCTGCCCAACCTGTGGGTCCAGGAAACTGCCACCAAGACGGGCAAAAGCTCCTATGCAGCAGTATAATGTGGGTTGTCCTATGGAAAGGATCGCACTGGATCTGAGCGGTCCTTACCCTGTATCTAACCGAGGTAATAAATATTTGTTGGTGATCTCCGATTACTTCAGCAAATGGTTAGAGGCTATACCGTTGAAAAATCAAGAGACTACCAGTGTTGCAGAAGCCCTGGTAAACCAGTTCATATCAATACATGGGGTACCATTACAGATCCATACTGATAGAGGCAGTAACTTTGAAGCAAAAGTCTTCCAAGAAGTGTGTAAACTTCTTGGTATTGACAAAACTAGGTCAACTATTAGAAGACCTCAGAGTGACGGAATGGCAGAGCGGGCCAACCGCACCATACAAAATATGATTTCTTCCTACATCTCAGACAATCAAACCGATTGGGACGAACATATACCTTTACTCTTGCTTGCGTACAGGTCATCTGTCCATGAGACCACTGGAGTTTCCCCAGCCAGAATGGTTTTTGGACGGGATCTGACTCTCCCAGTTGACCTGGCATTAGGTAGACCAGTTAGGGAAGAAAAACATTGTGTTACAGATTATGCCTATGAACTGGAGCAAAGGCTTCTTGATATCCATGAATATGCAAGAAAACATCTTAAAATAGCAAGTGACAGTATGAAACGCAAGTATGACGTAAAAGCAAATTGCAATCAGTTTATGGTAGGAGATGCCGTTTGGTATTTTAAACCAAAGCGCAGAAAAGGGTTCAACCCTAAAATACAAATACACTGGAAAGGGCCGTACGTTATTACTGAGCAACTGAATGACGTTCTTTATCGTATTCAAGCCGGTCCGAAGAATAAATCAGAGATAGTACACCATGATTCAATACGCCCCTACTTATGTGAGGATAAACCGACATGGTTTGACCCGACGATAAACTAACACCTATGAAAATTAGTCCAAAGATTTTAGGCTTTGGTAAATATAATGGTACACATAATCAAGGTTAAACCAGCTATTATAAAAATGACTTGAAAATCTGTGCCAACCTGATATTTTTATTTCAGGTTACTTTGTTACCATGAAAATTGTTTGTTGTTATTGCTGTTACCGTTATTGCTGTTACCATTATTCAGTTCTATGGTTATTTGATGATTGTATATGTGAAGATGCTTGCCCGAACCTTATGATGTTGGTAAGTCATGATCGATGTTTGTGGTGCAGAATATTGTCAAGCCTGTGTGGTGGCATGAATTCCTTGATTACAGACTGATAAAATGTGAGATTGAATACATACCCTTTGTTGACGGCTGTTCTGACAGGCTCAACTGATGTCATCTGGTCACACCACTGAAAAATAATATGGAAATTACATTTTATAAACTGTCACCATAAAGAACGGTTTAGCATAGCTCATTCCAATATTAAAGATGAAGTGTGTCTCAGTGCTATTATGCACAATGTCTACCACACCAAACGATAACAACATACCTATATAGCTGAGTCTTCTGTACACATGTGAGATGGTGATACATGACCACTTAAAATCGTCAACCTGATTTGAAATATTTACATGCCAGAGCAGAATCCATTAAAGTCCAACCTGTATTAGCGAGCACATATGGGATATATAAAAAGTTCTTGTTTAAGATAGGTGGCTTGCTTAATAGAGGTGGCCACTAAGACAGGTTTTACTGTATGCTTAACTCATGTGGCTGATAGTTATGTAGACCTGATGTCTGCCAAAATAATAAATAAATGCTGATGTTGGTGATTACTTGCACTATTGTGAATGTATGTGGCTTCCTGTCCATTGGTGTAAACTGACAAGATTTAATTGGCATGAAAGTAACATGGCCGAGACTACAGTTGTCTGGACTGGTCAAATGACTGAGAACATTAAGATTTATCAAACCCAACTGGGCATCATAAAGCAAATGAACAAACAATATGCTGCTTTATAGCAGATCTGTCCGGCAGTTACTAGATATAAGAGGCATTGGCTAACGAAATACTGAGCCCTTGAGACGATGGAATTTAAAATACTATTTTTGAACCTTGTACATGCTTGTGTATTTTCAGGGCAACAACTACAAATGTACCATATGCAGGACCCTCTACTTCCCAAAGGAATGGCAGGTGTGCCGCCACCTCAAGGAGCACCACACTGGGATTCAATATCAGTGCCAACTCTGTAACCAGATCTACCTCAGAAATACAATAAGCCATGGATGCAACGCCCGCCCCTCAGACTTCGAACCAATGCATGTGGAGTCTGGAGAAAAGGGTGATGCTGCGAGGAAGAGACTAGAGCACTTCGTCACCAACGTAATGGACCTCAAGTGGAGGTATGTTCCAGCAGCACAGGGTGCTGAATCCCCCGCCCCTGTCGTCAGGTCAAGGGTGACCACAGTTGAGAAGAAACGCCCGAACATGGTGAAGTTACCTTCAACGGGACGCCAGCCCAGACTCAACCACAAGACCCATAGACGCGAGGCAAGCAGAACCCCTTGTGAGGCCTCTAAGAAGCCCCGTCTTGAGATGTCTAGGGCAAATTCTCTCATTGACCTCGGGATAGACCCAGAAGTCGAGGTGTCTGCACCTATTTTCTCACCACCAACCAAGATTCTGGAGGGCGACCCAGACTTCGTTCCTTCGTTGGAGGCTTTGGCAGCAGGTGCCAGACCTCCCTCGGAGGACACACCTACTGAATCATCCCAGACAGTAAGCCTGCCCCTGGAGGAAGAGATAACTCTATCCACTGAAATCCTCCAAGGAATTTTAAACAATATGAATGAGCTACATACCCCAGAGGCTCCCGGACAGGCTGTCTCCAACTACACCAGTAGTAAGCAGCAAGCCAAAGAGGACAGTCCACCCAAACAACCTGCAAATAGTGAACCAGAAAAATTAATATCTGATAAAACAGTAACCTATGAAAACTCTAATCAGACAGAAAACAAAGTAGAGAAGATAAACAACAAACAAAAACAACTTGACACTGAAAAGTTACATGAAGAAATTGACAGTGGTCAGAATAACACTGAGAGTCAACAGAAAACAAAAGTGAACAACAATCAACAGGGACAAACTGAAATTGAGACAATAGGAGAACTAGTAAATAGCATAGAACAGAGTGTAAGGCAAAGTGAAGAAAGTAACGTTGAAGAAGAACAGGGTTCTGAAGTAAAGAGATTGAGAAGGGAAAGGCGAAAGGAGGAGAGAAAAAGAAAACGAGAGGAAGGGAGTCGGGATCAAGAAAAAGGGATTATTATTATAGAGGAAGGAAACATGGTAGAGGAGAGCGAGATAAGTAAAGAGGAAGTTGAAGAAGAAGCAAAAAGAGCGAGAAGGGAGAAAAGAAAACAAAGAAAAGAGGAGAAAAGAAGACAAAAGGAACATTTGAAAATCAAGGACAGGGATGACGAGGAGGAGATAAATGAGGTAGGAGCAGTCCCCTCTGAAGTACATTCAGAGATGAGTTGCCAGACTGCTTCACATATAACAACTGTAAATGAAATGCCTACTGGAATGTATCATGATGATTTTGACCCAATTGAAACAGAGGTGGATGTAAGACTGAAAGAGAGGGATCAAAAGGAGGAAGACTTTGAGATGAGAGAAGCCAGCAGAGTAACTCTAGATGTTGGGGGTAGGCACTTTGCTACAAGTAGAAAAACCCTTTTAAAGGACCCCAAATCTCTGTTTAATATAATTTTAAAGCCTGGGAAGAATCACTATTTTATTGACCGGGATGGTGCCCATTTCCGTTATATACTCAATTACTTACGTGAGGACAAAGTAACTGAGATGGCTATTCTTCCAAGAGAAAACAGGTACCTGCTTGAACTAAGAAACGAATGTATCTACTATGGACTCACTGGTCTCCAACACATGGTGGAAGCCAGGTTAAATCTATACAGAGATCTAAACCTGGCCTACTGAGATGTTTGCACTTGTCTTGAGATGTCTTATAACTACTAAGATCTGAGATGTCATTCAATATCTATACAGTACCCGGAAGAAGATGTCACAGAGTCAAGATTCCGCGTTGTGAAATTTTCCCGCGTAACCAATAATTATTTCCTTATAATCATTTAATTAATTTTTAATCATTCATCACGTAAGAAAATTATCCTATGGACTTTGTTGTATACAGTACTCAGGAACAGATGTAACAGAATCAAGAATCCGCGTAACTCATAATTATTTCTTAATAAGCATCAATTTAAGTTTAATTCATTTATCGTTAAGAGAACCACAACATGGACTTTAGTGAGACAAATCCATTAAATCTAAGTAAATAATTTTAATAAGTCTACAAATATTACGGACATCTCCAAGAAGACTCTGGTGGAATTAGTATAAGTTAGCTTAGTAGTTAAGTTTATTACCACTCTGTAAACTATTATTTACAGAGTTTATTATTATCTGTAAACTATAGGCCTCCGTTACCTAAGGAGTAAGAGCGCTGACTCTTAATCTTTAGGTTCTCACGTTGTGGACCTGAGATCGAATCAGGTCACATACACGTGAGATGCCACGTTCTGCAGCGGATGGACAGGTGGTTTTCCCCCGGGTACTCCGGTTTTACCCACCATTGATTAACGATCGGCTCAAAATAATTTAAATGATCTTGTAAGGGCCGTAAAAAAAAAAAAAAAAAAAAAAAAAAAAAAATGTAGATTATACCCTGGTTTATTAATTTCACGAACACTTTTCATGAAGTTTCTTTTTCATAATTTAGTGAATTTGCTATAATACTAATGAAATTTTCATTCAACTTATTGACATCTCAATCTTAGCTGTCTGTGTGTGATGTTTTATGTCCCAGCAACAAGTTAGGTCATATCGGATATGAAGTCCTCCTTGTATTTTATTTACCTGTATTTTGGACTCCTATCAGTCTAGTACCAAATCATGTCACCCCAAGTAGATCAGCTGCCATGTCTGTTTAGGGTCAGCGGCTTAGCCTGTTTACCTGAAAAATAGTTTGATGCTTTATCATTTAATAAGTTAAAGCCATTCCATTTTCTGAATGACTTAATCTTCACAAGTCCATTGAGAATTGAGAGAGTAAGAGAAAGTCTATCACGTCAACTTCCTACTGTTAAAATCACTAACGTTATTGTTGCATATTAACTATTCCTTGTCTAAGTCAGCATAATTACAATTTTAACTTTTTCACAAATTTCATGATTCAATTGTGCTGAATGGTTATTGGTGTGCATGTTGACTTTCTATGATAATTATTAAATATGACACGGGTCACTCGTTTACAAGCATTGGAAGACATTTTGATGTTAAACGCACTATTGAGTCACTACGACTTTCTGTTCGGTGGTAAGCGTTGTCACGTCTGACAATATACTAAATCCTTTCGACAGGATATAAGGTTGCTGTGATATCTTTGACCTGTGTTGCCACATCTCAGGGGAATCATCTAGGTTAGAGGATTCTCTTGTGGTGTCGCAGCATATTTAAAATACACGTTTGTGAGCCATCAAAGTGTTTGTTAAATTGTAGAGTTTCCTATCTCAACTTACCTATCAGTAACCATTATCACTAATTAGTAACTGTGGTGTCTGATTATATTCATCTCTGCTCACTTTGTGTGAGTAGTGATTTGTGCTCGCTTTGTGTGAGTAGTGATATCGCCACACTCCGGTTGGGTACACCTCATTATTGGCATAAATTGCTCACTTTGAGTGAGTATTGCTCATATCTGGTGAGCACTGCTCATTTGAAATGGTTACAAAAATGAGATATCATTGTAAACGTTTTAGCTGTGTGCCTGTACTCGGGGTGTGTAAATTTGCCACATGCACTGTTTTACCATTATTGTCATTTTTCTTCTCATCTTTGCAACAATACTTGCTCAGGTGAGCTGATAAGTGATAATTCATACCTTCGAGTCAACAATGTAGGGTCAGAATAATTACTGTGGTGTATTTGGCTGAATTCTTGTATATATAAGTACACTACAATTTCATATCTTTAGAATGATTATTTAACATGTCTGTATTGATGATCAAACCTGGTGCTTGGTGGGTAGATGATGGCATCTTCTTGTCTTTGATGGCGTGAGTGAAATTTCTGTTCGCGTTTTCCCTTACCTCAAATATACCTGATCAGAACTATGAAAGTTCATCTTTGGCTGTTGTTCCCCCTCAGATGGTACAGTAGATCTTAGAGGATCATCGCGGAGTAGCTGCCATCATATGCACCCACCACCACCTCTTTCAAAGCTGAATTGGATTACCTAAATGTAACAATGTATAAGTTACACGATACATATATGGATTCACAGTCCCTGCCCATCGGGGCTTCAAGAAATAGATTGGACTGCGTAATGCTTCCAGGTGGAGCTGCAGCCGACCACACAATGAGTACGGATGAACTGCTTAGAGGTTCTAAGCGAGAAAAGTAGTGTGAGTCGGACCGGCCATGCATATGAACCTTATTGGTTTCATTGGGCGGTAGGGCTAGAGATGTCATTTCATCTCAATGTCCGGTTCAAGTTCCACAAAACTGGAAGCAATGTCCGCAAAATGACCTTTACAGTGTTGTTGAGGACATTAAACCTCAAATCAAACAAACAAACTTATAGAATCCTTTCAATTTATGTGTGCATGATATAATCTTGGGATTCAGACAATGTTATTGTTTTTCTTCATGTTAATGATGTATATGAATACTGTGTTTCAATATTGGCCTTTATAGCGATGAAGGTTGCAAATATCTTCCTATCATTGTTTGGTCTACTCACTGATATCAGTGAGACCCTTGCTCGGTTCACGTGAGTAACACCCACTTCTTGTGAGATTGCTCAATTAATATGAGCAGTGCATAGTTTGCCTCCATACCAATTCTGCAGTGGACAGCCAGTAGTTTTCCCTCAGAATTTTCTGTTTTTGTTCATTGTGGGTAATGACTAGCACAATGCAACCTAAATAATCTTGAAAAGGCCAGAAAACCTTAGATATAAATGAATTGTTTATAAATAATACTGTAATAATGTATGTTTTCCTACTATATTAGTAGTTCATTGGTAATGTGTTGATGTGCTGGCTAGATTTATTTATCTGGCAGGGTAAGATCATTTTTATGATGCAAACCAGCATTATCTTGCATAGGCATGTGTATCCACAAGATCTTTTAACAGTGCCAGATCCTATAAATTCAACCAAAGTCTGTTCTTGTTACTCCTGTGACAGTTGGTGCTTCAGACGGGCAGATTTCGGCTATTTTTGTGTGGATCTTGGTCCAAGAGGTTTGGCACCATTGGACTGAGGTTGGTTAACTGACTACCTTAACTCTTTCACCCCTGAATTTATGAAAAGGGCTATTCCACTAACATGTACACTTACCTTAAGGACAGCTCTTTATCTAAATTCTGACCAGCAGATGGGGCAGGTTCGGAAGATCCGGCTCATTAGGAGCAGGATAATCCGGGTCTGCACTGTTTGCATTTATACGAATTTTAGTCGACAGGGTTGAAAGAGTTACCCATTACATTCACCTGATATTATACATAATTATTTAAGTAATATTGCTTGTATTCAGCCTTGCTTGGCACTGCTTGACAATTATTACTACAAAGATCCATGGAAAGCCGAGGTGTTTCTGTCTGTAGTGTCTGGAACTGCTGATGTTACCCTGTCAGACTTAAAATGTTTGTTTCACGGTCATTTGAAATGATGATTTGTGTCATCAATGCAATCGTCAAAGAAGATTTATAAATGTTGTACTCGTATTACTCAAATTTATGTGTAAAATGTATGGTACATTGCTGCCATTTGTCTTGTAGAGCAGCATCAATTTCATGAATAATGCTCTCATGATGTGTCGTCCAAACTCGCCATGCTCACTCAACACCTACCTGGTCTTGTTGCTGAGAGGTGTAGGTCTTTAGTCTCTAGATAGACATTGGTTCTGCAAAAATCCCATTGTTTCCTAGTCTAGGGGATGTAAACTGCAGAATGCCTTCAAGTATTTACCCAAGCATTGGGATGTGAGTATGGTATGTTTGGAAGACTATATTGCAGTTTTCTTGGAAGAATATGATTGCAATCTATTAATTATCTGATGTTCTGTGTAGCTTTATTGTTGTTGTTAATATATTGGGGAGTTAAAAGTAACAGCTGCAGCCACGTGCCTCAATTTTCAAAATTTAACTTTTAATTACTCACTTAAATGTTTTGTTCTCCCTCTGTATACTTACCGTAGCACTCCACATGGGGTCCATGTCCTGTGGATGGGGGGCTATGTAGCGGAACTGGGCTGCTGCAGTTACTTTTAGTGTTTATTTACGCTGCCGAGTATCGGTACATGTCGGCAGTAAGAAAAGTCGAATCGAGAGCCAACTTTGATCGTCGAATTTACCCACTAAAACCGTTCACTGTACGTCTTCCGATCATGATCGGGAAGATTTACCTTTATATATTCTAGTTGGATACTTTTCATAAGTTTGCAGGCGTTTATATCGCTTTATTTTGGGTGAATTCTGTCAATTATCGAATCGCAACCATTATTGGTTGCGGTTCGGTAGTTTTCGCGCCCTTCTAACCGAATCGTCCAGAATGGTCCCACAGTCCCGGAATCGTCTTGGCGCAACCATTGCCATCTCGTGAGCTCACGAGATGACGTTGCGGCTGTCACGTGACCAAAGACTATATAAGCGTCTGCACAGCTTGTTTCCGGGAGACTGCTACAATAGTATTCTCCCGATCACTTGATCAAAATACTGAGAAGATAGCAACCATTGCACAACCATTGCACCATTTAGTTGCACCAATTGAGAAGTCAGACAACCATTGAACTATGCCTGGGAGAAAGTCAACAAACGGACCTAATGAGGTTTCTCTCTCATAATTTCTAGTTGGTTCCCATTGTTGACTATTCTTGTTTTGTTTTGTTAAGTTCAATGGATCTAGGTTAGCACATGATAGTTACTCCATCCCTCCTCTAGTGTAGAGATGACTCTAGTGTGGTAGTTTACCTTTGAAACCATTGTGGCTTCTCTTTTATTTTGCCACTTCTACACTCTCCTACATGCACAACCATTATACACAACTCCCCAACCATTGCAACCATTGCACACAATCCATGGGTTCACAGCCATACAACCATAATCAGCAACCATTGTAACCATTACACTCAACCATTTACTCACACCCCTTGCACCCTTAACCATTGCAACCAATACACTCCACCATTGCAACCATTGACTCTCAACCCTTAACCATTGCAACCAGTACACTCAACCCTTACAACCATTGACTCTCAGCCCGTACACCCTCAGCCATTGCAACCATTACTTTTAACGGTTGATTCACAACCAGTACCCACAACCATTGCAACCATTCCGCTCAACCCCAACCCCCCCTTGCACTCCACCAATGCAACCATTGCACGCAACCATTGGTTATCTTGAAGGCCAGCCAATGTCACGCAACCATTACTCACAATAGGGGAAACGTACACCATAGTGGAACTCTACCACTGACTCGCAGACTTAACCCTTCAACTACCACTTATATAGAGTCATCACACTGGCGGTTGAGAATTCCTGTTCACAAAGATTTGTTCTGCTGATGATAACAGATCCCGGTGCAATTTCTCTGCACTGTATAGTTATTTATATCCATAGTTATATTAAGATTATGAGTACCTCTAGCCGGCACATCAATTTAGATTAGTTCACCTATATTATTTATGAGCAGGAATCTGTTTAGATTTGAAACTACTAAAACAATAAAATAATCAATTTAACTTGAAAACACGGACTTGTCTCTCTATCATATTCCACTAGCATTGATGCCAGCCCAGGTCGGACCCACAAATTATGTAACGCCACCTTGTACATCCTGACCTAAATTTGCCTCGGCGAGGTGGTCCCGTTACAATATGGACCCATCAATCATTAGTTGGTTGGTTAATTTTAGGTTAAATGTCCCCGTCACCAATGTATAGGTCATTTTGGAGACCTTGCTTCACATTTTATGGGACTTTTACCCGACATTGAGATGAAACGACATCTCAAGCCCTGTCGCCGAATGAAACCAATAGGGTTTATAAGCATGGACGGACCGACTTGCAACACTTCGCCTGGGCAGGCTTAGATCCTCTAAGCTGTTTACCAGTGCTCGTGTGCAGTCGGTTTCAGCTCCACGTTGAAGCATCATGCAGCCCATCTATTTCTTCAAGCCCCGATGGACGGGGGCCTCATCAATCATTAGAACAAATGGAAAAATCAGTCTGTTCCTTAACAGCTTGCAATTTATTGACTGCTGTCTTATTTTAAAGAAGTAAAAATGACAACAACAAAAATAATCAATGAAAAAAAATAGGAATATGAAAGTAATTTATTAAGCAGATTCAATATGTCACTGTGCATTGTATTTGTATTGCAGGGTTTGAAATATACAGAAAGACCAAACAAAACACCTTGTCTTATTCCTATTGTTCCATAATATAATTGTTTTGAGGATTATCATTTTTGTAATATTGTCAACACAAACATTTATCATGAACAGTGCATGAATGAATTTAATTTTTTCTCTTTAAAAAGTTTGGATTGAACTTTAGTAATTTGCTAGTGTATGTTCTGATTTACTTTTTAAAAGTCAAACCAAAACTCCTGTCTGTAAACAGTGCCTTTGTTTATTTTTTATTTTTTTTTATTTTTTATTTGGGGGGGGGGGGGGGGGGAAACACGTAATATGTGTGTGTGTGTGTGTGGGGATGGGGGGGGGGGGGTTATTACATAAATGCCTATGCTAAGCTTTGTATGATAAGGTGGCACTAAATAGTCATTAGAAACACAATAAAAATACACTTTAAGGAAATCTTGTCCGCATATATTGCAACTGATTTTAGCACAAAAATAGACCTGAACCCATATCTAGCAATCAAAAACAATGTTACCTGTTTCTGACTTTTTTGAAATTTGTTTGCTATATAGAGGATATATGTGGCCTATTTTATATGCAATATCTTGGGGTGACAAGATCAGTAACACATCTAATACTTATGATGAAAATCTTATTTTTTATTAATTTTCATGAAAAATAGAAGAAATTTTGTAAATAAATGTAACAGAAAATTTAAAAGACATAGACACATACACAATTTTTATATTAGATTAATCCTTATAGAGTTCTGTTGCCAATCAAAGCAACAAAGGACTAGTCTCCATAAGGGGGTTTTCCTGGTACCTAAATTTTTCAATAATATTTTGGGAAAATATAGCCACACAGAGGGGACATTCATCCCTGGTAAGTTTGAATCAAACAGAACTCTAGTTTTGTGATAAGGGCTTATCAAAAGTGGGTGGGGTAATTCCATATCAGTTCTACTAAGGACAATTAATCAGCAATTGACTATATTCAAATAGCACACTGACAAAACTTTTTGCCATGTAATGCATAGACTGTGGGTACATATTAATGTGAAATAGGGTGATTGTATATTTTATTGAACTTTGCTAAAATATAATAATTTATTTGCACGTTGCGGATTTTCATTAATTTTTCATCTACCAACTTTGCCAAAAAGTTGAACATTTCTATATTAAGCAACACATTCTTACCTCATTTCTAGAAAATACTTATCAATGCTTGGCCATTGCAGAATTGTAAGGATTTTTTTATAAATGGTCTGTGACATGAGTTATGTGCCCTTGAAAAGAGAAAATTGCAGTAAAATGCGATGAAATTATCAAAACTTTGTTTTGCCTTTTTGCCCTAAGTTTACTGGCGAGAAATGCTTACAGGAGTTAAATTCTAATGTATTTATCGTGTAAAAGGGTTGTACTATTATAGCAGAGACTAAATTGGTCTCAGTTAGGGTCAAAATTACTTTTAGAGGTTTTAAGATTTGGATATAATTGACACACATTTGCTCATCTCATTCCGTATCACTTTCTTCTGAGGAGTCGCTGTTGGTATCCCAAACTTCAGCTGCAGCATCTGTAAGAAAATCCATGTATTTATTATGTATCTTAGGCCCATTTGTTGCTGGCTGGTGTCGCTCAAACCCCAAATACCATAAGACTGATGCAATATGGGCACAGCAGCCCACTACTCTAGCCCCTGATTTGCATGTGCAAAACCAACCGACGATAGGTGATAAGCCTGTGCTGTATTCAATCCATAAATTATAGGTCTTGCTACTGGTATGCCTTGAACGTATTAGGGACTTGAGGACACCTTCTTGCTCTTTGTTTATAAGGATTTCATATTTGGCGTCATCTGTTTGGTGTTCTTTCGTGTAGGATTTGGCCTGGCGAATCTGATACACTCCCATTGTCAGGTCTCTTAATTCTGCTTCGTTCAGTTCGGGGAAATCTGGCATTTCAGATGCATCCATACTTTTCCAAATTGTGCGCCGTTTGTCCCACTTATTGTCAGTCACCTTTTGTTTAAGTTTATTTGGTGACTTTGCTAAAGCCATCGTTCGTTTGGCCATGACAACATCTGATTCCAAACTAGTCACCAAGGGTGGCCTGAAAGCGTTGCAAATGGAGCAAACAATTCGCACATAATCGCCAGCAAACGGGATTTGAGAGTTGGGAAGCACATTACTTAAAGCTTTCCATTGCTTTATACGCCCATTTGCTGACTCAACAACCCATCTCACTTTGGTGACAAGTCTGGATTCATTTGCTTCCTCAGTGCTATGCTGTTTGTCTTTTTTCTTCAAGAAATGAGGCATTTCAGTATTGATCCCACAATCATTAATTAAGTCTGTTACGTCCCTAAACCCCCTATCAACAATGAGAACATCCCCTTCATTGAACCAATTTTTAATATCCTCACTGTTGCTCTTCAGCATATGCTCTGTTATCTTGGCATCTGAGTTTTTACCATCAGCCAGGTAAGGTCCAAGCACTGTAAGTATGTAGCCGTCAGTTGCTACAAGCATCATCGGTTTAAGCAATGGGCGACCTTTATGAACAGAATAAGAACGCCTTTGGAATGAATAGTCACCGCTTTTCTCTATGTACACATAGGTACCATCAGCAACAGCAATAGCAACATCTTTCTGTGAATTAGCAAACAGAACCCTTGCAAATTCTGTAGTGTGATCTTCAATTATTTTATTTCGTTCTATATGTGACAGGCCAAGATATTTTGGAACGAAATTGGACATTAGACTTACACTGGCTGAATGAATGCCTTACTGCAAGTAGTTTTCTTCACACCAAACAATGTTGAAAGAAGAGCTAGGGACAGACCAGTCCTAAGTTTTACAAGCAACATGGCAAGGGCTGTACGAGTGCTCCTTCTTGATGTAGAAGGCAACGAGGAGAGCGATTCATGTACATCATTGAACTGATCTTTTGTTATGCCTGTCAGTCTGACATAGTATTCAACTGTCATTTCATCAGCGTTGTCAAAATCCAGTGCATTAGATTTCCTGTTTGCCGTTTCGCGCAACTCATTTAGTAATTGAACAATGTCGTAATTTTCAACTTTTACTGAATCTGAAACAGAAGTTACTTTGCCATAACATTCATCCTTCAGACTATTGCCATCAACATGAGAGGCGCAAGCTCTCGCCCCCTCAGTAACTATTACCCCTGTTTTGATGAATATGTTAGCCCTCTGTTTCGGAGATAGCTTTGTCAAGTTAACAGAGCTACTTCGACGCCTGCTTTTCTGACAAATAATACATTTCACAGAGGAAGACTGTGCTGCAGGAATGTCAAGTTTGATTTTCTTTACTGGAGGTGATTTTTGGTCCATGTTAGATGTTGAAGAAGTACCAGCTTCATCAATGTGTTTTTGCTCATCTTCAGTGCTAGTGGGGTAAGAGACTAGTTGTTTTACATGAATTAGACTTTGGTCATGGGGAAGGAAAAGTCTAGAGGCAAAGTATGCAAAGGCTGTAAAGTCAAATATGGTCGATGGGCTCGACTCAGAAAACTAACTGAACATGACATTTCTGGAATGTCATCAAGGCTGAAAAGGAAGGTTAATGAAGGGGATCTCCTTTGTAAAAAATGTTATGGGACTCAAGTCGCCACCTTGTCAAATACAGCACAGGCTTATCACCTATCGTCGGTTGGTTTTGCACATGCAGGGGCTAGAGTAGTGGGCTGCTGTGCCCATATTGCATCAGTCTTATGGTATTTGGGGTTTGAGCGGCACCAGCCAGCAACAAAAGGGCCTAAGATACATAATAAATACATGGATTTTCTTACAGATGCTGCAGCTGAAGTTTGGGATACCAACAGCGACTCCTCAGAAGAAAGTGATACGGAATGAGATGAGCAAATGTGTGTCAATTATATCCAAATCTTAAAACCTCTAAAAGTAATTTTGACCCTAACTGAGACCAATTTAGTCTCTGCTATAATAGTACAACCCTTTTACACGATAAATACATTAGAATTTAACTCCTGTAAGCATTTCTCGCCAGTAAACTTATGGCAAAAAGGCAAAACAAAGTTTTGATAATTTCATCGCATTTTACTGCAATTTTCTCTTTTCAAGGGCACATAACTCATGTCACAGACCATTTATAAAAAAATCCTTACAATTCTGCAATGGCCAAGCATTGATAAGTATTTTCTAGAAATGAGGTAAGAATGTGTTGCTTAATATAGAAATGTTCAACTTTTTGGCAAAGTTGGTAGATGAAAAATTAATGAAAATCCGCAACATGCAAATAAATTATTATATTTTAGCAAAGTTCAATAAAATATACAATCACCCTATTTCACATTAATATGTACCCACAGTCTATGCATTACATGGCAAAAAGTTTTGTCAGTGTGCTATTTGAATATAGTCAATTGCTGATTAATTGTCCTTAGTAGAACTGATATGGAATTACCCCACCCACTTTTGATAAGCCCTTATCACAAAACTAGAGTTCTGTTTGATTCAAACTTACCAGGGATGAATGTCCCCTCTGTGTGGCTATATTTTCCCAAAATATTATTGAAAAATTTAGGTACCAGGAAAACCCCCTTATGGAGACTAGTCCTTTGAAAATAATCATACTTATTGATTTAGGACTGAAAAGTTCACAGGTGTGTATGACCTCTACAGGGGACTACCCCAGTGAGCTCTCCTGAGACCTATAGTAATTTATCAAATGAAACAATGTTATATATATAGTTGATAGTCTTCAAATAATCAACAATTGGAGTTTCAAGAAAATCTGTGCGTGGGCAGATTTGGAACTCCCCCTTTGTTCTATAAAAGGGTTATCCTTTGGAAACACGGAATACACCACAGAACTGAAAATATGGGGTGTATATGTTTTCTGGGCCAGACTAGCTAGTTTCGGCCAATTAGGCCTCATCAGTGACCCTCAGATATTTTCAAAATTCCACAATGGAATCAATGATCCCAAAGGACAAGAAAATATAATCTACACTATGATGTAGGGCAAGGAGACGTTTTACCGCCGACACACATTCCGACACACCAGCTGTAGTGAAGTTAAATATGTTCTATAAAAGGGTTGTCCTTTGGAAGCAAGGAATATACCACAGAACTGAAAATATGGAGTGTATAAGTTTTCTGGGCCAGACTAGCTAGTTTCGGCCAATTAGGCCTCATCATAAACCCCGTAACGTTACACGTACGACGTCCTTAATGACGTCGTGTTTACTAATAGCGTAATATTGACATTTTTGAACCCAAATCGTGAATTAAATGGGTTTTAAATGACATATGATAAACAGAATCTTGCATTCGTGCTCGTGTATTATTGCATTTATTAAATTCGTTGAGGAAAAGGGATAAAATGCGAGGCTTCATGTTTTATTGAATTTATTAAACTCGTTGAGGAAAAAGGATAAAATGCTGACAAAGCCTCGCATTTTCTCCCTTTTCCTCAACTCGTTTAAGAAATTCAATAATACATGAACACTCTGTATGAATAACCATTAAAATTAACGAAAACCAAAAGAAAGTTTCATGGACATGAACAACGAAAAGCTACGGTGATTTATCTAAGGACCTCTGTGTATTGAGACTCCCCAAAAGTTTTGTACTAGTTGGCAATAATGATTGCATCCTGTAACATGCACTCACGTAGTACTCTGCTTTCCTCTGTGCATCTAGGAATCCCAGCTGGCACTCAACATTGAATCACCGTTGAAACAACGTCGAATAAACGTTAAAACAACGTTGAAAACGATTTTGTTTTAACGTTGCTTTAGTGTTAATTTAAAGTTGATCAAACGTCGCGTCTACGTTATTGCAACGTTAATTCAACATTGAGACAACGTTATGTGCCTGAAGGATAGTTTAGTCCTTATCTTAGATGCGAACAATGGTCCCAAAGAAATAAATAAGTTCTGAATAGTTAGATCCTTTGGAAGCAAAGAATACACCAAATAAACGAAAATAGCAGACTCTGTTGTATTAAGTCTATTCATGACCAGTACTGAAATGTGCAAAACGGGCCACGACCTCTAGCACCGGCTTAAGCAGAACTCTATTTTCACAATGAAATGATCCCAAAGGTCCAGAAAATATATTCTGAACTTTGGTTATGTGCGGAGAGTTTTTACGGCCTCCACACACCATATGTGCCATGCCATGAGAAAACCTGTCATCAAACCTATGTTGCCAGCAAAGATTCAGATCAGACTGTGTAGCGATGCGAGTTGGACCGTCCATTCATATAAACAATTGGTTTCACTATGCGACAGGGCTTGATATGTCATTTCAAGTGAATGTCGGGTAAAAGTTCAATAAAATTGGAAACAACGTCTCTATAATGACCTATAAAGTGTTGATGAGGATGTTAAACATCAAATTAAACACTACTCATGTTTTATATAAATTAATCCCCATCGTATTTTTTTTTAAATTAAACTATCTTTTGAAGTTAATTAATGAATGATAACTTTCTAATACCTAACACATCGTGACAAAAATTTACCGGATCACACTGCCATAAAACAGGAATAATCGCTTGGTTCTTAACGGAGCCAGGGTGAATAAAGTATGTTCATGATACATTTGGTGAAAATATGACACACAAAGTATATATTAAGCACATGTTCCCCTAATAAACTATTTAATTAGCACCCGAACAATTTTTTTGAGTTTGTTCCTGTAATTACCAGTGTGTTCCAGTGTTTTGGTGCAAGCCGGTATATCTACGCACCGGGCTGGAAGTGATAAGTAAATGACGTGACTGACTTTTGAATCAATTCTGAACAAGACTTCATTAGTTTGGGTCATTTCTAAATTTGGGCATTTTTAACTTGTCAGTAGAATAGGTTAAAACTGTGGAGCTACATCTATAGCCTTGTGTTTTAAGATTGCCTTTGTTTGTCTGTTGGCTTATCCGAGTCCGTTCGTTACGCTTTTTGTTGCCTGTCATATCTTCAAAACCATGCATGTTAGGGGTTTGAAATTGTATATGTAGGTTCCTTATGAAAAAATAAGTGACCCATTATTTTCATGTTTCTTGAGGAATGGCCCTTTGAACAGTTCGGCAGTTTAATATTGTAAGCAAGATATCTCGAAAACTGTTGACACTTGTCAGGTGATAAACTTTAAAACAAATATTGGAAATTTTTACTTTAGTCATGATCCTTTGAAAATTTCAACATTTAGGGGTAAGCAGGTATAATTGGGAACATTGTGTTTTACAAACTCAATTTCTAGTTTATTCCGTGAAAATACCTTTTAATTAATGGCGGAAGCAATTCATTATGAACTGTTTAAAGTATCTTTTTGTTGCACTTGTTAAGCGTAAGAAGGAAAATGGAATTTTATGTTGTAGTTATTTGTTTGCATTGAAACACTTTCAGGAAATTCCACCCATTTCGAAAAATGAATTAGATTAGATTGTGTTTGTTTTGCCCTCATATTGGAGGAAATCGCTCCTGTTTATTCGAGTAATAACATTATTAAAGACACTTAATATTATGAAATGAAATCGACTTCCGTAGCTCTTTTTAAAACGTATGATAGAAGTGAAGGCAATGATCAAAAATCTATACAATTATCTTCCACCCTTCCACCCAAGACATCATAAGAAAAGGGACATTTGAAATAAGCTTTAATCCATACCAGCCGCCACAGGACGCTGCGTCTGTTCCGGATAAACACTATTTATTTAAAGTGCAAGAACCGACAGTAGTGATGTGAGCAGAGGCTGGGAAAATAGTCCTTAACTGAGACTTAAACTGTTACTTTAAAACCTTAAGTTCCAGTATCCTGAACACATTGGGTAGAACCTGATCAGACGCCGCATTAAATCAGACGCCGCTTTATGCGGCGTCTGATTTGGGTCTACACTGTCTAGTCCAGGGGCCAGTTGTTCAAAAGTAACGACGTCGTTAGTTAACGTATTGTTAAATCTTTGATCATTTATTATGGCAAATATGCTAATATTTTTGCTGAAAAAATAAGAACAGCTTTTGCAAAAGCTGCTTACATGTTTTCAGCAATAAACCTCAAAATTTAAATATTAAACTTGCTAGAACAGTTAACAATATGATCCCTAACGAGCTCGTTAAGCTAGCGATGATTCGAATAACTGGCCCCAGATTGTACCGTTTTACAGAACATTTTGACGTCACAGCTGCTATATATAACCGGTGACTGAATTATGTACACGAGCAGCGACAGTCACGTGCAAAACAAACAAAACAACTTATAGAGGCAGTATGGAAACCTCCGACTATAAGTGTGAAGATTCTATGTGTTGCAGGCCCGGGTACGTGGATGGCTCGATCACCGGTGGTTCGTTTACTACGACTGTTTTGAAAATGTTCATGAGTGCCCCGACAAAAAAAAAATAACTGCAGATACTTTATATTGGGGATAATGTAGGTAGATTTTTGTTTATTTTATCTTGAAAATGTATGTTACATTGTATGTGTACCCATAAAAATCGTCTCGATGAGGCGTCAATTTGCAAGATTAACTTGCTGGTGTCGTGTAATTTAGGGGAGGTTTAAGGGGCCTCTAAGAAATAATGAAAACAACTGATAAACAGAAGTTAAGGCTATGTTCAGGAATCGACACAATTAACCACCAGCTCCCATCAGAGACCCCAAGGGAAAGAAACACAGACATGAAACAACTAGACCCTAATCACGGGTGATAATCAGGGGAACTAGCTCGAAAATGAGTCAACGGAAATTTGTTCCCTCGACACATCCGGGAACTCTCGAGCTAGCTCCATCACCAAGAAACTCGTAAACAAAGGTAGGTCTCGAAGAGTTTTATCACCATTTTTTTCTTTGTAAGCTATTTATAAAAAATCCGGCAATGCAGTTCCACATAGAAATGATTTAACTTTGTACCCCGCTAGAATTTTCCATGGAAATTTGCAGCGCTTGAGTATGAATGAAACTAAACTTTTTATCACTGACCTGAAAACTTGTCAATTTATGTCATTACGGAGATTTTGGTCGACGATTTTTCATTTTCCGTCAAAAGTACACCCTTCACACCCACAGAAACAACATCCCTGGTCAAATGAAACATGGAAAGTTTGAAATAAGCGAAAAAAATTTGGCCGTGATTACGTAACTTGCGACTTATGACGAAATTACTGTCCGAGCTAGTCTTCTCGACAAGGAGCTAGTTCACTCGACATGGAGATAGTCCCCTCAAAAAAGAAAAAGAAACATTCATCAGATGACTGGGGCCTGATTCGATGTCTTTCTATGGTTCTACCCAGTTTATCCAACTGGTTTCTTTACCTTTGGCTAGTTGGCCTGGTGGTTAAGATTTGACTTTTGAGGAGGAGTTTGAAATGTATCATTATTTCTTTGAAACATTTATAGTACCAGATGAACATGTGTTCTGAGATACACTGCTTAGTAATGACTTGCATGGATCTCCTGTGTTGGTATTTTTGACACCCATATTTGCTTATTAAATTCTATGATCAGATTCTGTGCGGGTTGAAGAAATCTTGATTATGTTGTATGAAGACATGCCTCCTCTACGCCCACAGACTATGTGCACACCCATATGCAATGGCACAACAAAGTCTGTTTTACCAAGTGTTGAGTGAGTGAGTGTTAATTTGTTTGTACCGGAGCCATACGGCCCAGTCAACACTATTTTAGGCCATTTTTGAGCCGGTCAGTTTCCCTATCCACACTCATTCTGGGCAGCCTCATACGTAAGCGGTTAACCAGTACAATGCACTTTCTTTCGCAAGAAACTGACAACTGCCCTTCTTGAATCAGCGGAAGGGGAAAGCATGACCGTAGGAAAGATTCCATGATCAATCGTCACAAGAGAATGTTGCCAACCCCGGCAGTTATCGAATCCGCTTCCTCCTCATCACCAGTCAGACGCGCATCAGACTGAGCTACCGAGGCCGGTGAGTGAGTGTTCTCGAGTTTTACGTCCTACCAACAGCTACGGTCATACGGAGATGAAACATCTGTATAAAGACTCATCCGAATGTCTGGAGAAATCCGGGGTCGAACCCACGACCACTGATTTATGAGGCGAGTAGCTTATACACTACACAACGGAGGCTTCTAACAAAGTGTTGAAATAGCCTTTACATATGCTGTGTAAAGGCTATTTTGGCAAGTAAACCTATAACATATTTAGGATTTCTGTATTCAATCTTTGTTTTGAGGAGGACAAGCCTTGTAATGGAATAAGATATAAAAATGTATGCAGCTGCATGCCTTTTGCCTATTTAACATGTTTAAGGAAAGTATGTTCAAATTTACTTTTGTATTTCTATTAAGTTTACAATAGACTGGGGTAGACCATGGCAGGGTGGGGGTACAATAGAGTGGGGTAGACCGAGCCAGGGGTGGGGGTCAAGGTTTTATTTTCCATACTCATAGGTGGAGGTCATAGGTTGACACTTCACATGATAGGGGGAGGGGTCAGATATTGTTTTTAAACGCGAAAAAAAAAATCACCCAGCCCCTCCGGCTGGTAAATAATGACTGTTCCTTAACCCTTCTCTTGCTGAATATTCAGTTTAGCCACACCCATTTCTGACTTTGAAACAATCAGATTACTTGATGTAATTTATTTTCCTACAAATTCATAAATTGAATGTCAAACAGTGTAGATCCTGATCAGATGGCTTCTTCGGAAGCCAGAAGCCATCTGATCTGGATCTACACTGTTTGCAAAGGAAATTGTTGTCGTGAACAGCAGGATAAGTGCTAATACATTGTTATATTGAATATTCGATTTTCTTTCAGATGGTCGCATGAACTGAAAGGTCACGGTCTGAGTAAGCGTCATACCAAATTTCAACTTTGTAGCTTAATATAAATGGAAGTTATGGGCTCCAAGAGAAATGCAGACGTAAACTTCGAAATCTGTTAGACTCTGTATATGAACGTGACTTTCCATTGCAGAACTGGGACATGCATACATGACTCAAGAGAGGCTCGAACCACACCGGCAGGATACCTAATTGAAATAGATTCATGTTGTTAGGTGATTAGTTGCTTAATAGATCACTGTCTGCCGGTCACAAATGCAGAGATCACTCGCGGTACGCGCCCGTGACCACTCGCGCTACGCGCTCAAGATCTATTTACTTTAACGACTGACTTCCAGTCTGTGATCTATTAAGCAACTAATAACTACCATCTTATCTTTCAACAAGTTAGTCGAAAACTGTGTTGAGCATTTATGGGCAGGGGAAACGATAGTTTGTTCGCGGCATCTGGGTCACATGACCAAGATGGTTACCACGCCCATATATGGTAAAACCATTAAAACTCTTCTCTATAACCAGTGGGCTGATTTCAAGAATCTTGGGTATGTAGTACCTAGGACTGCAGCACAACATAATTTGTTTAAACGATGACTTAAGGTTTATCACAAATAATCAGATCACCAGCGGGAACAATATGTGATTATTGAGTAAAACAAAAATCATCAAAAAGATTACCGGTAGGAATCAAATACTTCATTTATTTAATCACTCTTTCACACGAAACTGGCATTTGTGTGCATATATATTTTCTTTCTTTTTCCATCCATCCTTCCATCCATCTACCCACCGACCCATCCATCCATCCGTCCGTCTGTCTGTCCGTCTATATGTTTGTTCGTCCACCCGTCCTCCAATGGACCAATCCATCCAAATACCCACTCATCCCTTTCTGTAGTGTACCCATCCATCCATCCATCAACCATTCCATCCATCCATCCATCCAACATCCATTGAGCCGCTCCAAATGGGAGGGGGCGAAGAAACTAGGTGGGCGAAATGACTAAGGGGGCGAAAAGACCAGGCTCTGTTGGCAAAACAACTAGGGGTGCAAAATAAGGGCAAAACGAACAGGAAGAAACGACTGGGGGACGCCTTTGGGGCATAGCATCTTGTTACCCAACTAGCCAGAGGTTAAGAAACCAGTTGGATAACCTGGGTGGGACCATAGAAAGACATCGAATCTGATGAATGTTTCTTTTTCTTTCTTTTTTTGAGGGGACTATCTCCATGTCGAGTGAACTAGCTCCTTGTCGAGAAGACTAGCTCGGACAGAAATTTCGTCATAAGTCGCAAGTTACGTAATCACGGTCAAATCTTTTTTGCTTATTTCAATTTTTCCATGTTTCATTTCACCAGGGATGTTGTTTCTGTGGGCGTGAAGGGTGTACTTTTGACGGAAAACGAAAAAATCGTCGGCCAAAATCTCCGTAATGACATAAATTGACAAATTTTCAGGTCCGTGATAAAAAGTTTAGTTTCATTCATACTCCAGCGCTGCAAATTTCCATGGCAAATTCTAGCGGGGTACAAAGTTAAATCATTTCTATGTGGAACTGCATTGCCGGATTTTTTTATAAATAGCTTACAAAGAAAAAAATGTTGATAAAACTCTTCGAGACCTACCTTTGTTTACGAGTTTCTTGGTGATGGAGCTAGCTCGAGAGATCCCGGATGTGTCGAGGGAACAAATTTCCGTTGACTCATTTTCGAGCTAGTTCCCCTGATTACCACCCGTGCTAATGGAACCATCACAAAGGACAGTTACTTTCCCACAAAATGGCCAATTGGCTATCCCAAACAAAATGATATAAGCGATACACACTATCAAACACAAGTCATGACAAAAATAAGCTACGACAGAAGAACCGCCTTGGAAGGTCAGTGAAACGAATTCCATTTGGGGGCTTAAATCGATTTTACATGGCCCCACAATCCTCGCCCTAACTTCCGTCGCGATTCAGACAAGTAATTTGTTCAGTCCGCATGGAGGTTTCATAAACCGTAAATTCCACATGGAGGTTAAAACGGGCGTTTTGTGACATATAAACCCCAAAGTAACGTCCCAAGGTTGTCGTTACTCTGTAGTTGCGTTATATGTTTGTTGGATTTGTTGGTTGGTGTGCGCCATGATCTTGGGTTTTGGGTTTTGAACGTGCCTTCATGTTCGTCCTATACTTTTGGTAGCTTGGGTGGCTGTTTTTTATTCATCTGGGAATTTTCCCCAGTACAATTTCTTTCTATTTGATATTATAAAGTTATTTGATGCCTTTTTGAACAATAGTCAAAACTATTGCCTAAAGTATTGTGGACGACCTGTAACATTATTGTGCCAAGTCTGCGAGGGACCGTAGTTATTACTATCGTTTAAATAGCCACCAAATAACTGTTGGATTGCACCATCCAACATACAGACATTTCATTTGTGCGAGCGGTCACGTGTTGTTGCTTAGATATGGCTCCCCGCTTCAACTGCGTTGCGCATTGAAATGATGATAACCGCAAAACAAAGCAAACCGTCTAAACAGTAAAACAAAAGGGCCAAATGGCCCTATATCACTCACCTGTGTATCAGAAAATCATTAATGATGTTTTAAGAATGCCCATTGGGGCTTGAAGAAATAGACTGGGCTACATGGTGCTTCTCTGCAGAGCTGGAACCGACCACACATGAGTACTGGTAAACAGGTTCTAAGCCTGCCCAGGAAAAGTGGTGTCAGTTGGACCGTCCATGCATAATGACCCTTTTGGTTTCATTGGGTGGAAAGGGCTTAAGATATAATTTAATCTCGATGTCGGACAAAAGTCCCACAAAACTAGAAGCAATGTCTCCAAAATGACATACACTGTGCTGACAGGGATGTTAAACCTCGAATAAATAAACAAGGACAGGTAACTACAAAGTTGTTTGTCTCATGCAGCCGAAATTCGATCTCTATGTAGACTTATGTCCCTCCTGGTTATCTGAAAGTTTGATGAAGCTCAGATCGGAAATGGCGGAGAAAAGTTGGTAACGTCGTTTTTCCATTGTAAGTCTATGGGAGAAATGTTCCCGCTCTAAGGGCTGTAACTGCAAAACCGAATGTCAGATTAAAGCCAAATTCAAACTCATATGAGGTTTTATACTTGTTCTTGTTTACTGAAAGTTTCAAAAAGATCAGATTAGAAACGGCTGAGAAAAGGCGGAGACACTATTTTTCACTAATATTTATGCTCAAGGGCAGATAATTCGAAAACCTTTTGTCTCACGTGGTCCAAATTCGAACTAAAAATAGACTGTTAGCTCCTTCTGGTTATCTGGAAGTTTGATGAAGGTCAGGTTAGAAATAGCCAAGCAAAGTTGGAGACATCGTTTTCCATTTTAAGTCTATGGGAAAATGTTTCACCCTTAAGGGGATGTTACTGGAAATCCGTTAGTCAGATTCAAGCCAAAATCGAACTCATTAGAGATTTTATGCTTGTCCTCGTTTACCAAAAGTAACAAAAAGATTAGATCAAAAAACGGTTGCGGAAAGCTGGATACACCATTTTTCGCTAATATTTATGCTCAAGGGCAGGTAATTCAGAAGTCATTTGACCTGCGTGGCGCTAATTCAAACTCAACATAGACTGTATGCCCCTCCTGGTTATCTGCAAGTTTGATGAAGATCTGATTTGAAATGGTCGAGAACAGCTGGAGACGTCGTTTTCCTATTGTAAACCTTTGGGAAAATCTTTCACACCCAAGGAGATGTAATTGGAAAACCACTGGTCAGATTCAAGTCAACTTCGAACTCGCTCGAGAATTTATGCGTGTCCTCTTTACCAAAAGTTACAAAATGATCCAATCAAAAACGGCTGAGAAAAGCTGGAGACACCATTTTTCACTTACATTTATGCTCAAGGGCAGGTAACTCAGAAGCTTTTTGTCCCGTGCAGCTCAAATTTTAACTCAACATAGACTGTAAGCCCCTCCTGGTTATCTGCAAGTTTGATGAAGATCGGATCAGAAATGGTAGAGAAAAGTGGAGACGTCGTATTTCCCATAATAAGTGTATGGGAAAATATTTTCACGCTCAAGGGGATGTAAGTGAAAAAAAAAAAAAAAAAAACGCTCGTCCGATTCAAGCCTAATTCGAACACGTCCAAGATTTTATGCTTGTTCTCGTTTATGAAAAGTTAGAAAAAGATCAGATCATAAACGGCTGAGAAAAGCTGGAGACACCATGTTTCACTTATATTTATGCTCAAGTTCAGGTAACTCCAAAGCTGTTTATCCCATGCATCCCAAATATGAACTCGACGTAGACTGTAAGCCCGTCCTGGGTATTTGCAAGTTTGATGAAGATCGGATCAGAAATGGCTGAGAAAAAGTGGTGACGTCGTTTTCCCAATTATAAGTCTATGGGAAAATTTTTCACGTTCAAGGGGATGTAACTGGAAAACCGCTGGTCAGATTCAAACCAAATTCGAACTCGTCCGAGATTTTATGCTTGTCTTTGTTTACGAAAATTACAAAAAGATCAGTTCATAAACGGCTGAGAAAAGCTGGAGACACCATTTTTCACTTATATTTATGCTCAAGGACAGGTAACTCCAAAGCTGTTTGTCCCGTGCAGCCCAAATTCGAACTCGACGTAGAATGTAAGCCCCTTCTGGTTATCTGCAAGTTTGATGAAGATCGGATCAGAAATGGCCGAGAAAAAGTGGAGACGTCGTTTTCCCCATTAAAAGTCTATGGAACCTTGTTTCCATGGGAACCACAGTTCTGATCAAAACTGGTCCAAAACCTACCCAGTGATGCTGCAAATAAAATTTGATTGGGATTGGCCAGCTAGTCACTTAGATATTCAAGTTCAAAGGTACGGACGTAGGACGGACGCCGGATGCCTACCTATACTATAAGCTCACATTGTGAGCCTTCGGCTCAGGTGAGCTAAAAAGATTAGATCATAAACGGCTTAGAAAAGCTGGAGACTCAATTTTTCACTTATATTTATGCTCAAGGGCAGATAACTCCAAAACTGTTTGTCCCGTGCAGGCAATATTCGAACTCGACGTAGACTGTAAGCCCTTCCTGGTTATCTGCAAGTTTGATGAAGATCGGATCAGAAATGACTGAGAAAAAGTGGACACGTCGTTTTCCCAAATATAAGTCTATGGGAAGATTTTTCACGTTCAAGGGGATGTAACTGGAAAACCGCTAGTCAGATTCAAACAAACTTCGAACTCATCCGAGATTTTATGCTTGTCCTCGTAGATATTCAAGTTCAAAGGTGTGGACGACGGACGGACGCCGGATGCCTACCTATACTATAAGCTCACATTGTGAGCCTTCGGCTCAGGTGAGCTAAAAAGATTAGATCATAAACGGCTGAGAAAAGCTGGAGACAACATTTTTCACTTATATTTATGCTCAAGGGCAGGTAACTCCAAAGCCGTTTGTCCCGTGCAGCCCAAATTCGAACTCGACGTAAACTGTAAGCCCCCCCCCCCCCCGGTTATCTGCAAGTTTAATTAAGATCGGATCAGAAATGGCCGAGAAAAAGCGGAGACGTCGTTTTCCCCATTATAAGTCTATGGAAACTTTTTGTTTCCATGGCAACCAGAATTCCAATATGATCTGCCCAAAAACCTTATGGAGCCTTTCCCCTACCCGACGATGCTTCTCATGAAATTTGATCAAAGTTGGCCATGGGGTATTAGAGATATACTTATTTGAAATTGCTTACGGACGGATGCACGCACGCACGCACGCACGACGCGACGGACGACGGACAAATGTGATCACAAAAGCTTACCTTGTCACTACGAGACAGGTGAGCTTAAAATATTGGACGGTTATATTTTTCAAACAGCCTTAGGCCAAAATACATCATGAGATTGGGTAGAGACTGATAACATGTATGTTGCTTAGATGTTAACATTTTTGTTTTGCGGAATAATTTTCGAAACAATCGTACTATGCATTTTTGGGTCGTTATTTATTAATCGACCCAATGTTACAAGGTGACTATTTTCGCACAATACGTGCACAATCTAGGTAATGCTGAGTTCGTCCTTCTGTTTACCCAAGAGCGCCGTGTAATCTGAAAAATCAAGACTGGGCTTGAGCACTCGGACATTGCCAAACGGTGTATACCCAGTTCAGACGCCGCAAACGCCGCATAATGCGGCGTCTGATCAGGGTCTCCACTGTTTGCTTATTGTTTGTTTGATTTGAGGTTTACCGCCCCCTTCAACACTGTAAAGGTCATTTTAAAGACGTTGCTTCCAATTTTGTGGTACTTTCACCCGACATTGAGGTGAAATGACATCTCAAGCCCTGCCCCCAATAAACCAATAGGGTTTATAAGCATGGACGGACCGACTCGCACCGCTTTGCCTGGTCAGGCTGAGAGCCTCTAAGCGGTTTACCAGTACTCGTGTGCGAGTCGGTTTCAGCTCTGCGTGGAAGCATCATGCAGCCCATCTATTTCTTCAAGCCCCGATGGGCGGGGGTGGACACTGTTTGCTTAATATACTGACATAAGGGTTAGACGAAAAGTTATACAGTCAAACCTGTCTTAGTGGCCACCTCTATTAAGCAAGCAACCTGTCTTAAGCAAGCAGACATTCAGTTCCCGAAAAAGGAAAATGCAGTAAAATTCACCTGTGTTACGCAAGCACCTGCCTTAAGCAAGCACTTTTTTAATATTCCAGAGGTGCTTGCTTAATACAGGTTGGACTGTACGTCTCAGTTCAGGATTAATTTTTCCCAGCCTCCTGTCAGAGACAATCTTACTACCACGGTAACGGGGCATTTTGATCCTGGAGGCCGGCACCGGAACCGGAACGATTCATCCTTGGGTGCACTTGTTGTTCGAAGTCCGGATAGGAAACGGAGAATTGACCATTTCATCGACACCATGTTAATTAAGCCCCGTACAAATTTGCATACGTAAGTAAACTGGCGCTTGTGCAGATTTTGCACAGGTGAGCAAAAGTATATTTTGCTTAGCGTTCACATGGACGTTTAGGCTCTAACCACCCTGTACACACGCACACATTTGCATACGGCAGTATTTATTTCCACATGATATTATTATAGTCATTAAGGGGAATTGGAACACCTTCAAGGGAGGCAACTCCTGCAAGGTGTTTTTGTCTTCCATGTCTATAGGGGTCAACTCTTAAAGGAAAGAATTTGCTCCTCATTGCTCCTGAGGAGCAAATTCTTTCCTTTAAGAGTACACACCTTTTTCAGCTGGACAGGGCTTACAGAAAAGCATACAGGAAGTCCCGAAAGTTGTCCCCCTTTGAAAAATGGCGGAAAAATCTGCCAGGTGTTTCCATTCCTCTTAAAATGAATGGTCTGACACAGAAAACTGCCGTATTGCTTGGAAATGGGTTTCGAGGTGGTAAAAAGCAAAAACAAGCAGTTATAGAGCAATAATGAGATCAACAGTTCTTTTTTTTTATAACCTACAGAGCTAAGCATCCTATCTGAGTCAAGGACTATTTTCCCAGCCTACACTCAGTGACAATCGACCCACCAGTACTCTGTGTGATTTGATTCGTAAGAATGGCCGTATCCAAAAGTGATGATGGAATAGTCAATTTCTGCAAATCTGTGGTGAAAGGTTTAACCCTTATCCTGCTGTTCACGACAACCCCTATCTTTGGGAACAGTGTAGATCTCGATCAGATGGCTTCTGAAGAAGCCATCTGATGAGGATCTACACTGTTTGACATTCAACTTATGAATTTGTAGGAATAAATTACATCAAATAATCTGAATGGTTCAAAGTCAGAAATGGGTGTGGCTAAACGGATTATTCAGCAAGAGAAGGGTTAAGATGGATTAGGTAGCTTTCTTTTGAAACACCTTCAATTTCACGTGATACTGTTCTGATAGAAACCCAGCTCTCATAGAAACGCCAGTGTCAATTCCATGCACACTGCGCACCCTAAAAACCATTAGGTCAGCCTGCGCATAATAGCAGAGTTTAATCAGAAACTACCACGTGTGCTGTACAAATAGCAATTGTTCCAAAAAAGGCTGTTCAGGCAGACAGGAATTGGCTGAGCAAATATGTATACAAAACATGACTGCGGCTGTCGCAGATTATTGTATGCAAGGAGTGGTACAAAAACGAAATGTCCTTGATTGGTTCATTTGATAGAAAGTCACGTTTAAGCCGGTTTCTGAACGACAGAAATAGAACAATAGAGAACGCACGTGGGAAAAGTACCCTTTGCGTTCTCCGGTTATGGTTCTTCAAATGAGCGTGCGTGGCTAGCATGCATTACAATAACACACCCGTGCGACATAGTGCATTTTTTCAAATTTCCAAAATGGCTACCTAATCTAATGAAAATCCGTGATAATTTTCTTGTTTATACTGCAAACATAGATTGTGGGCATGCTCGTTAGAACCGCCTCATTGAGGCGGTTCTAACGAGTACCCCACAACCTATGTCTTGGAACAGAAATAATAAAAACAATGTATAGCCCCGTAAATCCCATATAAATCTCTATTTCAAGTGGGGTTTAGGGGGTATTCATTTCACGGACTGGTTCACGTGATGAACAGGACAGGATGCATGACATTATTCATGAAGCTACCGCAAGCCGCCCCCCCCCCCCCCCCCCCCCCGTATGTTTGCGAGAGGTAAAGAAAATGTTCTGGCGAGACGGCTCTTATGCACAGGCTTTGTGGAGCCGTTTTAATTTGTCTGCGCGGTAAGTATAGAATTTCTCGTGGTTTGGCTCAAGTTACAAAAGTGAAGCGAAAACCATATAAGTGCAAATGTACCTGCCGTAAAAGGTAAAAAAAAAAGTACAGTTCGAGCTTCGTTGAGTCGATCACCTTCGGAGCCTGAAGAGCTTGTTCGAGTCAAGTGTGGTTCGCGCCCATTACGCAAACACGCCTATATAAATTGCCACCTTTATCGCCGAAAAAATGAAAATTTTATGATGAAAAATTGTGATATTTTTCTTATTTCTGCTCAAAATATAGATTGTGAGCACTCGTTAGAACCGCCTCATCGAGGCGGTTCTAACGAGTACCCACAATCTATATTTTAGAGCAGAAATAAGAAAAATAAGGTTTTCCCCTGTAAACCCCAGTTTTACTATATAAAATGGGGTTCGAGGGGGTCAAAATTATATAGGCGTGTTTTCGTGATGCACTATGGGTAAATCACAGTGCCAGGACAGGTAGCAAAATGAGTTTAGTTAAAACATTAACCCAAATATATGACAATGGAATCTCCGACCAAATAACTTTGGAGTGGTCAGGGTCCAGGTGTGTCTTGTAAGCGGTACTTTATGCAAACATGTATGTACTTTCAGCAAACAGTGTAGACACAGATCAGACGCCGCGTTCTGCGGCGTCTGATCTGAGTCTGCGCTGTTTGCCACTGCCAACCCCACCCCCCCCCAAAAAAAGGCCGCTAGGCATATATGGGTTCAGGTATTTCTTTCTGATCTACTACAAAATATAGGTGAAATGTATGTACTCGTTAGAATCGCTTCAGTGAGGCGATTCTAATGAGTAAGCACAGATCGCTACCAAGTCTTGAAACAACACGACATATCATCAGGGCCTTCATCGTTTGCATGAAGTTAAACCGTTCTCTAAATAAATTTCTAAAATAACTAAACGGACACCCGCAAACTTTGCAATGGACTCCGGTTGCATAAAATGGGCCAGAAGATGGATTAACCCATCTGTTGCTGTTCACGACAACCACTACCTTTGCAAATAGTGTAGATCCCGGTCAGATTGTTTCTGGAGAACAATGTAGATCCAGATCAGATGGCTTCTGAAGCCATCTGATCAGGATCTACACTGTATGGATTTGTAGAAATAAACTATATCAAGCAATCTGATTGGTTCAAAGTCAGAAATGTGTGTGGCTAAATTAATTATTCAGCTGGACTAGGGTTAATGTAAAACTGTTTCACCGAGGCGTATCTCTGTCAAGATAGGGGTGGGGGTAGGGATAAATGGAAGCCAAACATCGATAATGCATGCAAAGGTTTTTTCCTGGCCCAGACATTGCGTTAAAAAGCGAGCAGGGACACAAGCAGGTCGAAATTGACAGGGTGCCCCCGCGTCTTAAAGCTGAAAACGTTTAGACCATCTGCCACCAAAAACGCAGTAACTTACAGACCACTTTCCATTTCAATGCAAAAACCCATGGCGCGAGGCTACACCGGAATTGGTATATCCTCCATGCGAAAGCCAACACAGAAAGTGGTGAAACTAATCCCGGACTTGTCCGGTGGTAGTCCCAATGTGCTGATCATCACGAAAACACGCCTATACAATTCTCACCCCATTAAACCCCACTTTAGGACTGGGGTTTACAGGGGAAAACAGTATTTACCTTATATCTGCTTAAAAGCATAGATTGTGGGGACTAGATAGAACCGCCTCGACGAGGCGGTTCTATCGAGTACGCACAATATATGTTTTTGAGCAGAAATAAGAAAAAATCACAATTTTTATCTTAAAATTTCCATTTTTTTACCGAAAAATTGACAATGTATTTGTATAGGCGTGTTTTCGTAAAGTAGTGGTAGGTTACCTTAAAATCAATATCATCATCACTGTTTCGCCTCACTGTGTCCCAATTTTCAGAATAATGTAGGTACATGTAATTGGAAACCAACGGTAGGACAAAATAACAAACTATTACTTTGCTGGCTTCTTTGGGAAAAAAGTGGAAGCAATTATCTGTTTCCGCCTTCTACGACAGAAGGCCGCATTCAAGGACGAATAAACTCAGGTTATGAAAATAAAAGATCCAAAAATACTGGTGATCATGCTCTGGCGTTATTCATAACCTATATGGAGGTATTCTGGGTCACTGTTCATATATATACATGTACAATTTAACTGAGTAAACTAGATGTAGTTCAAATTTAACTGCCCAGGTAGCTATTAAATGATGTTTTTTATACCTGTTTTATCACAGCTCTGCTTAAAATGTAGCTTGTGTATCCACACATTATGTGTATCCACAAATTATACATTATTTTCGTTATTTCTTCTTAAGAACACAGAGTGCGGATGCGCATTAGAACCGCCTCAATGAGGTTATTCTTACGAGCGCCCATGGCCTATGTTTGTCATGTGAACAAAACTAAAAAAAAATCCCATCTAAAAACGCTAATTCTGGCGATATGACAGACGCCATTTTAGAAAACCTGTGTGTGTCAAGTAAAACAAGTACAGCTTTTACAACAAGAGGGCCATAATGGCCCTGAATCGCTCACCTGACCCTCATTGTACAAATAAAGAAATGGCATAAGATGCTAGATATATGAGTCAGTGGTTCCCTTTGACAATACAGCGCTGACTTGTATGTCACTATCTGGACACATTGTAGACATTGAGAGTCCGTGCAACAGATGGAGATGAAGCGGCTCAGTCTAACGAATGATGTCACATGGTGATAAAGGGAGGGTGGTTATGGGTCAGTGGTTCCCTTTGACAATACAGAGTTGACTTGCATGTCACTGTCTAGGCACCTTGTGGACATTGAGGGTCAGGTCCTAGTGCAAATGATAGAGATGAACCGGCCCAGCCTTAACCCTATATAAAACCAGAGGGCTCCGGACAGGTCCATTTTTGACTCCATTGAGTTATAATTTTGACAATCTTGGTAGAGGGCAACTAAAGGAAGCTTCATTCCAAATATCAAAGACTTGGGCCTTCTGGTTTCAGACGAGAAGGTATTTAAAGATTTTCCCTACGTAAGTCTATGCAACCAGTGGGCCCTGGGGCGGGACCATTTTAGAGGTCACCCACATGAAGCTTCCAGCTGAAGCAAAATATCAAAGACCTGGGCATTGTGGTTTCAGAGAAGAAAATTTTTAAAGGTTTCCATATATATCTACAGTATGTAAAACAGGTGGGGCCTGGGGTAGCCACCTTTGTCCCCAAGGCTATAATTTGAACAACACAGCAGAGGTCCACCAGATGAAGCCTCATACCAAATATCAAAGACCTGGTTTCAGACAAGAATATTTTTAAAGGTTTTCCATATACAAGTCGAAGTAAAACCGGTGGGCCCCGCGGCGGGGCCATTTTTTTCCCAATGGCCATAATTTGAACAATCTTGGTAGAGGTATTCTAGATGAATCTTCACACCAAATATCAGAGACCTGGGCCTTGCGGTTTCAGAGAAGATTTTCTAAGATGTTCCCTATATAAGTCAAAGTAAAACCAAAGGGCCCCGGGTTGGGAGCATTTTTGGCCCTAGGACTATAATCTTGATAGAGGTCCACAAGACGAAGCTTCATACCAAATATCAAACACCTGAGCCTTCTGGTTTCAGACAATCGATTTTTAAAGGTATTCCTTATAAAAGTCTATGTAAAATCAAAGGGACCCATGGCGGGGGCATTTTTGGCGCAAGGGCTATAATTTTAACAATCTTGGTAGAGGTCCATTAGATTAAGCTACACACCAAATACCATAGACCTGTGCCTTGCGGTTTCAGAGAAGATTTTTTTAGATTTTTCCTATATTAGTCAATGTAAAGACAAAGGGCCCGGGGCGGGGGCATTTTTGACCCCGGGTCTACATAAAATGGCCACATAAAATCGATTTGCCCCCCCCCCCCCCCAGTGGAAGTCTTTCCACTGACCGTTCCAGGGCGGTTCTTCTGTGGCGATTTATTTATGTTGTTGTTTGTTACTTACTGTGTGTATCACTTGTGTCTTTTTATTTTGGATGGCCATATGGCCATTTTGTGGGAAAGTACATGTAACTGTCCTTATGGCCTTCCTTTGTTTATGTTTCCATTATGGTCTGGTCGCTTAATGTTTGTGTTTCTTTCCCTTTTGTGTCTTTGGTGGGTGGAGTAAGTTAATTGTATCGATTCCTGATCTTTGTTTACTTCTACTTTACTATAGTTTGAACAATCTTGATAGAGATCCACAAGACAAAGCTCCATACCAATTATGAAACACCTGAGCCTTCTGGTTTCAGACAAGAAGATTTTCAAATGTTTTCCCTATGTAAGTCTATGTAACACCAAAGGGTCCTGGGGCGGGGTATTTGTTTGCCCCAGGGCTATAATTTAAACGTTTTGGTAGAGGTCCACTAGATGAAGCTACACACCAAATATAGAAGACCTGGGCCTTGCGATTTAAGAGGATAAGATTTTTTTAAATTTCATTAAAAATCTATTTTTGGCTTCTGTGACCTTGATATGAAACGGACCGAAACTATTATAACAAATTTGAAAGGGGACCACCTAAGAATCATTCCTGCGAAGTTTGGTCAATATCCGATCAGTGGTTTAGGAGAAGATGTCGTTTGAAGAAATTGTTTACGCTCGAACGCACGGACGGACGAACGGACGGACGACTGACAAAAAGTGATCCCAAAAGCTCACCTCGTCACTACATGACAGGTGAGCTAAAAGTCTTGGTCTAAGCTTAGCAAATATTAAATGTGACTGTCTAGAGTTATAGCTCAGAGATGTGTTTCATACAAGTAACCGCATTTGGCAATATTCTAATTGCCAGTCTGCACACAGGGTCCTGCCGACTGAGGTATAATGTCTGAAATGTTAAAAGTTGCAAATGCTGTAATTTTGTCAAAAAATACCTTTTTAGCGAAAGAATGTGCACTGTACTGTTAAGCTTGCCCAGGAAAAGTGTGGATAGGTAATTCGACCCGCTCAAAATGACTTAAATAGTGTTGACTGGACTGTTAACTCCAATAAAAACAAAGAAACACTTTATTGAAGACCAAACCATTTGTGCAAACGGACGAGGCAAGTTTTATTTTAACTCACCATGAAAAAACATCGGAATTCCCATGATTTGTTCAATGAGGCGGATCTAACGAGTACCCACAACCTTTGTCTTGGAACAGAAATAAGAAAAATAAGCAATGAATAGCCCCGTAAACTCCAGGGGCCAGTTGTTCAAAACTAACGACATCGTGAGTTAACATATCGTTAAATCTCTGATCATTTAATATGGGAAATATGCTAATATTTTTGATGAAAAAATGTGAACAGCTTTTGCAAATGCCAAAGCTGCTCACATTTGTCCAACAAAAAATACCAAAATTTTTCAATATTATACTTGTTAGAACACTTATCAATATGACCACTAACGAGCTCGTTAAGCTAACGATGCTTTGAACAACTGGTCCCAGATTTTTCCATATTCACTGGGATTTAGGGACTGTTTATTTCACGGACTTGCTCACGTCATGTAGTTTGTGATGGTGAGAAATAAAGAATCGAAGCCAGAACTTTTCTACAGATCGGCCCAATCATTCGTTTGTTTGTTGGGTTTGAGTTTAACGTCCCCGTCAACACTATTTAGGTCATTTTGGAGATGTTACTTCCAATTTTGCGGGACTTTTACCCGACATTGAGATGAAATGTCATCTCAATCACTGCCGCCAAATGAAACCAATAGGGAATATAAGCATGGACGGGCCGACTAGCAGCAATTTTCCTGAGCAGGCTTAGACGTTCTAAGCGGATTACCAGTACTCATGTGCGGTCGGTATCAGCTCTGAGTGGAAGCATCATGCCGCCCAATCTATTTCTCCAAGCCCCGATGGGCGGGGGCGTCCCACTCATTCGTATGTGACATGATATTCGTAAAACATAAATATACAAAATAAACCTATAGTATTCAGCATTTTCTTGCCAGAGGCAGGGTACCAGGGGCCAGTTGTTCAAAACGAACGATGTCGTTAGTTAACGAATCGTTAAAACTTTGATCATTAGATATGGCAAATATGCTAAACTATTTGCTGAAAAAATGTGAGCAGCTTTTGCATTTGCAAAAGCTGCTCACATTTTATCAGCAAAAATAACAAAATTTTATATATTGAACTTGCTATAACAGTTAACAATATGACCATTGACGGGTTCGTTAATCTAACGATGCTTTGAACAACTGGTCCCTGATAAATACAAAGGTTTCGTATTTGAGAGACTGTCTTTAGCCCCGGCACATGTTGTTTCATAGTTAGAGATGCATTCTGTTACCGATTCATATAAATCTACTTTATCTGCATAAATATTATTGAGTTCTGGTTTGTTTGCAGAAGACCAAATCCAAGTTAAAACATTGAAATATGCACTGCATTTAAATTCTACACAGTCATTCATGTTTCAAAAAGGATTGCCTTCACTTCTATTTTGAAGAGCTTAAGAGTGCAAATTGAAATGTTCCTGGTATTGAGAATCAATTTAAGCTCTGAAGTCAAAATTTGATGTCCACAGAACAGACAGATCTAGTACAAAGCGTGAAAGAAATATTAACAGGAACGGCGATCGAATGGTGTTTTTTGTTTTGATTTGCAAAATATGATTGCTTTTCCTAGATATTTTTTCTTGTAAGAGAAAGCCTAATGTGTACAGCCTAACTACAAAGTGCTCAGAAGATATAACAATGTATATAACCATATATGGTGTAAAGGTCTTGCTGGTAGGGGCCAAACAATTTCGCAGGTGCGTTCGTTTCTCTCCTTGCTGTCATGAAACGTGATCATCCCTCAGTAACTGTTGTCATTCTTGTGCAATCCACATAACCGAAATTCTACAATTGTTTTTCACTTGAAAGATTTATGCTAGGAAAAATAACACAAAAAAACAACATCGATGTATATAGCAATCCAAGATGTTGCTGGAATTGAGCGAATAAGTCCTTTGTATGCTGCCATTTTACATCCTGAGGCCATTGATAAAGATTCTGCCTTAGGGAAACAAGCGTTCTATTTGCCTTAGAACACATGTTGCTCATATGTGTATTCCATCTCAAATCGTGCGTGCTTGTCTCTTCAAGGTACTTAATGGACCCACATTCTCAAGGACCGTTCCCTCTAAGATGTAGGAAACCTCAGTTTTATTTTTCTCCCTTCTTGGTTATTAGCATAATGTTGCATTTAAAGGACTGAAATTTCATGTCGAACATCCTAGTCTATCTATATAATTCTGAAGTTTCAATGAGTCCTCTGTATCTCTAATTTCAAAGCAAACCACAGTCGACTGCGAACAGTCTTATTTATGAGTCAATGTTAGACTGGAGCCCACTCCAAAGATTCACTATTAACAACAACTCGCTGTTTTCTGTATCAAAGGATGGTTTCTATCCATTTGAGAGTTTTCTCCCAATGTCGTAACCAAATAATATGCATTTCAATACATGAGAGGGGTTCATCAAAAGCCTTCTCGAAGTCCAGAATAAATGTGTCCACATGTCCCGCTTTGTCTGAGATTTTTGCACAATCATTCATAACCCTAAATGCTTGTGTCTGCCTGACAAAACTTTATGTTCATCCAAGTGTGCAATGATGTTTGAGCAGACGAAGCCTCCGTGTTGTAGTGGTTACCCTACTCGCCTTGTAAACCAGGGGTTGCAGGATCGATCCCGGGCTTCTCCAGACTTGCGGATGAGTCTTTAAACCGAGGTCCCGTCTCCGTATAACCTTAGCCGTTGGAGGGACGTAAAACTGAAACACTCACTCACTCATGTTTGAGCAGACTGCGTTCAAGCAGTTTACATGGAACACATGTTAGGGACAGAGGGCAAAATTTACGAGCAAGAGATCGCCATTTTTAAAGAGTGGACAAATGTTCGCTAGGGCCCATTCTTTTGGATATTCACCCGTAGAGAGAGATTGCTGGAACGGGTGTGCAAACAGAGGGCCTAGCTCATTCATTCGCTAGTTCTTTCAGGAGTCTAGGATGAAGCTCATCAGGTCCTATTTATCTATCTTCATATACTGAGTCGGTCACACTTGGCTATTTTCTCAGGTCCTAAATCTTTAGATGGATTCAAAGTAGAAGTAAAACAAAGATCAGGAATTGATACAATTAACTTACTCCATCCATAAAAGACACCAAAGGGAAAGAAATACAAACATTAAGCGACCAGACCATAATGGAAACCTGAACAAAGGAAGGCCATATGGACAGTTACTTTCCCACAAAATGGCCATATGGCCATCCAAAATTAAAAGACACAAGTGATACACACAGTAAGTAACAAACAACAACATAAATAAATCGCCACAGAAGAGCCGCCTTGGAACGGTCAGTGGAAGATTTCCACTGGGGGGCTTAAATCGATTTTACGTGGCCACAATCCTCGCCCTTACTTCCGTCGCGTCAAGCCTTTAAGTAATTGATCACTCCCTCCGATGACACAACAACACTATCCAGTCAATAAAACCTTCTCCTTGAACTCAGTTTTACTGAACGCATAATTGAATCTTCTAGTTTATCTGCCCTTTCAGAATCTGTCCCTTCATTACCTCCTCCTTTATTTAGGGGCGGGATACTTTGTTTGTCTTTTATCTGGCAATAAATATATCTTTCGAAGTCTCTAGGTTTTGCCTTAAAACACCTAACAAATTATTAAAAGTAGAAGTTAAACAAAGATCAGGAATCGATACAATTAACTTACTCCGATCATCAAAAACGCCAAAGGGAAAGAAACGCAAATATGAAGCGACCAGACCAAAATTCTAAACCTAAACAAAGGAAGGCCATAATGACAGTTACTTTCCCACAAAATGGCCAAATCCAAAATAAAAAGACACAAGTATTAACATACAAATCATGTTAATTTTTTTATGTCAGTCTCATCTCTATTGTTGTTTGATTTTTTTGTGTTCTCGGAGATGTTGCACTGATGAGTTAGGAGGCATTCATGCGGACTGAACAAATTATTTGTCTAAATCTAAAGGGCGGGGACTGCGGCTGCGTAACTAGTGATATTCGTTTCACTGACCGTTCCAATGCGGTTCTTCTGTCGCGGTATATGTTTGTTTTGGTTTGTCTTTGAGTGTGTGTATCGCTTGTATTTTTTTCTTTTGGATAGCCATTTGACCATTTTTGGGGAAAGTAACTGTCGTTTTGGCTTCTGCTATTGACGTTTCCATTAGGGTCTAGTTGTTTCATGTTTCTGTTTCATTTCCTTTGGTGTCTCTGATGGGAGCTGTGGGTTTATTGTATCGATTCCTGATCATTGCCTTCTCTTCTTTTTTAAAGTAACTGTCCGTTTGGCTTCCGCTATTGATGTTTCCATAAGGGTCTAGTTATTTCATGTTTGTGTTTCTTTCCCTTTGGTGTCTCTAATAGGAGTTGTGGGTTAATTGTATCGATTCCTGATCATTGCCTTCGCTTCTATTTAGATGTCTCGTCTCTCTCAAGTTTTCAAATTCTGCCCGGATTTTACCACTGCCTATCTTTTTTGCAGTAGCATGAATCTTATTTCATCTGCGAATCGTCCTTCTTATCTCTGGTGTGATCCCGGGAATCGAAGATACAGACCTACTAGGTTTTTTGGTGGTTTGATTTTCGGCCGAAGTTCGAATGAAAGAAATTATCAAAATAGAAGTGAAGACAATGTTCAGGAATCGATACAAATATTCCACAGCCCCCATCAGAGACTCCAAAGGGACAGAAACACAAACATAAAATAACTAGACACTGATGGAAACATCAATAGCGAAAAGCCAAAATGACAGTTACTTTCCCACAAAATGGTCAATTGGCTGTCCAAAACAAAAACATATAAGCGATACACACACTCAAAGACAAACCATAACAAAAATAAACCGCGACAGAAGAACCGCCTTCCTAACGGTCACTGAAAAGAATTTCATTATGGGGCTTAAATCGATTTACACGGCCGAAATCCTCGCCCTTACTTCCGTCGCGATGCAGAAAAATAATTTGTTCAGTCCGCACGAAGGCCTCCTAATCCAACTCATCAGTGCAACACCTCTGAGAAAACGAAAGTCAAACAAAGGTGAGGACTAGACAGCAAGACACCACTGAAATGCTGGAGCAAAAGAAAACAGTTCGAATCCGATGGACCCGACCAGAGACAGAGCATCGGGCACCAACCAACATTACATAAAATTAAATTCAAATTCTGAGTAAGCCTTTACGCTGGAACCGTCATAGAATCTGAGGCCTGACCAACCGGCGTACAATTAAAGAGGGAAGCAAAGTTGCTAACCGTGACTGGGTTAACTACCATGCATGCAGTCTGTCGCATAACATTTATGTTGTACCCAATCTTTTTATGTCGAAGAATGATTTTGCGATATTGCGTGCTGAAGTCATTGCGGTTATATATTTTTTTTCTAAATTTATATACTTAGTCACCATAAAATTCGGGTTCCGACAGACCTTGTTGCAGAAGCATTGCATTTAAAATTAAATCGGAATGACGTCTATAAAATTTAGAAGAGGCTTTGCGTAGTTTATGATCTCATTTCCTGTTCTTTCTAAAAGATTATGCCGTGTACTTTGGACCCTGCCCATCGGGGCATGGAGAAATAAACTGGGCTGCATGGTGCTTCCAAGCAGAGCTGATAGAGACGGCCCATGCATACTGGTAAACCGCTCAAAACGGTTTTAAGCATACCCATACAATTTTGTAGGAATCTGACAGACCATGCATATATGCCCTATTGGTATCTTTGGGCCGCAGGGCTGGTGATGTCATTTCATCTCAATGTCGGGTAAAAGCTCCACAAAACTCAGTGAAAGCGACGTCTCCAAAATGACCTATATGGTTTTGAGAGGGGCGTTAAATCTCAAATAAAATAAATTGTCGTGTACTTTTCCATCAAAACTGAGAAAGAAAATGGGTCATGACCGCAATAATACAGACCTTTCAAGAAAATGTCAATTTGTAGCCAAACTCAACGCAAATGTGGCTTCGGATATGTACGCCCGGACAAGGATCAAATCAGACTGTGTGTCGACTATTTCAGAATAATCCCTTTCCTGTGTACACGGATAATGTTCGGGTCAAACGCCACCAAATAGCGCAAAAGCACAGGCTGGTTTGAGGTATTGTTGTGCGTTGCTGTTTGCAGAAATATTTCTGCCTGTCGCGACACAAAGTAATCCTTCGCGGATTATCATTGCTAAGAGAGTTAAAATAACAACCATACTCTTTGTAGTCGCTGCAATGCTTTTACCCATTGTACGCGGGAAACCCCTAAAGGGGTACCTTGGTAAACAATGCAGGACGCGTCGTCTGATCAGGGCCTGCACTATTTGCTAACAAAATTTTCCGTTAAAAATACAATAAAAACGAAACAAATAGCCCTGACACCCCTTATATGGCAAAAGAACTTGTCCAACATACAACAATGGAAGAGTCCACTAGCATTCAATGGGTAAAATCACATTGACATTTAAAATTACCGACATTGAAACAAAAAACATATCTAAACCGGGCGACCGCAGCTGGAGAAAATGTGAAATATATACACTTTCTGTCTGTTGGCGCAATTATCTGTGGAACTTCGACCAAACAGAGAATGTATGTGATCTGGTTACGAGATTATAAAGTGTCAGCCTGAGGACAAAGTTAAACTAGCTGATACTTTGACATTAACGCGATTAAAAGTGTGATATGTTTTCCGAATTATGCTACAATCATACATTCCTAAGGCAGTTCTCGAGTTTTCTAAGTTAAGAAAATGCTGTGTACACAGGTTAGTTAAAATGGTTCTAGTCCATTAGACAAGATGACCTATAGCCATATCGCTTATCGATATCTGGATTGTAATTAGTTTGTCTTCTAACCATTTGCAAGAGCATATCACGCTAACAAGTCCGTGAAATGAACACCCCTTACACCCCACTTTGAATAGAGAAAACTGGGGTTTAGGGGGTATACATTATTTTCCTTATTTCTGCTCATAGACATAGGTTGTGGGTGCTCGTTAGAACCGCCTCATTGAGGCGGTTCTAACGAGTACCCACAACCTATGTTTTAGTAAACATAACAAAAATATCCAAGATTTTCATTAGAAAAGTATCCATTTTTGAGATGTTAAAAATGCACTATGTCGCACGGGTATGTTATCGTTATGTATAATTTCACTCACGAGTGAAATAATTTGCTCATGCCCTCTGCTAACATATATAAAGAAATATCTACCTCATTGAACAAGACGACCGCCAAAGCTCACTACAGAAAAAAATCTTTAAATATTTCTCTTCGCAAGCAATGGACTAATTTTCGAACAATACCACTGAAATATAACTCACACACGAAAATTCCTGAATTTAAAAATGATTCCACTTTACTGGACGAAATGGCCACATGAGCAACAAACTGACAAAATAGCTTATTCGCCATCTCACAGAATACAATCACAATCATCTAACGGAATTGTCGGCCCCCGCCCATCGGTTTTGTTTGTTTGATTTGAGGTTTAACGTCCCCGTCAACACTGTAAAGGTCATTTTGGAGACGTTGCTTCCAATTTTGTGGGACTTTTACCCGACATTGAGATGAAATGACATCTCAACCCTGTCGCCCAATGAAACCAATAGGGTTTATTAGCATGGACGGTCCGCCTCGCACCGCGGTTCCTGGACAGGCTTTGCTCCTCTAAGCGGTTTAAGAGTACTAGTGTGCGGGCCGGAATCAGCTCTGCGTGGAAGCATCATGCAGCCCATATATTTCTTCAAACCCCTATGGGCGGGGGCTTCCCCGCCCATCGGGGCTTGAAGAAATAGATGGGCTGCATGATGCTTCCACGCAGAGCTGAAACCAAACGCACACGAGTATTGGTAAACCGCTTAGAGGAGCTAAGTCTGCCCAGGCAAAGCGGTGCGAGTCGGTCAGTCCATGCTTATAAACCCTATTGGTTTCATTCGGCGACAGGGCTTGAGATGTCATTTCATCTCAATGTCCGGTAAAAGTCCCACACAATTGGAAGCAACGTCTCGAAAATGACCTGTACAGTGTTGACGGGGACGTTAAACCTCAAATCAAACAAACAAAATCTAACGGAATTGTTGCAGTAGTTCAATTCGACAGACCCAGGCGGATGCTGTGCTGAAATTAATATTGTTCTGAAATACTTCGGGAACTGATCGAACCAGAGCCCAAAATTTCAAAGGTACTAGACGAATATTTTCTTATGCTGATGACATGGCAAAGGCTGTTCAAACGGCGAGAAGATGCAAAAAGGTGAAGATCAAGTATCTGACTCCTCCGACAGATATGACCTCATAAGATTGAGTTAGTGTTTGCGTTTTACGTCCCACCAACAGTTAAGGTCACACGGAGACGAGAGCTCGGTTTAAAGGCTCATCCGAACGTCTGGAGAAGTCCGGGATCGATCCTGCGATCCCTGGTTTACGAGGCGAGTAGCTTAACCCCTACACCGCCGAGGCTTCTTCTATGGCCTCATATTCAGCATCAAAAAGACCGAGATGGTATAGCAACAAGCAACTGGCAAGCCCTACAAGGAGACTACCCGTTACGAAAACACGCCTATACAAATACATTGTAATCTTTATCGCTGAAAAAAAATGAGAACTTTAAGACGAAAAATTGGGATAGTTTTCTGATTTCTGCTCAAACATTATACATTGTGGGTACTTGTTAGAACCGCCTCGAGGCAAATTTGATTAAATTCTACACAGTAAAACTGGGGTTTACAGGGGGTAAACCTTATTTTTCTTATTTCTTATTCTGCTCTAAAATATAGTTTGTGGGTACTCGTTAGAACCGCCTCGATGAGGCGGTTCTAATGTGTATCCACAATATATGAACAGAATTTTGAGCAGAATCACAATTTTGTCATCTTAAAATTTTCATTTTTCGGCGGTAAAGTTTACAATGTATTTGTAAAGGCGTGTTTTCGTAATGTATAGAGGATTACAAAGATTACCCAAATTTAATCCAAGTATATAATGGGTCAAAAAAGTTTCTTTACTTCTTTGCTTCTGTTGCCGTAGTTACTACTGATGATAACTACATGAAATTTGTTATGTTTTGGTAATACGACTCATTTTTTCTGTGGAAAAGCTTTATTCGTTTTTGTGTACTTAAACCCAACATCGCAGAGTATTGCTGTAAACACCCAAGGGGTCACTGTGTCATTTTCACAGAGAAAATCATGAAAACATGCTATAATTTAACATCATAAAAAATCATTTTAGCCCAGATTTCTAAAGTTTTATAAATGTATCATTTCATTAGATACACGTAACGTTGGGTCAATTCACAAAATATTAGGAACTTTAGTTGCATCGGCTACGAGAAACAGGCGATCACGTAGTGATGTCCGATTCTTAGAAGATGTGTCAATGCTGCTTTCACTGGAAACTCCATAAAAATCACAATCGGTAGAGCTACGTGCTACATGGATTTCCTGCATTATTTACCATCTCGATGTACAGCAATGGTGAAAACAAAGTGTTTTATTTAAAAATGGCAAACAATTGATTGGCAGGTATGAGAATAACAACAGTTCGAAAATTGCTATATTTTTAATTGCAAGGGAGATAATCTGAGAATTTCACAAATTGAAACCTTGCTTACAATGCAAGATCACAAAATGTTGTAAAATTAAAGTGTTATCCGATGATCAGAGGAACATTTCTTCCATCTTTGACACAGGAGAGATTATCTGCGCATGCGTAATGCCCATTTTCTTGAGAAATCGTTCTAGGCACATATTGCCTAGGCACATATTGCCAGACAACTCTAAAGTAGAAAGGTGTGGGCAAATGCAAGTTTGAGCATTCTCTAGCTAAGCGTCAAATTCACATGCCTACAACTATATTTAGCACAATTTGTGTGTTTCACCCGAAAGTAGGTATAGTTACTTTTTGACTAAGTATATATACGATGGCCTGGTGCTGTGGTTGGGTCTACATGTACGAGTATCCCTATCCTTAGCAGGTTAACAAGTCCGCGTGATGAACATCCTTTCTATAGGGAAAGCTTGGGTTAACATGAATATTTATTAACCCATATATGACAATGTAATCTCCCACCTAATAAGTTTGGAGTGGTCTATTTCTAACTAAAGGTTTGCTAGGTTTTTTTTTTGCGGTAAGTTGTGCAAAAATGTAAGTATTTTCAGCAGTGTAGATCCTGATCATACGTCGCCTGATCTGGGCCTACACTGTTTGCCAGTGTCCAAAAACTAGGGGGGGGGCGCTAGGCTTGCATGGGTGAAAATTTCTTATTTCTGCTTCATATCCTCGATTGTGGGTACTCATTAGAACCGTCTTAATGAGGCAGTTTTATGAATATGAATATGAGTATGAATAAGAAAAGTAAAAGCAATTTTTTTATGAGAAAAATTAACTTTCTGGTGACGTTCAAGAATGCACTACAGTCGAACTTCAATGGCTCGAACACCTTTGGGACCTCGAAAATCTGTTCGAGAGTGGGGTAGTTCGAGCCACTGAGGTGACTGCCAGGCGGCATATTGAGATACTTTTAGACATCCTTCCGGTGTTCTATAATGAAAATATATGCTGTGTGTACTCATTAGAACCGCCTCATCGAGGCGATTCTAATGAGTACACACAGCATACATTTGCAAGATAAAAGACTAAAATCTCCTTAATTATCCCCCACTATTTCTTATGTACAGGATTTCCTTAGGGGCTCAAGAATGGGTTCGACACATCCATGGTAAACGAGCCATCGGTGTTCGAGCCATCGAAGTTCTACTGTTCGAGCCATCGAAGTTCTACTGTATATCATACGGATGTGTGTCATACGAATGTGTTTTCATTTGATTTTGTTTGATTTGATGTTTAACGCCCCAGTCAACACTACATATGTCATTTTGGAGACGTTACTTTTACCCGACACTGAGATGAAATGACAAGCTCTGTCGCCCAATGAAACCAATAGGGTTTATAAGCATGGACGGTCCGACTCGCACCGCTCTGCCTGGGCAGGCTTAGATCCAGTATGCGGTTTACCAGTACTCGTGTGCGGTCGGTTTCAGTTCTGCGTGGAAGCATCATGCAGCCCATCTATTTCTCTGGCCCCCGCCACTCGGAGCTTGAAGAAATAGGTGGGCTGCATGATGCTTCCACGCAGAGCCGAAACCGACCGCACACGAGTACTGGTAAACCGCTTAGAGGATAGGATCTAAGACTGCCCAGGCAAAGCGGTGCGAGTCGGACCGTGCATGCTTATAAACCCTATTGGTTTCATTGGGCGATAGGGCTTGAGATGTCATTTCATCTCAATGTCGGGTAAGAGTCCCACAAAATTGGAAGCAACGTCACCAAAATGACATATACAGTGTTGACGGGGACGTTAAACCCCAAATCAAACAAAAACAAACAAACACATCAGCCCCGATGGGCGGGGTCAGGATGTGTTATCATAGTGTTGAACAAGTTCACATGGTCCCAATGACATTCGAGTCACTTAAGGGGAATAGGTACACCTGGCAGATTTTTCCGCCATTTTTCAAAGGGAGAAGTTATTGGGACTTCCTGTTCGCTTTTCTATAAGCCCTGTCCCACTGAAAAAAAGACTACTCTTAAAGGAAAGAATTTGCTCCTCTGGAGCAATTTTTTTCCTTTAAGAGCTGACCCCTATTGACATGGGAGACAAAAATACTTTTGCAGGAGTTTCCTCCACTGAAGGTGTTCCCATTCCCCTAAAGTTCGAATGTATATACCGCAAGCATAGACTGAAAAGTTTTCGTGGGGCAGGGGTTGGTTTTACGGCCCTTTCAATCGTTAATCGGTGGTCGAAAACCGGAGTCCCGGAGAAAAGCCACGGATCTTCCGTTGCAGAACTTGTGTGTGTGTGTAAACTCGGATTTAACGTCGCTTTCAACAATTTTTCAGTCATATCACAACGGTGTCTGGTTGCGACAGGGAGCTCAATGCTCACTTTTATAGTGCTGCCTCACTGAAGTATCACGTCCAAGACACATGATACCACACCCAGTCACATTATCCTGGCACTGGGTCGACCAGTCCTACCTCTACCCCGTAAATCTGAGTGCCAAGCGAGGAGCAGCTTGTACCATTTTTAACGACTTTGGTATGTCGCGGCCCGGGATCGAACCCGTGACCTCCCGTTAACCGGAGCGGACACTCTACGAACTGAGCTATCGGGGCCGGGAACTGGGCGTTTAATAGAGTGTCATGAAGGTACAGTAAAATTCCTGTATTGAGACCACCTTTGGGACTGTTCAAAAGTAGTCTTAAAAACCACTTTTGGACAGTCCCAAAGGTGGTTTCTGACCAAAGGACACTGTATGCATAAAACACAAAGAAGGAAAAACTTCAACCTATTAAATATACTTTTTAAAGGAGAATTAGTCTTAATTTCAGGTGGTCTTAAGGGGAATGGGAACACCTTCAGGGGAGGCAACTCTTGCAAATGTGTTTTTGTCCCCCATGTCAATAGGGGTCAACTCTTAAAGAAAAAAAATTTGCTCCCGAGGAGCAACTTCTTTCCTTTAATAATAGACCCCATTTTCAGTGGGATAGGGCTTATAGAAAAGCGGACAGGAAGTCCCGAAAGTTGTCTCCCTTTGAAAAATGGCGGAAAAATCTGCCAGGTGATCCCATTCCCCTTAATAGCGGAATTTTACTGTATTTGTTAGATCCGTCTCAAGGCCGGCTCCATCAAACGATTAAAACAGTGCCCACGTCCCTGTTTTTCGTCAAAATAAACACAAATGGGCCCCGCCAAGCGAATTTTGTGTCTTCGAGCATTCCGTCATGACAAATTTTAACTGCGCATGCCCTGCCATTCAGAGGGGCTTGGGATATGGCTTTCTGTCTGAAGGTTCCTCTTGATTCACTGCTTGTATGAGCGAACAGCGAAGGTTCTGGCGAGACTGCGCGGATGCGAAGGCTCGCCTGAACCTTCGCTGCTCGCATAGGCGATAAGTACCAAAATCGCTTGACGGGGCCCAAATGATAATCATTTAAACCCTCCCTTTTCTCTATAATATACAGAAACATAACGGTCTTCCTCAATAATATATGTGCATCACGTAAAACGTCACATTAAAAGTTATTAAGGAAGTTATTAGACAACAATTTATGCAAATTTGATTCCCAATAGACCGTGTAACCTTTTGTAATTCTATCTTTTTATCACTTTTCAGAATTCTCTATCACCATCCCTGCTGGAAACGTGTATCCGTTCTGGTATCAAATAACTGAAAATAGATTGTCATGGCGTTAGTGTTGGTTCGTTGGCCAGTAGTGACAGCGTAGATCTTGACTTGATAGATGTTGTAAGGTAACCGGGCGCTTCAAACACATAGGGCCTACCCTCATTTCGCTAACTGGGATTAGTTTATGAACTGCTCTTCCCAAGGCCCCCAATGTGCTGGCGCTTGTCAATTCGTCAGATATACTGACCATTTACTCAGAGGAAGGCACAAATCGCACGCAGTGAGAAGCGTTTGTCCTAGGAAACGAGCTGTTCTCTAGCGATTTAAGAATTTTGAGTGCAGGAGCTCTAGTGTGTTACCAATTTCGGCTGCCAAATGTGTCAGAGCACAGCCCTCTTTCCGAATGTCTGGTTTAGAAGCCCCTGTGGTGTAGTGGTTACGCTACTCGCCTTGTAAACCAGGGTTCGCAGGATCGATCCAGGGCTTCTCAAGACTTTCGGATGAGTATTTAAACCGAGGTCCCGTCTCCGTATGACCTTAGCTGTTGGTGGGACGTAAGACTCAAACACTCACTCGAATGTCTGGTCGAGAAAAAGGCTAACATGCATTATCGGTCTTGGCTTCCATTATTCTCTGCCCCAACCCCTGACATGGCAAAGAAAACACCTTCGGTCACGGTGCTTGTTAAAGGGTGATAACGCATGATATTTTTGAATTTTGAATAGGCATCTAAGAGAGCCAAGAAGGCTAATAGACCAGCCAATTCCGGCTATTACAAAATGTCCTAGTACATCATCACGAAATTCCGCCTATACAAATACATTCTAACCTTAATCGCCGAAAAAAAAGAGAAAATTTTAAGATGTAAATATGTGATACTCTCCCTAAAGAAAAAAAAAATCCCCGCCCAAAACCGCTCATTAAGGCGGCCCCAACGAGCTCCCACAATCCATACCCCAGAGCAGGTCCAAGGAGAATATGGTTTACCCCTGTAAACCCCAGTTCCACTATATAAAAGTGGGGTATGTAAGGGCGAGGATTGTGGTCACGGAAGTATGGTCGAGGATTGCGGCCACGTAAAATCGCTTTCCACTGTTGGTGTTTCCGTTGGAGCATGTTGCTTCATCTTTGTTTTTTTTTTCCTTTCGTGTCTCTGATTGGAGCTGTCGGTTGATTGTATCTATTCCTGATCATTACCTCTACTTCTATTTTAAGTGGGTCAAAATTACACAGGCGTTTCTTCGTGATGTGTTTGGAGGTATGTGCTTGTTTGGGAAAGGCGGTGATGAGGCTAATCAGCCATTTTGCAATTGCACGACCCGCAGAAAAAGCAACCGACTGAAGTCGGTTGATTTCTAAGAGTGCCCTAAAATTACTGTGTCATTCTGTCATTCTGTCAGTCTGTCATTCTGTCATTCTGTCAGTCTGTCTGTCCGTCCGTAACCCGTACGGAAAATTGGTGATAGTGACTTAACCGCTTGGAATATTTAAACAATTTTTGGCATACTGATAGATATCAATGAGATCTAACCAATGAACTTGCGAAATATTACATTCCATTTAGTATAGCCTCGCCGAGGCGAAAAATGTGAAATTTTTCGAACTGCTTCTCCTCGGAAACCGTTGGGCCGATTGAAGTCAAATTTCATATGGAGCCTCTATGGGATGGGGGAAACCAAAATTTGCTCATGGGGTCCAGGTCACATGACCAAAATGGCTGCCGAGCCATATATGGTCTGTCTGTCTGTCCGTCCGTAACCCGTTTGTGAAAATTGGTGAAAGTGACTTAACCGCTTGGGATATTTAAACAATTTTTGGCATACTGATAGATATCAATGATATCTAACCAATGAGCTTGAGAAATATTACATTCCATTTAGTATAGCCTCGCCGAGGCGAAAAATGTGAAAATTTTCGAACTGCTTCTCCTCGGAAACCGTTGGGCCGATTGAAGTCAAATTTGATATGGAGCCTCTATAGGTGGGGGAAACAAAAATTTGCTCATGGGGTCCAGGTCACATGACCAAAATGGCCGCCAAGCCATATATGGTAAAAACCCTTCAAAAATAGTGTTCTCCAGAACCACTGGGCAGATTTCCACGAAACTTGATAAATAGCATATTGGACGTAGGCCCATCATAAATTGCTAAAATGGTGACCCTCGATTGACCTTGACCTTCTTTGTGCCTAGGTCAAACTTTGACACAAATGCTTTTGTTGGAATATTTAAACAATTTTTGGCATACTGATAAATATAAATGAGATCTAACCAATAAACTTGCGAAATATTACATTCCATTTAGTATAGCCTCGCCGAGGCGAAAAATGGGAAAATTTTCGAAACTGCTTCTCCTCGGAAACCGTTGGGCCGTTTGAAGTCAAATTTCATATGGAGCCTCTATGGGATGGGGGAAACCAAAATTTGCTCATGGGGTCCAGGTCGCATGACCAAAATGGCCGCCAAGCCATATATGGTAAAAACCCTTCAAAAATAGTCTCCTCCAGAACCACTTGGCAGATTTCAAAGAAACTTGATAAATAGCATCTGGGACGTAGGCCCATCATAAATTGCTAAAATGGTGACCCTGGGTTGACCTTGACCTTCTTTGTGCCTAGGTCAAACTTTGACACATATGCTTTTGTATTGGAAAAGTGAGAATGCATTTTATCCTGCAAACGATTCAGAATACAGTACTAAAGTATAAGATATGTTTTTGCTCCTTACGATAAGGCGCATTTATTTGGGGAACCGTTTTAGGTCCAGGTCACATGACCAAAATTGCCGCCATACCCATATATGGTAACATTCATAAAGCTAAAAGCATCCGGCGGGTCGTGCACTTCAGCTGAAGCACTGGTTCCGCTAATTTTTATTTTTGAATGGTCTCCCACAAAGGCATTTTATGGGACTTCCCATTTCCAAGTACCTAGCAAATGTAGGCTATTGCCGTTGCCCCGCCTATAAAGATATTTAGCGCGTGACCTGTCCCCGTTTGTATGCTCTGTTCTGGCAGTAATTATGCCTTCGCTTTGCACACCTCCAGGGATTTCATCCTGTTGGCACCCAGCGGGGAGCGCAGTACGGGCTCTCTCCGAGGTGCCCTCAGGATGTTGTACTGAGGCTCCCCGTCGAGCCTTCTCTCGTTCCTGAAATAGAAAAGTGTGATTAGAGCTTTGGGATCTCACGTGTGCGCGAGGATCAGTATGGCTGTGTTCCGTTTCTTGTCCCCCGGGGTCCCAACTGTACCTGTGTGTGTGTGTGAATTCGGGTTTAACGTCGCTTTCAACAATTTTTCAGTCATATCACGACGGTGTCTGGTTGCGACAGGGAGCTCAATGCTCACGTTTATAGTGCTGCCTCACTGAAGTATCATGTCCCAGACACATTGCATCATACCACACCCAGTCACATTATCCTGACACTGGATCGACCAGTCCTAGCTCTACCCCGTAAATCTGAGTGCCAAGCGAGGAGCAGCTAGTACCATTTTTAACGACTTTGGTATGTCGCGGCCCGGGATCGAACCCGAGACCTCCCGTTCCCCGGAGCGGACACTCTACCAACTGAGCTATCGGGGCCGGTCCAACTGTACCTGTAATAGAAACGAAAGTTATCAGCGCATAGTGTGCTTGTGCTAATACGACCAAGCCATCCGTCACATATTTTGGCTTCCCATTCTGTGGCACAGGCCGGGCCGGGTTCGGGGGGGGTGGGGGGCGAAAAAACTCCTCCAACAGGGCGCGGTCCGGCTCTTACGGTAACTTGTTAAAAACCAAGCTAACGACTGGCGAGGTTATTGTGAAGAATATCCTTCCCATAGGGGCTGCCTGTTCCGCAATGGCATGTTACCTCATCGGTACACTCATAAGTGCTAAGCCAATGAGCCGCAACCACAGTGCCCCGAATCGGCTTGTCGCGGCAGGTTCAAGCATGTCCGTTGGAGTTTTCGGGGTATGGGAGGGTCGTTGGTTTGTCCTTTGACGGGGGTAGCCTCGGCGAGGCACCCGTAAGTGCAAAGCAAATGAGCCGCAATCAAAATGTCTCGCTTTGACACCCCGTCTTAGGTCCACGTGTAGACTGACGGTAGGTGATGGTTGCCTAAGCTCGGTGTATGGGTAACAACAGCTGTTTCCCAGTAATTTTTGTTTATAAGGAATTTCTTAACCACCGCGGTTATGGCCGAGCAGTGTTTTACAGGGGAATCGAGGAGATCTTGTAGGTGTACCGATTCATATCCTAATTTGAACAAGTCGGATTTTAATTCTCCTCGTGCATGGGCGTTTGTTACACAATCAAAGAAGATGTGTTGTGTTGTCTCTAGTTCATAGTTGTCGCATTTTCTGCATAGACCTGTTGTGTTTCCTAGATGTGCGAGGTTGGCATTTAGGCCGTTATTATAAAATCTCAAACGGGAGAGCACCACGTCTAATTTTCTGTTGTTGCTAAGCTGGTGGACAGATTTACCTACTGTGGGCTGCAGGAGTTGGTAATGCCTCTCGGTAATGGTTGGGTTTCTATCCCATAGGGTTTGCCATTTTCTCGCTATGTCGGTGTCTATGATTGCATAGATCTCCCGTTTTGAAGGGAGAGTATTATCTTAAATACCTATATATAATGCTAATCTGGCTGTTTCGTCGGCCACCTTATTACAGGGGGTGCCGGCGTGGGACGGGATCCAGTCGATTTCAATATCTTGTCCTTTTCTTGTCGCCTTATCTAGTTTAGACAGGATTGGGCTAATTTGATCAGGTCGTGTTTTGGATTTTCAAGACTGTAGGGCCTGGATAGAGCTAAGGCTGTTCGTGAGTACGGAGGCTTTGGGTGTCTTAACTGTGATGACCCATGAGATGGCAGAGTGTATGGCAATCAGTTCAGTTGTGAATACTCAGAGGTGATTGTTTGTTTTAATCGTTACTTGTAGATCTCTCTCCGGGACAACGAATGCGGTGCTGGTTTTATCTGTTGAGGGTTTCTTACTGCCATCCGTGTAGATTAGGGTTTTCCCGGTGTGGATGGAGCGGACATAAGAGAGACTTTTATTTTCCATGTATTCATTTGTATTTTTTTTCTTTCCTCTCCAGGACCTGATGGAGGTTACAGGCGGGTGTGTTGTGTTTGGGATCCCATTTGGATCTGTCTTTGGGTGCCTGGATCTTATCCGGTATGTTGTGCTCTTTCAGGAGAGCACGGACTTTCGTACAATATGGGTTGTAGTTCTTGGGTTCTTGGCTCTCCTACATGAATAGCTTCCATGATCTGTTAATAGATCATTCACAGGGAGGGATTTGCCAAGCGGGGAGGATCTAGCCCAGTATTTTAGTATGAGTTCTTCCCTCCGTAGACGCAGTGGTTTAAGTCCACATTTTACCTCTAGTGCGTTGGTCAGGTTAGATCGGTATGCAGTTATTGCTATCCTGAGTGCGTGGTTTTGAATGATGTTCAGTGTTTTAAGGATATTCTCTGAGGCGGAGTTGTAAGCCTGGGCTCCATAGTCTAGCTTACTAAGGATAAGGCCTTGAATAGGGTCAGGAGTGTCTTTTTGTCAGCTCCAAAGGTGGTACCTGACACTACTCGTAGTAGGTTCAGGTCTTTGATCTTTTATGTGATCTCTCCAAGTCAGATGTTTGTCGAGGATCATGCCCAGACATTTGATGTTCTGGGCCCATTCTGTTTCCCTACCAAAGAGGTATTATTTGTTTTGGGTGGTCTTTAGATTTCGTCGTTTGCTGAAGATGATTGCTTTAGTTTTTAGGTTTTATACTTTGATTCCCAGTCTTAGTACCCAGGTTTCGATTTCTCTTAGCACTGATTGTAAGTCTTTGACCGCCTGTTCTAGAGTACAGAGTTTCCCCCACACCGAGATATCATCGGCAAACTGTGACGGGCCTATATTATTATGTGGTTGCCGGGCCTCGTGAAGGGTCTTAACAATTACGTTAAAGAGTATGGGCCTTAGTACTGGGGGCAGCCGTTTTCCAGGGCTAGTTCCTCTGAGGTACTGTCCCCAATTCGGGTTTGAATTTTTCCTATCCTTGAGAAAGCTATGGATCCACTTTAGCATATTTGCGCTTATTCCGGTTGACCTCATGTGGTCAAAGGCCTTTTGAAGATCGAGGGCTACCGCTACTAGGATTTTGTGTTCCATGAAAGCCATGTTTATTTCTGATTCCAGTCGGACAAGTTGATATGTTGTGGATCTGTTAGGCCTGAAATCTGATTGGTTGTCTGAGATGATATTATTAGCTTCCATTACGAAAACACACCTGTACAAATGCATTGGGAATTTTATCATCTACAAAGGCTCTAAGCTGGTGTAAATTGACAACGTTACGGGAGTTCCACTGCAGAACGTCAAGTAGGGAGGCTGATGGAGGGTGTGGTTTTGCAGTGGAGTCAGCCATTGTATATCCTTATAGTGTCATGTTGGTGGTTGGGGGTCGGAATAAGTAGTCTATGGGCCTGGGGTTTGGTTTGTTGGGTCAGGATAATCCTGACTCCAAGTTTATATAAAATTCCTTCACGATAATATATAATTGTTATAAAGGGCATTCTTCCATGTCAGAAAAACGAATATTTTTCTGATGAAAATTGATTATATTTTTCTGACATCGAGGCGGTTCAGAAAGTACATGTACCTACATGTACAACCTATATCTTGGAAGATATAAGAAGAATAACGTTCCGTAAACCCCAGTTTTCCATATAAAAAGTGGGGTCTAGGGGGTGTTCATTTCACGGATTTGTTCACGTGATGAGATGTCGTATTTCCAAACCACAACGTGTTTTGATAAATGGTTAACCGACAACCTTCATCTTTGACGAACGCCTGCAGTACTCATTGTACTATATAGGATTGTCTTATTGTTCTATGAACACGCCGAACAAATAGAGAATATCAGGTTCGTGTCTTTTGATATCAAGTTTATTAGGTAAGGCTTCGAGAACGCTTGTAGAATCGCGAGGCTGGCCGAGCGATTCTACATGCGTTCTCAAAGCCGAGCCTGATAAACTTGATATCAAATGAAGCGAATCCGGCATTCTATATATCAGTTAATCCCCTTGTACACTCTTACAGTTTTGCCAATTTTTGCAGTAGTCCAGTTCTTAGAAAGACAATTTCACGTTGACCTGATAAAACTCAATTGTCCTGAGATAGCACATCGTTATCAGGCCAATGTGTTACAATGCAGTTTATATAGTGGGTAACTGATAAATCCTCATCATAGGTAATCGGAAAATGTGAGATGGTAAATATTTCTTCCGTTAGAGCGTGCGCTTTGGTGCATCAAATTTATTAGGGAATAAACTTTGCATTTTTTGCGAATATAATATACTTAGTGATATCACTAATTCGGTGATAACCGCCTTCTAATATACGGGGCCCATATATGGGGCTCGATGTGGGTAATAAGGGTAATAAGGGGAACAGCTGCTATTGATTAACCCTTATCTTGCCGAATATTCATTGAAGCCTCGCCCATTTCTGTCTATCAACCAATCAAATTACTTGATGTAATTTATTGCTATTAATTCATAAACTGAATGCCAAACAGCGTAGATCCTGATCAGATGGCTTCTACAGAAGCCATTTGATCTTGACAGTGTAGATCCTGATCAGATGGCTTCTTCAGAAGCCATCTGATCTGGATCTTCACTGTCTGCAAAGAGAGGGGTTGTCGTGAACAAACAGGATAAGGGTTAAGTTTCATATAAACATTAATGCAGAAATAAAGACAATTACAAAAAGGAATAAATGGTTAAATCATTACAAAATGAAATTATTTATTAAATATAAATACTTTCGCGATACGGTCATAGTTTCATGGTCATTTTTGTTTTTCATTAGAAGTCACTGTGTGTCCCGATTATTTTTAAAATTGAGGACCTTATATAAGTGTGCAGACTTTACGGTAACACACCTGTGCGACACAGTGCATTTTTCACATCTCCAAAATGGTCACTTTTCTGATGAAAATCCGTGATATTTTTCTTATTTTTAATGCAAACATAGGATGTGGGTGCTCGCTAGAACCGCCTCATTGAGGCGGTTCTAACAACTACCCACAACCTATGTCTTGGAGCAGAAATAAGAACAATAGCGTATACCCCCGTAAACCCCAGTTTTCTCTATATAAAGTGGGGTTTAGCGGGGTGTTCATTTAACGGACTTGTTCACGTGATGGATATAACCATTTCCAATTGTCAAAAAGAATGCCGAAGTCTTAAAGCATCTTAACTGTATGCATGTGCAATAAGTTGTACATGTTGGTCTCTTTCTGCCGGGACCTAACCAGTCCATCAATCGGGACTTTCAATTATTTGTATAATATTAAGGCGTAACTATACCCGATTAAGTGACACAGAGGCCTTTCTGATATTTACTCTTCATCAGTGTGTCTCAACCCCAAAGTTTTGAAACCGAAACGGATGACAGACAAGACCCGGTAACACAGCACATCCCCCTCCGAGCACACACTGACCGACGTAGCTCATTAGACAGGTCAACTGGAGGCATCAGGCAAGAGACGCCCACCCGCGGACTTGTAGGCGTTCCCCACCGAGCCAACATCAGCAAACATGGCACACACTCCACGAAGTCCCGGGCATCAGGAAGGAGATGTTCAAAGTAGCGAGACTTGCACAATTTAAAATATAACAAAAAGTTGCAGCAAAATCCGCTTAGATACATGTCTCACCTGACAAGTCAGTCTTAGTTAAAGAAAATTTGAATTTTAAACTGCAAAAATTAAAGATATAATATAGTTATTTAAATCAGTACCTTAATACTGACATCAACACCGCAGTATCAACCTCAGCACCAAGGAACTGATACTGAGCTGACGATACCCTCGGGGACGAACGAATCATCAACCAACAGTGATACAGACCCAGTGTTTGCAATTAAGGCGTAACTATAGCCAATTTAGTGACACAGAGGCCTTTCTGATATTTACTCTTCATCAGTGTGTCTCAACCCCAAAGTTTTGAAACCGAAACGGATGACAGACAAGACCCGGTAACACAGCACATCCCCCTCCGAGCACACACTGACCGACGTAGCTCATGAGACAGGTCAACTGGAGGCATCAGGTAAGAGACGCCCACCCGCGGACTTGTAGGCGTCCCCCACCGAGCCAACATCAGCAAACATGGCACACACTCCACGGAAGTCCCGGGCATCAGGAAGGAGATGTCCAAAGTAGCGTGACTTGCACAATTTAAAATATAACAAAAAGTGGCAGCCAAATCCGCTAAGATACATGTCTCACCTGACAAGTCAGTCTTAGTTTTAGAAAAAATAATGAATTTTAAACTGCAAAAATTAAAGATATAATATAGTTATTTAATATCTCTTTCTTGAAAATAAATATGAGATTACCCATATAGAGCGCTGGGCTGGTCCATGTGGGTCGCAGGTAAAACCGTGTTGTATATCCCGCGTTGGCCCCATATGGAATGCCCATGTAGGACCCATATTGGCCCAGATGCGTCCCATATATATTGCTTGCTGGGATATTGTATAATCATTAGGTTTGCACCGTCTCTCTCTCTCTCTCTCTCTCTCTCTCTCTCTCTCTCTCTCTCTCTCTCTCTCTCTCTCTAACAACATTAATGACAAGCGACGTTTGCAACACTGAGTCAAGATTTAAGGGTTAAATTATCACTCGCAAATCAGCAAGGCAAACATTTGCATAATACAACATGAATAGCGCGTTATTGTCTTCTGTTTTCAGAAATAAAATATATCTCTTTCCAGATATCCATCCTCAGTTTCAGTGCAAATGCATTAAAAAACCCTAAATGAGTGTTGACATGCATAAGAGCAATTGAACCTGGACATCTCAGGGGCGAACCCATTATGCCTAAATGTACATCAAGTACATCGATTGGATTTTTTTTGCTGAGCGAATTGCACTTCCCTAAGCTAATCTGGTGCATTATGGCCCAACCGCTTAACAGAGTTTGATTGTGTAGCAGGTTATAACTTGAACCAATCATAATTTGGTTCCAGCAAGCAATCATGTGACTTCAAGCACATCACATGATCAAGTCTAAGAAATAAACACCCCCTAAACTTCACTTTACATAGAGAAAACTGGAGATTATGGGGGCATACGTTATTTTTCTTATTTCTGCTCGAAGACATAGGTTGTGGGTACTCGTTAGAACCGCCGCACTGAGACGGTTCTAACAGCACCGACAACCTGTGTTTGTAGTATAAATAAGAAAAAACATCACGGGTTTTTATCAGAAAAGTGGCCGTTTTGGAGATGTGAAAAAAAATGCACTATGTCGCACGGTGTAATATCGTAATGATGTTCGCTCTCCCAAGACTCGAGTCAGTCGGCTAAACCACTCCCACTTACTCTTGATAAGCCCTGACTCCCCACCCTAACCCGCTGTCTGATCAGACTACGTGAATGCACAGACTGATCTAAATCTTGTAGGTAAAATAGCTTTAGAGCAAATGTATGAATGTTGTATACTTGAAAACCGACGTTAAATAAATATTCTTATGTCTTAAAATAAAATATTCTTAGGCTCGAAGACCAATTCCCCCTGGTGCGGACAATGCAACATATAGTTTACTTTATATAGCCAGTGACGTCATCACATGCTTTGTCATGAATGAGTCCAACGGTATAATAGCTAAAGTATTGAAGTCGCAGATAAGATTGACTAGGCGGAGCTACTCAGGCAGGTGTTGTCAATATATGTCAAATTCGCTGAGTCCACCAGAAGATTCGGTAGAGTGCCTTTTCGGCCGCTTTCTACAAGCGGACGAAATGGTCATGGACCACAGCTATGCTTGTGTTACAGTTGAATACACATAATCGGGTGACTTGGTTTACTTTTTGTTAATGGAATATTCTTAAGGCAGGTACAAAAGATAGCTCCGCCTAGTCACTCCTATCTGCGACTACTATAGCTGAAGTCTAAGTCCTGTGAAAGACACGAGACAGTACCCGAATATTGATAAAATAATGTTTATTAATATTATTACTATTATTATTATAATTAGGTGTAAACATTACGAAAACACGCCTTTACAAATATATTGTAATTTTTTCGCCGAAAAAACAACAACTAAACTTTTAGCATGAAAAATTGTGATATTTTTCTTATTTCTGTTCAAAATATAGATTGTGGGTACACGTTAGAACCGCCTCATTGAGGCGGTTCTAACTAGTACCCACAGTCTTTATTTTAAGGTAGAAATAAGAAAAATAAGGGTTACCCCTGTAAACTCCAGTTTTACTATATAAAAGTGGGGTTCAAGGGGGTCAAAAGTATATAGGCGAGTTTTCGTTATCAATGAAATGTAAAAATCTTCAGTGAACTGTCTTCAAAATTCGTTTCTTTGTTTGAAAAAAAAAAAAAAATGGCCCAGTCAACAATATTTCTGCCATATCAAGCCGGTCCACACTTTTCCTGTGCCGAAACTAGCTAGTCTACCCAGAAAACGTGTACACTCTGTGGTGTGTTCCTTGCTTCCAAAGAATAACCTTTTTTAGAACATATTTAACGTCACTACAGCTGTTGTGTCTGGGAATGTATGGCGGCCGTAAAAAAGTCTCCCATAGTTTAGTTTATATTTTTATTTGTCCTTAGGGATCATTGATTCCATTGCTGAATTTTGAAAATATTTGATGGTCACTGATGACGCCCAAATGGCCGAAACTAGCCAGTCTGACCCAGAAAACATGTACACTCAATATTTCTAGTTCTTTGGTGTATTCCTGGCTACCAAAGGATAACAATTTCTAGAACATATTTAAAGTCACTACAGCTGTTGTCTGGGAATATGTGGCGGCCGTTAAAAGTCTCCCTGCCCTACATCATAGTGTAGTTTATATTTTCTTGTCCTTTCGGATCCTTAGTACCATTGTGGAATTTTGAAAATATTTGAGGGTCACTGATGAGGCATGAATGGCCGAACCTAGTCTGGCCCAGAAAATATGTACAAACCATATTTCCAGTTCTGTGGTGTATTCCTTGCTTCCAAAGGATAACCCTTTTGGAACATAATTCACGTAAGTGGTTAACCAGTTAACCAGTTCAGCGCACCTTCTTTCCGAAGAAACTGACAACTGTCCTTCTCGAATCAGCGGAAGGGAGAGAATGGCCTTAGTAAAGATTCTATGATCAGTCTCCACGAAACAGTGTTGCCGACCTGGTGGGGATCGAACCCGTGACCCCCTGATTACAAGCACCCGACAGAGCCACCGAAGGTCGGCGTTCTTCAAACAATGTCGTTGAATCCATAATTATAATTATAATTATCAGTCACAGTCACCTTATTTGGCGAAAGAATGTGCACTGCACTGGTTATCCGCTCACGTATAAGCCTGCCCAGGAAAAGTGTGGAGAGGTAAACTGACCGGCCCAAAAATGGCATAAATAGTGTTCACTGGGCCGTTACTCCAATACAAACAAATAGTCAGTCTAGACGAACCAACAAAAAGATGTACAGCCACATATGTAGCTGTTTTTTTTTTTGAACGGACGTCCGCCTGTCCGTCCGTCTCTCATTTTCGATCAATATCTTGAAATCAAATTGACAACCATAAGTTTGGGATTGTTACACAACTTTTGCGTCAATTTTCAACAGAGATATGGCCGTTGTCTGATGCCAAGAATTCGTTTCTGGTCAATATCTGAAGAAACATATGACTTATTTTGATCATATTCAGGATGTGAATTTATGTTGACAAGATATAGCTTGGGATTGCCAAGAGACATTTTGCGTCTATTTTCAGCAGACGTTTGGCTCTTGAATGACGTTAAAAATTTATTTCCACTATATTGAGAAAGAATTGATGGATTTGGATAAAATTTGGTATGTGAATTTATGTTGACAACATATTGCTTGGAATTATTACACGGTATTTTGTGTCAATTTTCAGCAGAGTTATGGCCCTTGAATACTGTCGAATACTGACGAAACAAATATTCCGCACTTTTATTGTCATGAGAAAGAAATGATTGATTTCAATAAAATGTCGCATATCAAAACCTCTAGTTTGGGACTGCTACACAGTTTTTTTTTGTGTTTATTCATAACAGAGTTATGACCCTTGCCTGACAGAAGAAAGTCATTTTCACTCAATACCTTAAGAAACATATGATTAATTTTGTTCATATCCAGTACGTGAAGTTATGTTGATAAGGTCTAAGTAGGAATTGTAACCGACAATTTGCGTCTTTTTTCACCAGAGTTATGGCCCTTGGATGACGTTGAAAATTCGTTTCTGCTCAATATCTTGAGAAAGAATTGACAGAGTTTGATCAAATTTGGTGTGTGAAATAATTGAATTTAAGTTGTCAAAATATAGCTTGGGATTATTACACGGTGTGTTGTATCAATTTTCAGAAGAGTGATGGCCTTTGAATGATTTCGATTTTTTTTCCGCTCAATATCTTTAGTACAAAATACATGTAATGGATTTTGATCAAATTTGGTACGCGATTTATGTTGGCAAGATATTGCTAGGGACTATTTCATGGCTGATTTGCATCAATTTTCAGCAGAGTTATGGCCTTTGAATGATCTCAAAAATTCGTTTTCGCCTAATATCTTTAGGAAGAAATGATTAATTTTGATCAAATTTGGAATATGAATTTATGCTTGGAAAATATAACTTGGGACTGTTAGACAGCTTTTTGCAGCAATTTTCAGCATTATAGCCATTGAATGATCTCAAAAACTTATTATTGCTCAATCTCTTTAGACAGAAGTGATACTCTGAATAGTACAAATGCAGGGGGTATGTAGTAAGCCCTGTTTACTGACATCTAGTTTGATTTGGAACCATCACGAAAACACGCCTATAAAATTCTGACCCCTTCAACCCCACTTTTATATAGTAAAACTGGGGTTTAGAGGGGTAAACCTTATTTTTCTTATTTCTGCTCCAAATATAGATTGTGGGTACTCGTTAGAACCGCCTCGATGAGGCGGTTCTAACGTGTACCCTCAATCTATATTTTGAGCAGAAATAAGAAAAATATCACAATTTTTCATCACAATTTTTCATCTAACAATTTGCGTTTTTTTCCGCGAATAATTGTACTATGTATTTGTATAGATGCATTTTCGTCATGCTAAAGTATTGGTGTTCAGAAGTGTCGCATTACGAAAGCATGCCTATACAAATACATTGTAAATTTTATCGCCGAAAAAATGAAACTTTTGGGATGAAAAATTGTGATACTTTTCTTATTTCTGCTCAAAATATAGATTGTGGGTACCCGATAGTTCTAACGAGTACTCACAATCGATATTTTAGAGAAGAAATAAGAAAAAAAAAAAGGTTTACCCCTGTAAACCCCAGTTCTACTGTATAGAAGTGGGGTTCAAGGGGATCAGAATTATATTGGCGTGTTTTCATGATGGGAAACTGTCGGAAGAGCTGTGTGTTGGAGACCTGTCTCGTACCCGTTGCGAGTAGGTACTTCGCTTTATAACGGGTTGTGGCTAATTCGAATACTTTTCCAATGTAAAAGACCCTGAATTTATTCATCGAAACAAATTTATTTGACTGCTATGCATTTCAAGTTGCGGCTTTCCTTGAAGGTTACGCATGACTGCTGTAAGCGGCATATTATTATTACATATTTGTATTTTTCAGACAAAAATAGGCATAATCTATGTTAATCGTACATTTAGCATCACCATAAGTCCGTGTATATTCCCACTTAATATTTTGCAATCTTAGGTTTACGCGGTATACATTATTTTACTTATTTTGCTCCAAAATAAAGGTTGTAAGTACTCGTTAGAACCGCCTGATACGGGTTGGTTCTAACGAGAACCCACAATTTGTGTTTGGAGTATAAATAAGAAAAAAAACAACACCTTTTCATCAGAAAAGTGATTGTTTTGAGATACAAAAAGAATGTACTATGGCACCCGGGAGTGTTATCGTAACGGCACACGGTTCGCATAAATGGCAATTATTGTTAGTTTCTCGGTAGACAAATTCGTGACAAATGTAAATAAAACGTAACACGTCTTGACAATTTATGCATAACAGTTAGAAATATTCCGAAATGCGACGAATCCATTGTCTAAATTAAGTATCCAGTGGAATCAGTTTAAGCACTTATCCAATGTTCATCTGATGTCAACACATTTTTCCTTCCATATGTAATGTATTTGTTTTTTAACTCCTGATAACGCCAGTTTATTGAGTTCGACATTAAATGCATTAAAAGGTTAATGCAGCCAAAGAGATTTTATAACCCATTATGAAAACATGCCTATACAAATACTTTGTAACCTTTATCGCCGAAAAAATGAAAATTTTAAGATGAAAAATTGTGATATTTTTCTATTTTTGCTCAAAATATAGATTGTGGTACTCGTTAGAACCGCCCCATTGAGGCGGTTCTTACGAGTACCCACAATCTATATTTTAGAGCAGAAATAAGAAAAATAAGGTGTATGTCACCGATGTGCTTTTTATCTAAAACACTTAGTTTCGGTGAACTGTCATATCCGTAGTATTGTCTTGTCCGCGGTGAACTGTCTTGTCCGTCAGTTGTTATTGTTTATTACTTCCGGTTGTACGAAATGTCAAAGTTTTACTTTAAGTTTTGAATATTAGCCAATCAGTGAGGATTTATTTGATATTAATTGGTTTGGGAGTTGTCTGATTGGTTGGAATTAACCTCTTTTGCATGTTTGACCCCTGCATGTGGACTAACACACACTTTTACAGTGTTTCGGCGCATTCGCCATTACGTTCTGAAGAAGATCACAGAAATCATTTATCTTATAACATATTTCAAATATGTTGTATTGATCAGGTATATCCCTGTCCCTTATTAGTTCAGTATAATGTATATCATGCATTTATTTATTGAGCCCTAAAGGAATATTTTGTATAGTTTTGTCAGAAGACTTTATGCAATGGCTCTGATCAGTGACCACACCTGCAATCAGTCATTCCAAGGAAGGACTCCTTGCGGTGTGGTAGCAACAACATCACACTATTATGCGGTCATTGTACGTATTAGTTATTGGTCCATGCCCGGTGTCAGACAGCGGCTGCATAGCATGTTTGGTGTGATGCAGTCCTTTGTCTCTCCTACATCTCAGCCTTCGTAAACTAAACCGATCCTTTGTGCTTCATTTATGTTCACTATGATGCTTGAATAGCCGGAACTGTATGGCCGTGGTATTCTGTATGCTGCTGCATATAAATAACACGCACCGTGTACAGATGTATGTGCATACTGGCATGATGTTCATTTTATTTCATCAAGATCATCCCATCAATCATTTATGTCCCAGTTATCATCCTAAAATGATGTCATATAGTTTACAGCTTCTTTGAAAGCAGCTGTAGCGCTATATCAGTTATTCTTGGTATTACTCGATAGTAGATATGCGCATTTTATTTATTTTTAGGATGCCCTTCTTCTTCTTCATCAATAAATTATCATCGAACATGAACTTGTCTTGATCTGTCTATGAGGAGAGAGTCTTGTGTGACAGTGGCGCCCAACAACTAAACACCCACAACATCTGAATAAAATGAAGGGTATTCTGGTCACAGCCAAGGCCCCGGAGTCGTTTTTCCGTCAACAGTGATTATCTTTTGTGTCGACACATAAACTGCATTATGGGAGAAAAATGGTTCATCTCAGGTGCATTACTGGATAAGTGAGCTCATTCAACACTGTGATACTGTGGTCATAAATATATTTGGACAGAAACTTCCCGTTTTCTGCATTTTCAATAATGGACATCCGGATGCTCTACTGGGACAATTTCTATCTGTGATATTTTTCATTGACATTTTATTCTTGTCTTCATCATGTTTATATGTCCTTGATTTTTTAAAACAAATTTCTGCAGAATCGACCATGTTTGCATTACCAAAATAATATTTGTTAGCGCAAACAGGGTCAAAGCCAGCATTCTGAGTATAATACAGCACAGATTGTGTTATAGGAAAAGTATGGGCAGCCAATACTGTTTTGAATAGGTATTTTTTCTGTAAAAGGTATGGGCAGCCAGTACTGTTATAATGATATGGGTACCCATCAATGTTTTCTAACTCAGTTGTAAAATAATTGTAGTATGGACAGCCAGCATTGTCAGTATAGTATGGGCAGTCATTGTTGTTCATAACCATTTTGTGTACAGTTAGATTTTTTCCCCTTTTTAATGCATTTCTGTGATCAGTTTTTTTTTTGTCTCCTTCTCTTTCACACTGCATGCTTAACTGATAGCAATACTTACAACTCTCTGATGTGTGCTGTTACTAATGTGTGGGTGAATTTCAGATATTTTAGGTGAAAAGTGATTTTTTTGTGTCCCCAGATTTCTTGAAATTATTTTTTCTGGTTGTTGTAGATATCTCTCTTTGGGAAGTTATGAGCAAAGCAAAATTAGAGAAATTTATCCAAAGACCCCTGATTTTCGATGGTGTGATAAAGAGTCATCCTATTTTGATATCAGATAGCAAAGGTTTCAATTTGTCACCTCATGCTGATTTTTTGAAAGAGTTTCATTATAATCTTGAAATTCAGTGTAAAGCAGGTGCTAATTTTCCATATTATTATCATTGGTTATGCCGGAATTTAAAATGGAAAGTCAATTCTCATAGCAGTATTGTTTTGTATGTGTTTCTTGGCACCTGTGATTTAACATATAAGTCTGGACGTGCAATTCAGTTACGTCATTCTGATGATAAAAAGGCCCTTCAATATTTTCACAATCAGATAGAGAGATATTTATTATTAGTGTCAAAGTACCCTACTGTAAGAATTGTTTTCTTAGAAATACCACCCTATTCAATTGTGACTTGGAATGAGATAAAGGGAGTAAAGAATCCTGAATCCTATCATAAACAAGATCTGGATCTCACCAGACGAGTCCGTCTTGTTAATCAATACATTCAATCTGTCAATGACTACCTGAATGTAAAGTCACCCAGATTTACTTTGGATTTATTGAAATTCAGAAAGGATAAAGGAAAAAAGCAAAGAAGAACACTGAATTTTTCAAATTATAAGGATGGTGTTCATCCCTCCCCCTTGTTAGCACGGTGTTGGATGAAGCGCATTATTGCAGTAATTTTGACGGATTGTGCATAATTTGTTTTTTTTCTGTTGTGTAGCATTACTTAGCATTAAATCGGGAAGGACAAGACCTAACCATTTACCCGGTCTGTTTTTGCTGCACTGCAGTTCTTGCTCATTGTGCCGATCTGTTATTTGTTTTTTTTTTTTTTTATCTGCATCTTGCTAACAGGGAATTTGAAAATCAGTCATTTTTAATGTGTCCATCATTTATTTTTTTCTTTTTGTGAAATTTTTTTTTTCTCTCTCTTGAAGTTCTTCAGTGAAAAAAAAAATGGCAAATGAAACTGGTAAAGCTGGTGATGCAAAGTCTGATTTGAAACAATCTATAGATCAGGTGAATGCCAGTCCTGACTATAGAGTAGTGACAAAAACGGAATACAATATGTTACTGGCTCTTGCAGGAAAAATTCCAAGAAATCCAAATCCAATGGATCCATCCTCTAGTACTCCTAGACCTGCCAAAGCTGATGGAGCAAAATCAAAGTTGTCTTTTGATCCCCCTGGTTTCTCTCCCATTCCCAGACACCAACATAATCAGAATATTGTAAATAGTTCTGCTATTTTAAATGCTACAGCAAATACCCCATCATTCCCAATTCCCAAATTGCCCTTTTTCAGTGGAAGTGATCAGTTGCAGAAGGGTGATACCACATACGAAGTATGGAACTTCGAGGTAAAGTGCCTCCAGAATGCACACTTTCTGCCTGATCATATTATTCTTCAAGCAATGCGCAATTCTCTTAAAGGTGAAGCCAGGAGCATGCTTGTTTCCCTTGGAGAATATGCCACCATTGATGAAATTTTAGAACGTTTGGATGGTTTTTACGGCAATGTTAGTACACCTGAAACATTAATTCAATCGTTCTATAGTGACTTCCAAAAAGAGAATGAATCTATTGTTTCATACGGCTTGCGTTTGGAACAGATATTGTCTCGAGCCATACGCAGTGGTCATATTGGCATTGCCGCCAAAGATTCAATGTTGTGCAGTAAATTTTGGACTGGTTTACGCAGCCAACAATTAAGAAACTCCACTCGTCATTTATATGACACCATAGGAGATTTTCAAACTCTTTTAAAAGAGATAAGAAAAGTGGAGCAAGAGGAAGTTTCTGGCTCTAGACCAGCAACAAAATCTAAAGCTGCTCAACAACAGAGTGGTCAGGCATCTGCCAGTGCAGAGCCTGACACCTCATTGTTGAAACAGATGACTGAATTAATGGGTAGAATGAAAAGTCTAGAGCAGAAACTGGAGGCACAGCATCAAACTCCACCCTCCTATAATACTCAGGTGCCACGTGGTGGAGGCAGAGGTTATTCGCGTAATTTTCCTCGCGGTACTGGACGTGGTTATAGTAATCGCGGTAACTATCTGAACAACCGCGGTAGTTTTGGAAATAATTATGGTCCAAATAGAGGTGGTTATTCTCGCGGTGGCTACCGGGGTGGCGCTAGCGGCCGTGGCGCTACTCGTGGTGGCAACTCTGAGAGTGGCCATTTAAACTTCTAACTTCTTCTGTTGATGGGCGCACAGAAGAAGAACGCATTTCGAGTATGAAAAGCCCAGGGAACATTCAGTCCTCTTTGATTGACCGCATGGTTGGCAAAGCCAATGAAGGTAAGATTTGTGTTTGCGGTACTGAAGCGACTTGTCTCATTGACTCTGGCTCAATGATTTCTTCGGTTGCGGAATCGTTTTATAAGTCGTTAGATCCTCTGCTTCCACTGCAGGACATTACCGAGTTCGGTCTATCGGTTTTTAGTGCTGGAGGTGGCCAACTACCTTACAAAGGTTATATAGAAGCAGATATTTTAATTCCTGCTTTGGGTAACCAAACATTTACTGTGCCATTACTTGTTGTTGAAGACACAGAGTACAACAGACAAGTACCAATTATTATTGGCACAAATATTTTACGTTTATGTAAAGAGAACAGATGTTCAGAGGAAGTTCCTCAAGAATGGGATATGGCATTTGAACGTTTGTGTGATGAAACAATTCCTGTTAAAACAACATGCAACTATAGCATACGTGTAGGACCAGGAGAGGTCAAAACATTGCATGGCATAGTTAGAAATGTTGACCATGTTGACACTGCTATTACCGAACATATTAATGGTTCACTGTCTGGCAGTCTTACCATATGCCCAAGACTTGTATCCCTTAAAGGCCAGCATACTACAGTGAGAGTACCTGTTCGAGTATGTAATTTATCAGCTCGAACAATAGAAATACCTCCCAAGTCCATCTTATGCTCATTAACTAAGGTTAATGTAGTAGATTCTTGGACTCCTGATCCTTCCAGGAAACAGGAACATGAATCATGTGATTCTCCAAGTAATTTAAATGTACAGATTGATACAAATAATCTGTCCGAAGATGAACTTGTTGAAGCCAAGCAGTTACTTAATAAATGGTCTGGTGTATTTTCAACTGGTCCCACTGACTTAGGGAAAACAGACTTGATTAAACATCATATTAAGTTAACTGACGATACACCATTCAAAGAACCATATCGTAGGATCCCGCCTGCTCTGTACGCGGAAGTAAGAGTCCATTTGAAGGAGATGTTAGAGGCTGATGCCATCAGACCCTCCGAAAGTCCATATTCTTCAAATGTTGTACTTGTCCGAAAAAAAGATGGAAGTCTAAGATTTTGTATTGATTTTCGCAAACTCAATAAACGGACAGTACGTGACGCTTACACTCTTCCCCGTATAGATGATACCATCGATACACTAATCGGGTCTAAATATTTCTCAAAATTAGACTTGCGCAGTGGTTACTGGCAAGTTGAAATTGAGGAACAAGATAAATATAAGACCGCATTCACTGTAGGTAATATGGGTTTCTTTGAATGTAACAGAATGGCGTTTGGATTAACCAATGCCCCTGCAAGTTTTCAACGCCTCATGGAACGCTGCATGGGAGACATGAATCTCAAGGAATGTCTAATATTCCTTGATGACATACTTATTTTCTCCTCAACGTTTGAGGAACATTTAACTCGTCTAGAGGCAGTTTTTAGTAGACTGCACCAGCATGGTTTAAAATTGAAGCCATCAAAATGCGAGTTCTTCAAGGGCAGTGTCAAATATCTTGGCCATGTTGTTAGTGAGAGTGGAGTCGAAACAGACCCTGAAAAGATAGAGGCTCTTGTCTCTTGGCCTATCCCCACTAACATTAAAACCTTGAGATCATTTTTGGGATTTACAGGTTATTATAGGCGTTACATTAAAGATTACGCAAAGATTGTAAAACCTTTGAATGATCTCTTAGTTGGTCATCCGACGCACAAACCGTCGACTGCAAAGAGCAGGAAGAAGAATGGTGTTCCCTGGGAATGGGGTGAAACTCAGCAAAATGCTTTTAGCACTATAAAGGATAAGTTGTCCTCACCACCCATTCTGGCATATGCCGATTTTAAAAAACCATTTATCCTGCACACCGATGCTTCATTAGAAGGCTTAGGTGCTGTTTTATACCAGGAGCAAGATGGTATAGAAAGGGTGATAGCCTATGCAAGTAGGGGTTTGCGAAGTAGTGAAAAACACTACCCAGCTCATAAGCTGGAATTTTTATGCCTTAAGTGGGCTATAACAGACAAATTTCATGATTACCTATATGGTAATCATTTTACTGTCTGTACAGACAACAACCCCTTGACCTATGTACTTACGTCGGCCAAGTTGGACGCGACTGGACATAGGTGGCTAGCTGCCTTGAGTAGCTTTGATTTTAAACTTGTTTATAGAAGTGGAAGGTCCAACGGAGATGCTGACGGTCTTTCTAGACGCCCGCAGGAGACTATGTTTCCTGATGCTATTAAAGCAATTTGTCAGGCATATACTGTAAAAAGGGACGTCTGCCCTTATGTTGAAACACTTACTGTTTCAAATCATATAGATGCTGTTGAATCTCCAGATTCATCAGATCAATTTCTGGACTCAACGGAGTTCAGCAATGTTGACTGGGCTAAGGAACAAAGCTCTGATAAAACTCTACATAGAGTTATTCACCTTTTGAATTCAGGGGTTTGTTCTCAAGATATTGAACGCCAGAGTGAAAACCCAAAAGTTTTAAAGTATACAAGGGAGTGGAATAAACTGAATCTTGTTGATCATATTTTATACAGGTCTACTGTATTGGATGGTCAACAGATACGCCAGTTAGTTGTCCCTTCAAGTTTTAGAAAAAATATTCTAAAACACTTACATGACGACTTCGGTCATCAAGGCCGAGACCGTACACTTTCGCTGGTCCGTTCAAGGTTTTATTGGCCATGTTTAGAGTCTGATGTAGACAATAAGGTCAAAACTTGTTTTAATTGTATAAGACGTAAGTCTAATCCAAGGCCCAGTGCAGAGTTAGTTAACATACAAACTCATCAACCAATGGAATTGGTTTGCATTGATTTCTTGTCGTTAGAGAGGTCAAAAGGTGGTCAAGAACATATCTTGGTCATTACCGACCATTTTACAAGATATGCCCAGGCTTTCCCGACAAGGAACCAACTTGCCAAAACCACCGCAAGAGTTTTATTTGACAATTTTATTGTCCACTACGGCTTCCCTGCTCGGCTACATAGCGACCAGGGAAGAAACTTTGAAAGTAGTGTGATAAAAGAACTCTGTAAAATTGCAGGCGTAGATAAGTCTAGAACCACACCATACCACCCTATGGGGAATGGTATGGTGGAAAGGTTCAACCAGACCCTTTTAAATATGTTGGGCACATTAGAAGATCATCAAAAGGAAGATTGGAAAACATATGTTGCTCCGTTGGTCCATGCATACAATTCCACTAGGCATGACAGCACAGGTTACACTCCATTTTTTCTTATGTTCGGTAGACATCCACGTCTAGCTATAGATGCCGTTTTAGGTATTACTTCTACTGTGGAGTCTACTGGTTCTTCTAGGGAACAGTATGCCTCAAAACTGAAGAAGAGACTTCAGTTTGCTTACAAAGTTGCCTCTAATGAAGCACAGAAATGTGCGGAGCGCAACAAAGCACAATACGACCTAAAAGTCAGAGAGGCCACTCTTGATATTGGCGATAAAGTTCTGGTCAGACTGGTTGGTTTAAAGGGTAAACACAAACTGGCCGATAAATGGGAAAAACGTCCTTGCACTGTAATTGACATTCCAAATGCAAATGTGCCAGTTTACAAGGTTCAAAAGGATGGTAGTGATTCTACTGTAAGAACACTACACAGAAATATGTTGTTGCCATTTTCGGCAATACCATCACATACAGATATTTCTGTAGATAAAACATCAGGACCTAAACGAAAATCTGGTATACAAGCTCCTTCAGTGCCCTCTGGCTCTGAAGAGTCTGATTCAGATACCTCTGATTCAGTCAGTCTTGCTATACCCAGATATGTAATTCCTCAAAAAAGGAATATACTTGAGCAGTCTTCAAAGTCTGCAACTACAACAAACAGTGTACCCTTAAATTCCCCTATTACTATCCAGGATACCAGATCTGACCAGGATACGTCAATTTTTATTTCGGGTTCAGGTGCAGAAGCTTATCCTACAATGGGAAGTTCAGTACAGAGTGAAACTAATCATTCTGTCTCTCCTTCTGTTTCCCATTCTGTTTCCCCTTCTGTACATAATCCCTCTTCTGTACCTGGATTATCCCCTCCGCCTAGAAGATCCCGACGCATTCGTGTACCGCCAGATAGATACGGAGAGTGGGTGGTGAATCAGCTTACAGCTGTTGATAAGGACAAAGTTGAAATTTTTTATGTGTAATTCCACTTTATTTTAATTGTTTTTAATTTTGCTGTGCTGTGCAGGGGAGAATGTCACCTATTCGTGGCATAAGTTATAATTGAGTTGACATACCATAATGACAGAATGGGTATAACTTGTGAAAATAGCTTATTTCATTTCAGTGGAGGTATGAACTTTGTGTTTTCAGTGCAATTTAATAAGCAACAAGTGTGTCAGGTTGTAGGTTGATTTCAAACCACACTTGAACTGCTTTGAAGTACTGGTAAACAATTGCACATTAATTACTAGTTCAATTGAGTCGGGATCGACTCATTTTTTTTTCCGCCTATGTTGCACAAGTAACTCAGCTGTGATGCATGGTATGCATATATTATTTGAATTGTAGTGACTGTTTTTACTTATTTATAATTGAAAATGTCAGGAGACATTTTTACCTGGCAGGGGAGAATGTCACCGATGTGCTTTTTATCTAAAACACTTAGTTTCGGTGAACTGTCATATCCGTAGTATTGTCTTGTCCGCGGTGAACTGTCTTGTCCGTCAGTTGTTATTGTTTATTACTTCCGGTTGTACGAAATGTCAAAGTTTTACTTTAAGTTTTGAATATTAGCCAATCAGTGAGGATTTATTTGATATTAATTGGTTTGGGAGTTGTCTGATTGGTTGGAATTAACCTCTTTTGCATGTTTGACCCCTGCATGTGGACTAACACACACTTTTACAGTGTTTCGGCGCATTCGCCATTACGTTCTGAAGAAGATCACAGAAATCATTTATCTTATAACATATTTCAAATATGTTGTATTGATCAGGTATATCCCTGTCCCTTATTAGTTCAGTATAATGTATATCATGCATTTATTTATTGAGCCCTAAAGGAATATTTTGTATAGTTTTGTCAGAAGACTTTATGCAATGGCTCTGATCAGTGACCACACCTGCAATCAGTCATTCCAAGGAAGGACTCCTTGCGGTGTGGTAGCAACAACATCACACTATTATGCGGTCATTGTACGTATTAGTTATTGGTCCATGCCCGGTGTCAGACAGCGGCTGCATAGCATGTTTGGTGTGATGCAGTCCTTTGTCTCTCCTACATCTCAGCCTTCGTAAACTAAACCGATCCTTTGTGCTTCATTTATGTTCACTATGATGCTTGAATAGCCGGAACTGTATGGCCGTGGTATTCTGTATGCTGCTGCATATAAATAACACGCACCGTGTACAGATGTATGTGCATACTGGCATGATGTTCATTTTATTTCATCAAGATCATCCCATCAATCATTTATGTCCCAGTTATCATCCTAAAATGATGTCATATAGTTTACAGCTTCTTTGAAAGCAGCTGTAGCGCTATATCAGTTATTCTTGGTATTACTCGATAGTAGATATGCGCATTTTATTTATTTTTAGGATGCCCTTCTTCTTCTTCATCAATAAATTATCATCGAACATGAACTTGTCTTGATCTGTCTATGAGGAGAGAGTCTTGTGTGACATGTACCCCTGCAAACCCCAGTTTTACTACATAAAAGTGGGGTTCAATGGGGTCAAAATTATATAGGTGTGTTTTCGTGATGTGAACTCTAAATCCCTCGGTATCTTATCAGAAAATACAGAATATTTTGCACCACATATCATTGACAATTGGGTGTAAGCTTTATCCTTCTAAACCAACTTTATGCATGTATAGGGGAAATTGAGGTTTATAATGGCATAACACACCCAATGGTTGCGACATAGTGCTTTTGTCGCATCTACAAAATGGCTACTTTTCTGATGAAAATCCGTGATATTTTCCTTATTTATATTGCAAACATAGGTTGTGGTGCTCGTAGGCGGTTCTAACAATTACCAACAACCTAAGTCTTGGCGTAGAATGAAGCAAAATAATGTATTCCCCCCTCCCCGTAAATTAGAGTTTTCTTTATATAAAGTGGAGTTATGGGGGTGTTCATTTCACGGATTTGTTCACGAGATGCTTACATAGACTAAAGAACTCGTTAGAACGGTCCCGCGCACTTAATTGAAATCCAGACGTGTTCGTGCTTCAAAATAGAAGTGAAGGCCATGATCAGGAATCGATACAATTAACTCACAGCTCCCATCAGAGACACCAAAGGGAAATGCTGTTTGCCTACACGTAAAGGTGGCATTGCGTATATTAAATGCGCGTTTTACACATACAGAAAGCGTCCGACCCAATGCCGTGGAAAAAAAGGCATGCGTATGTAGTGAACTCGGCAATTTTTTTCTGAACAATGCCTTTACGTATTCTCCGAGCTTGTGACGCATGTGAAACATGAACGTAACGTATAAGGCATACTGCGCTCCTGAACATTTTTACGCATACCTTAAATTTTTGAAAGCCTACACGTACAACGGCTTTCAGCGTACAGAACGCTCAGGTAAAACGCAAGTAGCGTGTCTCCCGTCTATTTCTAACGTTTTGTTTATTGGAATTCTACCATTTATTGATTTATTTTCAAAACGCCAAACAAACGCGTGGCTCATAAACAAATGTATTGTACAATGTAGTCCCATAAGTTAAAACTGAAAAATGTGTTGTGGTATCGGACGTGGTGTCAGTGATTTTCCATGTTTATCGTGCATTTTCAACTTTAACGACCTAGTGTGCTACGCAAGCAGTATATTGTCTAACATGATAGAATGTCTCTGTCTGTGAAAGAAAAAAAATAGATGCAATTTTCTCCAAATAATCACAGCCTTTCTTGGCTGTCGCAGAGACATGTGACTTGCTTGAGTAGTTGGCGGCCGGTCAGGCCTTAACTTTCTCATTGTGCTGCATGGGCTAAAATGAGAATTAAAAGCAAGAAATGAAAAAAAATTGATGATTTAAATTTCTGAACGGAGTTTTGTTTTCAAAAGGTAACCACTTTACAATGAAACTTCGATGACTCGAACACCTTTGGGATCATGTAAATTTGTTCGAGACAGGGGTAGTTCGAGCCACTGAGAGTCATTCATAGTTCCATGCCAGAGGCATAGTACTTACGTAAAATAAATTATAGGGACTAAAAAAGCATTTGAATCAGCCATGGGAAACGAGTCATCGATGTTCGAGCCAGCGAAATTCCACCGTCTGTGATTTTGAGCAGAAATAATTGAAACATCACGTGAACAAGTCCGTGAGAAGAAGACCCCCCTACACGCCACTTTATATAGAGAAACTGGGGTTTATGGGGGTATACAGTATTTTTCTTATTCTTGCTCCAAAACATAGGTTGTGGGTACTCGTTAGAACCGCCTCAACGAGGCGGTTCTAACGAGCACCATCAACCTATGTTTGCAGTATTTATTAGAAAAATTCCACGGATTTTCATCAGAAAAATGGCCAATTTGGAGATGTGTAAAAGTACACCGATTCGCACGGGTGTGTTATTGTAATCTAACATATTCTTGTGTAAATGTCACTGTGCTCTATATGGATGAGATGGAGTTAACGTGACAGTAAAAGGCATTTTACTTCTTCAGCTAGTACTTTTTTTGTTTGTTTGTTGGTGTCATGACGCTTTCAAGATATTTCACTTTTTTCGAGCCATTCGTTAATCAGAGGTGGTCGAAATCCGGAGTACCCGGAGATAAACAATCTGGCCTTACATTGCAGAACTTGGCATCTCACATGTGACACGAGCCAGGCACAAATGCTAGACTGTGACTGCAATTAAAAGCATACGCAATTAGTTGGTTGTTTTTGTAATAGGATAAGACGAGGCGGCTATTTGTGAAATCGTTACATACCACTTAGCGTGCTCACGTTTTAAGAGCGACTGTATTTACCCAGGCATTCGAAATATGAGAGGAATGATTGCGACTTATTCTGTAAATCCCGTGACTGTGTGCGTGTCCGTCGTGAACGTCCCGCTGGGATAAATGCTACGAAGAACATAATTTAATTTGGCGCGTTTCAAAATGTTTAAAAATACCTACTTTTCCGAGAAGCCGATGGGCCCTGAATTTTACGACAACCCTGCAATTTTATGGTCATTCTACCGGCTTTCTTATGTCTAGAACTTTTCATATTTTTTTTACTAGTAAAACTGTCAAAATTGCAAAAACAAAAAAAGAATACACAATATGTTTTACTCCCCGTACATCAACCATAGTGCAGTTTATATTTTACTTTTGGTCCTTTGAGATCAGCGTGAATATTCTGAGAAATCGGAAATGCATTATTGGTTTAGACTCGTATTCTAGACAGATTTTTAATTATTTTGACCCCATTTTGATTTATATCAGTCTTTGAATCGAATGCCTATTCGAAATTCGCAAAATTGCAGTAGGTTTCCTCTGGCTTTCTTTGCCGGATCATTACAGGGTCACTGATGAGGCTTTATTAGCCGAAACTGCGCAGTATGACCCATCTTCTTTCTTATGAATGTTTTCATTGCTCTTAAAGGAACTCATTTCTGATTTTTATTTGATGCTCCGAACCTGATTATATTGATGTTTTCTGGTAATGTGCTTGGAATTTAACAGGCTCCTTACATATTTTTTTGCACTTTTTTCATCAAACGAAAGGTTGACCAAAGACTAAACTTTTTTTTTCGGCATTACGACCCTAAGTTTGTTCGGGATTTTAGCGGGAAAATAGCTATTTTAGGCCAAAGCAGCTACCCAAAAACGAAATGCTAACATATATAAAATAAAACACGAAATATTCAATGTTTTTTTTTTTTTTTAAATTCATGCTGGATAATTGCTTAACCCATTTTGTACGGTATGGAATCTTCCTCCTTATATACAGGAGAATTCTATTTCGAAATTCAGACTCCAAGTTAACCAGAAATCGCCCACATGCATTAGGCCGATCATGATATACTAGATACTGTACATTGTGCCATGGTGGCCATCTTGCATTACGAAAACACACCTATACAAATATATTGAAACTTTTACCACCAAACTTGAAAATTTTCAGATGAAAAATTGGGGTATTTTTCTTATTTCTGCTAAAAATAGATTGTGGATACTCGCCGAGGCGGTTCTAACGAGTTCCACAGTCTATGTTTTTGAGCAGAAATAAGAAAAGTAAGGCCTACCCCTGTAAACCCAAGTTTTACTGTATACAAGTGGGGTTCAGAGGGGTTAGGATTATTAAGGCGTGTTTTCGTGATGTACTAGTTACTGTACATTGTGCCATGGAGGCCATCGTGATAACCAGTTAAAATAGAAGTGAAGGCAATGATCAGGAATCGATACAATTAACCCAAAGCTCCCATCAGAGACACCAAAGGCAAAGAAGCACAAACATGAAATAACTAGACCCTAATGGAAACATCAATAGCGGAAAGCCAAAAGGACAGTTACCTTACCACAAAATGACCGATTGGCTATCAAAATAAAATAATATAAGCGATACACACACTCAAAGACAAACCATAACAAAAATAAACCGCGACAGAAGAACCGCCTTTAGCGGTCACCTGCTGCAAACACAACAGGCCATTGTCCACAGAATCTAAGGCAGTAGAACGCACCGGCACTAAAAGCTAAACAACACCTTCACGCGCCATCACGAAAACACGCCTATATAATTTTGACCTCCTTGAACCCCACTTTTATATTGTAAAACTGGGGTTTCCGGGGGTATACCTTATCTTTCTTATTTCTGCTCTAAAACATAGATTGTGGGTACTCGTTAGAATCGATGCGGTTCTAACGAGTACCCACAATCTATATTTTGAGCAGAAATAAGAAAAATAAAATTTTCATTTTTTCGGCGATAAAGGTGGCAATGTATTTGTATAGGCGTGTTTGCGTAATGGTAATCCCTTCATAAACAAGCTTCGGGCGATCTAGGATATTCAGTTGAAGAAGAAACTTTTCAAGGACACTATCTCAAATGCTGCATACATGTACCAGGTACCAATATCTGTAGCAGTGTGGTTTCAGAGAATACATGTACGTATTTTAAAGTGTTTCACCATATACAGGATATATGTGCGTGGGGGCCATCTTGTTTATGTGACCCAGACTACGTGAGCTTTCGTTCCCCTAACCACTAGAGGTCCCGTCTAGAAGATTTCATTGATGTCTTAAAATGGAGGGCGGACCGAAAACATCTCTGGAGAGCATTTAACTCGGTTTTCATATGAAAGGTGTGCAAAAATTGCGGATCCATTCATGGATTTTTACCTGACAATCATCGTCAAATGGACTTAGTCTGTGGTTCCATGACCTTTCCTGACTGTCGCAGAGACCTGCGACTTGTTGGAGGAATTGGCGGACGGCAGAGCTAAAAGCGGGCTAAAATTAGTATTCAAAGCAAACAGTGATAAAATATCGGAGTTTAGAACCGAAAGCTCAACCTGCCGGCATGAAAACGCTTCGAATCAATTGACACTTATATGTGACTGAGTGAATCTGACCGCAGTGCGTATATGCGTATGCTGTTCTGAGAATTTTCTTTGTGCATATGACCAGGGACGACGCATATATATTTATTTCGAGGCTCAAAAGCTTATTACTTTTGGTTTTGGTTTTACCTCGTTAACCAGAGGCGGGCGAAAACACAATACCCAGAGAAAAACCGCATGACCTTTCGTTGCAGGACTTGGCGTCATACATGTGACCCGAGCCAGGCTCGAACCCACAGCAATGAGAAACCTTATGATGGTTAAGAGTCAGCGCCCTTATCCACTAGGCCACGGAGGCCCGTGGTTAAAGTACATGTAGATAAACGGGCGCGCTAATAAAAATGTTTATATCTTGAATTAGGCGCATATAATTCTCATAGAGAAGCACTGTGTTTGCACATGAACTAATAACCACATCACAAAAACAAGCCTATATAATTTTGACCCCTTTGAACCCCACTTTTATATAGTAAAATGGGGTTTACAGGGGTAAACCTTATTTTCTTATTGCAGCTCTAAAATATAAAATTGTGGGTACTCGATGAGGCGGTTCTATTGAGTACCCACAATCTATATTTTGAGCAGAAATAAGAAGAATATCACAATTTTCATCTTAAAATTTTCCTTTTTTCCGGTGATAAAATTTATAATGTATTTGAATAGGCGTGTTTTCGTAATCACAATTTAAAGCTAATATGTTTTTTTCTGCTTCATTCACGAATATTCTTATTGCAAACGGATCCACATGGTTATCCTTATTTTCAAGCATTGGACAAACGACAAATCGTCAAACCACACCATCTAGCTTGAACCTGTAGAACTTGCACAGAAAATGCCGCACAAACTTGAAAATACAGAAATTTCCATCCAATAACAGCTTATCCCATAGAACGTAGGGGAATGACAACTCCTAGAGAAGTTGGTGCAGCTTCTCTTCTGCAACTTCCTAGCTGGACGTCTTGCCCAAAGGTCGAAAATAAACAAGTCATCGCCGAAAAAACGCGGATAAAATTCAAAAACAACAACAAAATATGTTTATATTTTTAAGACTTCTTGTAACTTCTTCGTTTCTGGGTTTAGTAACGTCTTCGTACCTGGTGGTATGTTGGTAGAGTGTCCGCTCTGGGGAACGGGAGGTCACGGGTTCGATCACGGGCCGCGACATACCAAAATCGTTAAAAATGGTACTAGCTGCTCCTCGCTTGGCACTCGGATTTTCGGGGTAGAGCTAGGACTGGTCGACCCGGTGTCAGAATAATGTGACTGGGTGTGATATCATGTAATGTGTCTGGGACATGATACTTCAGTGAGGCAGCACTATAACAGTGAGCATTGAGCTCTCTGTCGCAACCAGACACCGTCGTGATATGACTGAAAAATTGTTGAAAGCGACGTTAAACCCGAATTCACACACACACACACACACACACACACACACACACACACACACACACACACACACACACACACACACACACACACACACACACACACACACACACACACACACACACACACACACACACACACACACATACACACACACACACACACACACACACACACACACACACACACAGTACCTGGTGGTATATACTACTTATGAGAAACTTTAACAAGAGGCCCATGGGCCACAATGCTCACCAGAGCTCAGGGGGCCACTGCCCACTGGCAGCAAGGTATTTTAATTAACCATGGAAGCCCTGTGCCCTAGGATGCTACAGATAAAATTTGGACCCAATAAGCCTCGTGGCTTTAGATTCGATGTCGCTTGAATGTGTTGTTGCAGGACAACAGATGGCAATTGACAATTTCCCATCTGTGGCAACAAATAGGACAAAAAAAAAAAAACATTATTAAAGGAACATTGCCATGAAAGTGTGACAAAATATCTTGAAAGGCATTAATGTCATTTTTCAATTTTCCCCATTATAGGACAATGGAAACTCATAACTTGGCATAGCAAACAAACCAAAGAGCCAAAGTTCATAGACCAGTGCTCAGGTGGACACTGCCCAATGGCAGCCATGTATTATAACATGATATGATTTTATTATAACAATTATAAAGTCTCCCAAACAAACCCCATGCCCAAATGAGCACCCATGTGGACTGTATCTGAAATATTAGGTGTTTTATAACGTATAGAGATCAGGGCATGGACCCAATGGAGCCCTGGTTGGTGTCACTAAATGCGTCTTATCAAAAGGAACAAAGACATATATGGTTTATCAGTGGGAATATGTATGGTTCCTGAGATGTAAGGCCTTTTAAGCAATGGAGGGAATCAGGCATGGCAGATCCCAGAAAAGCCCAAGATTGTTATCAATGAATAAGTCTTATCATAAGGACCAAGAGCATATACGGTTAAACGGTGGGGATCTGAATGGTTTCTGAGATATGAGGCACTTTTATGAAGTGGCAGGGAGAGAAATGGCCCCTGGGATCCCCAAAGACGGGGTGACTGAATGTGTCTAATAACAATGAGCAAGAATATATGTGATTATAGGATGGGGATTTGAATGGTTTCTGAGATATATGGCCTATTATGAAGTTGAGTCTTATCATAAGGAACAAGAATAAATATGGTTAAGGGGTGGGGATCTGGATGGTTTCTGAGATATATGGATTTTAATGAAGTAAAGGGGTGGGGCATGGCCTGTGGCACCCCGGGGGACCTGCGTGCTGGTGTCAGTGATTGCGTCTTATCATAAGGAATAAGAATATATATGGTTTAGGGGTGGGGATCTGAACGGTTTCTGAGATATATGGATTTTAATGAAGTAAAGGGGTGGGGCATGGCCTGTGGCACCCCGGGGGGACCTGCATGCTGGTGTCATTGATTGGGTGTTATCATAAGGAACAAGAATATATATGGTTTAGGGGTGGGGCTCTGAAAGTTTCTCGGATATATGGTCTTTTGTGAAGTCAAGGGGTGGAGCATGGCCCGGGTGCACACTGGGTGACCCCTAAGTTGGTGCCACTGAATGTGTCTTATCATAAGGAACAAGAATGTATATTGTTTAGGGGTGGGTATCTGTAAGGTTTCTGGAATATTTGGCATTTTACGAAGAGGAGGGGGTTGGGCATGGTCCGAGTTTCTCAGATATATGGTCTTTTGTGAAGTCAAGGGGTGAAGCATGGCCCGGGAGCACCCAGGGTGACCCCTAGGTTGGTGTCACTGAATGTGTCTTATCATAAGGAACAAGAATATATATGGTTTAGGGCAGGGGATCTGTAAGGTTTCTGGAATATTTGGCCTTTTATGAAGTGGAGGGGGTTGGGCATGGTCCCGGCACATCCCGGGGACCCCCAGGTTGGTGTCACTTAATGCATCTTAGCATAAGGAACAAGAATATATATAGTTTAGGGGTGGGGATCTGTATGGTTTTTTGAGATTATGGCATTTTCTGAAGTGGAGGGGGTGGGGCATGTCCCCGGCACATCCAGGGGGACCCCCAGGTTGGTGTCACTTAATGCATCTTAGCATAAGGAACAAGAATATATATAGTTTAGGGGTGGGGATCTGAATGGTTTCTGAGATAAATGGCATTTTATGGAAAAGAGGGGACAGGGCATGTCCCCGGCACATCCCGGGGGACCCCCAGGTTGGTGTCACTTAATGCATCTTATCATAAGGAACAAGAATGTATATGGTTTAGGGGTTGGGATCTGTAAGGTTTCTGAGATATAAGGCATTTTATGAAGTGGAGGGGGTTGGGCATGGCCCCGGCACAACCTAGGGGACCCCCAGGTTGACATAAAAGCATATGGCTGAGAGAAGTTTACTCAAGGAACATGTTTATGTAAGTTTTGTCAAAATATCTGCAATGACTTGGCAGTAAATGCCATTTTTCAGTTTTCCCCATTATAAGTCAATGGAAACTCTAAGTTGCCATAGCAACAAAACTAAAAGGCCAAATTTCATAAAAAACACAAAACCTGTAAAGGCGAATATGGTGAATATTTTCATAAAGTCTCAGCCTCCTAGAGCATATGGTTTCTGAGGAGATGATTTTTTAAGTATTTTTTGTCTATTTTTTTTTTTTGGTTTCCATGGCAACCAACAAAAATGAGCAGAAGGCCTAAAATCATACGGCAGATAGAAGATTGCCTATGGAACATTTCTTTGAAAGTTTTGTCAAAATATCTGCAGAGGCTTGGCAGTAAATGCCATTTTTCTATTTTCCCCATTGTAAGTCTATGGGAGCTCTAAGTTGCTATAGCAACCAAACTGAAAAGCCGATTTTCATAAAAAACACAAACTTTTAATCCCCCAACCCAAGCATGCTACAGATAAAATTTGGGCCCAATCGACCCAGTGGTTTCAGAGGAGATGTCGTTTGAAAGTGTTGACGACGCAGACGCAGACGACGACGACGACGACGACGACGACGCCGACGACGACGGACAACTGCCTATCCTAAAAGCTCCCCCGGAGCCTTCGGCTCTGGTGAGCTAATAAAACCGAGACGGACATATTTACAAACTCGTACATGTACCTTCATAAACTAAACAGAGGAATCTAGGTTTACAAGTAGGCGCATTATTTTCCTTAACCCATTTTGTACCGGAAACCCCTAAAGGAGTGCCTTGGCAAACAGTGCAGGCCAAGATCAGACGCCACAGAACGCGGCGTCTGATCAGGGCCTCCACTGTTTGCTTAAAGATGAGTCATTTTCCAAATAAATTTTGAAGAAAACACAACTTGACGCCCCTAAATTTTGGAATGGACTCCTGCTATATATAAGGAGGAAGATTCCACTTGGTACAAATAGGGTTAAGTAAGGGTACATACAGTCAGTTCAGGTGAGTACCCAAAATATTGGTTATACATTTGTATCTGCCCATCCGTCTACCTAACTAGGGGTGGGGGCTGGGGGGTTGCGGTCCTTTAAAGAATATTTTAACTTATTTCGAGTCGATCTTTAGTCTGAGCTGGCGAAAACCGGAGAATCCGGAGAAAAAACACCCGACATTCCGTTGCAGAACTTGGCGTTCCGCTTTTGACCCGAGCGATTAGGTCAATTATATTTGGCTATTAGCTCAGACTGCTTCGTTCCTTTAAGCAAACAGCATCTGATCAGGGTCTACACTGTTTGCCAACGTCCCTGCACACGAACACAGTCCAGTTTGTATTGATAACAGCCTGGAGCAATGCAAGAAAGCGAGATAGTTCGTAAGTGTTCTGCTTTGATGTCTACTGCCCGAAGTGCTCGAATGCACACTTAATATCAGCAGAAAAGCAAACTGTGGTGTCACCGCGATGTGGGTGAATATCGAATAATATTGCGTCTGAAAATAACAACCCTCGAGTCATATCACCAAACACAATTACAGCCTTTGTTTTCTGCTGCGTACAGCAGATATGTTAGTTTAAGCTATAAAAGCCTCCCCCACGAGAAATCTTAAAATCTCGGTCCCGCTAAGAGAAAAAGTTTCTTTTGGGTTTGCGGCAGATAGAATAAAACGGATTTTTCTACATCATCATCATCTTCATCACGTGAACAAGTCCGTAAAATGAACAACCCCACGTAAGCTCACCTTTATATAGAGAAATCTGGGGTTTAACGGGGGTATACATTATTTTCCTTATTTCTGCTCTAAGACATAGGTTGTGGGTACTCGTTAGAACCGCCTCAATGAGGCGGTTCTTACGAGCACCCACAACCTATGTTCGCTGTATAAATAAGAAAAAATATTACGGATTTTCATCAGAAAAGTAGCCATGTTTGAGATGTGAAAAACTGCACCATGTTTCATAATGCAAATGACAACTCGCTAGGAGTGGCAATATTTATGTCTTTATAAACACGTACAAGCATAGCCCTCGGCCCCCGTCTATCGGGGCTTGAAGAAATATAATGGGCTGCATGATGCTTCCACGCAGAGTTGAAGCCGACCGCACACGAGTGAACCGCTTAGAGGATGTAAGCTTCCCCAGGCAAGGCGGTGCGAGTCGGACCGTCCATGCTTGTAAACCCTATTGTTTTCATTTTTGGCGACAGGGCTTGAGATGTCATTTCATCTCCAAAATGGCCTATATAGTGCTGACGGGGACGTTGAACATCAAATCACACAAACAAACAAGCAAGCATAGCCCTGATCAACGTATTTTGTTTGTTTGTATTTGAGTTTAACGGCCCAGCCAACACAATTTTAGGTACGGGCCTCCGTGGCTTAATGGATAAGAGCGCTGACTCTTAGTCATTAGGTCTCTCACCGCCGTGGGTTCGAGCCTCGCTCGGGTCACGTGTGAGACGCCAAGTTCTGCAACGGAAGGTCATGTGGTTTTTCTCCGGGTACTCCAGTTTTCGCCCACCTATATTTAACGATCGGCTCGATATGAGTGAAATAATCTTGAAAAGGCCGTAAAATCAAAACAAAAAAAAAAAAAAAAATTAGGTCATTTTTGAGCTGGTCAGTTTACTTATCCACACTTTTTCTGGGCAGGCATATGCGTAAGCGGCTAACCAGTACAGTGCACATTCATTCGCCAAAAAACGGACAACTGCTCTTCCTGAATCAGCGGGAGGGAGATAATTTCCCAGCAATCTCCGCGAAAGAATGTTGTCGACCCAGGCAGGTATCGAACCCGCGTCCTCCGGATCACCAGTCAGCCGCGCATACGACAGATCTACCGATGCCGGTACTGCTCAAGGTAAAGAAAATTAATATTCAAAGGCCTGAGAAGCCTCAAAGTCGGTGAATTACAGGGTATTTGATCCGGATCTACACTTTTTGCCAGTGTCCAACATTTGCATGGAAGAAGCACTTTTATAGCGGTTAACATATAACATTCGAAATTATAAGCTGATTTTCGTCTAAGATGTCTCTTTGACAAAATAGATGCAGGAATGTTTCTGGACTGTTACAGTCGAACTTCAATGGCTCGAACACCTTTGGGACCTCGAAAATCTGTTCGAGACAGGGGTAGTTCGGGCCACTGAGGTTACTGTTGGGAGGCATAACGAGATACTTTTAGACATCTTTTCGGTGTTCTATAATAAATATGTATGCTGTGTGTACACATCAGAATCGCCTCATCGAGGCGATTCTAATGAGTACACACAGTATACATTTGCAAGATAAAAGACTAAAATTTCCTCAATTATCCCCCACTTTTCTTATGTAGAGGATTTCGCTTGGGGCTCAAGATTGTGTTCGACTCATCCATGGTTAACGAGCCATTGGTGTTTGAGCCATCGAAGTTCTACTGTACATGTATTTCTGCTTCTAACATACATGTACACATAGAAGACGTATTCTTTTACACCTCAAACACTGAGGTTTTCCCGGTTATGTTTTTATATCTGCTTCAAACATCGATTGTAGGTGCTCATTAGAACTGCGTCAATGAATAGGTCCTAACGAGTACCCACAATCCTTGTTTTAGAAGAGAAATAAGAAGAATACTGTTTGCCCTGCAGACCCTATTTTTCTCTGAAAAAAATGGGCTTTGTTTGATTTGAGGTTTAACGTCCCCGTCAACACTGTAAAGGTCATTTTGGAGACGTTGCGTCCAATTTCGTGGGACTTTTACCCGACATTGAGATGAATTGACATCTAAAGCCCTGCCGCCCAATGAAACCAATAGGGTTTATAAGCATGGACGGGCCGACTCGCATCGCTTTGCCTGGGCAGGCTAAGATCCTCTAGGCGGTTTACCAGTACTCGTGTGCGGGTCGGTTTCAGCTCTGCGTTTGCAGCCCATATCTTTCATCAAGCCCCGATGGGCGGGGGGCAATAAAAAGTGGGTATGGGTTGTTGTTAATTACATAGGCTTGTGGACCTTATGGGTCTTAAAACTCCAAAATTTGGCTCCAAACTCCACTCCAAGACTCCACTCCATATAATACTCGCCACATATAATCAGATTGTCGGGTCATTCATTCTGATAAAGAATGCACAGTATTGTACTGACATAACACAGCTGTGTTGATAGCAGAATATACTATTTATCAATGGATCTTTGATTAGGCAGGAACTACATTTTGAACGGAGGTTTACATGAATCCGTAGGCATATCCAAAAAGCGACAACTAATATATGCATATTAAAACCACTCAACAGATGGTGGATGAGAAGGGTCATCAAGCAACAACTAAAGTCTGGCGAATTCACTTAGTGAATTCACCGACTGAAAGGACAATCAGAGTCACTTTGGATTGGGAAGCCACTTTGGATATGTGAAAAAATGCACTATGTCACACGGATAGGTATTATGTCACACGGACAGGTATCGTAATGTGTACACAGACAGGAAAACGGTATTATACAATTCATCACGAAAACACACCTATATAATTTTGACCCCCTTGAACCCCAATTTTATATTGTAAAACTGGGGTTTACAGGGGTAAACCTTATTTTGCTTATTTCTGCTCTAAAGTATAGATTGTGGGTACCCGTTAGAACAACATCATCTGTGGGTACCCGTTAGAACCGCCCCAATGAGGCGGTTCTAACGAGTACCACAATTTATATTTTGAGCGGAAATAAAAAAAAATATCATAATTTTTCCACCGTTAACGTTTCGTTTTTTCGGCGGTTAGGTTTACAATGCGCTTGTAATAGACGAGTTTTCGTAATGTAAGAAGCGAACAAAAAGGTGCAGATCAGTCTGCGCGTATGCGCAGGCTGATCTGCACCTTTGTTGTTCGCAAAAGACAAACAACAACAACAACACACACAAAAAAAACAGGTTTTCTGCCCTTTGTCATGGTGTAGGTTTCTTATCTTGTCTTTTGGTATCATTGAGTCCATTATGGTGGCTTGAAAATATCTATGGGTCACTGATGAGGCCTAATTGACCGAATCTAGCTAGCCTGGCATGGATATACTTCTACACTTCATACTTTTCAGTTTTGTGGTGAATTCTTTGCTTCCAAAAGATAACCCTTTTATAGAACATATTTAACGTCACTATATGTGTGGCGGCCGTAAAATGTATCCCTGCCCGTCATCACAGTGTAGTTTGAATTTTCTTGTCCTTTGGGATCATTGACTCCATTGTGGAGATTTGATCATATCTGAGGGCCACTGATGCGGCCTAATTGGCCGAGTCTAGCTAGTCTGGCATAGATATACTTGTAAACTTCATACTTTTCAGTTGCTTCGAAAGGATAACCCTTTTATAGAACATATTTAACGTCACTATATGTGTGGCGAAAGTTAAGAAGTAGCAAGAGGTTTCTACACATTTGAACAGATACGAAATATGTATAATATAACAATAACGATTTTCTTAAATATCATCATTTAGTGGCCAATATAAAACAAGAATGGAAAAACATGTTGAAAACTGAGGATTACAATAATATTAGCTCTGGAAACAGGGCGTTTCAAATTATAACACAAAAGAAATCATCAGATAATAAATTCTTATATAACATGCAATTTAAGGCTGAAAGTATACCACACATTAAAGCTGAAGAAAAATGGGCCATCGATTTTCCAGAAAACGACTTAAATTGGTCTCATATATATCAAATGAGCTTTAATAGTGCAATTGATGTAAAGTTGAGAACTGTTCAATACAAATATATTATGAGAATAATTCCAAACAATAAATATCTTTTTAAATGCAAACTTTCGCCGTCCGTGCTTTGTGATTTTGCTTAATCCACGATGAAAGCAATGCTCACCTATTCTGGGAATGCCGGTTTGTTAAAAAATTATGGCATAACATTCAAAACTTTCTAACGTCGAACAGTATAAGTTTTAAATTAAACTTTCTTAATATAAGTTTTGATATTGATTATAAAGGAAAATTCAAACTTTCTGTCTTTAATTTCGTCATTCTGCTGGCAAAACAGTATATTTTTTCCGCGAAATATAAACAAAGTTTACCAAACATCAATGCCTTTTTTCTGTTAATGGAAAAGACTTCAGAGTTGGAAAAACATATAGCTTTTTCTAGTGGTAAACTGGAAGTTCATGACAGAAACTGGCGATTGCTTGTCTGCCCTTCATCATAGTATAGTTTGTATTTTCTTGGCCTTTTGGATCATTGATTCCATTGTTGAGGTTTGAAAATATTTGAGGGTATACTTAATTTAAAACTCGTAATAATTCACTTCTCTCAGAAAAGCAACTCAGACAAGTCCCTTTAATATATTAAAGGACAAATAAAATATGTATTTTAATCCAGCGTTTTTTTTTTGTTTTTTTTTTTTGTTTGTAATAAATTAACTGAAATGACCACTAACAGCAAAAAGTTATTTAAACAAACAAAACAGTTTGTTTCGCTTTTTTTCTTTTCTCAGAAAATATTTTCATCGAAACATCTATCTTGTATCATGGATGCTTGCGTGTTGTGTGTGTGTGTGTGTGTGTGTGTGTTTGTGTGCATGTGCGGTGTATGTGGGTATGTATGTGTGTTTCTCTCTTTTCTGTCTCGCTTTATTCCTCTTATCTTTGTTTTCACCATTAAGCCTACCAGTCCGAAATTACAATGGATGTTATGATGTTATTGTAAATTAACAGCATTGTTAATTTTTTGCCCTTTAAAATGGTATAGATTTTAAAAGAAAAAAATACATGTTTAGAACATATTTCAACACAAAATATTGATATTAACAAGATATTAAACTGTGCGAACAAGATTTTATCTTGTGCGCACAAGATAATATGTTGTGCGCACAAAGTATTTTCTTGACCGGACAACGTAATTTATCTTGTGCGGACAACATAATATCTTGTGCGCACATTATATTAACTTGCTCGTACAGCACATTACATGTATCTTGTCTGCACAACATTGATCTTGTGCGGGGATTATGCGTCCGATTGAATTGTGCTAACAAGATAATATATAGTGCGAACAAGATATTAAGTTATGCGAACAAGAGATTATCTTGTGCGCACAAGATAATATATTGTTCGCACAACATCTTACGCTATCCGCACAAGATATTAACTTGTGCGAACAAGATAATATCTTGTGCGCACAAGATAGTATGCTGTCTGCACAAGATCTATCTTGTGCAAACAAGATTATATGTTGTGTGACCAAGATAATAAAGTGTGCGCACAAGAACTTATGTTGTGCGCACAAGAACTTATGTTGTGCGAACAAGATAATAAGTTGTGCTCACAAGTTATTATCATTAAAGAGTAAAAAATTAAAACAAATAGTTAGTTAAGGTGAAACTTCGCTGGCTCGAACACCGATGTCTCCTTTACCATGGTTGATTAGAACTCATTATTGAGCGTGTAGATATTATTTTGGAAGATATATCATTTTGTAAAGGTATGTTGTGTGTACTCATTAGAGGCGATTCTAATTTTGTTTGTTTGATTTGAGGATTAACGTCCCCGTCAACACTGTAAAAGTCAATTTGGAGACGCTGCTTCCAATTTAATGGGACTTTTACCCGACACTGAGATGAAATGACATATCAAGCCCTGTCGCCAAATGAAACCAATAGGGTTTATTAGCATGGACGGTCCGCCTCGCACCGCGATTCCTGAACAGGCTTTGATCCTCTGAGCGGTTTACCAGTACTAGTGTGCGGGTCGGAATCAGCTCTGCGTGGAAGCACCATGCAGCCCATATATTTCTTCAAGAGGCGATTCTAATGAGTACACGCAACATGCCCTTAGTTTAAATACACACTATGCTTCCTGATGTGGCTCTATTAACCACTCTCAGTAGCTCGAACTTCCGCTATCTCGAACAGATTTTCATTGCCGGAAAGGTGTTCGAGTCATCCAAGTCTCATTACATTTTCTATGATTTGTTTGTTTGAGGTTTAACGTCCCCGTCAACACTCTAATGGTCATTTTGGAGACGTTGCTTCCAATTTTGTGTGACTTTTACCCGACATCGGGATGAAATGACATCTCAATCCCTGGCGCCCAACGAAACCAATAGGGTTTATAAGCATTGACGGGCCGACTCGCACCGCATTGCCTGGGCAGGCTTAGATACTCTAAGCGGTTTACCAGTACTCGTGTGCGGGTCGGTTTCAGCTCTGCGTGGAAGCATCATACAGCCCATCTATTTCTCCAAGCCCCGATGGGCGGGGTCTAGAAATTATTTAAGTAGGTCCTGGAAAGATAAATTGCTTGTAGATATCATTTTGGAAGATATTTCATTTTGAAAACGTATGTTGTGTGTACTCATTAGAATCGCCTCGATGAGGCGATTCTAATGAGTACGCACAACATACCTTATTTTACATTCACATTATGCTTCTTGATGTGACTATATTAACAGCTCGGCCCCCGCCCATTGGGACTTGAAGAAATTAATGGGCTGCATGATGCCTCCACGCAGAGCTGAATCCGACCGCACACGAGTACTGGTAAACTGTTTAGAGGATCTAAGCCTGCCCAGGCAAAGCGGTGTCAGTCGGACCGTTCATGCTTATAAATCCTATTGGTTTCATTGGGCGATAGGGCTTGAGATGTCATTGCATCTCATTGTTGGGTGAAAGTCACACAAAATTGGAAGCAACGTATCCAAAATGTCCTATACAGTGTTGAAGGGGACGTTAAACCAAAAATCTAACAAACAAACAAAGACAATTTGTTATAGAGTCACCCGACACCTCGGCTTATTGAAAGTGTTCTTTTTTTTCTTTCATCCCACATCAGCACTTTCTATAATCTGAGATGTTCAAGAAAATTCTGTTCTGTGGCGAAAACGAATGTCATACACGCGTATGAACTTGGTAACCTTAGGGATTACACGTTTGTACATGCAATTGGTTGTCACATTCAAGTACACAGAATCACCATGTCACAATAGTGACAAAGCGCTGACAGCACCGGTAGGTCGGTTGCCTCTGAGGTTGGAAATGGTCCTTAAAGGAGAATTAGTCTGTTTCGTTTAGCCTTAAAATCCTGCCTTTTTATTTTTGCAGCAACGAACAGACCCTGATCAGACGCCGACTTCTGCGACGTCAGATCGAGATCTACATTGTCTGCCAACATATGGGTGGATGGGCCCAGTCAATGTCTTTAAACAACACTCTGAAGTCACAAAGACATCGAAAGCGCGGCTTTAAAAATGTCCTGTATAGATGCCAAGTGGCAACATTACGATAACACACCCATGCGGCATGGTGCATTTTTCACATCTTTAAAATGGCTACTTTTGGATGGGAAGTGTGGGTTAATTTTATCATTGCCTTCACTTCTATTTTGCATATCAGGGCTGTATTGTTGTGCCGTGTGGTGGCTGTAAAAGGTCTCCCCGTATATGTATTTAATGCTCTTTTTTTCAATGATCAGGGAATGCAATCTCTGATGGGAGGTTTTGGTTAATTGTATCGATTTCAGATCATTGCCTTCACTTATAATTATTGATGAAATTCCGTTTTTTTTGGGGGGGGGGGTTAACGTCCCCGTCAACACTGTATAGATCATTTTGGCGACGTTGCTTCCAATTTTGTGGGACTTTTACTCGACATTAATGAAATGACATCTCAAGCCCTGTCTCCCAGTGAAACCAATAGGGTTTAAATGCATGGACGGAGCGACTCGCACCGCTTTGCCTGATGAAATTCCGTAATATTTTTCTTATTTATATTGCAGATATAGGTTATGGGTGCTCGTTAGAACCGCCTCTACTCACAACCTATGTCTTGGAGCAGAGATAAGAAAAAATAATGTATACCCCGGTAAAACCCCGTTTTCTTATAAAGTTGGGTTCAGGCGGTGTTCATTTCACGGGCTTGATGACGTGACAAATGGCAGCCGTGTGCAGACGAGGGAGTGTGTATTCCGACAGAGTGAGTACCGTCGGAGGCTTCCGACTGAATGAGTACCGTCAGAGACTTATGTTTGTCTTCGCTAAGCTCGCTACTCGAAGATCCCTTTTCCATTGGCACTGCCTGTAATGTCACAGTGAACTTATGGCATGTCAGCTTCTGGAAACGTCTGGAAAGCTTTGTGGTATATAAAAACGAAACAGTATTCGTCTGGGAAAAGGAAAGCAGGTTATAAAATTCACCCTGATCACGCAATTTCAAAGTGACATTCGCTAGCTGCCTCACTTTCGACAATCGAATAGGCGGCGTGGGACATTAACCGATACAGTGCCAATCACGACAATTGTCGTCTGCTTTATCGTCTGCCGGTTACTTTAAAAGTCATTTTTGCAAACAGTGTGGACCCAGATCAGACTGCTCCTCTAGGAGCAGTCTGATCTGGGCACACACTGTTTGCCTGTATGCACGAATATTTTCAAAAAGTTTGCAAAAAGATTCAGCAGACGACAAAAGCAGACGACATTTTCATATGTAGTTTTTCTCTGCGTCTTAGTGCTTAAAATAATCTATGATTGAGTTGAGACTCAGATAAAGAACATTATGCAAAATGTTTAGTTACAGGAGAACTTCGTTATAACGAAAGTATTTTCCCTAACACTTTAAATAACTTTGTTATGTTTTTGCCGCTAAAAAGAATCACAGAAAGATAATATAGAACCTTTTCTCCTCAGTTACTCCAAGAAATAGCTTGGAATATTGTTTTTCATGTTGACTGTTCAGCCCCAATGCCGAACAATCACTGTCGAAATGCCTCTCTCGCTGTTCTGATTTGCGTGTCGGACATTTTGTTTTGTTTGATTTGAGGTTTTTAACGTTCCCGTCAACAGTGTATAGGTCATTTTGGAGACGTTGCTTCCAATTTTGTGGGACTTTTACCTGACATTGAGAAGAAATGACATCTCAAGCCCTGTCGCACAATGAAAACAATAGGGTTTATAAGCATGGACGGACCGATTCACACCGCTTGTGTCGGACATAGGTAAATGTCAAATTTGGAGGAATTAACTCACTTGAGCATGAAACTGATTTGTCCTGCTCATAAATTTAGATTGCCAACAATTTAAAATGCATAAGCAGAGCAAACAACATTCTTTGCTGATCTGAGCAGACAAATTTCCCCCTAATGGTTGTATTTTAATAATAATGAACATTTAAAATTTCTTGCTCAAGTGAGTTGAGCATGAAAACGTTTTATAACCTCGGGGCCAGGTCAGGCATGATGTCCAACCCACATTCAGCAGCTGCTGCTATTACAACCTGGCCCGAAGGGTATAAAACTTATTTCATGCTCAGCGTAGCTGAGCATCAAATTTATAATGCTCATAAATATTAAAATACAAACGAAAGAAGCCTTTTTTTATCTCAGATCAAAACAGAATGTTTTTTTCCTGCTCATAAATTTGAAAATGCCAACATTTGTTGGCATTTTTAAATTTATATGCAGGACAAATGAGATGGCCAGTTGAGTTGAGCACGAAAAAAGGGTTTATAACTTCAGAGCCTGAGAGTTGTGGGCAGGTTCATTGACATAGGACAAGAGGATACACGCTTTGAGACCCACAACATCGTCTTCATTGATTTTCACTTTTCATGTTCTTAGTTCATCAGAAAACCACTGCCCAGTTATAAAGCGACCTCTCTGAAGATAACGTACCATGACTACACCCTTACATGTACAATCCAAAGAAAATCTGAGGCGATAACGTTGCCCACAGTTATGGAATAGAATAAACATTTCTGTCCAATCATAGGCCAGCACATCACGATAACACGCCTATATATCTTTGACCCCCTTGAACCCCACTTTTATATAGTAAAACTTGGGTTTACAGGGGTATACCTTATTTTTCTTATTTCTGCTCTAAAATATAGACTGTGGGTACTCGTGAGATCCGCCTCGATGAGGCGATTCTAACGAGTGCCCACAATCTATATTTTGAGGAGAAATAAGAAAAAAATGACAATTTTTCATCGTAAATTTTCATTTTTTTCGGCGATAAAGGTTACAATGTATTTGTATAGGCGTGTTTTGTAATTAGTGACATCATATGAATATAATAATAACTTCAAAATAAACTATGCAAAGAGTGTAAAATAACTACAGTTTGATTACAATTAAATCAAGCAGAAGTTAAGTTTAGCATAAAACAATAAATCCGTTCAAGCCAAGCACCCCGCCACTGGGATACAGGCAGGCAAACAATATAAACCACGACCAGTCGCAACACAATGTAGCGACTATTCATGGCCATCACTATCTGCCTGACAATTACCATTACGCAAACACGCCTATACAAATACATTGCCACCTTTTTCGCCCCCCCCCCCCCCAAAAAAAAAAAAGAAAATTTTATGATGAAAAATTGTGATATTTTTCTTATTTCTGCTCAAAATATAGAATGTGGGCACTCGTTAGAACCGCCTCATCGAGGCGGTTCTAACGAGTACCCACAATCTATATTTTAGAGCAGAAATAAGAAAAATAAGGCATACCACCGGAAACCCCAGTTTTACTATAAAAAAGTGGGGTTAAAGGGGGTCAAAATAATATAGGCGTGTTTTCGTGATGACTGTCCTACTACCACATTGTAACGTACCCGGAACGCCACATAAAATCCTCCACCCCATTAACAGAGAATACCAGGTTCGTGTTTTTGACATCAAGTTTATCAGGCAAGGCTTAATAACAATCGACCTAAGTTACAGAGGGTAACACATTTAGTACTAGTACTAATCTTCCATGTGGCCCTCTTTTCCTGGGTAGGAACCAGTACTAAGCTTCGAGATGGCTTATAGAATCGCGAGGCTTGCCGAATTTATCCCCCATCACCTAGAACTTCAGTTAAATAAAGCAAATTCATCTGATAACGAGGCCTCGTTTTTGGTTTACATCTTTCTATTGTAGATTGATTTGTTTCTTGCAAACTTTATGACAAATGCGATGATTTTGATTCTGAGATTGTAAATTTTCCTTTCTTGGATGGTGATATTCTTAGTGCGGCATTCTGTGGCTTTTATATTTCGCAGTTAATTGGATTTGCCAGAGTGTTAAGTCATGTATCTGACTTCAACACTCGAACTAAATTGTTAACTGCTGGCCTTCTTGGTCGGGGTTATCGGTATCGTAAACTACGCAAAGCATTTTCAAAATTTTATAGACGTCATTCCGATTTGGTTTCAGGGTTCGGTGTTGGACTTTGGTCTCTTCTGCAGCGGGGTCTGTCGGAGCCCGGGTTTTGTGGTGACTTGGTGTATGAGTTCAAAAAGATATATAATTACAATGATTTCGGCGCCCAGTTTCGTAAAAACATCAATCAATATCAAAAGATTGGGGTGGAACATGGATGTTATACGGCAGACTGCATGCATGGCAGCTGGCCCGGTCGCGGTTGACAACTTTGCTTCCATCTTTGGTTGCGTGCCGGTGGGTCAAGCCTCGGATTATATGACGATTCCGGCGTAAACGCTTACTGGGGATTAGAGGAAATCTAATTTTATGTAGTGTTGGTTGATGCCTGGTGCTCTGTCTCTGGTTGGGCCCGTCGGGGTCTGGCTGTTGGTTTTCTTTTGCTCCAGCATTTCGGTGGTTTCTTGCTGTCGAGTCCTCACCGTTGTTTCGTCTCTGTGGTTGTTTGGTTTTTGTGTTCGCGGGGATGTTGCGCTGATGAATTAGGAAGCCTTCACGCGGACTGAAAAGAAAAAAGTTGTTTGTCTAAATCGCGACGGAAGTGGGGGCGAGGATTGTGGCCACGTCAAATCGATTTAACCCACCCATCGTGGAATTCGTTTCACTGACCGTTCCAGGTTGGTTCTTTTGTCGTATTTTATTGCACGACACCGCAGAAAAAGCGACCGACTGAAGTCGGTTGATTTTCTAAGAGTGCCCTAAAATCACCGTGTCATTCTGTCATTCTGTCAGTCTGTCCGTCCGTAACCCGTTTGTGAAAATTGGTGATAGTGACTTAACCGCTTGGAATATTTAAACAATTTTGGCATACTGATAGATATCAATGAGATCTAACCAATGAACTTGCGAAATATTACATTCCATTAAGTATAGCCTCGCCGAGGCGAAAAATGTGAAAATTTTCGAACTGCTTCTCCTCGGAAACCGTTGGACCGATTGAAGTCAAATTTCATATGGAGCCTCTATGGGATGGGGGAAACCAAAATTTGCTAATGGGGTCCAGGTCACATGACCAAAATGGCCGCCAAGCCATATATGGTCTGTTTGTCTGTCCGTCCGTAACCCGTTTTTGAAAATCGGTGATAGTGACTTAACCGCTTAGAATATTTAAACAATTTTTGGCACACTGATAGATATCAATGAGATCTAACCAATGAGCTTGGGAAATATTACATTCCATTTAGTATAGCCTCGCCCAGGCGAAAAATGTGAAAATTTTGAACTGCTTCTCCTCGGAAACCGTTGGGCCGATCGAAGTCAAATTTCATATGGAGCCTCTATGGGATGTGGGAAACCAAAATTTGTTCATTGGGTCCAGGTCACATGACCAAAATGACCGCCAAGCCATATATGGTAAAAACCCTCCAAAAATAGTCTTCTCCAGAACCACTGGGCAGATTTCCACGAAACTTGATAAATAGCATCCGGGACGTAGGCCCATCATAAATTGCTAAAATAGTGACCCTGGGTTGATCCTTGACTTTCTTTGTGCCTAGGTCAAACTTTGACCCATATGCTTTTGTATTTGAAAAGTGAGAATGCATTTTATCCTGCAAACGATTCAGAATACAGTACTAAAGTATAAGATATATTTTTGCTCCTTACGATAAGGCGCATTTATTGGGGGAACCGCTTTAGGTCCAGGTCACATGACCAAAATGGCCGCCATACCCATATATGGTAACACTCATAAAGCTAAAAGCATCCGGCGGGTCGTGCTCTTCAGCTGAAGCACTGGTTTTTGTTATGACTTGTCTTTGAGTGTGTACCTCTTATATTATTGGCCAAAGAAATTTTGTGGTAAAGTAACCGTCCTTTTTGGCTTTCCGCTATTGATGTTTCCATTAGGGGTCTAGTTGTCTCACGTTTGGTGTCTTTCCCTCTGGTGTCTGTGATGGGAGCTACGGGTTAATTGTATCGATACCTTATCATTGCCTTCAATTCTATCTTTTCATCACGTGAACAAGTCCGAGACATGAACACCTACCTAAACCCCACTTTATGTGGAGAAAACTGGGGTTTACGGGGACATAGATTATTTTTCTTATTTCTGCTCCAAGACATAGGTTGTGGGTACTCGTTAGAACCGGCTCAAGGAGGCGGTTCTAACGAGCACCACAACCTATGTTTGCAGTAAAAATAAGATAAATTACACGGATTTTCACTAGAAAAGTAGCAATTTTGGAGCTGTTAAAAATGCACTATGTCGCACGGATGTGTTATCGTAATGTAATATAGAAAATCCATTTTTAGATGGTGATGTTCCTCGTTCGCCATCCTACGGTGTTTATATTTCGCAGTATATTCGCTTCGCAAGAGTGTCAAGTCATGTCGCTGATTTTAACACTTGTAATAAAAGTTTAATTGATAAAGTGTTACATCAGGGTATCGATATCATAAACTTCGGAAAGCATTTTCTAAATTTTATCGCCGACAGTATCAATTAATTTATAAATTAAAGTTGAACTAAATAGATTTTTGCTCCAGGGGATGTCACAACCTGAGGTTTTTGGCGACAATATATATTTAAATTAAGAAAATTAAAGGCATACCTAATTGTTCGGAACCATTTCAGAATATTATTAAATGTTACAAACGCCTTGGATATAATATAAATTCTATTCAACAGTTTGCATGCATTGTGTTTGACCCATTCACGGTCAGACATTATGCTTTCCTCTTTAATTGCACGCCGGTGGAGCGGGGTTCAGGCTCCATGACGGCTTTGGCTTAAAGCTATTGATAAGTTGGTCGAAGCCGGAACTTCATGTCGGCTGCTTGGTCCAATGGGGTTCAACCATTTGGTTTGCTTTTGTTCCAGTGTTCCTGTGGCGTTGCTCCGGATGGCTCAGTGCGTTTTACTGTCGAGTCCTCAACCTTGGGTCAACTTGTCTTTATTTGTGATTTCTTTGTTTGATTCACTGACGAGTTAAAAAGTTTCAGGCGGACCAAACTAATACTTGGTTGAACCACAGTGAAAGTGAGGGTGAGGGTTGGGATCCCGTACAGTTAACTTAAACCCAACAGTAATTTTTCACTGACCGTTCCAAGTTAGTGCTTTTACTGTGGTTTCTTTACGTTTTGTGTTGGTGGCTCTGATTCTTTCCCTAATTATGTATGTTGTTACGTTGGTGATTCTGATTCTCATCGACCCTGCCCCCTTTTGGTTTTTCATACAAGACTTGTTTGAACCACATTGAAAGTGGTGGTGAGGGTTGCGACCCCGTAAAAACAACTTAAATCCAATAGTTATTTTTACTGACCGTTCCAAGTCCGGAACTTTTGTGTCTGTTGCTTGGTCCTGTTAGCTTCTACTGTTGTTTTTCTTTTGCTTTAGTGTTCCTGTGGCGTTGTATTCAGCACTGGATGGCTGAGCGCGATTTACTGTTCAGTCATCATCCTTGTGTCAACTTGGTGTTGTGATTTCTTTGTTTACCGAGTTGATTCACTGATGATTTAGAATCTTTCATGCGGAACAAACAAATACTGGTTTGTACCACAGTGAAAGTGAGGATGAGGGCCGTTTTTGTGGGAAAGTAACTGTCCTTTTGGCTATCCGCTAGTGATGTTTCCATTACGGTCTAGTGATTTTTGTGTTTGTGTTTCTTTCCCTTGGTGTCTCGGTTAATTGTATCGATTCCTGATCATTGCCTTCACTTCTATTTTGGGATCCCGTGTGTGTGTGTGTGTGTGAATTCGGGTTTAACGTCGCTTTCAACAATTTTTCAGTCATATCACGACGGTGTCTGGTTGCGACAGGGAGCTTAGTGCTCACTTTTATAGTGCTGCCTCACTGAAGTATCATGTCCCAGACACATTACATGATACCACACCCAGTCACATTATCCTGACACTGGGTCGACCAGTCCTAGCTCTACCCCGTAAATCTGAGTGCCAAGCGAGGAGCAGCTAGTACCATTCTTAACGACTTTTGGTATGTCGCGGCCCGGGATCGAACCCGTGACCTCCCGTTCCCCGGAGCGGACACTCTACCAACTGAGCTATCGGGGCCGGTTTTGGGATCCCGTAAAGTTGACTTAAACCCAACAGTAATTTTTACTGACCCTTATGCTCTGGTTCCTTAATGTTTTGTGTTGTTGGTTCTGATTCTTTCCCTTATCATATATGAGTTGTTAATTTGATGATTTTGTTTCTTCCCCCTTTTTGGTTCTTTATTTTTAGGTACGTTTGTCTTTCCAGTTTAATGTTTGTCATGATGGTGATTCTGATTCTTTCAACTATTATGTATATTGCTCCTTTTAGTAAGGTTTGGATATTCTGGGTCACCACCTGTTTGGGAAAGAGTTGTTGTCCGTTTTGTTTAGTGTCGTCACTCCATGTTTCGACTTCTTTCCCTGGTGATATTGTGGGAAGAATTTGGGATCTGATTGTATCAGTTTCTGATCGTTTCTCTTTTTAATTTTATGGAACGGTCCGACTCGCGCTATTTTTTTATTTTTTTTTGGACATGCTTAGACCTTCTTAGCGGTTTACCAGAACTCAAAATTCATCTCTACGCGGAAGCACATTGCAACTCAATTCGAATGTTCAACGTTTTGTTTACCATCACGAAAACACGCCTACATAATTCTAATCCCCTCGAACCACACTTTTATATAGTGAAACTGGGTTACATGGGTAAACCTTATTTTACTTATTTTTGCTCTAAAATATAGATTGTGGGTATTCGTTAGAACTGCCTTGGTGAGACGGTTCTACCGAGCACCCACGATCTGTATTTTGAGCAGAAATAAGAAAAATGTCACAATTTTTCATGTTAAAATTTTCGTTTTTTTTCGGCGGTAAAGTTTACAATGCATTTATATAGGCGTGTTTTCGTAATTCACCGTAAAGTCTTAATGATGATGTTGTTAAGGTTAATACCGTATTTATCCTAAAAATTCGGACAATTGAACTCCTTACCATATTTCTTCTTAAATTTGAACAAGTGGAAATCATTACTCGATGTTATGTCTTAAATAAGTGGATGAGATGCAAACAGTATAGACTCCGTTGAAACCCCGCGTTCTGAGTCTGTTGGCCAGATAAAAGCGAATACATAAGATAAATACGGTATGGCCAAGTAACACAATGACACATAAATATCTTGGCAACATCTGGGAATGTTCTGTTTAGTTGAAAGGCATTATCTTGCTTATTTCAAATAATCAGCTAATCGAATTTGCGGCATTCATCTGCAGTATCGGAAGGCTGATGGATTTTATATTGGCGTGGGATATCAAAGGATTGCACTACTGCGCCATCATCAAAATAATTGACCTTTATTTGTCACCTAGTGGTTTCGATAGGGTCCATTTCCAACTGTTGTAAGTATGACAAGAGTCCCTGTACTTGAAGTAAACAGTGTAGCCACTGATCAGACGCAGCGTTCTGTGGCGTCTCCTCTTTGTCTCATTGCTTTTCCCATCCCCTTTTTAAATGTCACCACATGATAGTGATCGGTATTATGATATATCTTCCGGTGTCCTTCCGTCCTTCCGTCCATACGTACGTTCGTCAGTCCGTCCGACTGTCTCCGCACCATTTCCGATTCACAACTTGAGTATTTATTCACGTTTTTTTTTTCTTCAAATTCTACATATAGAGGATCTTACATTAGTTTTCATTTATTATTGGCTTTATTAAACGAGTTGAGGAAAAGAGATAAAATGCGAGGCTTTGCCGAGCATTTTATCCCATTTCCTCAACGAGTTTAATAAATTCAATAATACATGGGCACGAATGCAAGATTCTATTTATCATATGACATTTAAAAGGCATTTTATTCAGGATTGTTTACAAAAATGTAAATGTTCCGCCGTTACTAAATGCGACGTCGTTAAGGACGTCGTACATGTAACGTTACGGGACGTTTCTAGCTAATTTGCATGTTTAATCCACTAGTGGATTATCGAGAATATTACATGGCGTTATTACACTCTCAGACGCGACGTCATATGATAAACACATTTATACCGGCAATGAGTGGTATTGGATTGGTAATAGGAAAAATCCATTGTGGCCCTTTTCACTTCCAAAAACGTGGTTCTGGGGGTATTTCCGATCCATAACTTGAGTTTTTTGTCATGATTTTTCTTCATATTTTGCATGTGCATTGGTACTGGGGATGTGTGGACTGTGGTTGTAAATGGACAAACTTCGTAAACATTTGACAGAGTTGTGGCCGTTAACAATTTCAATTGGTAGATTCGGGTGTTCCCGATCGAAACCTTGACGTTTGTGTACGGATTTGCTTCCAATTTTGCATATACTTGGTATTGGGGATGTGTGGTTTGGGATTGTAATTGGGCAAACTTTTTAAAATGTGACAGAGTTGTTGTAGTTCACTCTTTTCTGTTGAATGGTTTTTGGACTCATATTCATTTACTAAATGGAACATATAGATCAAAAACACAAATATATATGACATTGAAGGAAGCATATTGGGGCCAAGGACCACAACTCTGACCAACCTTGATCTTGATTTGTCTGCCCTAAAGGGTTATGAAAATGTTTTGACCCGTTTTTTCCATTGCTATGGGGAATAACTCAATGAACTTTAACAAATGTATAAAATTCTAAACGAAGCATTTTTGGGATGTGCGGTTTGGGGTTGCTATGGGCAAAGTCCGTCAAGTTTTGACAGAGTTATGGCCCTTGTCAGTTCTTAAAAAGTGGTTTTGGGGGCATTTCCGTTTGATACCTGAGTATTCATCACGAAAACACGCCTATATCATTTTGACCCCCTTGAACCCCACTTTTATATAGTAAAACTGGGGTTTGCAGCGGTAAACCTTATTTTTCTTATTTCTGCTCTAAAATATAGATTGTGAGTACTCGTTAGAACCGCCTCGATGAGGCGGTTCTAACGAGTACCCACAATCCATATTTTGAGCAGAAATAAGAAAACAATCACAATTTTTCATCTTGAAATTTTCATTTTTTTTTTCAGCGGTAAAATTTACAATGTTTTTGCAAGGGCGTGTTTTCGTAATGATTTCTATGTTTTTCTTCAAATTTTGCATTTAACTTGGTCATGGGAATGTGAGGTTTGGGATTGTTAATGATCAAAAAAAAAGTTTTCTGTTGAAAGAGTTTTTCCGTAAATGGTTTTTGGACTCTTATTCCTTTACTAAACGGAATATTTGGATGACGCTAGTACACTAAATGAAGCAGCATATTGTGGCCAATGGCCAACAAACTGACCATCCTTGATCTTTGGTAATATGCCCACAACTGATGTAAAAATGGTTGCTTGGCCTATATCTTCTTTGCTTCAGGGAACATCTTGAGGAACTTGTACTCGTACGTTCGGCTTTGAATGTGTGAATCGCTTATATACTCGTATGTTTGTTTTCAGTAGAAAATTTGCCATTTTGTTGGAAAGTAACTGTCCTTTTGGCTTTCCGCTAGTGATGTTTCCATTAGGGTCTAGTTATTTCATATTATTGTTTTTTCCTTTCGTAGCTCTGATTGTTTTTTTTTTTTTTGGTTGTTGATCTGAGAATTACATGTAACGTCCCCGTAAACACTGTATAGGTAATTTTGGAGGCGTTGTGTCCAATTTTATGGGACTTTTACCCGACATTGAGATGAAATGACATCTCAAGCCCTGTCGCCCAATGAAACCAATAGGGTTGGCCGATCCGATTTGCACCGCTTTGCCGCCGGGCAGGCGTTATCCTCTACGCGGTTTACCAGAATTCGTGTGCGGTCGGTTTCAGCTCTGCGTGGAAACATCATGCAGCCTACCTATTTCTTCAAGCCCCGAGAGGCGGGGCTGTGGCTCTGATTGGAGGTGGGCTTTAATTGTATGGATTCCTGATCACTTCTATTTTACAGATGTATTAAGCACTAAAGGAAGCGTTTTATGGCCAAGGACAGTTACTCTGCCAATTCTGGATATTGAGTTATCTTCCCTTTGACAAATGTAAAAAATGGATTTTGGCCCATAACTCCTTTGCTATATGGAATGCCTTGGTGATTTTTTACAGACATATAGTTTATACTAATTTATTTCAGTACGATTGCGATGAAAGCTTCAAGCTTAATTGAATCGCTTTTGAACACTCATTCCGGATGTTATTACGTGCGCACTAAAGGGCGTCTGTTGTGACAAATGAACCATACTCTGAATATTTTAAGTCTAGAGTTGAATGCCGTTTTACAATATGAAATAACGCAGATGAAGCTTCATAGATATCTTGAGTGCTAAAACTAGTTTTGGTTCTAACCCAAGATATTTAGATGATCTTTGAAATACTCACAGCCCTTACTTTGATGGAATGGTCAATCAAATTTATTCTTCTGAGCTGCAGTTAAACAAAGCAAATGATTCTGATATCGAAGCGCCGTTCTTGGATTTGCATCTTTACATATCAAATGGTTTCGTTTCAACAAAAAATTATGATAAGCGCGATGATTTTGATTCCCTTTTTTAGATGGTGATATCCCTCGTTCGCCATCTTACGGTGTTTATATTTCGCAGCTTATTCTCCTCGCAAGAGTGTCACGTCATGTCGCTGATTTTAACACACATAATAACAGTTCAACTACTAATCTGCTGCATCAGGGATTTCGATATAATAAACGTCGGAAAGCATTTTCTAAGTTTTGTCGCAGACATTATCAATTTATTTCTAGATTTAAGGTTGGATTAAATAGACTTTTGCTGCACTGGATGTCACAGTCTGAGTATTTTGGTGACATTATACAATCAATTAAGAAAACTATAAAGGCAAACCTAACTTTTCGGAACGATTTCAGAAAACTATTTAACGTAACAAACGCATTGGATATAATAAAAATGCAATTCAACAGTCTGCATGTATTGTGTTTGACCCAAACCTGCTTTCCTCTTTAACTGCACGCCGGTGGATCGGGGTTCAGACTCAATGATGGCTTTGGCTTAAAGCTAGTTATTAGTTGGTAAGAGTCGGAACTTTTATGTCTGTTGCTTGGTCCAATGGGGTTGGTTTTCTTTTGCTAAAGTGTACCTGTGGTGTTGTGTTTAGCACCGGGTGACTCAGCGCGTTTGACTGTCGAGTCGTCATCCTTGTGTCAACCTGGCTTTGTGATTTCTTTGTTTACCGAGTTGATTCACTGATGAATTAGAAATACTTCACGCGGACCAACGAAATACTGGTTTCAACCACAGTGAAATTGAGGGTGAGTGTTGGGATCCCGTAAAGTTGACTGAAACCCACCAGTAATTGTTACTGGCCGTTCCAAATTGGTGTTTTTTCTGTGGTTCCTTCATGTTTTGTGTTGGTGGTTCTGATTCTTTCCCTAATTATATATCTTGTTACGTTGATGATTCTGATTCTCCCCGTTTTTGGTTGCTTATTTTAGCTACATTTGTCTTTCCAGTTGAATGTGTGTCCTGTTGTGATTCAGATTCTGTTCCCAATTTATATATTGTTCCTTTTTAGTTATGTTCTGAATCACCAGCTGTTAGGGAAAGAGCAACTCACTCGGTTTACCTGTGGTCCGTATTTTTTCACTTTTCGATTTCTTTCCCTAGTGACATTGTGGGAAGAATTGGATCTGACTGTATCAGATCCTGATCGCTTCTCTTTTTAATTTTAATGGCTGTTCTATTTTTGAGTTATCTGCCCTTATCGTCTGTCTGACAAAAAAGTTGGTTGGCCTATATTTCTGCAGTATATGGGACAATTTGATGAAACTTAACAGATGTACAGGGTACTCAAGGTTGCCCATTGTGGCCAAGGACATAAGGTATTGAATTTTGTGGCTTTGGTGTATCTGAAAAAAAAAATGGTTTGCTTTTGCCTGGTGATATAGGAACTTATCAAGGCTTTTGAATACTCTCTGTCCTATTTCTAAGTTGTCTGGTCTAGAAACACCTGAAAAATGCATGTGGCCTGCAGTCATTACGCAAACATGCCTATACAAATACATTGCCACTTTTATCGCCGAAACAAAATGAACATTTTATGATGAAAAATTGTGATATTTTTCTTATTTCTGGTCAAAACATAGATTGTAGGACGAGCCGTACCCACAATCTATATTTTAAAGCAGAAATAAGAAAAATAATGTATACCCCCTTAAACCCCAGTTTTACTATTTAAAAGTGGGTTTCAATGGGATCAAATTTACAGAGGCGTGTTTTCGTGATGGGCATATATGGGATAAGCCGGTGCACCATATTCCCTTGACGATGAGTGAAGTTTTAAATCAGTATGCGCACCCTTACAGCAAGACCTTCCTCTTCAGGATTTACTATATGGCTACTCCGAGATCCATAGATTTTGAGGATTTAGATCCAAATTTGCTTTAACACAGTCCGATTTGAGTCCCAACTAGTCTCATACGCCAGTTTGAACCTTTTAACGTGCCTTGGCTCCGGTAGTCTGTTTTAAGCATATTATCGATGTCTGAACGAGCTGCAAACGCTTGGATTATCAATCATCCTGAAGCTTGGGAAAACGAGGAAAAGAAAAAATGTTAACATGACTGCGCAATCCCTGCTAGCATTCTACATAAATCTACAGCGGGCCGTTAGCGGCCCGTCAGCTACCCTGACGGGCCGCTAACGGCCCACTGTAGATTTATGTAGAATGCTTACTGGGTTAAGTGTGTACTCCTTTGAAGAAGGTTTCTGTAAACTGATTTGTCTCATATAAAGAATGCATTTAGAAAAATGGTAGTAACGAACGAATGTAAATCTCCTAGTAAGATGAAAGGGCTCATCTGTTTTGTTTGCCTACTCGTATATTTTAACAGCATTAGGAAAGCATGTCCGTGTGAAATAATGGCGTCCAACATGGTGTCAGAAGTGACAGATTTGAGGTAAAAATAATAACGTCTTTCTTATTTCTGCTTTCAACATAGATTGTGGGTGCTCGTTAGAACCGCCTCATTGAGGCGGTTCTAACGAGTACCCACAACCTATGTCTTGGAGCAGAAATAAGAAAAATAATGTATACCCCCGTAAACCCCAGTTTTCTCTATATAAAGTGGGGTTTAGGGGGTCTTAATTGTACGGACTTGTTCACGTGATTGGAAGGAGAAAACAAACGATGACACTTTATGATCTAGTTATGTTAAACTTGACATCTCAGAAGCTATTCCTTCAGGAGTCGGTAGGCACCGCTTTACAATGGAGACAAATGTGTTTTAAAGCAGTTGCACCTCCGAATAGTACAGACAGACAGACAGACAGACAGACAGACATAGAGACAGACCAATGGTTTATTAAAGTCTAATGTTAATACATTATAACTTATTCGAATATCAACACCCTATTTAAACAACAAAATGTATGAAACCAATCAAAATTGTGTTGTAATAGACTGTTTATAACACGACAACACGAAAAAATATTACTACATTTGCGTACATATTTACATAAAGTTTAAAAGATATTAACATTTTGGTTATTTGTTTCTAAATTTATATGTTCAGTTAAAATATTATGGACAGGCCTCTCATTTGGCCATTCTGTGGGAAAGTAACAGTCCTTATGGCCTTCCTTTGTTTAGGTTTCCATCATGGTCTGATCGCTTCATGTTTGTGTTTCTTTCCCTTTGGTGTCTTTGATGGGTGGAATAAGTTAATTGTATTGATTTCTGATCTTTGTTTTACTTCTACTTTGACACTATGAATAGTACTTATATTGTCTGGCATTAAATGACAAACTTTCTCAGCATCACGAAAACATGCCTAATATACTTCTGACCCCCCCTTGAACCCCACTTTTATATAGTAAAACTGGGGTTTACAATTGGTAAACCATATTTTCATTATTTCTTCTCTAAAATATAGATTGTGGGTACTCGTTAGAACCACCTCAATAAGGCGGTTCAAACGCGTACGCAGAATGTATATTTTGAGCAGAAATAAGAAAAAATCACATTTTTTTTTGTAAAAATTTCGTTTTTAGGTGGTAAAATTTACAAAGTATTTGTATAGGTGTGTTTTCGTAATGGGATTGCTAAGGGTGTTGGAGAACGTAATTTCAGCTTTATTGAAAAGTTCATGACGTATATAATTATATAAATTACATGCCCCCGATGTTCGACTTTCGTTTCACAATAGACACAGTTTCGTTTCACACAGGGTATCGTTTCGTATCTCAAAGGGTATCGTTTCGTACCCCCCTGTTACGATTCGAAGTTAGGCTACCTTGTTTCTGAATTTCGCTAGTGAGCTTCTTCTAGATCTAATCTAGCCCGTGGTATAGTATGACATTTTACATAAGGCTATGTTATGTAACTGCAGTACGTCGGGTAAACTAATCGTATGTTAAACAAGCTATAACGAACACTATGATCGTAGAATGGGTAAGCCTAACAAACTGACACCTTCTTGTACCGTCATTTTAAACGATTCTGTAAATGATATTTCTTTACAATCAGTAGAAAAAATGTACTATATCATTATATGATATAAATTCTACAGCTAGGTTTAAAATTATCAAACGACTCGAAACTGAATAAAAATGATTTAAATTATAATAGACACCATTTCTATTGGGCTTTAATGACAACATTTACCATGAGCGTAATATTTCTAAAATGCCTGATTTGGGTATCTTCTAACGTCTTGACTGTCGAAAGTATAAAATAGAAGTGGAGGCAATGATCAGGAATCGAAACAATTAACTCACATCTCCCATCAGAGACACCAAAGGGAAAGAAACACAAACATTAAACAACAGACCCTAATGGAAACATCAATAGCGGAAAGCCAAAAGGACAGTTACTTTCCCACAAAATGGCAAATAGGCTATCCAAAATAAAATAATATAAACGACACAAACACCCAAAGACGAACCATAACAAAAATTAATCCGCGACAGAAGAACCGCATTGGAACGGTCAGCGGAAACGAATTCCATTGGGGGCTTAAATCGATTTTACGTGGCCACAATCCTTGCCCTTACTTCCGTCGCACGGCACCAAATAGATCGCACAGCACCAAATAAAATGGCAACTATAAACGTAAATTACGCGCTTTTAAAAGAAACAATACCAAGCTGAAGTGACTGTCCATAATAATATTGAATCAACGACATCACTCAATGTCTGCATTTCTAAGTTCAATACCCATTTCTGTATTACGTATTCTGGACACCGATGCAAATAAATTCTACGATAGTTCTAATCAGTTACATGATACTGCTCTTTTAACTAGAGGTTATAATCAACATGCTCTTCGTCCTTTCATCGATTCTGAAATTTATCACAAACGTCATTGCATCAAAATATCTTTCATTAATAAGGGTTTAGGTTTTATAGATATACCTAGTATCTTCCGGGACAGTTCGGTGATCTCATCCATTCCTGCTTATTTTAGCAACATACTGAACCATCCATAACTTGCTACAAATACAATAATAGAAGTGTAGGCAATGATCAGAAATCGATGCAATTAACCAACACCACCCATCTGAGATACAAAAGGGAAAGAAACACTACACACTCATTAAATAACAAGACCCTAATGGAAACATCACTAGCGGAAAGAGAATTTCCCACAAAAGGGCCGAATGGCTCTCCGAAACAAAAAGATATAAGCGATACACACACTCAAACATAAACCATAAAAAAACGCGACAAAAGAATCGCCTTGCAACGTTCAGTGTAAAGAATTTCACTGGGGCGGGGCTCAAATCGATTTTGCGCGGCCGCAACCCTCGCCCTTAACTCCGTCGCGATTTCCGTCAAATAATCTGTACAGTCGGCATGAAGACTTCCTAACGCATCAGTGCCACATCTCAGAGAACACAAGTTTGTTTCGGCTCCAGCAGATAAGGCGGCTAACAATATCGTCGTTTTTGATGGCTCCACTATGTTAACACTCTTCAGTATGGGCTTGGTGATACTAAGGCCTATGAGCTGCAGCCTTTGGCTGTAGAGAGATGACCACATTTGTCATTCAGCCACCAAGTTTGCTGTATGTGTTACAGAAGGATAAGGCTAGCTTCCTGCGTTATATTGATTTCCTAAACTTCATAAAAGACCATAAAACACATTCAATTGCAAATTCAAGCTCTTTTACCACCACCGAAGTTTCTAAATTATTAACGTTATGTTGTACTGTCATTAAAACATGTGATTGAATACTGCGACAAAGTCTTTGAAAGACCAGGGAAAAATCTGTTTTAGCCTATAACAATTCTAATGGAGGTTTAAATAAATTAAAATCTAGACGTTTTCGTGTTTTATGTCTGTCTACTTATGATTTTTAACCGTTTACACTACACATCCTCATAATCTTATAAAAGAAAACAAAACTTTATGATTTAATTGAATGGACATTTCATAGGGAAGATTCCCTCACTCTTGCATGTAATGTAAGAAATGATTTTTCACTTCTGAAGAGCATAAAATTATACTTTTTTGTCATGTCAGAAAGTGTGTGAAGTTCTCTGCTTTCTACGTGACAATATTTACATAAGATTTGGTACTATGTTGCGCGCCCGTTGTGGCTGATCTGTTCTTGTTTTGTTATGAGACTTCAAATTTTGAAAATATCTGAGGGTCACTGATGAGGCCTAATTGGCCGAAACTAGCTAGTCTGGCCCAGAAAACATGTACACTCCATATTTTTCACTTCTTTGGTGTATTCCTTGCTTCCAAAGGATAACCCTTTTATAGAACATATTCATGATGTCTCTTTCCATTGAAAACCAATCTGAAATCATAGAAGCCTTAAGCTCGACTTCTAAATATTTGGATGATTTATTAAATACTGACAATACCTATTTCGATTGGTCGATCAGCCAAATTTACCCCCCCCCACCCCATAACTTTAGTTAAATAAAGCGAACCCTTCTGATACTGAGGCGCCGTCTTTTGTATTTTCATCTATCTATTATAGATGGGTTTGTTTCCTACAAAATTTTATGTACATATCATGATATCTGATACTATTTTTCAGATTTTCTTTGCCTTCATTACTTGGTCCTTGCCTTCATTAGAATAAATTGATGCTATTATCACTCCTGGTGTGATGCTCTAATTATTTGTTTTATCTCTTCCGCCTTTATCGTTTATCAATAATATCACGAACTCTGTCTTTAAAATTTTCATTTTCCCTTTCTTTAGGTTCCTGATGACATTTCTTTTCTTCTGGTTATCTGAAATTTTTCTTCTCATAATTACACAATTTTGTTTTATTTCTTCGAGAATAATACCCTTTCACCTAAACTATCTGTTTCATCTCCAGGTCTCTCCTGTACAGTTGGTAGATTTGTTTGTGGAAGTATTTACATTTCTGCATTTCTGTTTCCGTTCTATCTAAGCTGTCCTTCTTTTTCTCTATATCTTTTTTCATATCATTTTCTAACGTTTTGTGTCATTTTCAACTGCCTTTTTTAATGCCACATTGCACAAATTTTTCGCCTGCCTTTCCAATCTTTAGTAGAAATCTGATCTTATACTGTTCATTTCACGTTGTACTTTTTAAGGTTTTCATTTTTCTGTCTTATCAATATTGTGTATTTTATGTTCTGACCCGTTTTCATACTATCCGGCGCTTTCAGTATAACAAATGTATCATGCAGTGTTTTTCTCTTATAGAAATTGCACCTTACCTTCCAGACTAATACTATATGAGCCCCGCCAAGCGAATTTGTGTCTTCGAGCATTCCGTCATGACAAATTTTAACTGCGCATGTCCAGCCATTCAGAGGGGCCGGGGATATGGCTTTCTGTCTGAAGGTTCCTCTTGATTCAGTGCTTGTATGAGCGAGCAGCGAAAGTTCTGGCGAGACTGCGCGGATGCGCAGGCTCGCTTGAACCATGCTGCACGCATGGGCGATAAGTACCAAAATCGCTTGACGGGGCCCATATAAAAGTCGGGTAAGTAGGGTATCACATTGCCATCAGGTTCTTTTGACTGACAATAAAATACCGCGGAGAGACTCATAATATGATGCTACGAAATCGCTAGGTAATGCTGATAAGACGGTTAATTAGAGGCAATTAGAACTCTAAACTAAAATTTCTCAAACAAAAATTCAATTAATTAGTAAAAACAACAACAACAACAACAACAACAAAAACAAAGCAGGTGAAAATACAAACCTGCATCCACTTTGTACCAAATTACAAGTTTCAAACGTTTATTCGGAATGGAAAAATAAGTATTTTAAGATCAATCGTTTCGAACGGAACTGACAGATATATTAAATAAGAGTAGTCGCCCAGTTAAAGCTAGTAATGCCACTTGCTGTGAGCAGAGTCATGAGTAGAGATAGATGATGCCAGCTGACCCCATCCCACCCCCACCACACACATACACACACAAAAGAAAAAAAAAAAACATTTGGTTAAAATATCAGTTTAGCATGAAGTTTTGGTCATTTTTCTCTAAGAGAAAAAACACGTCGTACAGAGGTATTTTTAGATCTGTCTTTCGTAACATCCTTACCGGATTTCGTTCATTTAGGCAGTACTATGTTAGCATCTCGGTTTGTTTCAACATTTTGTTTTACTTTAAGATGCTATTCGTTGATTTTGGCTTATGCTGAGATTAAATTTCACCTATTTCTTATTGTGCATCTTTTTATCTTTGCCTTTAGTCACTTCGAGTTTTTCTTTATTGGTATTAAACTCCTTCTTACCCCTTTCTTGTTTTGTAAACTCACCCTCAAGAGTGTCGTTTCCTGTGTCCTTTAAGCATTCTCATTGTTGTCTCTTTGCCTCCACTTCTTACTAGTGTTACCAGAGGTTGCAACAGCCATGATGAAGTTGAAATATCAGAAGTACTATGGGCTGTCATAACTTTTTGTCTCATAACCTTTCATACATGATTTTCTGCTTCTTCATTTTTCCGGCCCGCTCACGGGCGGTCGGATATACGATAGGAATTTCGTAAAGAAATAGCGAAGAAACCAGAAACATTCCAATTGACAAAATGAGTTGTTTACTGGCTTAGTCTCTGTCATTTCTGTTGCTGATGAAAACCTGTCACTTTTGAAACTCATGTAGTCATAGGCTATGCTAAGCTCGGCCAATCATTTAAGCTCTTTCTAAGTAGTTTCGGCTTATATCTGCAGCCACCTAGCGGAGGTTCTGTAGACATCACGATTGTTGAAACTGTAGACGTTACCAAGTTACAACTGCGTAACACCCTGTAACAAACATTGGTTCTCTTCGGTGTCTCAGAAGCGGCTGGTCATTTTTAACTAGTCTGACTAAAAAACCCGGGGACTTCACAATTTTTGGTTCTGTGGTGCATTCCTTGTAGACTTACGTCAATATTGAGACGAATAGCCCAGGCCTGAGAAAAAATAGAGGTTCTTATAGCCTGGAGTGATGATTGGTGTCTCTTTACGCAATTAAATCAGATATTTTTATCACACGATGATGCAGAAATGGTCATGATATAGGTATGGTGTTTTATTAGAAACATGTTTTTACATACACGTTTTTAGAACTTGTTTCTTTATGTAAGTGCATTGTGGCTTTATCAGTACGCGATACGGTTCGTTAGTTTTCCTATCCTGTCCAATCTTTGGTCGGTCTAGCTCTGACCATTTCTTCGGTTAAAGACAAATGCTACGAATTCGCAGTTTTGTATGAGCATCAAAAATGAAAGTTATGCCAGAGCCAACATATTACCGTTCTTGGGTAAGGAAATAGTTGAAATTTGTGGAACAGATATTGTTTTGGGTTCATTTCATTATTTAACATGTTCAGCTTGGCTATAAACTTCACGCAAACAGTAACATTGCAACTTTTGGAAATTTTAATTTTTCGGCATTTACCCAAGATCAGATCAACCTAAATGGATATAGACTTACTTAAACGATTTGCTGTAATGCATATTATGGCCAGCTACTATTTACAAGTAAAACCCAAGTTATCAGTCAATGATTCACCATCTTTTCATAGAATTTATAGGTATTTTTACCATATATTTCATCTGGGGGAAGTGGAACGGTTTGTTTAATAAAACAGAAATTAGCACGGTGACCCCTAGTTTTCTTTTAATTTTCTATTCTCTGATAACATCCCCTTGAGAAAAAACCTTGTTTTATGAAAATTTCAATTTAGCATTTTTCTGTTTGGTCCAAAATAATGCAGACAATGAATAATTTTTAAAGATATTTTGGTTGACAAAATTTGTTTTGCAAATAAATTTTTTGAGCTTGAAAAATTGGCTAAATTCAGGCAGCAGTATCTTTTCATATATCAATCTGACTGAAATAAATGTTTAAAAGCTAGGCAAAAGTCATTTATGACTTGCTATTTACTAACATGGTAGTTTTCTGATATTTCTTGGAAAACAGTTTTGGGTGGTTTCCTTCATGTTCAGATTACTTAAGATTCAGCACGGTGACATATGGTTTTTATTTCAAATGTGGTGAGCCGGTATATGATACTGAACATATACAGACTCTTAAACAGTTTTCAATGTAGGAAGTATTTCGTAGCATATGCCCTTAAGTGGGTGATTACATTTAGATTTTAGCTAAAATCACCGGATGAGTCCTTGAAACTATTTCGAATAATTGTTTAGCAGATTTCTGCTTTTAGAAATCTACATCTTGCAGCCTTTTAATTCCTTTGCAGACTTGGCATCTACCAAGGAAGGAAGGTAATCACAAGAAAGAACAGTTCTGGGGGGGGGGGGGCATTATTTAGGTTAAGTTTGAAGTTTCATGTATGTTTGGCACGACTGTGTGTATTGGTTTTACACGGATAGTTTTAGAAACACGTGGCGAGATTTTGCTGCTCACGGCCAGCGTTCATTCAGGTCACAGGTGTTTACAAGTTATTGGTTGTTTATGGCTGCTGCGGAGTATGTTCGCTTTAATGGCAAGGTTTGTGTTGTGGTTCAGCTGTTATTCTGGATGTTTGAGCCTGCTTCGGGCTGGCAATTGCAATTAAAATTTTGTGCTTGTCTTTCTGTGTTTTAAGTGCAAGTAATGTTTACTGTTTAACCTTTATACCCTTCCATGACCACGTTCACTGGTCCATAGTTTCGGTGTATACTGGCAACTTTTGACCAAGGATGCCGATTAGAGGGAGGGACAAGAGGGCAAAGTAGAAGTAAAACAAAGATCAGGAATCGATACAATTAAGTTACTCCACCCACCAAAGACACCAAAGAGAAAGAAATACAAACATAAAGCGACCAGACCATAATGGAAACCTAAACAAAGGAAGGCCATAAGGACAGTTACTTTCCCACAAAATGGCCATATGGCCATCCAAAATTAAAAGACACAAGTGATACACACAGTAAGTAACAAACAACAACATAAATAAATCACCACAGAAGAACCGCCTTGGAACGGTCAGTGGAAAGATTTCCACTGGGGGGGGGGGGGGGGGGGCTTAAATCGATTTTACGTGGCCACAATCCTCGCCCTTACTTCCGTCGCGATTTAGACAAATAATTTGTTCAGTCCGCATGAAGGCCTCCTTACTCATCAGTGCAACATCTCCGTGAACACAAAAATCAAAGAACCACAGAGGTGAGACAACGGTGAGGACTCGACAGCAAGAAACCACTGAAATGCTGGAGCAAAAGAAAACCAACAGTTAGACTCCGATGGGCCCGACCAGAGACAGAGCAAAGTCTAATTTGACATGCTTTATATTTGACGGTTTTCGATAGAGACTACCCATGTCCTTACCCAGGAGTTCTTATCTCCTAGAGAAATGTTTCACGCGGGTAGGGGCTGTGTGTTTCTCTGTGAGATTTGGTTTGTCCATTTTCAGAAGGATCCTGGAAATACTGCCAAGGGGAAAGGTTTTGTCCAGAAATCCCTCATTGGGAAATGTGTTTTGAGTGTGACACAAGTTCTGTGTTAAGCAGTCAAGGGGAACATTGGGTTAATTTACGCGGAAAGACAACCCAGTCATCAACTCGCATGCCATCAGCAGAGGCTGTTTGGACTCCGTTTTGCTAAACAGGCTATGTACAGTTAAGTCGGTACTTAGGCCTTCTGTATTGAGTAATTACTTTTTTGGAAGCGCCACTACTTTGGATCCCAATAAATGTAAAGTAGTGAAAATCTACCTGTATATACCCTGCCCCCGCCCATCGGGGCTAGGATAAATAGACCGGGCTGCATGATTCTTTCACGCAGAGCGGAATCTGACCACACACAAATACTGGTAAACCGACTAAATATGTTCCATAAAAGGATTATCCTTTGGAAGCAAGAAATACACCATAGAACTGGAAAATATTAAGTGCGCATGTTTTCTGGTCCAGACTAGCAAGTTGTGGCCAATTAGGCCTCATCAGTGACCCTCAAGTATTTTCAAAATTCCACAGTGGAATCAATGATCCCAAAGGACAAGAAAATGTAAACTACACTATATGTGATGTAGGGCAGGGGGACCTTTTAACGGCCGCCACCCATTCCAAGACACCAGCCTGCCCAGGTAAAGCTGTGTGAGTCAGTTCATTCAAATGCATATAAGCCTACTGATGTCATTGGGTGGCAGGGCTTGAGATGTTATTTCAACTAAATGTCGGGTAAAAGTCCCACAAAATTGGAAGCAACTTCGCCAAAATGACATAAATAGTGTTTACGGGGACGTAAAACCCCAATTCAAACTAAATCTACAAACCTGTATTTACCTGTATTAAGCAAGCACCTGTCTTCTACAACCACTTTTTGGCTATCTCATATGTGTTTGCCGGATCGAGTTTTGACTGGATGTTTTCTAATTACAGGTTCGATTGTAGTATTTAACATTTTAATCAAGATTGTATGCTCTTTTCGGAGCAGATTCGAATAGACACATAAATCTATTAGTGTATGCTATCCTGAAAATAAATTGTGGTAGGAGTGTTTGGAGACTGCTGGGTGTTTTGTTGGGTTTTTGTAGGGAGATGAATGTTTAGCAGCTGAGAGGAAGTTGGTCATTCTCTATTCCCCAGTACTTAATACAGTAAAACCTGCCTTAGTGGCCACCTCTATTAAGCAAGCAACCTGTCTTAAGCAAGCAGACATTCAGTTCCCGAAAAAGGAAAATGCATTAAAATTCACCTGCATTAAGCAAGCACCTGTCTTAAGCAAGCACTTTATGAATATCCCACAGGTGCTTGGTTTATACAGGTTGGACTGTACATTAACTTGAGTCACATTGAGCACAGGGTACCTTGGGATAATATTGTATCTCAAGTGAGTTTCGCGAGATGTGACGTTGTTTTTATTATTCGAGTCGCATCCACCTAGTACAGTTTATAGTTCGAGATTTGAGACCAGATTTCGAAAAAAATTAATGGACCCAGAATTCTCACGCTTTATTTGTGCTGTTTCATTGAGATAGAAGCCTAACCTATATGACATGTGATAATTTAGCTTATTGTGGGGCAAAGGGGTTGAATATTCTATGAGTTTACACCTACCCCCATGCGAATGTTATTGTTGGATCAAGTTAAGTTATGCGTAGCTTGCGCTTACAACTGAACATTGGTTTAGTGCATCAGCCAAAATATTTGTAAATACTTGAAGACACCAAATTTCATGATATGACGTAACAACACTCGGTGTTTCCATAAATTTTGACCATTTAAATGTTATCCCCACAAATTTGGTAAATTTTACACTATGTTCGCGCTAAATGATTTTTAGTATTTTTTTAACCAATTTCTTCGTCAGTATGCAGGACGTTTATTTTTGCATGTATATGTGTGGAACTTGATGACTCTGTTTTAATCTGGGCATGAACAAGGAACTCGGATACCTATGGACCCTTTTGTCGCTTTTTCCTGTTGTGTCAAAGATCGTGATAAAAATCCATATTAAAACATACATAAAATAAATTAGTTTAGTGGCTGGTCATAGATGTATCATCTCAGGGACCAACAGATATATTTTTGAAAAGTTCCTTCCAGTGTTCATTTAGTGTGGTGAATATACATCACCAATTGGTGAATATACATCACCAATCGTAGGTCCCTATTTGTCAGCGGGTGAACTATCAAGTAATTCTCTAAACTGGTGACTTGAAATGAATACATTGTATATATTTCAAGATTCATTATCCAAAGTTTCCGGTTTGTGCTGAAGGCTCCCCAACTAACATCGACATTATTATATTTTATACAAGTAAATGTTACTGGCCACAACAAGGTCTCCAGTGAAATCTTATTCGGGTTCCTTACGACAACAATAAATAGTACCCGAGCTTTAATGTAATGTAAAGCCGCCCCTTAAACATTATTCCTTCTTCCCTTTTCCCAGAGTAGTGGTATAACCTGTATACGTGCATCTTAAGATGTCACCTGCACTTACTTTCTAGCTTTTCGTTGGGCAACCTGCCTTCGATAACCTTGTCCCGCTATTCACCATTAGCTCTAAGGAGATAGGTCACAAAATTGGCCCAAAGATTGAACAGGACTATTTTTGTAACATATATACACATCGTTACATGTGTACATCACATAAACCTAACACTATGATATGGTGTAGCTAAGTTGGACTGATTCAGCCCGATGCAATAGGTACAGGTAGAGAAGGTGTACGATATATATATAGTAGGGTATAGGTATATAAGGTGTACGATATATATGTATATATATTTCATTTTCCTTCATTACATGCGTTACAAGCGTTACAGTGCAAAATGAATAGGCGCTACTCTCATTAGGTCACATTACATTGCTTACAACCGCATTACAGACCATTACAACACGTTACACAGGGTAGGGTATAGGTATATATCGTGTACGATATATATAATTTATTTTTTCCTTCATAACATGCATTACAAGCGTTACAGTGCAACATGGATATGCGCTAATCCCCCCCCCAGGTCTCATTACATTGGTTACAATTGCTTTACAAACGTTTACAACACGTTACACTTGGTAGGGTATAGGTATACAAGGTGTACGATATACATATATTTCATTTTCCTTCATTACATGCGTTACAAGCGTTACAGTGCAAAATGAATATGCGCTCATCCCCTTAGGTCTCAATACATTGGTTACACTCGCATTACAGACCATAACAACACGTTACACATAGTAGGGTATAGGTATATATGGTGTACGATATATATATATTTCATTTTCCTTCATTACATGCGTTACAAGCGTTACAGTGCAAAATGAATATGAACCCATCCCCTTAGGTCTCATTACATTGGTTACACTCGCATTACAGACCATTACAACACGTTACACATAGTAGGGTATAGGGATATAAGGTGTACGATATATATATATTTCATTTGCCTCATTACATGCGTTACAAGCGTTACATTGTAAATTTAATATGCACCCATCCCCTTAGGTCTCATTACATTGGTTACACTCGCATTACAGACCATTACAACACGTTACACATAGTAGGGTATAGGGATATAAGGTTTACGATATATATATATTTCATTTTCCTTCATTACATGCGTTACAAGCGTTACAGTGCAAAATGAATATGCACCCATCCCCTTAGGTCTCATTACATTGGTTACAACCGCATTACAGACCATTACAACACGTTACACATAGTAGGGTATAGGTATATAAGGTGTACGATATATATATATTTCATTTTCCTTCATTACATGCATTACAAGCGTTACAGTGCAAAATTACAGGCGCTAATCCCAATAGGTCTCAATACATTGGTTACATTTGCCTCATTACATGCGTTACAAGCGTTACATTGTAAATTTAATATGCACCCATCCCCTTAGGTCTCATTACATTGGTTACACTCGCATTACACACGTTACAAGCGTTACAGTGCAAAATGAACAGGCGCTAATCCCAATAGGTCTCATAACATTGGTTACAACCGCATTACAGACCATTACAACACGTTACACATAGTAGGGTATAGGGATATAAGGTGTACGATATATATATATTTCATTTTCCTTCATTACATGCGTTACAAGCGTTACAGTGCAAAATGAATATGCACCCATCCCCTTAGGTCTCATTACATTGGTTACAACCGCATTACAGACCATTACAACACGTTACACATAGTAGGGTATAGGTATATAAGGTGTACGATATATATATATTTCATTTTCCTTCATTACATGCGTTACAAGCGTTACAGTGCAAATTTACAGGCGCTTATCCCAATAGGTCTCAATACATTGGTTACAACGCATTACAGACCATTACAACACGTTACACATAGTAGGGTATAGGGATATAAGGTGTACGATATATATATTTCATTTTCCTTCATTACATGCGTTATAAGCGTTACAGTGCAAAATGAATATGCGCTAATCCCCTGAGGTCTCAATACATTGGTTACAATCGCATTACAGACCATTACAACACGTTACACATAGTAGGGTATAGGGATATAAGGTTTACGATATATATATATATTTCATTTTCCTTCATTACATGCGTTACAAGCGTTACAGTGCAAAATGAATATGCACCCATCCCCTTAGGTCTCATTACATTGGTTACAACCGCATTACAGACCATTACAACACGTTACACATAGTAGGGTATAGGTATATAAGGTGTACGATATATATATATTTCATTTTCCTTCATTACATGCATTACAAGCGTTACAGTGCAAAATTACAGGCGCTAATCCCAATAGGTCTCAATACATTGGTTACAACCGCATTACAGACCATTACAACACGTTACACATAGTAGGGTATAGGGATATAAGGTGTACGATATATATATATTTCATTTGCCTCATTACATGCGTTACAAGCGTTACATTGCAAATTGAATATGCACCCATCCCCTTAGGTCTCATTACATTGGTTACACTCGCATTACAGACCAATACAACACGTAACACATAGTAAGGTATAGGTATATAAGGTGTACGATATATATATATATATTTCATTTTCCTTCATTACATGCGTTACAAGCGTTACAGAGCAAAATTACAGGCGCTAATCCCAATAGGTCTCAATACGTTGGTTACAACCGCATTACAGACCATTACAACACGTTACACATAGTAGGGTATAGGGATATAAGGTGTACGATATATATATATTTCATTTTCCTTCATTACATGCGTTACAAGCGTTACAGTGCAAAATGAATATGAACCCATCCCCTTAGGTCTCATTACATTGGTTACACTCGCATTACAGACCATTACAACACGTTACACATAGTAGGGTATAGGTATAGAAGGTGTACGATATATATATTTCATTTTCCTTCATTACATACGTTACAAGCGTTACAGTGCAAAATGAACAGGCGCTAATCCCAATAGGTCTCATTACATTGGTTACAACCGCATTACAGACCATTACAACACGTTACATATAGTAGGGTAAAGGGATATAAGGTATACGATATACATATATATTTCATTTTCCTTCATTACATGCGTTACAAGCGTTACAATGCAAAATGAATATGCACCCATCCCCTTAGGTCTCATTACATTAGTTACAACCGCATTACAGACAATTACAACACGTTACACATAGTAGGGTATAGGTATATAAGGTGTACGATATATATATATTTCATTTGCCTCATTACATGCGTTACAAGCGTTACATTGCAAACTGAATATGCACCCATCCCCTTAGGTCTCATTACATTGGTTACACTCGCATTACAAACCATTACAACACGTTACACATAGTAGGGTATAGGTATAGAAGGTGTACGATATATATATATATTTCATTTTCCTTCATTACATGCGTTACAAGCGTTACAGTACAAAATGAATATGCACCCATCCCCTTAGGTCTCATTACATTGGTTACACTCGCATTACAGACCATTACAACACGTTACACATAGTAGGGTATAGGTATAGAAGGTGTACGATATATATATATATTTCATTTTCCTTCATTACATACGTTACAAGCGTTACAGTGCAAAATGAACAGGCGCTGATCCCAATAGGTCTCATTACATTGGTTACAACCGCATTACAGACCATTACAACACGTTACACATAGTAGGGGATAGGGATATAAGGTGTACGATATATATATATATATATTTCATTTGCCTCATTACATGCGTTACAAGCGTTACATTGCAAATTGAATATGAACCCATCCCCTTAGGTCTCATTACATTGGTTACACTGGCATTACAGACCATTACAACACGTTACACATAGTAGGGTATAGGTATAGAAGGTGTACGATATATATATTTCATTTTCCTTCATTACATACGTTACAAGCGTTACAGTGCAAAATGAACAGGCGCTAATCCCAATAGGTCTCATTACATTGGTTACAACCGCATTACAGACCATTACAACACGTTACATATAGTAGGGTATAGGGATATAAGGTGTACGATATACATATATATTTCATTTTCCTTCATTACATGCGTTACAAGCGTTACAGTGCAAAATGAATATGCACCCATCCCCTTAGGTCTCATTACATTAGTTACAACCGCATTACAGACAATTACAACACGTTACACATAGTAGGGTATAGGTATATAAGGTGTACGATATATATATATATTTCATTTGCCTCATTACATGCGTTACAAGCGTTACATTGCAAACTGAATATGCACCCATCCCCTTAGGTCTCATTACATTGGTTACACTCGCATTACAAACCATTACAACACGTTGCACATAGTAGGGTATAGGTATATAAGGTGTACGATATATATATATTTCATTTTCCTTCATTACATGCGTTACAAGCGTTACAGTACAAAATGAATATGCACCCATCCCCTTAGGTCTCATTACATTGGTTACACTCGCATTACAGACCATTACAACACGTTACACATAGTAGGGTATAGGTATAGAAGGTGTACGATATATATATATATTTCATTTTCCTTCATTACATTCGTTACAAGCGTTACAGTGCAAAATGAACAGGCGCTAATCCCAATAGGTCTCATTACATTGGTTAAAACCGCATTACAGACCATTACAACACGTTACACATAGTAGGGGATAGGGATATAAGGTGTACGATATATATATATATATATATATGTATATATATATATCATTTTCCTTCATTACATGCGTTACAAGCGTTACAGTACAAAATGAATATGCACCCATCCCCTTAGGTCTCATTACATTGGTTACAACCGCATTACAGACCATTACAACAGGTTACACATAGTAGGGTATAGGTATATATGGTGTACGATATATATATATTTCATTTTCCTTCATTACATGCGTTACAAGCGTTACAGTGCAAAATGAATATGCACCCATCCCCTTAGGTCTCAATACATTGGTTACAACCGCATTACAGACCATTACAACACGTTACACATAGTAGGGTATAGGGATATAAGGTGTACGATATATATATATATTTCATTTTCCTTCATTACATGCGTTACAAGCGTTACAGTACAAAATGAATATGCACCCATCCCCTTAGGTCTCATTACATTGGTTACACTCGCATTACAGACCATTACAACACGTTACATATAGTAGGGTATAGGTATAGAAGGTGTACGATATATATATTTCATTTTCCTTCATTACATACGTTACAAGCGTTACAGTGCAAAATGAACAGGCGCTAATCCCAATAGGTCTCATTACATTGGTTACAACCGCATTACAGACCATTACAACACGTTACATATAGTAGGGTATAGGGATATAAGGTGTACGATATACATATATATTTCATTTTCCTTCATTACATGCGTTACAAGCGTTACAGTGCAAAATGAATATGCACCCATCCCCTAAGGTCTCATTACATTAGTT